>JAINUG010000006.1:5451275-6061275 GCA_029706075.1 Aldrovandia affinis
CCTGTAGTTCGGAGACTAATACTAATCGTGCCACTTTCTAATTCATATCAAAAGTGTAGTATAGACAGTTCCACTGCCTATGACTAAGGATTGTCATTATACTACATTAGAGAATCCGATTCCTTTCTTAGTGCTGTTACACTGAACAGCCTTCAGCTATGAATAGTTGAACATCATTCAACTCTTCACAGTGGGCGCCTTTGTCTGGTGGATCTCTAGTTCTGGTTTAGTATCTAATGTTTCATGAGGGCTTTGCAGTTGGGCAAATGTGCAAATTGGTGAATGAAGAGCCATCTCCCATTTTAGAGATTACAAGGAAATAGCACTAGATTTGAAATGATCTGGCCATGGGTAACACATGGCCACGAGTCTGATTACCTGAAAACAAAATGGGATTTCATAGTGTATTGTACTTGGTGGAATTTACACATTTGAATGGGGTTTGATGTGCATTGGAAGTATGCAGGGGAAATGTTTTTCTGTTTAATAAACATGTAAGAAATTCAACATAAACAGGATTAAAATACAGAAACCACAATGCATCTGTTTGCCACATGGACCTAAATTGTGGTGGCAAATTAAGTAATTACTGCATCAATATATGATACAAACACGATTAACAACCTAAATATTGACATAAGGATGTGAACTTCCCTAATATTCTCATTGGAGCTTATTTTGCCTAAATGAATGGGGTCCATGATTTGAGGATAAGGTTTTTATCAGACAAGCATTTTTGCAAACATTCCCATCACAGTTTACAGATGAGTATTGGATGTTAATGTAAAATAAATATGAGTAAATACACATGCATATGTTACAGCTGAGAAAAAGAAGAGTTAAAACATTCAAATGTCAAAATAAGACACAGGCTGGAACCAGAGTTGTGGTACTCCAGACTGGTCTTAAGACCACATTTTGAAATTATTTATCTCGTCTTGTGTTTGTCCTTCGCTACAGGCCACATGACTCCAGGATAGTTAGTGTTGATTGGATGAGAGGTCTATTTATGACTAACTAGCTTGTGGGAATCTGGCACATCAATAGAAGGAGCCAATGCAACAGGAACCCTGGGCAACTTAAACCCATGCTACCCCTGACAGGACTAAATCAATTGGGTCTTCTGATCATAGACGGGTAATTACATACACCAGGCTCGGACTTCCATAGTCCAACAGACAGGGCACCTTTATTGACTGAGATACTCAGAAAGCCCACATCAGTTTCTTAACAGTGGAAGTAATGGGTGAACTAAATCATTGATGGCAATGAATCAATCAACAGAAAACCCATCTTCAGTTGACCCTGTTTACATTACTTTTGTGGTAACACCACCTACGTATTAAACATCTAAGTTTTAGTGATTTGTGTCAAAGTGAGAAGTGACATTGCAATGAGTGAAAATGTATTTTCTGTATAGAAATGTCCCTGCCCTAATGAAGAGACAAATGCAGTAGGAAACTATTTGTCAAGCATTGCCCTTTCAGAGAGGTCACATTTTTCCTCTCTGTGCAGTCCTACAATTGTAAACTTGATCCTGCTAGTGCTAGCTTGTTAACTCGATTAAGATACTGCACAAGATACCTACCACTGCACTGGTATACCATATAAAATAATTACAGTGGCAAAATAATGTTTCAGTGGCAGGGTGGCAAGTAAGCAAGTGGGTAGGAAAAATCACACAAAGAAAAGGGGTTCTGATCGGCCAATCGTCAGTTTATTCCTCTTCCTTGGGTCAAAAATAAATACAAACAAGGATAAGCTTCAAAACTATATACTGCAATGGCTGAGGGTAAAACAAATAGACAGCCCATTTCCTCCGTGTCCCAAAACAGTCTCCCTACAGGCACAACAGGCTCTGCTTTTTTTTAAAGGCCTAACAAAGGCTGTGGCCAACACCTGATCAGCCTCAGGTGAGCCTGCCTGTAGGTGAGGCCGCTGCTGTCCACGGTACTGTAGTACTCCCCCAGGCTGTGGGAACAGGAACCCCTGACAGCAGCCAAAGGGGAGGCGCAGCCCTCTACTCTTCCCTCCACCTATCCCAGCGTCAGTGCTATTTTGCCATTCCCCATTTATTGCTGGTCAATGAAATACAGAGTTTGCATGTAAAACCATGAAGGTGAAAGGCTAGGGAAGGATAGATAGATAATTGTGCACCATGAATACATTATTGCATCTATGCATTGAGATATCTTTACAGTCTAAAGGAATGCTTTTATGCTTTTGACTGGTATTGGTGAGAATATTTATTGCAAACATCACTGTGTGACAGTGATCAAATGGAACTTACTTTAGGGACTGTTGTCACCAATGTATTATTGTGATGATAATCATGGATGTGTAGCTGTCTTGTATCGTGTTTTATTTTATAGTGCATACTTTTTCTTTGTGTGTTAAAAAATGTCCTTTGTGAGGTTACTCAGTGGAGTTTCATTATCAGATATGATTAAGGAGACCTGAAGGACTGGTGAAACAAACAATGGTAAATATTTTATTATTCCTGCTATGGTTTGATGACCCACTTGGTTTTAAGATTCAGAATAGGCTGAGGGAGAGAATTTACATTCGCTAATGCTAATTTTGGTGCACAATTGGTACTCCACTGGCCATTTATTGCCATTTTTGTAGGTCTGTCAAGCAATCATTTCAAAGCAATGTTTCCATTTATAGCATGCCAATTTGAAATCTTTGGGGGGTTTTTTCCATTGGTATGTGTGCTGTGTGTTCAATAAGCCAACTCTTCTTTGTAGAAGAAAATATTTCAAGTCTCCTCAGATTAGCAATGGCATTCACAATACTGTTCTAGCAGCTGAGGAAAATGTGGCTGAGGTAAATAGCGGCTGAGGTAAATATGTGAATTCTCCAACTTTAAAGAAAATATAGACTGCATTCCCCAATGGGGACTTTTTTTGTTTTGTACCACTCAAAGTGTAAGACAATAATGAAAGCCATGGTTACGCTACAAAGTATAAGATACAGTACACTCTGAGCCCAATAATATAAACACAATAAACAACTAGCAAAACTTTGTTGGAATACATCAGTCGCCAGTAGAAAAGAAAATGCTTTATAAATGAAACGGGTTAATTAAACCTTGTCCAATATACACACTGACACTTTACCTCAATAGCAGCACTCAAAGGAAAATGAGGCTTTCAATTACATTTTAATTTAGACCTGCACTTCATGTCTGTGGCTGTTTCCAAATGAAATGAAGCTGTAATGAATGCTTGAACAGAGGGGAGGGCCCTCAAATTTTGACAGCCAGGATGTCCATCATCATCATATATGCTAGATAAGACAACTCTTCAATTTTCAACCTCTGTTGAATTTTCTACAGTATTATTCTTTATCTAATGCTCAAAATTCCATACCAGCATGCTAAGCAATTAATGGTCTAGGGCACATGGGTCTAACCTATGATTTGAAATGATTTGTGCTTAATCAAATGCATTGACCTCAGGGCAATTTCAGTAACAAGAACCCCACTGACACAGGCACCATGTTGTACTTTGTTATGCAAAACATTTATAATAGTTTCCAGTTGCATCGTTGGAGAATAGTCATCAGGGATTCTATTATAAACCATTAAAAACTTTGAAGGTCAGAGCAGAAATGCATGCTGGTCGACCCCATTAACCAAATGTTAGTTCATTGGAAGGTTCATTGCCCCATTACACAGTACCAGACAAAGAGGCCATTTGTAGAATTTTTAAAGATCAATGTTAGCCTGAACAGGCCAAGTGTCATGAGGCCTTTATGGCCATTGAAGCACTTTAGGTCCATTCTAAATACTTTAAGAGATCAATGAAAACAAACAAAGAAACAAATCATCAGTGCGAAGGCAAGATTTTAATCGATAATCAATACATGAATTGGTAAATAATTTCGATTTGGCCATTTTACATGCAACTCTCCATTTTATTCATGTTTTGAATGGAGAGGGGAAGACAGAAATCTGTGCTTAACATTTATAAATACAATTTGATATAATTTTTGAAAGGTTGAACATAATCCGTTTTGTCGCCCCTTACTCTGCCTGCAGTGAATGCCAATTTTGCATCTACCCCAGGCTAAAAAATATAGGTTTGAAGAACAACTCAGCTTCTGTGATGTCAATATTTGACTGCAGTCTTCTGGTTTATGCATATCCAGTTGCTTCTTCACCTGACCTCATCAATTTATATCATCCTACAGTGTTTCTAGCAATACCATTTTATTCTACCATTTTATTTCCCATTATTCCATGGGAATCAAAATTTAATGCAAAGTGGAAAGGTCAAATATGTTGCAAACTTGACCAAAGAGCACATTAATAACATAACATATAGGAATGAATGCATATTTGTTATCCTTGCAGCTGAGAGCCAAACTAGGGACCAAAAGCTGCTTATAGCCAGAACTCTTCAAAACATTCCCATCATGAAAATGGAATGAGTTGCAAGTATCCTCACTGCAGAATGTGCACAGACTTGGGCCAAACTATTTAAGCCAACAGCATTGAATATTCCCTGAATCACTGATCAAGTATCATTCAACTAATCTATGCAGACGTTGTGCACCCATGTACCGGAGAGGTCAGTTTCAGTTGTATAGACAGCTCTAGGGTCTAACACCGTCTCTTTAGCTGACAACCCCCAGAGTCATGCAATTATAATGCTGTTGTGTTTCACTCTAATTGTCAGGACTCTCCTGCAGGTGGAGGGGCAGAGCTGGTGGCCCACTTGACCCCCAAAGAAAATTCCCTCTTGTATATGGAGAAAGAGAAAAAAGAAACAATGAATGCTTGTGCCTAGTGATGCTACGTCTGACACCGATGCTCTTATGCATGCTTCAAACTCGCAGTCATTTCAACTGAATCACTGCTTTGGAGATTGCTTTGTTACGGAAATGATCACATGAAATATGAGGTCCAAAGTAAACACTGCTTCGTTCCCTCGGTAAATCACATGACTGGTTTGATTTGCCGCATACCGGGTTTGACAAGTTTGAAACGTTGGCGGGCTTCCCGATATAATGAACTCTAAAAATGAACAAATCACGGGTTGTAGTAATAGGTGTGTGTGCATGGTCGTCGTTGTGAAGAGTGGATTAGATTGCGTTTATTTCACTGTTATGAATTTCACTGATGGAGCCAGAGAGGAAGAGGAGCTGCCGTTCTCAAGTGTGGGAAAACTTTGAATTGATATCTCCGAATAAGGTTAGTCCTACATAGATATTTCTGCTTGCTTGTACAGCACATTCAATATAATGGCATAATATATTTCACAACATATCATCAGATCACTGAATTGTGTTTGCCCATTGGCCTATTGAAAGTCTGTCCATAAGCACCTTCAGTCCACTTAAATCCTTAGCCTATGTACCCTACTCTTCCACTTTATCCCTTTTGTTCTTCTGTCTGTTTACTGTCAAAAACTATTCACTCTCACACTCAATATTTTATTATCAACTTTGAATCATATTGAAAAACACAAGTCTAATGATGTTGAAATGGAGCTTTCTGAAGCATTGCGTGTTTCCGACACACTGTGTCGAAAATGGGTTCAGTACTCAGAGCTTCATATGAGAGAATGCACATTGCCATCTGCTGGTGAAATGAATATAGCGCAACAAACCTGACTATATAACAAACCTGAGTGGATATAATATATATGAACGCACTAACTGATGTGTGGTTCATATAGTGTAGAGAGTAAGATCTTGCCTTCCTGGACGGTAGACATGGGTTCAATTCCCTTTTTGCCAACAACTCGGAAAACCGCAATGCTATAGAAAGCTTAATTTTGCCATCAGTACTTGTGCCACATTGCCAGTCTCCTACCCCGCAAACAAATAAACATTTAATCTCACCTGAAGGCACCACTCAACTTCCATATTAACCCCCCAAAATTATAGTTAGCCCTGGCGGTAGTGAATATTCACCTTAATCGTGGTGTATCTATTTTGCTCATTAACTGTATTACTGTGTCTATCATGTATTTGTCTATTTGGCATGTGAGCCATGTTTGACTTGATTTAAAAGAAAAGAGAATTCAGAATAAAAATATTTTATAGATGGGGCTGACGACCAGGGCCGGTCTGGTAGAGACGCGGGTTTCAAACCGCATCCCTGACAGGCAGCGCACACCACACTATGCTATCCGCCGCCCCGTGCAGGGCTTTTTTCCTTGAAATACTTAACAGGGTTCTCCCACCCCTGATAGTGGGAGTGCCATAGTCAACTATATGAAGTGGGGCTTGCAAGCGCCTCCTGCTGGCCACATCTATATCAGTCTGTACTATCTATTTCAGTTTAACGTTATTATTAACGTTATTTCCCAACGGTGGTGCAGTGGAACCCTGCCTCACAGCAAGAACGAATCCAGGCCGGGGGCCTTTCTGTGCGGAGTTTGCATGTTCTCCCGTGTCCGCACTCGGTTTCTTCCCACAGTGACTGCACGTTAGGCTAATTGGAGAGTCTAAATTGCCCGTAGGTATGAGTGTATGAGTGAATAATTGTCCATATGTTAGGCTCCAGCCCCCGCGACCCTGACCAGGAATAAGCGGCTTAGATAATGGATGGATGGATGGATGGATGGATGGATTTCCCAACAGTGAACCCTGTACTACTGTGTATTACATTGCTGTCGTCTCCTGATAATTGCATATGTTGTGACGTATGCACTGAATAATAACATGCATATAACCCAAGTAAGCAAATAACTTATATCTATGTCACACTCTGCTTGAGACGTCATGTCAAGATGCATGCATCGCAACATCATTCACAATTCACCATTCACAAACCTGGTCCATCTACACAGACTAATAACACAAAAGACCCCTGTGCATATTTTTTAAGCATTTATTAATTGTCTTCCATAGGGATAGACTGGTGCTCTTGTGGTTCTATTGTTGATAGGCCAAGCAATGAGTCAAGACAAGAAAACATACCTTAAGGGTATCTGATAATTGGTTTTCCCAGGCACCTGCCTTTCTTGCAACGATAAACGACCGGTAAAGTAACTTTAAGATGGGTAATACAATAAAAACAATTCTGAAATTTCAAAGGAGCAAAAATTGCTTTAGGTACTTGTTGACTTGTTCATAATGTGTATTTATTTGGTCTCTCTGGTAAGAGAAAACGGATTACCGTGAACTTCCTATAATTACATATCTGATAATTGTATGTTCTATTTAATACATTGCTGGTCCCCATTTTTTATGTGACTGTCTTTGCTTACTTGTGTTATATGCATGTTATGCTTTAGTGAATATGTCAGCAGTTTTCGCGGGTTCCCTAGAGCGTGATTTTGAGACAATCCCTGGAGTACAGTGCAGGGCCGTCTCATTGAATCATGCAATTATTCAATCTTTGAATTATTGGGTGCTAATGTGGGGCACCTGCCACGGGTTGGGTAATTGGGGCCAGGCCTTCTTATATAAGCAGCTCACCTGGGGAGAAGAGGGAGACAACAGGGAAAGCAAGCTGTGTGGAAAGAGTGTGGCCCTGTTGTTCCTTGTTTGGGCCATTTCCTTCTTTTTTGTTTTTGCCTTTTGGAAGTTTTTTTTTTGGTTTACTAGTGGATGTTTGTGTGTTTTGTGTGATGGCAGGATACCTACCTGTCGACAGCGGGGACCTGGGAGGGAGAAGGAACACAAAGGCAACGTTGCTTTTGTTTCTCTGGCTGTGGAGACTGTAGGATGAGCCAAAGCAGATGGGAAGTGCAGAACCGAGGGTGGCGTTGGAGCTGATTTGTGGGATTTTCCCCCAAATGAAAACGTGTTTTGCTGATCTGACCCTAAAGGGACAAGAGCTGTGGTGAAGGGATCCTCAAGCCCAGGGCAACCCCGAGTGGAGGTGGTGCCGTACCTCTTCCCGGACCAGCCTGGAATGGCACCAACCCTTCCCTGTGTGTTGTGTGGTTTTTTGTGTGTGTGTGTGGCTGGGGGCTCCACCGTATTTAGATTTTTTTGTTCCGTGTTGTGCGTTTGTGGTATTGGATGGGTGTGGTGTAGTGTGTGAATGTGCCCAATAATGGTTTAGTTCTCCCCCTTGGAGTGACGAGGTGGGCTGGGTGGTGTGTAAAGTGGGTGTGTCATGTGAACATGTGTGCAGAGTGCCTCCATTGGGCATGTGGTTGTCACAGTGTGTGGTGTGCGGTGTATACAGGCACATTTACCTGGGGGGGGGGGCTTTTGTACTGCCTGGGAGGTTGCGCAGCGCGAGAGGGAGTGTTAAAATAAAGACATTGTATTCCATCCTTTTACTTGCGTGTCAGTTTGCTGTTTGGAGTGTGGTGGGTCACCTGCAAGAAAAAGGGAAAAGGTAGATTGGTTAGTGTGAGGGAGCTCACAACCCCTGACAAATACGTCACAACATGCAGTTATCAGGAGACAACAGTAATGTAATACACAGTAGTACAGGGTTGGGAAATAAAGTTATCCAATTGCTTTTAGATTTAAATGCAAACTATTGAATGACAGGAAACTCTGTTAGCTCTACCAAGTTAGCTTACAGCGTACAGATTACATAAAATCTACTTGAAAAAAACAATTAGAATGATTATATCTGAATGTGAATTATTTATACCGAGAGAGCCTTTGCTTTTAAGGATTGGATACGGATCACTGAAGTGCAACTGTCTGAGTTTTGTCCATGTTCAAGGAGCACCTTTTTGGGCTGCTGGGTGGCTCATCCTGTTAAGTCACTGTTTTAGTATATTGAGTCCAGTGCTGGCTGTGGCCAGCAACCCTGCACAATGATGCATAATTGGCAGCAGGGCAGCCCAGGGTGGGAGGGATCTGGTTGACCGGGTTTGTGTTTCATCACACACCAGCAACCCCCCGCCCCCCGGTCAGTTGGGCACCCACAGCTGCGCACAAAGTGTCTTCCTCCGACCCGTGCTTAACTTGTGGACTGTAGTGTGAAAATAAGTGTCAGCTGACGTCCCATGTTTCGGAGAAGAGCATGTGCTTGAATACAATTAGGCATTCCAAATTTGGAGAAAAAGCAGTAACAAAATAAGGAGCACCTTTAATGAAACCGGTGAAAACATGTGGGACTGTTAGACTGTGAGAGAGAGAGAGAGAGAGAGAGAGAGAGAGAGTACACCTTCTTTGTGTGTATCCATACTGAAACACATTCACCGTAGCACTTAAAAGGACAGAAATGTAAGTGTCTTAAAAATGTTCCAGAGTGAATCAGAATGATTGCACTTCTAAAAAAAAAAACAAAAAACGGTGACCACTTAGAGCAATCAACAATAAGGCAATATGCATAATGTGGCCAAAGCAATTACACAAACAGGCTTCAACATGTTTTTGCTATATCCACATATTGCTTTGATATTATGTTTGCTAATCTATATCAAAATAATGTATTTCAGGAAGGTATAGGTGAGTAAACACTTTGTAATTTCTAACAATGTCAATGTTAACCCATGGCTTCCTATTAGACAGTCAAATTAATCAAAAGCAGATGTATAGTGCTCTCTAGTGATGATCAACTAGGCTGGTCATACATTCAGCTATGGTGCCACACATTTTATTACTATGACACAGTGTGTTTCACTGACTCAGATTATTCACAATGCTCAGATTATCAATGCTCAGATTATCCATTGGCCATGCTTAGATTGTTATATAATTTTACAAAATATATATTGGTGCATATTTGCAACACATTTTGAAAGGAAGTATGAGGTTAAAGTCTACTATTTTAGAAGGAAGTCTATCAAAAATAGGGGGTTTTGATAAATATTTTGGGAAGATATTCGAAAGCCAACAGTGCATTTGGCCCCACTTTATATTAAGTGGCCCTAATATCTGTGTAGTATATATATTGCATATATTCATATACTATCTTGCTCACTCCACAGTGGGTAAAGACTGATGATAATCAACTAACTTTATACAATATTAGCTGGCCAACTATGGTACGTCTTCCAACAAGGTCACGATCAAGTCAGTGGGATCAAGTCAGTGGGATTTACGAAGGTCAACGTATATATGCAAATTGTAAATCAATTTGCTCAACTGTCTTGGGCAAGATGGTGTGGCTTAATTAGTGATACTACCGTATGTCTTCTCCAACACCAAACTATCCTCCTATCACATAATAATTGAATTATATTATATAATATAATTATATTAACATGAATATTAATTAATATTATATAAATTATTATTAATTATATTCCTCATGTCTTTTTCAAAGATTTCTTGCACAAACACTCTCAAACTTGCGCAGTAAAACATTACCACAGTTGTGCAGCATGAATTATGTTTTGAAATATGCATGATGATAATGTTTAAATAATGTCTGCTTTTGTTGTTGTTGTTGCTGCTGCAGTTTTTGGCAGTTGGTTAGTCCAAACTAATGCATTGAGGATCAAAGTCGTGGAAACGGATAAGCTCCCGCAGTCTAAATACAGCACACTGGACATTATGATGTTCATGTACATGGTGATAAATCCCAGGTCTTAATCCCAGTTCTGAGATTAATAATGTGTAAAGCAACGGTTATTAGCAAGTGCTTTTATTTCCATTCTTTAATGTTCGAAAGGCAGATCATGCCTCCCTATTCATGACTGGCATTCCTAATCCACACCTCCCAAATCCCAGGATTAGGCACATCATAGCTTGGTTTCTCCTGAGAGATTCGGATTCTAATTATGAAGAAATGTGAACAGGAGAGTGACTGTCACTGATTCCCACAAATTTCATTTTAATTAATCTCTGGCAGAAATCAAGTAGCTTGGCGACACGACACACATCACAGCCCAGAAGTCGATCCAATTTTCTGTCTCAATATGAATTAAATTAGCAAGGACATTTTCACCATTGCCACCCTACGCACATAACAAATGGAATACATTTGGGTATGTGACATAATGAAGAGCTAACAAATGGATTGCTACTGTGGATGTAGAGCATACAACAGGTGAATCATTGCTTTAGTACCTTGTCATGGAGCCATGGCATATTTGGAGAGTGAGCTCATTTTTATCATTGAAATTGTCTTGGTGTATTTGTGCTGTATATGCCTCTCCTGCTGAGTGTGAAATAAAAACTACAATTCTGTCTTGTAATATGTCATTGAATGTTTCATCGAAACTGTAAACTTTGTGTACGTCTCTCACAATGGACATTTTAAAGTTGTGTGGAATTGGAATATGTTAATCATTTTCAACATTATATGTGCAGGCAGGCATTTGCTAATGGACATTAATTTAGCATTCGTGGCATGGGAACCAATATTTATATTAACTCAAGTATAATACAATAAGTATAACTGAATATGTTTATATTACAGTTTTAATGATTATTAAACTATGCATAATCCGTATATAAGTACCAACATTTTTAAATTGTCAGTTTAAAAGATTTTTTAATGGTTACCTGTCTTCCCCTGAGAAACAAAGTGTCTGATCACTTTTATGCCCATGTTCCCATTTCTTCCTGAGATTCCATTCAGAGAGTAGCCTTAGATAGTGAAGAAAACAACCTGGAATAAAGTAAAAAGCCTTAGATGAATAAAATAGAGCAGAGCAGCCCTTCAAATGGTAAGTCCTTCAAATTACGTTTCCAGCAGTAATATAATAATAATAAATAATATATATCTTATTTTCATAACATCAAATTCATTTAATTTATCTAAACTAAGGTACACAAAATTCTCTCTCTCTCTCTCTCTCTTTGAGAAGTGCAATCATTCTGATTCACTCTGGCACATTTTTAAGACACTTACATTTCTCTCTCTCTGAATCTCTACACACTCTCTCTCTCTCTCTCTCTCTCTCTCTCTCTCTCTCTCTCTCTCTCTCTCTCTCTCTCTCTCTCTCTCTCTCTCTCTCTCTCTCTCTCTCTCTCTCTCTCTCTCTCTCTCTCTCTTCTCTGTTTTACAAGCATATGCACACTCACTCAAGGCAGTGGCATAGCCAGAAATGCATATCCAGAGGGGAATACAACAGATTAGATTATAGCCCTTTAAGGTTGGCGACAGTGCATACCTGTCAACATCCCCCCAGCTACGCTAGTGACTCAAGGGCAACAGGTTGATAAAACATAATACAAAATGATCTGAAGACTAATGGACAGTTTTTAGCATCTACTGTGATAATAGCTCATGACACCTTTCTACATTGTCTAAAAAATTGCAGTGCTCCTGATATGATGCCTGACATGTGATCAAATCACTACACTTGAATCCAGGGCACGTTGTTCACAAAACCCAGTTCAGCAGTTTGATCTTTTCCCTTTGTTCATCTGACTTTGGGCTTTAGATGGCTGCATTATTAAATATGAAGGGGCCTATGAGTGTTTGGCCATGATGCCATTTGTGTTTCGGTATATAAACTTTACGTCTACCTGCTAGTCAAATGCTGACTGTTTTTAAAACACATCGATGCACGCCAATACCAGTCAAATGGTGTCACTGTACATATTGTGAATTACAATTACTTAATTTGTTTGGTGGATGAAAGATAAATCTGCCAATGATGGGAGGTTTAGTTGAATAAGGGGCAGTGCTGTGGCTATGTGTTGGTTTACCAGGTGTGCAGTACCTTGTTCATCAAAAAGAGAACATGCACATCTCACAGCCTCATATACTTAATCGCTACCATGTCCTCACCACTCCTTAAGATAAAATAATATGTAGAACTAATTACAATGAATGTCTGTTACAATCAAGTTCATAATGACAGGACTGCCCTTAATTCAGTTCCTGATGATATATTTAACCCATCCTGTAATTTAATTAATTTCTTATTGCCATATGGTACCAGGATATTGGTAAAGAAACCATTCACTCTGAAGGCAGGTAAGACTGGCTATGAGGCTCTGCAGAGGCTAAAGATGGTTAAAAAGCAATCAAGTGATAAAGAAGCTGTGGCAGTATATATTTTCTTTATTGCTAAAGCCTGGGTCATGGAAATAGTTCTGTTTAAATTATTGCTATGTAAATCACCCAAAGTGCTTTCGTTTTGGGAAGAGGAAGATTTAGGGAGTGGAGGAAGTGCTAAATCGACAGTAACCCAATATGCAGGGAACTTGAGAGGAGTATTCTCTGACATTTATCAGCATCTATGTTCAATGAGGCTCAGTTCAAATTTATTTAAAGCCTTTTCCACCACACTATGCCTACCCTCCCGAATATGGACATGCATTGTAGAATAAATGTGGTTGTGATGGAAGGGCACAATGAAAACAAATTACACTTTATGGGGAGACTCTCAACATGAAGCAGATAACAGTAGCAGCAACAAAACTAGATTTCTAAAGTTTGGTAAAAAACTTTTTTAATGTGATTAGATTCTCTCTGTAATCATTTAAAATGTAAGAATATGTTTGTGCAATTGTTGTTGTCTGTTTTTTATTTGTAATTATGTAAGAAATAAAATGAGAAAAATGCCAAAGAGGGGTGAATATATACCCATTGTACATACTACTGGTGGCACAGAAATGAACATTCACCAGATTGTGGGACCAGAGGGGGTAAGATGGCAATCTGGCAGTTGCTATGGATTTATTATGAATAGCAAGTCAACATTAATATTAAAATTATTTTTAACACCACATTTTGAATGTTTTTTGGTCATTAGAAATCATACTAAAATTGGTTATTAAAATTGATTAAATTTGAGCAATTCTGAATGTCTGCATCAATAAAACCATTCATTTCTTTGTAGAAATGACAATAGATCTTTATTGTATGAAACAGAGACCTCTGCTGGTAAGTTATATTGTATCATTTATGCAGAGGCACGAATGCAACGAATCACCTATGTGTAAGTGTCAATGCCAGAGTCTATATAAATAATTTTTCACGCTCTTTTCATCCGCTTCCTTTTTATTTACAATGGCAGAGAACCTGTTTTCTCATTATTATTTCCTTCTTTGTGTAAATCACAAACCAAGAAGAATCCTGCCTACATTTGTTCAGATATTCACCTGATGTTGGCCTGTTTCCTCAACATTCCCAGTCAATCCTGCCTAGTGGAAAGAGCTTTGTGGGAAACAATGCGACTATTATAGAAGATTTGAATGAACACTCCAAATTGTGTTCAGAAAATGATAATACTGAGAGATTTTATATTTAAAGATCATTCCTACATTTGTGCTTGTAAAAAAATGGATCCCACAATATGAAAGCATATGGATTGATGATACCTGAGTCCACTCCGGGGTATGTAGCTCTAGACATACCCCCAATATAACCCTTGAGGGTAGTCTTGACTCTCTTCTTCTTACCAAAAGTGGGTTGCCCTGCTCCCAGTCCTCCAGTGAATGACAACCCCCTCTATTTTCCAGGGGTTCCTGGGATTGCAGTCTCTTCCCAGGAAGTCAGAAGGATTCTGACAAATCTGTTGTGCAAACAGGCCACCAGACTCACTCTGTTCTGAATGGAGTTGTATTTAGGTTCTCGGTTCCAACAGGTCATTTGTGGGCACAAATTCACGAGACACGGCAGGACAGTACTTGTCGACTCCGGTAAGAGACACTCAGTAAAGACTTAAGGTTTGGCACAAATACACAGCTAGGTGACCTGCTCAATGGGCCTGCACGTGGCTATAAGACACTAACTGTGTCCTACTACCTGAGAACGCCCAGATACTACGCTACTCAAATGACATACCAATCAGGATCAAGGCCTAAATGGGACCTTGACACCAGGAAAATGGGTTGACTCCTGCAGGCCCTGACAAGGTGTACTTCAAACAAACATGACTATGTTTTTAATGTTATTATTTGCTTCTGCACAATTCAAATTGTATATACCACCCATTAAACCTCTATACCTCCCATTAGCAGCCAACATATTCAGTATGTTCCTGAAGTTCTGCTTTTGTGCACTTTGCCTGACATCGTTTCAGTTATACAATCACTTAAGTTAAACACCAATCACCATTCCTTGCTTTATTCAAAATTATGTGAAGTTAATTGTACAAAGGAAATTTTACCATATCAGATGCAATTACATCAAAATGTACAAGCTTTGTAGGTAGAGGAAGATAAATGAAGAAGGATTATTATCCGGATGATATCAGGATGTTGCCATTGTCAACAATGCATCCAGCTTGGACAGATGCATAATAAACTTGCACAGAGTGTGTGTGTGTGTGTGTGTGTGTGTGTGTGTGTGTGTGTGTGTGTGTGTGTGTGTGTGTGTGTGTGTGTGTAAATGCGCGTGTCTCTCCAGATCAGCCCTCTGTTTTGACCCAGCTGTTGTTGTTGAGCGTCACAGTCAGCAGATCTCATTTCCGGCCCCATTCTGAGAGCAAGAACCTGTCCCATGACCACCCACCTCCCTAGGGGGGAACATTCCTTTCCCGTCCCCTCTCCGATCCTCTCCTGCCTCTTCCAAAGGCCATTCAATTCAAAAGGCATACTTGTGTTCAGGCATGCTCCCTCAGCTGAACTCTCATATGAAAACAAAGTTGCTAAAAATCTCTTAACACCACTCTCTCCCTACCAACTACAGAATGTGAAAACAACCTAAATATCACTGCTGATATACATTTTTGGAAACAAATATGTAGTAATATTGTCACAAACAAGCCTAAATGTAACTCATCCAATACAAGGTTATCCACCAAGCACATATCCCCCAACACAAAATGTACAGAATGGGCTTTATTGACACAGACACTCATTCACACTGCAGTCTAACCCCTGAAGTGTGGTGGTAGGCAAATAAAACAAGTATCTTAACAAAGGAGGATGAGGAGCCGGGGCAGGTCATATTAGTATTGCCGTCTTTAGTAGTAGTGAAGCCAGTCTTCTAACCCAAGGTTTTGGATTAGTTTCCGAGAAGTTTAATTGCATCTTTGAGAAAATTACTGAATTGTTTCAGTAAATATTTGGCTATTTGAAATATGTAAGCCACGTGAGTCACCCTGAATTAGGGTGTCTCCTTAAAAATAAATAATGTATCTTGTGGTATTGTTTTTTTCAGATGAAAGCTATTCAAAATGACAAAATAAGATCCAGCTTATATCAAAAGGAATACCTTAGACCTTAGAATGCCTTAGAATATAAGCAAACTTCATGAAACAGATGCACGAGGAGAATGATGTAATTACTTGTGAAATGTAATTTAGGATTAAAGAGGATTTTGCCATAACAAAGGAGCATAAGTATATGGCAGAAAGGATAAAATCAGTAAAGAAAAATCTAAAGGATAGAATGGAGGTGGTCATGAAAAAAGAGGTGAATGAGCATTGAATGATTTGATAATCCACAAGTTCTTCAGTTGTTGGACAATCTAAAACTACGCTTTTGATCTTTTGAATCTTTCAACACAAGACTTCATTCAGGTTCGTGTTCCACTGCACAAAAAAGAACAAGAACCAGAACCTTTGGTACTTTTTTGGCACTAGATAACAGAAACTTTGGCTGAAGGACGCTGACAGGACATTCGCTGCGCATAAGAGTGGCCCTGTAGTACCAGGTTACGGTCGACGGCCTGGTGAGTGCCGTCTCGGAGGCACCCCAAAAATGTAAACAATACCTTTGTTTGCATACAAGATCTCCTTTTTTGACTACTGAAATATTAATGCCAGATGATTATAATGGAAAACGAGCCAAGCCGTGCCAGCCAAGGTTCATATGTGGAAAATGACTATGAATATCCAGCTGCAAATATGCATGTGCTACAAAAATGAAGATGCATAGATTGCCATAATAAGAGTGTCTTTTGGCATTTGTTCAAATAAAGATCAAATAAATATGTTTTTTATAGGATCCTTAATCCAACCACAATTATCAATATGTCAAGTCAATATGATGTGTCATATTGTGGCCTTTGAATACACATATGCTTGATGAAGGGGATGACATAAAATACAAACTGTTCCAGAACACAGAATTCTGTGTTCGCCAGTTCACCATAGATACAACTGGCATCTTTATGGCTATTGCAGTAGAAACACACTTAGTAAGCCACAATAAGATGTAATGTGTAGGAGGTTCCTCCACCTCAGGGTTGTCATAGAGACCATGTAGTCACGAGGCCTGATCATCTCTTTTATGGAGGAGCCAAGAGGGAAGTCTTCTGACCACTGATGTAAATAGATTATTTAGAGAAGCATACCCAGCTGCAGTCCCATCTTCTCACATGATTCACTACTGTGCAAAGGCTTTTTCAGAACGTAGTTCAGAAAAAGCAGTTATGACAGCTATGTTATGCTAACGAGGAGATCCATTCTCAAATACAGCCAGTGGGGCATAATCTCAAAGTCCTTTTAACAGAATGAGTGCTTTTTCATGTCAGGGTGGGTTTTCAAGGAACAATTACGAATGGCCGGAAGTAACCTTTGACCAAACCATACTCTTTTTAAACTCGTGTCATGGTTGAGCTGTCAAAGCAATAAGCCATCCGCTTACAAAAGGTTCTCCCACAAGTTCTTGTCTTCTGCCACCAAAGACGCATAACATGCATAGTTTACCTCTGTGAATTATGAATTATGATGATGACCTCTGTATTGTAAATAATAATAATAGCTAATAATAATAATATAATGGAATTCCCAAATGCCTTGACAATAACATGGCTACTGGCACAGAATATATTTTAGATAGCATATACAACAGAGAAGCTCATCTGTTAGCATTGAATTACATTGTCTTTACTCTGTCCATGGTGTTACCAAACGTATAGATTACACATTGTTATACATACGTATTTTACACATAAATTGCCAAAGTTCTGAGAATTGCATTGCTCAAGCATCAGTATGCCTGTAGAAAAGTATTTTTGTGTGCACCCTGCACATGAGTATTGAGAAGGATAAACCCATAATCCCTGTGGTCATGACCGAATTATGAGGCTATACCAGGGGGTAGCCAGCCCAGTGTTGCAAAGCACAACGTGCAATTCATGTGACTTCATGTGAATTCAAGTCTCTCTCTTTCCAGTATTCATCTTTCTGATGAGAGCAATGAACTTCAGCAAACCTTGCCATGCTTACTTTACATATGGTAGTAAACGTTTTACAGGCGACTCTGAGAGGCATGAAGTTATGAAAAATTTGGGGAAATTAAGGAATTCTGCCAATAAATTCTAAGCAAAGAGTAGTTTAAACTAGTTGGCCTATAATACACGTATGACATTTAAAAGCTTTAAACTGCTGTTGAACTCAAGTTTATGTTTGCATTCATTCATTCCAGATGCTGTCATCAGAAAAATAATAAAAACATACATTAGTTTGAGAGTAATCACATGTTTACCAATCCTTGACTTCATAACATGTCTTAATAAATATACATTAACATAATAAATAATAAATTAACAGCTTTTGCTGGCTAGAAATATATCTGCAGAACAGACCTTTATTTTACTTCAAAATTCAAATATATCCATCATTTTCCTGAGAGAGACTATAGGCGCCGCCATGACGCTCGACACCTTTCTGGTACTGTTACTAACTTCCGTTAGCCCCAAAGGCAAGTTGCTAGCTAAATGTAGCTCACATTTAGAATTCTCACTGGATAGATAATGTCTTCAGGCTCAAAATGTGCCATTAACAGGTGTGCAAATAACTCTGGAAAAATTATTCTGCCTTGTCTGTCACCTTACATGCTATATTGAATGCCCAAGGACGAGATGAACACAAGAGAATGGCTTGCAGCACTGAAGTTAAAATATCCACCCTAGAAGGTGTATGTTTGTTCTTCTAATTTCTTTCACCATGGGGTACACATGTAAACACAGTGGATATCAGTAACAGGTTTACACGATGACACCGCTATGAATCATGGGAAAGGTCAGAGTTCAGGAAAGTGGTCAATAACAATAGGTGATACTTATTTGTGATATACTACGTGCACTTGTGTTAATACAATTTCTATAATCAAGGTAAAAAATAAACTGTATTTGTATGAATAATAGTGTAGCAGTGGGCAGCTAGCCTAGCTACAGAAATTCTAGCTGACCTCCATTGTACTTCGGGTATAGCATGCTATGTGGCTAACAGTAGCCTAGGAAACTGTAACATGTCCCAGAGGCCCTTGCGGCCAGCTAAATGTAAAATTATTAGCTAGCTATGTTAATACATGTGTAAAGGTTCTAATGTAAAGAACCAAATATGTCTGGAATGAAAGCCCCTTTTCCCCTGTTGCGAATGATGTGTGAATGTGTAGCCTATATGTGCCAACCAACCATCATTTTTGGTTGCCAGTGTGCCCCGTGTGATTCTGTACTTATGCTCTGTACTTCCTATGTGCTACACGCTTTATTCTAATAAAGAAGTAGTACCAAAATGGAAAAGCAAAGTCTTTGACTCTTGATTCTGTGGCGTCCACCGCTACAATATCTAAAATCATTTATAACCAACACCAGCAAAATAATGGCTATTTTAAGGTTTATTGACTGTGTGTGACATGCCTGTGGATTTGTACAGGCCCGTTGCTATGATTCCACAGTATTTCGACTCCATGTGTGACTTTTCAAGACAGGAGAATAACCAAGACATTGAAAGACAATGTAAAATGACGTCAGATCTTCTACATCTACATGCAGGGCTCGTCCTTATTGCTGACAGTTCAGAGGTCTACGTGTGCCAGACCACAAATCAACTCGCAGGCCTTCTGAAACACTTTTACAGATGGACGCTTCTCTTTTTCAAGGACTTGTCTATATTTTAATGTTTCATCTTTGCAAGTCTGAAGGTATGTAATGTCTGGTTATTCCCCTTTTCTTAACATTCATTCCTCTCATGCAAGTCCTATGCTGTAGATAAAAATATAATTGTGCATTATGTATAAAAGCGTTTAAGTTTTGAATGTTCTTAAATAACAACTGTCAGTATCTGACAGACTAAAAATTTGCATTTGTTACAGCAATAAACGTATTAATAAACTAAGATAATTAATGGGGAAAAAAATATTTGTGTACTTTGTTGTGCAAAAAGGCAACCACTCCAATGTTATACATTCTTAAACCATCCGACAGCTAAGTAATTTGTAGGACAGAACTTGACACCATTCAATTTAGCCCAAATTGAAATCCTACAGAGATATAGGCTAACTAACCTGGCACTGAAATTAGATTTTGGACTGATTGATTGCTTTAAACTTATGACTGACATGCGATGGCAGCTGAATTGAACATATTTGTTTGTATTTTATTTTATCTGTGGAAACATGAAGAGAATGGAGAGTGTTACTGATGTACCTTTGTTTGTTGAATTAATGTCCCAATGGCAGTGGTGATGCTGGCAGAGCAGAAGATCACAGGGTCCGTCCTGACAGCACAGGGAGTCATGAATGTTACAGATGGTACACACACAGAAATGGAGGGCTCACAACCCAGTGGAGCTGAAGAAAAAGGTAACTTTCATCTTTAGTGTCAAGGTTTCAAACATCTGAACTTGAACTGAAATTGGTGATACAAAACTAAGAAAACAACATGGATATTGGATAAAATTGTATCTAACTTTTAGATATATAATTCCAAAAGTACATTAACATTCTCCAAATGGCAATTACATATCTTCCATGAAATTATCCCAGAATTATTACAAAAGCTAGGCTGTGTATCAGTATGACTTGTTATGGGCTTTTAGTGAGTAATTGCTCTGTGCACACCTGTGGTTAGAGACCTCTCATTCATAAAAGCACCCTTTCTGTCTGGACACAACAGGGAGTTATTGGGAAGCTTAGAATCTTAGTTTTTTATCTTGTTCTGTTTTATTTCTTAAATGCATGGTGCATAGTATACATGTACATGATTTGTCTTCTTAGAAGACTTATTATTAATATTTGTGCTATTGGTGTTTATCTGTTTTTGATTTGCTTGTATTTACGACATGCAAGCCATTGTGGATAAGGACATACCACAACAACAACAACAACAACAACAACAACAACAACAACAACAACAACAACGTAGGCATTGATTAATTAAATTAATGCGGACCATGTCTGATAGCTTACCAAGCACACTAGCATAACTGATCTTCTTGGTTTAGCAGTCATTGCCATGTTGCAAACACTGCAAATAATAATAATAATAATAATTTTCATTATTCAGAATAACCTCAAAAGTCTATTTTTGTGCTTCAAAGTGTTCCTCTTTGGAAATAACATCAGGGATGTGACAGTCCTCCAGCACGG
The DNA here is from genome assembly GCA_029706075.1 of Aldrovandia affinis. NCBI lineage: Eukaryota > Metazoa > Chordata > Actinopteri > Notacanthiformes > Halosauridae > Aldrovandia > Aldrovandia affinis. The sequence goes on from JAINUG010000006.1 coordinate 5,472,378, forward strand.
GTGACATAACACAAAATTATTTTACGACCGTCGGCTCATTAGGGCTCAAAACCCTCTTTCTGCTTCACTGCCCATATTAGCTCTTTAGCCATACTTGTGACACACTTTAGCTGGGGAAATCATTAACCAGTTTCAGCCTTTACAATGTAACTTAGAACTCTATCTTGTTATGCAGTTTTAAGAAGTTATATACTATTTTGACTAATACAGTATCTCTTAGATTTGAGACATATTGTCATAGGTGTTGTGCTATAATAAGCCCAAAATGCAATATTTCCAAAACAAAAATATAATCTAAGAATTAGGATGATAAATGCATGTGTTCAGGGTGGATTGTTTTCATGTTATCTGTTGCAGCAGAAACGAGGAACTCAGCTTTCACTTGAATGCCAAATGTCTACCCCCGGTCATAAATCTCCCTCCAACCCCAGGTGATACATACATGCCAGCACAGTCTCGAGGCACTGAGGTCATCGCTTCACATGAAGAGAGCAGCGTCATGACAGGAGAGACTGGCACAGAGTCAAATGACTTCAGTGAGATAATCACATCTGAAGATCAACTCCTGAAACCGGACCCTACGGAGGCAGTGCAAACTGTGGGGAATTTAGAGGAGGAGACTCCCTCTTTCCCTGTCCCAGATGAGACTAGCAACAACCATGAACTTGTAGAGGCAGAGAGCGATGTTGCAGGTACGTATATGATATATGGTATATGGCATTGAAAATAAATTTGCTCAATCCCCCAGCAGGTTGTATTATTAAATATGTGATTGTACATAGTTCAACCAAGCTTATGTTTCTTTTTCCACTGCTACTTATCTAAAAATGTAAAGTTAAGATCCTAGGGGAAATTAATCAACATGTTGAAATTTCTTTAGCCATTTCCTTTAATGCAAAAATTGATTTTGGCCCAGGAGTTTGAAAATAATTAGCCTGAATACTGTATTTGCACCTGCATATTTTGTAGCATGTATGGCAATGCCATTCATGTGATTTCTGGGCAGAACAGACAAAAGCTGTGCTCCAAGCCAATTTCTCCACTCCTTCTTATCTTCATTTATTGCATTTCCCAGATTTAGAATCCTGGAGGATCGGAGCTATTTCTGCAGTTGCATCTCTTGCTTTGGTAGCTGTTATTGTGATTTACTCTCTTAAATTCAGAAAAAGAACAATAAGGTACGTTTGCATGCCTCTCATTGAAAATGCATACATCACCCAAGATGAAATCAAATTATAAAACAAATGCTGAATGGCAGGGAATGATTAAATTGCAGTTCATTGTAACTGGCAGCTACTTAGATCCATGTGTTGAAATATTATTAACTGAGCTATATTTGATTTGTCAAGTTTTCATGCCGTCATTGTACCACGGATATAATAATCCTAGGGGTTTATTAAATACATGACACTGATGCTTACGCTTATGTAAATCCATGACTGAAAGAGCCTCTGAAGAAAATAAATAACCTGGAGAACATTCTTAATTTAATTTTAATGAGGTTTAATTTCCATTCCATGTTTTTTTCCCCTTATTTACATTTATTTAGGTAGAATCAATCTATTTCTTAAGTTATATATATATACATGTTAAATGTTAATTCTAAGGTTATTGAATGGCATACTGAGCACCTTGCAATTGAGTGAAACCTTTTTTCTTTGACTTACCCAACCATTTAAAATTAATAAACTGAGTAATCACAATCATCCATTTGAATTGCTGACAAATAGACAGAGCAAGAAGACAGCAGCCTCATTTGAATGACATACATGGTTACTTGATTTCCTTTCGAACGGAATGACAACTAAAACTTCATCGACTATAGTTACAGTATCAGACAGCTCATGAATATTATCCAGACCAGTGGTAGTATTCTACTTAAAACACAAGTAATGTTTTATGTAGCTGATATTGTTCACAGACAGGCTGTTCCAGTGAAAGACATGGATGATAGTGAAGCAGCTGAGACCATCAATGGGGAATCCAACGAGAACACTCTGACTGGTGTGGATGGCCAAATAAACCAGTAAGTATATATCTGATAAAACAGACCTCAATAAAACAGAGGCCACATGTCATTATATTCTGGATTGTCATATTGTGTTTTGAGTAAGAACACTGGTAAATACAGTCATATAAGGTGTAAAATCATAGTTAAATCACTCAACATCATGTACAGTATCACCCAGCAAGCAGGAACATGCTATACAGAACTACTATTTACAGGCATACCATTTATCTTGCCTTTAAAACCTATCCTTAATTACAGGTAAACTGAATCTGAAGTCTAATTGAAATTCATTTGAAGATTCCAGCATAATATATACAATTTACTAATAGGCCAATATTAACAATGGGTCCCAGCGGTCCCTCGTCTTGGAAGTATTCAAGTTTGAATGCGAAGGCAATGCATTGAAATGAGCAATAACCCAACAACCTCTTTTTAAAAGAAGTCAAACAGAAGCTTGACAAGTTTCAGTTAAGGGCTGGTATCATAATGTGCCACTCGCCCTTAAGGGAAACTTTTGGAACTTCCGAGAACATTTACTGTAGCTCACAATACAAAAGACCAATTTCCTTCACACCAGGGTTAATAATGACACTCTTATCAAAACTTTCAGGAGGTCATATCAACATCCATAACGGACGCAGTCTTTTTTAATACCCTCCTCCCTTAGACAGTCTCCAAAGGCTATATTTCTCCAGGGAATTTAGGCTGGATATTGTGGGCCATAATTAGACTATGAGTTTGGCACAGTCCAATCCCAGAGCACATTCTGTGGGCTTTGCAACTCAAAGAGTGTTTGCCAGAACTATGGTGAGCACAACAAAAATGGTCTCTTACATGCAAGTGAGGTGTATCTCTGGTAATGAAAACAACACAGGGCATTGCTGTTTTTCTTGTTCTTCTTTTTAGGAATGTGTCAAATGAATCCTTAGATCGGACAATATCAAAACAAGGTGAAAACCTGTCAGACATTTCACTGGATTTGCCCACAGAAGCTGTCAGTTTTCAGGATCTGTCTCAAGATGTCAGAAACTCCATGCTTTAGATATCTTCCTTTGCAAAGTACTTTACTTATTCTAACACATTTCGGTATTTTATGTGGTATGACGTTCAATGTATTCATCAATAACCTTTATTTCACTTGGATTTAGAAAATGTATTTTGATTTCAAAATTTGAAAAAATAAAAACCCTTCTCTGTATAGATACATACATTTTTACAAGTGAGTTGTCATGGTTTTGCAACTGTAAATGTTAGTCATGGATTTGTTGTTTTATGTACGTTTTCTGCAATGTAGGCATATTCATTTCAAAGCCAATGACTTCAAAACAAATCATTAAAAACTTTCATGCTGAACTATTTGGTAACATGTTGATTAATTTCCAGTGATTTTGTGAAAATAGATCAAGCTTGTTTCAACACATCAATAAAACATTTGCCATTCATCATTCTGTGAGACAGGAATTAATTTGCAGTTCAGTGCGATTTGAACATAACAACGTGAAAAAAAGGAACCAATGTCATTATTTATGTTTTTTTTTATTTTGGAAAAGCAATAGGTGTTTCCATACAGAATAAAAATAAATACATTCAAATGACTAAATAAACGAATCGACATCCATTGTGTGCAAGGCTAAAAATGCATTTTGTAATAATATATATACCAATGCCCCACCCAAATATATACAGTAAATCAATTACATCAATACATGTACTGTCCCCAGTTGCTACAATTAAAAGGGAGTGTTGCTGCCACGCAATGTTAGACGTGTCTTTTGAAAGACAATATTTTTCAGCCGTCGCGTCTCTGCTCTGCGCAATCTCTCGGATAGTAGTACAAATGTGTAAGACTAAGTGTTAAGAAACTACATGATGTTTTCCTTCTGTTGGAAATGAAATGTGGTGTGATCACGAGGAGATCAGAAATCCTCCCAGTCATGTGCTAATCTGGTATTTAAGGGCAAAAGTTTTTAGTCGAGTGTAGGCATAGTACAGTGAGCACTTATAACGTCCCAGTACTTAAAAGGTTTATTCTTCCCCTCTCTTTATTGTGGTTTCAAATAAGAAGTGACAAATGCTACGATGCGAAAGGGATACATCCATTTAGGACCGAGGTTGTAGAGTTTTCTTTAGGTGCGTCTCTGAGGTGTGTATTATTTTTTTCTTCTCGAAAACATGTGGATGTATGCGTTTCTGGTGACTTCATGCGCCGTGCTTGTGCGCTCCCAGTTCCCAAGGGAATGTGTGACCCCAGAAGGACTTCGAAGTGGTCAATGTTGTCCCTCTCCAACGGGAGCACCGAATGATAACTGCGGGTCCAGCACGGGACGAGGACAGTGTGTGTTCGTTGTCGCGGATGGGCGTCCCCACGGACCTCAGTATCCTCACGACGGTGTGGATGACCGGGAGCGCTGGCCTCTTAGATTCTTCAATCGCACCTGCCATTGTAACGGAGACTTTTCCGGTTATAACTGTGGACGGTGCAGGCACGGGTTTACTGGAGCAAACTGCGACCAGCCTATTTCTGTCGGTAAGAAGCTAAAGGCTTGGCGCTGAGACACTGTTTACATTTTACCTCACTGGATATAACCAGGATAATTTGGGTCTCTTTAAATAATAGGGGAGAGCGGGGTATGTTGTCACACTTTTCACTCTGTCTTACCTGTACTGGGCGCAATGCATTGCAATGGTATAAATGTCATACCAAATGAAAGGTGGAAGTCTTGGGCACATATTTAGTATTCATTACATATTCATATCTTATTTCAGTATGGAGTTGTAGACAGTTAAATAGAGGGTGTGCACTTGTGACAACTTACCCCATCAGGGGGTAAGTTGTCACACTATGTCATAGTATGTAAGTTGTCACATTGGACTATCAACAAACTAAACTAAATAATTGTGAATATATTTTTTTTACTTTCAAATTCAAAACCAAGTACATTTCATTACAGAACTCATTCATTAAATAACAAAATGCTTAGTCTTAACAAAACAGACGTGGTGTAATGCACAACGAAACACTTCTAATCAGACTCATCTTCAGAGTCACAGTTCTGGCACAAATACATTTCCTGGCCTGGGGTGCAAGCATCATGGGCCCACTTCTTGCATCTCACACACTGCACCCAAGTCTCTTTTGGGCAGCTATTAGAAAATGGCTCCATGCAGACTAGGCAGAAGCACTCCTCTTCATCTGATGATGACTCGTCTATTTTTATTTTTACTGTTGCCTTTTTGTTCTCGGCAGATCCAGATTTTGCACTTTGCTTCCCTTCCTCCAGAAACAGCCTGTTTTTAGATTGTGATTTTTCCATTTGTAGTGCTTGCTTCACGGGTGTGTCTGTTAGAATTGCGGTTTTGTGCCGCTTTCTTCCATTATTAGTTTGTTTTCGGCGACCAGCTTTTGGAAATGGCCGGAGGTCCTCTGGAGTTGGTAGTCTGCTGCCAGCACTGGCACTGCCAGAAGGCACTGTACCCCCGCTACCCTAAAGCCAGCCTGAATGTTCAAGGGGGTTGCCGCCACAGGATAAGCGATTGCCACAATCCCAGGAATGTCATAAATTGACATTGTTTTCCAAGGATTGTTCCTCATCCATGCATCACACGCTGTGTTGATGTGCCTTTTTAGCGGCCCGTAGTCAGACCTGTCTAAGCGTTGAAGCCAATGAGAGCAGTGGGGTGGGAATGACACCATAATTTTGCCCATCAATGGACATATGAGATTTGTGGTTGTCCAAAAGGAGTAAACATAGTTTCTCCTTTGAGCATTTTGTATGCTCAATGAAATGTTTCAGGAAGCCAAAAAAGTGCACATCTTTCAATCACTCTGAGGGATTTGCCGCTCCCTTGCTGCCAGGTGGTCCGTTGTTTAAAAAATGGTCTCGGAAGTTGACACGGGGAAATATGAAATATGGAGGTATACTATTTCCTGTGGCTGAGACAGCACAGGCCTTTCAGCGGAGGTCAGTGACCCTACTTGTTTGAATCCGCGTCTGGCCACTACTTTGTCAGGTTTATGGACCGTGGTCACCCCAGTTTCGTCGACATTCCATATGTCCCCTGGTCCAAATTGATGTCTGTCTAGCACATTTGCTAAATTGTCGAAGAAGGCATTGACATTTTCTCGGTTGAAGCTACTAGCTCTGGCAAGGCTAGTTGCCTCAGGCTTTCTTAGTGACAGCATTGGGTGCCATTTTAAGAAACCACTCCGAGCTGGCCTTTTCTGTTTCTGCCCACATTTGTGTGAACTTCAGCTTGTGTGCCACAGCAAACTGGTAGGCAAGTCTTTTGATCTCACTTGGCGACAGACCAAAATAAATGTCAGCTGACCTAGTGATATACTGAACAAGCTGTATCTCCAAATCAGGTGGAAATACCTGGCGTGGCTTTTTATAGCCAACCACTGTTGTTGGCATGGCTGCCTGACTGACAATTTCTTCGCTGGTAACCTTTTCACAATACCAAGTCTTTTGTTCCTTTGTTCGTTCGTTCCTTTCTTCCTTCCCTCAATGCTTCTTTCCTTCAAAAACACATTTCAATTAGCCTCATGTGACAACTTGCCTCAAAGCCATTGAGACAACTTTCCCCAAATTGGCATGTGGGCTAATGTTTGCTAAATCTCAAGGCTAGTTCAACATAGGACTGCAGCTAACATATCAAGAGACACCTTATTGTCTCCTTTATTCGGTACACAAATATAATTTTGAACATTTATACCTAACACAGTTTTATTACATAAAATGTAAGGTGCCATTTACTTACTTTTGAAGGAGACAAACACAAAACTTGTGCTCACATGTAATTAAAGTGATCTTTGACCACCTGTGAAAAGGAATTTGAATTTGACCCTAGTTGCCACAAAGTAGCTATTAGATTTTTGAGATGCCCCTGTGGTTGGAGGTATGAACAGTGTGACAACTTACCCCACTCTCCCCTACACATCCTCCGGTCTCCACATAGGACGAAACAAAAATTGAAGCATTTTTGGTTATACGTTGCTATTTTTTACGCATATTTTCCTCATATTCTCCTCTTAAGAAGATAAAAGAAGTAGCCCATGTTTCAATGGTCGGATATGTCAGTCTATTGATCCGCACACAATGTATTGATTAACCTTTCGTTTTACCGAAGTTATTGTGGTGAAAATCCATACTTGCAGTGATATTCAAATTGTAATGCCTATTTATTCATTAATGCATGATGCCACTGTAGATTATGACAATTCTGGACTGATGGCAGGTGATGGAAATCTGTATGGAACCAAAATAATTCCAATAGCCTAGATGATTAGGCCAACATGATGTTTCTGATTTCCCAATTTATAAAGCAGTAGCTTATAAACGATCCGCACTCAGGGCCCTATTTTCGTGCCGGCGCTAAGCAGCGTTATGCCCTAGCGCAGGCGAATTGCCAGTTTTGTTTGTCGCAAACGGAATATTTCCCGTCTCTGCCGAGTTTGGCAATTTCGTGGTGCGCAATGAAGGCATTTGCGTGACTATGGGTTGGGCAGCGCAATAGGGGGTGTGACAATGAAAACAGTCAGCGCTATGCAAGTTTGGTGTCAAATAATGAGTTTGCATTAATGTCCAACTAGACTGCCTCTAACGCAAACGCTGGCGCTCTGTGCAATTTGGTGACTTTATTGATGCGCATATATGAACATAAGGTTATCTGAAATCACATGAGAATGTTTTGTGAATATTGTTAATTTCCCCCCATGTTGAGGCAAATCGTCCAATCCATGGGTAACTTGCAAGCGTAATCAATTAAGCTAAAAACAACTTGTGGTTATTCAATGCACGGACATGAAAGACTGAAGCCAGCAGGCCATCCATCGCTACCGTTCAGTAAGATACACCTGTTAAATAAATATATGTTTGTATGCACATTGTTTTTCTTATGTGAAAGAGTTTTATTCTTTCCATTTGCACTACAGAAAATGGAGTACATAATTGGACGCCGAAGGCGATACCGTGAGCCATACCCTGGGTTTGGTAGCCGGTGTTGGCCAGACGGCTATCAGTTCGGCTGTACATGCAGTTTCTTCCAGTCTTGTCCAACATGCAAATTAGTTTATTACTTTTCCTACACCCGACAGCCAGCAGAGAACTAAACAGGATTTTTATATGCAATGTGGATTCCCTGGGGTATTCCCTGCACACGTGCAGTTGCGCGCACCATCTGATCACGGTTTCATTTATGTGAATCGGAAGGGGGTCCACTCCATTAATATCCAGGTGGTTTGTGATGCACACTCCAGGGTGACGCATGTAGGCCTTCTGCTTGACGAACATAAATGAAACAGGCCTAGTTGCAGTTGTGAGTTTGTTATTTATTGCTTTCCATTTAACAATTACATTAAGGTAGAAGAGAATACATTTTGTTTTTTAAATGTTGTTTGGAAAGCCTACAAATAAGGGAAAAAAGAGATGGTAAAATAAAACACTTTCTTTTAACAATGTAGGTCTCAAAATATAAACTCAAATCATGAAAATAACAAATTAATGTGCGCCTTGTTTTCCCCCTCTGATTCGTGCGCCAACTTTTCCGCACCTCTTCACTCTCCTCTTTTGAGAAGCGCTGCTGGCGTAGCCGCGCAAAACTGTCATCCATATTAGGAAATTGGTAATTTGCTATAGCGTTAACGCACTGGTATTTAAAGGAATATAAAATAGGTGTTCTGATTGACCATTATGAAACCAAACCCCCACCACACCCACATGTATTTTTTTTAAAAGTTATTCCAACCTCTTTTACAACTGCGCCGCAGGAGCACTATCGTCCCAAATCACGAAATTACCAAAATTGCGTTAGACACGCCCTAAAGCGCCACCGTCTTCGCTTTGCGTCTGCGTTACCGACACCGTCCTAATTCACTAAAATAGGGCCCTCAGTGTGTTTTTTAAATGAGGCATAGTGCCTTCATCAGTGGAATGGTGTTATAAATGCTGAAGGCGGTCTTATATATCTAACTCTCACAGGTGTACAAGCTAATTAGAGAGGAACTACCAATCAGAGCCTCTATTTCAAGGTAGGCTATTACTGAGTAGGCTAGTGGCAGAAAAGATTGTGCTGATATTTCGGCCATTTGGGTTAAAAACAGAGGTCCGTAGATCAAAGAGTCAAACGCATATTCTCTTCATCAGTGAAATGGTGTTATCAGCATATAACACAATTTGACCGAGGAAGGCAATTGTTTGATCTACATGAAACAAGGCACAGAGGCAATTTCATTGTCTCATTGCTGATCAAACCACTGGCCAATGGCCGCTACATGTACTGATGAAATAGCTGAAGGAAGAATGTGTAATTCCCTGCTTTCTTCTCAGTCCGGAGGAATGTGATGCTGTTGAGTACAGATGAGAAGAGAGCGTTTGTGAACGCATTGGACCGAGCAAAGCGTACGGTGCATCCGGATATCGTAATCGCCACCAGAAGATACGAGGAGGTTTTTGGGCCAGACGGCAACACCATGCAGTTTGATAATGTCACCATTTACAACTACTTTGTGTGGTCACACTATTATTCCGTCAGCAAGACCTTCCTTGGTGCTGGGCAGCAGAGTTTTGGAGGGGTGGACTTCTCTCATGAAGGCCCAGGCTTTGTCACCTGGCATAGACTCCACCTTCTCCAGCTGGAGCGAGACATGCAGGTAAGAAGAGGCCATTGTATTCATCTATATTACTGTGAGCTTCTGGCTTAATGTCAGTGCCTGATATCAATGCTTTACACTCTATAATAATATGTTGTGTACATTTTAAACATGTAAAATGTGGGAATCTAGATTACTGGATATTGCATACATACAGGGGAAACTGTATGTACTGTAAATAAAAATAATGGAAACACCAGACAATATATGAATAGTTATTAATCAATAAGGAGTTGGACTAGTTTTTAACTATTTCTAGTGGGAGACCAGACCATTGGACCATTACTGGACCATTCTTCCAGTTCTTTGAGAGATGAAGGCAGTGGAAATCTACTCTGCAGTCTACATTCCAGAACTTCCCATGATGGTTCAATGATGTTTTTATCTGTTGATAGGAGAGGCCATGAATGGTGTTTGATTTAATCCTGATGTTCATGAAACCACTCTTGGATCCATTTTCCAGTGTGTATGGGGGTGTTATCATCTTGGAATAACTTGCCAGTATGTAGGAAAAAGTGGAAAAGATGACTCATCAGACCATACTACTGATTCCACTGCTCAGAAGTTCAGGTTTTGTGCTCATTATACCAGGTAATGCGTTGCTGCGCATTGGCCTTGGTTACACACAGTTTCCAAATGACAGCCCTACCATAAATATGAACTTTATGAAGCTCATGATGTACTATTTTTGTTGAGACTGGGTAGCAGAGGTGTAAATTCAGTTCTGTGGTAATTCCTGAGGCTGTTGTTTTGTGGTATTTGGAACCATCCCGTTAAGGGTCTGTCTACCACTGTCAGTGAGCTTCGATTTGTGACCACTGCTTCTCTTTCCTTGTCTTTGTTTGATGTACACCATCATGATTTTCAATGCTGTCCCCATTGACACATTCAACAATTTTGCCTTCTCTGTGACTGATGCACCTTAAATTCTGGCAACAGCCATTTTACCTCTTTCAAAATCTGTTAGATCTCTCATTTTGCTTTAAAAACTTAAAGTGAAATACTTCATAAGTACTTTTTTTTATTTGGTGTTTCCATTATTTTATATACCCACTGTAAATATTGTTTTATGTTAAATACATTTGGTTGAGTGGTTCACACTTTCACAACACTTGTTGTATTTGCCCTGCTAATAATGCTCTTTAAATATCATATTGCAGGATATGCTTCAGAATCCGGCCTTTGCCCTGCCTTATTGGAACTTTGCGATTGGTGGCAGCACATGTGACATTTGCACTGATGATCTGGTTGGTGCAAGAAGTAGCTTTGACCTCAACTCAATAAGCACCAACTCCATCTTCTCTCAGTGGAGAGTTATCTGTGACAGTGTGGATGACTATGACACCCTTGGAACCATTTGCAACAGTAAGCAATATGTTCATTTTTGAGACTGAGGTCTATCTACTTACTATAGTTATGGAAATAGGCCCATAGGCTGCATTAAGTGCAATCTCCCCTAATTCTTTGTAATATAGATTTGACCATCATTAATTTTAAGGTGAAACTAGGTGAATCATACATCCAAATCAAATAGTTTCCTCCCCAAAAAGACCTTAAATCTCTCAGGCTTTTGTCTTCTGAATCAAAATAACTCTTGAAGTGAACTCGTGGCTGGAATTACTGTGATGGAAAAACTAATCTTCATGCATTATTTTTCTCCATTTGTCAAGTCTTGGTTGCTATGACTTCCTAATAAATGCATCTAGTAAGGTAAGGATGTAGGCCTGAAACTGTCAATTTCAAGACCAAGGGAAGTTGGCTGGGTTCCTGGCCTGGACCAATTCGACACGAGTTAGCATTACTAACACCATGCATGGTCATCAAAGACGGTGATACCATGTGACAATATTGTTATTGTCTATTTACACTATTGCTGTGCCACACATTGCAGGACATTGCTAATGTAAATATACACACATATGGTAAATGCCCATGGTCCTATTATCAGAAATCGATTATTCATGCCAGTGGTCTTATCCATAGACTGTAGTTTGGCTAAGAAAAAGTGAACAATTCTTAGATTTTAAATGCTGTTAAAAAACCCAAAATGAAAGTTAAATTTCTAAATTAAACATTTGAAACAATTAAAACTGAAACAAAAGATTTAAAAGAAATATTTGGCATAAGTAGCAATAAGAGGTGACAGTATGTATGGCACAGATAATAATGGAGTGTCATAGGACATTTATTACTTCACACTGTATCAAATGAATTTTCATGCCTGTGTGGATAATGTGACGGACCTCTCCAACACCTTGCGCTCACTCCTCGGTACAGGCTCAGAGAGCAATCCAATCAGGAGAAACCCTGCTGGGAACGTGGCCAGGCCCATGGTGCAGCGCCTGCCTCAGCCACAAGATGTCGCTGACTGCTTGGAACTGAGCACATTTGACACTCCCCCCTTCTACTCCACCTCCTCCGAGAGTTTCCGTAACACCATAGAGGGTGAGCCTCCCGCTATCACAGAGGTCGTTCTCTCTGTGTGAGGGGACATATTCTTACTGCACATCAATTCTGATATGCACTGCGGGAGCTTTTACAATGTACTTGCTTATGTCTACTATAAAAAAATAAATTGTAGAATCATGCTTGGCGTAGGATCAATCTTTCCCATTAATGTGTTTTTCGGGCTATGAGATTATAATATATATTTTTTTGTTGTTGTTGTTGTTTGGGCTTGTTTTGTCTTTGTTGTCAGGCTACAGCTCTCCCCAAGGGAACTACGATCCTGTTATTCGTAGTCTACACAACCTGGCTCATCTGTTTCTTAATGGAACTGGAGGACAGACCCATTTGTCCCCCAATGACCCAATCTTTGTCCTGCTGCACACATTTACTGATGCTATTTTCGATGAGTGGCTAAGAAGGCACAGCCCAGGTGATCTTGTTTTTCACCATTGTTTTCTGTCCACCTGAAAATATGGAGCCATGTTGTATTTTCAATGCTACCTTCTATTTAAAATGAGAATGGAACGTTTTGTGCATGTTTCTAAGATTCGATTCATGCTGAAAATCTTACAGATGTGACAATGTATCCTCTGGAAAATGCTCCCATTGGCCACAATAGGGAGTTCAACATGGTTCCCTTCTGGCCCCCGGTTACAAATGCAGAAATGTTTGTGACAGCCCCTGAAAACTTGGGTTACTCATACGAGGCAGAATGGCCAGGTGAGTCTTTCCAGAATATTCCTGAACATTATTATTGTTGAACACAATTATTTTCTCATGTTACATTGTATCAAAATGTGTTATGGTCAATTTCTCTAAGCAGCATGATGAAAGGTTTAGTGAAAGTTGTTTGAGTATGTTTATAATTACACTTGATGATTGATATCTCTGCTCATTGGTGACAAGCTGCAGTCATTCCTTGTTGCTTGTCCAATGCAATGATGGGTGACATTACAAGGGGATTACATTATCTAATTGCATTCTTTGTTGCATGTCATCTGCAGCTCGACCTTACACACTAACGGAGATTATAACCATGACTGTTGTCGTGGCCCTCATTGTGGTGGCTGTCATTTTTGCCGCCACCACTTGCACCATGCGCTCAAGGTCTTACAGCAAAATCGAGGGCCGCCAGCCATTGCTCAGGGAACAGTATCAGCGTTACTCGGACGACCACGACAGACACCAGGACAAAACCCAGTCTGCCGTCTAAGTTTTAGGTTTTAAGACAATGTGCTACTGAGTTCAATATGTCTTATTGTTTTATGTAATATAGAGAGTAATATTGTATCAGCTATTAGAAAGAGCAGTTATGGCATTGCTACTTTTTCATTTATTTGTTTAGGAGACAATAGATATGAAATGAAACTTGCCTATGATAATTTGAAATGAAGCATGTCTATAATACATCTATATATTTGTATTACTGTACATACAGAAGAATACCTTTATAACTTTTGTGCTGTTCTACATTGTCCACCAGGGGGTGCAAGAGCGACCTACAGCACATGCTGCATTTTTTAACTCAACAATGGACAATGAGAAAAAGAAGCATACAACTGTACAATATTGACAAAAACTTGACCTGACATCCTGCCAGTGTGCAAACTCAATCTTGAAATTGGAGGTGTCATTCAATTCCTCATTAATATCTTTCTAATGCAGGGGTTTTTACAATACCCTGCAAATGTATTCACATCCTTGATAAATATGAGCAGATAAGGGTCTGCTCATACTATATACAGCCTTATATAAATGCAAATAAGGCTGCATATAATAAACAATAGAGGAAATTAGTGATATTGGATGCTAAAAATATAGGGATATTATATTATTTTATACTAATACAATTGCCCAAAGAAAAAATATTTTATATAAGTAATACTTTACCCCAAAAATGTCCACACCCCTAAACGTTATTTTACATAAAATCAAAGAAAAATAAATCTCCATGAGAATGCTACTTTTTAAAGTTCATATGAACCGTAAGGGACTGTATTGTGTCCTCCCATGACTTCCTCATTCACTGGGGTATACAATGAGGTAACACACATGTAAAATCCATTTATCATCCATCAACATGGGGCATGGCAAAGAGCTCTCAGAAGAAACAAGACAAAGAGTTGTTGACCTTCAGAAGTTAGAAGATGGCTACAAACAAATAAAAAATAAAATAAATATATTCTTTTCCACTACTGGGTCAATAATTTAGAAGGTACAAACCACTGGAACAGTGATAAATCTGCCTGGTAGAGGACACAAGTGCATCTTTCCCCCATGCACAGTGAGACAAATAGTTTGGGAGACAAAGAAAAATCCAAGAGCCACAGTTGGAGATCTACAAAACTCAAAAAAAAAAAAAAATCCACCAGCTGACACCACCTCGCCAATACCCTTTTTGGAATGGTTACCAAAGAAATCCTCTATTGAGGGAAATAAACAAAAAAAGTGTCAAGAGTTTAATGTTAAATGGCATTGTGACTGATTGGAACCCGGTGTTATGGTCAGATGAGACCAAAATATAGCTTTTCGGCCTTGCACGTCAGCAATGTGTTTGACGGAAGAAGGCCGTTTATGTTGAAAAGAACATTATACGTATGGTGAGATATGGTGTTGGATGCTTTTATGTTATGCGGTTGTTTCTCATCTACTGGTCTTGTGGCTCTTGTTAATATCAATGAATCGTGAACTCCAGCAAGTACATTTTGACATTTGACAAGACATTTTGGCCACCCTTTTCCCTCTGTCAGGAAGCTGAAACTTGCTGCAAATGGATTTTTCAGCAAGAAAATGATACAGATGGTTAGCTGACCACAAAATTACTGTTTTGTAATGTCAATCTCAGTTTCCAGACTTAAATCTGATGGACAATTTGTGGTTTGAATTGAATAGGGTAGCCCACAAGCATAGATTGAAGGATCTGAAGAATCTTGAAAGATTCTATATGGAGGAATGGTAAAAAAATCCCCCCCAAATAAGTTCACCAATCACATATCACAACACTATACAAGATAAGTTATAGTAGTTCATCAATGTGAGGGGAGGGTGCACAAAGTACTGAAAATGGGTGTGAATAATTGTGACACAAATCTTTTTGAGGAAAACCTATTCAACTTATTCAACAAAATCGTTTTCTGAGCAATTGTTTTAGTATACAATTTTCCCATTTTTTGAGCATGCAATATAGGTCTTTGCTCATATTTATGAAGGGAGACAATCATTGGATGGTACTGTGTATATTAAAATAAATACATATATTATATATATATATATATATATAATCATTTTTCTAAAGGATAGAAGTGTGTAATGACAACAAAATCATTCTCAGTATGATATATTATGCTGTATGTTTTTTAATAGTGAGACTTGAATCATTTTATTGACATGTCACAGTCTCTACAAACTTGCAAAACATAAGTCTCATATTATAAATGGATTACACCTGTATTATAAAACCATTGTTTACACATACAATTTACCACTTCTAAATCTGAAATCCCTGTCCAGGTACATTTATTTTGTTGTATAAAACTAAAATAAAGTGGCCCGTTTGCATATGCTTACAGTACAAGCAACTACAAGTTGTCTTTGTGAGATGAATATGGAGGCACTCTGAAATATGACTCCATATTTGGAAATTATGGAAATATTGCTCAAAGTTGTGTTATTAAACTTCCTGCAGGTCTGATGTGGGAACTCTTCGCTTTCATTTTTTCCCTCATAATATTAACCTTCTGGGTGATATGTATAGGTATAGGCAACCAACAGATTAGCCTTATGGAAATATTGCTACTAAAGTTGATTAGATTAGATTCAAATTTATTGTCATTGTCCAGTGCAGGTCAGAGTGCAAACATGTCAGTAAGGCAACAATACAGTACTATAGCAGAAGTTATAATGCTAACAGGCACAGTATTGAATAATTACTATAAAGGTTTAGTTGCTATGTTGCTATAATTTATATAACAGACTAGTGCAGTTATGTATAGGTAAGTACAGGTGAGTATAAATATATAAATATATGTATAGGTAGTACAGCAAAATTATACAGAATTTACAAGGCTATATTACAATATTGTACATGGGTATGTGCAGAATGAAGGTATGACAGAGCTAGCGGGTAGTCAGGGGGTATCCAGAGTCAGTGAACAGAGTTACTACATGAAGAGTAAACCATAGTATCCAGAGTCCGGAGTGATCCAGAGTCTAGGTCAGGATATACGGGGAGGTACAGCTCTGGGGATGAGAGCAGGGAGATCGGCGGGGGAAGGTTGAGCCTTACCTACTGAGTTTAGGGTGAGAGGAGTCCCTGATGATGCTCTGAGCCTTCCTCAGGCACCGTCTGGTGGATTTGATGGCAGGGAGAGATGAGCCAGTGAAGTTTTCACCACCCTCTGCAGTGTCTTGTTGCAAGGCCATGATCAAATGTGAGAATAATCACCAGGATCTGAGGAGAATTATGAAACAGCCTTTTAATTGAACAGAAGCTCAGAATTTCTGGGCATTTATGAGGAGTCTAACACCTCCTGATTTGTTTCCATCAATTGAGCCTTTTAATACAGAAGCTCAGTTCTGAGTGGAGTCTAACACCTCCTTGTTTCCATCAATTGATAATACTTGTATTACCTTAAATATTGACAGAAAATGTGAATAAATGGTCGCTTGCATTCATTTTAAGTAAAGAGATAAATTAGATAAATATGTCGATCGACCTCCATGCGATCGTCATATAGGTACACAAATGTATAAATGTAATGCATATAGTTTATTTAATGTAAAATATACACATATCCAGAATGAACTGTTATATTGGATAATAACATGAAATACTTTCTAGAGATAAGAATTCTATTTATTTTGAAATGCTTACTCAAATGGAAAAAAATAGACATATAAAGAAAATATTCATCTATGCAAGTTCATAAGAAACAGATATTTAGAAATAGAAAAAATAAAGAAGCCTAGCTGTTTAACAAACCAACCATGGAAGGATATCTAACAACCCACCATCCAAAGATGACACAACTTCAGAGTAGGATATGCCTATGTGGTTATTGCATTTATGAGTAGCTACTATAACCTCTCACATAATAAATACATTTTCTAAACAGCACCCGATCCAAATACACACATATACACACATAAAATATATATATATATATATATATATATATATATATATATATATATTATATATACAGTATATATAGTGATATATCTGTGCTATTATCGATAACACTACACCTAAATACAGTATCTTCCTCACATGGCCAGTGTATTTGAGTTTACAAGCCTCAATTATAATTATAATTCCTGAACTTCTGCAGTAGCAATATATTTAAGGGACTGAGCGTTTGTCGTTACTTTACGGTAAATGGGCGTGTCTACTGAGGTCCACCTGTTTGAGGGGTGTAAAGTTTCAATGAGGAAGTTTATGCTGCAGCGGCACGCTGCTCACCCGTTCACCTCTGCTTCGCACTACTGGTTAGTGGATACAGAAGCAACAGCCGACAATCCAAGGGAACTCATTCACTTGTCTCGTTCAGGGCGACACTCAGCATCCGAGTCACTTTTTAAGCCTTTGTTTAAGTCTTAAAAATGTATGTATTATCAAAGGACGCAATTTTAATACTGTAAATTGCTAGCAAGTTAAATTAAACTCATAGAGCAGATTTCTGCTTGTGTTTTCACATTTCACAAATATAGAGAGCCTAGCTACAAATTGCACAATGGAAGTGGACAACGTCTTGCCGGATTTTAAAGATATCGAGACAAAGTTGGGTCGTAAAGTTCCAGAGGGTCTTATCCGATCACTAACGGAAGGGGGTCTTCACGAAACGAAAGATGACAAAGAGCTGCCGTCACCGACTGTTTCTGTAACTAGAGCAAACACAAGTGATTTAAAGCGTTTGGAAAACAAGATGAGGTTTTTAAAACAAGAAATGGTAAGTGCTACTTGACGTTCATTTTTTGTAATGTCAATCGTTTAATGTGCCTCTTGTTACAATTTTTTTTTGAATGCTTTTGCCTTTTGGACAGTAACGTTTTGTAATCTGAATTCACAGCTGTCACCTGCGATTTCGATACATTTAGCTAGCTTTATTTTATGTAGACTTTTAAAGGCCTAGATGCCACAATTGTAATATAATTGTTGAGTCAAAGCTCATCTACAAATGTAGCTGGCTGTCTAACGCTTACGTAATCGAAATAATAGATTAGTGCTCTTAACGACCATGCTAGCTTGCCAACTCAAAAGCAAACAGCTGGATAACAGCTTTGAACTATAATTTTGGGGAAGCCTCCTTTCCGTTTATTTGTAGGTTACTCGAACGCATTTTCCTTTGATCCATCCTGAATTATTAATTTGCAAGTGCTTAGAGTTTATTGGTGGATATAATGCATCATGAAGATATGCCACTCCATATGGTTGTCTATTTGAATGCACAGCCGTGACTGAGATACATTCGAATCCTTAGAATTGATAGAATACAGCTGAATTGAGTCTTGTCTTTTGTCACCATGGTTTGAATAAACCAGACAAAATTACATCACACTTACTTTCCTCCTGTACGCCAACGACGGGTGTAGAGTCATCCATAAAATGAGTCTCCGTTTAGCCTTTATGACCTTTTGGGTCGAGCCCATTGGCTCTTGGTAAAGTGCATACTTATGTTTACTTCCCTTATAATGCCGTTCCCGATGCTCAGGATACAGATGGTTCAATTCCGTTCCACTGTGTGGACTTTGCTGCTTGACCACCAAGAGCTAGCCACCGTGCCATGTCCGTTGCAAACAGACCTGTGGTTTTGGCGAAAGAGATGATGAAACTTTAATCCTATCAGATGGTCTTTCTCCAGCTTCTTGAGAAGAACTGTAAATTGTATGCCACTACACAAGTTGGAAAATAAGGGCATTTATCGGATCACATTTGAGTGGTAGCCTACTGGCTATAAAATATATTTTGTACTGTGGCTTATAATGATAATTAGTTATGTGGACCAGTTTTATCAGTCATTCATAGAACACGAAACTACGCCTGTGTACAGTAAAATACCTCAGATTGACCTGTGCACGTACAAGCCACAGAACCTGCTCTGACTTTAACTTGCTGTGTGCAGTGTGTCACATCAGTGTTATGGCATTGTGTGCATGCTATGCAAATTACCTCTACCAGCATCATGCTGCCAGTATTGCAGCTTTTGTCATTGGAAACTGGGGTCACTGTGGCAAAGGCGCTGTTTGGTGTGAAAGGAATTGGTCTGTCATGCTGTTGTACACAATCATATGGAAACATAGTTGAATGGAAGGTTGCACAACTATGAACATTTCAATTGCCATTGTGACAAGCTTAAATTCGTGTGACAAGAAAACAATTAATTTACAAATCATTGTATTCATAATTATAATAATTATAATATTTTTTTACTTGGTGTTAAATAAAGTGGAATATGAGTTTTTTTCCCCTCTGTCTCTAAGTTCCATCTGAATAATTGAGCCATTGTTTTTGTTAAGACTCAAAATATTCACTATGCAGTCTTATGTTCACATAGGTTAAAGAGTGGCTATATCCATGATGCAGTCACTGAGCTGGATTGTAGCGAGGGAGCTGGAGTAGGGCTTTGTTTCATCAAGCCAGATGTCTGGATGACAGTACTGAACGTGTCACCCTGCATGGAGAGTAATTCCTCTTGATTACTGTTTCTGTGTTGCCCCTGGCAATTAAATACTACCTATCTCCTGCCAGCTGGATGAAATGTGAGATTTTCTTTCCCCTGTCACAATGTTATATTTTTAGTGTTGGCCTATACTGTATGTTATTCATAATTGCAGTAGTTATCATAAATGTGAAGAAGTTGGAAGACGCCGGCTTATACGTGCTTCGGCATGAAATCCTTTGCTTAAAACCTTAACGTTCCTTAACGTAACCATAACGTTCAAATTTAGTGCAAGGACTGTTAGACCGTGCTAAGGCCAATATCAGAGCTCTTGCTCAGACAACAGATGTCATATTCCTGTAGACATAGTCTAAATAACCACTTAAAGTTGCAGACACTCGGCTTACTAAAAGTGATCTTTAACTTTGATGTGAGTAAGAGCCATGAATTTGAATTTGGATTTGCATCCTTTATTTTGCTCATAATAACCACCTATGCGTAATAATAAGAAAATTAAGTAAGACGAGTCCAAGGACACCGTTTATTTCAACTTAAGGAATAGGCCTACAATGTGGTATGTAAGACTATATGACAGTAGTCCATGTGTGAAAGCCCTTCTTTGAGTGAATCTTCCTGTGGCTTGAGATAGCAGATTCTGTGAGGG
Source organism: Aldrovandia affinis (assembly GCA_029706075.1). Taxonomy (NCBI): domain Eukaryota; kingdom Metazoa; phylum Chordata; class Actinopteri; order Notacanthiformes; family Halosauridae; genus Aldrovandia; species Aldrovandia affinis. The sequence continues at coordinate 5,492,810 of JAINUG010000006.1, forward strand.
ATTCTCCAGTTACTCACCGGATGTGTGTGTCAAATTTTGGGACTTTTGCCAGTGAAGATAGTATTACATTATTTAAAAAATGAAGTGTCTCTTTCATTCTGTGGCAAATAGAAACACTGTTTGAAGGCTTTCATCGATCTTGACATTCGTTTGAGGTATCTTACAAATATAGCACAGTTTAAATATCAAAAGGCACTTACGATTACTTATAATGTGCAGAAGAAATTATTTAAGATAAAAAGTGCAGCCTCAGCAGCTGGAATAGCGTGTTTCTCCTCGCATCATATCCACTGTTCCCCTGCCATTTCCGTCATTTCTTTCTCTTCAAAATGCAGGCGCACCTCCGTGCCATCGACATAAAGCTGATGCATCAGCTGCTTTCCATCAACGATGGCATCGAGTCCATCAAGTGGGTGATGGAGGAGAAGGGCGTGCTGGCGAGCAGGGACAGCAGCCTTTCAGGCAGCCTCTACAGCCTGTCGGAGAGTCAGGAGAACTCCCTGAGGGGTAGCTGCAACAGCCTGCAGGATGGCAGCGACCTGGATGGAATCTCCATCGGAAGCTACCTGGACACGTTGGCCGAGGACCTCACCGGTGACATCTCCCCCTCCGACATGGACCTCTTCTCCGACGGACCCATGATCGACGACACGCTGGACAAGTCGCCCCTGCGCAAATGCCTCAAAGCGGACTCGGACGAGTACTACTGCTTCGGATAGCACCAACCTCTTAGGGAGGAACATGTTAAATGTGCGCTTCTTGTACTTCAGACTTGTCAGATACTTGTGTGTGGGTTGGCGCTGGGTGTCTAGCCGCCGCTCAGTGCTTGGAAGTGAAGTCACAGTCTTGCCCTTCGTAGGGCACAGGAAATGCCACACGTCACAGATATGCCAACGTCTGGTTGAGCGAGGCATTGGGAATCAAAGGAGTTTCTCCTTGATCAAAATGGTTGAACCTGTGAGATTCAAAGTGTTATGTAGCCCTGACCTGAGACAAGATGACTGAGAATTACTAGAGAATTGTCTGACTTGACTTACTCCGAAGTCTGCTCCCAATACCTCAGTGTCTTACACCACCTTGAAAGAGTTAGAATACACAGTGTTGTTACAACCAGTTCCTGAATTAACTTTCAGAACCAAGTAATGTAGTAATGCAAGGGTTCATGGGATTATTTTGGTTTTACCAATCTTTGCGTTATTATCAGATTCCTGTGGTGGTTGTTTAACTATGTTTTTGAGTGTTTTTTAGGAGACTCTCCACAGATTGAAATTGACTACATTTCCGGGCACAAAGCTATGTAGTATCTGCACCAAAGTGTAATCTACACTATAATATGCCAAATAATGTGTCATCATACTTTCATTGTGTATTCAGTTATTGTTATTCTACACTTGCTTTGACCCATTTGACAATATTCTGATGCTCACAAGCAAGTTATATTTTGTCAGATCTAGTCCTAAAAATGAAAAAACTTGAATAATTTATTTGAAATCAAAATATATGTATTGTCAGACCTTTTTAAATACATTTTATTCTTCACAATTGATAGTCTTATTCCTTGAAAATGGCATTGAGTTGAATAAAAGTGGAAACAAGAAAACGGAGTAAGCTGTCCAAAGGCTATGACTACGTCAACTTTTTTTTCTGTGTAGTGCCGAAAAAGTCTACAGTTAAACTAAGAGCGATCTACTGCTTCTAGAGCTGCTTTCTCCAGTCATAGTCAAAACCAACATGATGCTTGGAGAATGAAAATCCTGTTACTGTTGAGCCAGTAATATTTTATTTTAAGTTTCCCATTGAACATTTGTACATGTTTGAGTGTTAATGCCTTATGCTGTCACATATTCTCCTTTGTAATTACTTGCCTTTAATTTATTGTTTTGCTTTTTAATGTTTGACCCTTTTGGACAGAAAAATATATATAATTCTGTTTAAAACAATAAATAATATATTATGTGATAATTTGCAAATATTTGTGTCAACATTCAGGGTGTACTTTATCTAAATGTGTTTTCATTTGTATTTCGCAAAGCTTTTTATGTACAGGTCTAATGTTACAGACAATGTATACTTTATGTACTGTAGCATGATTCAAACCAACATATCTGGTTTTGCACTCAAACATTCGTGTAAATAGTACATTCATCCTTGACCATCTAATAGAACAAGTTTTACCAAGTCGTTTATAAAGAAGGAACTATAGCAACGCTGGAAAAACAAAGGCAAACAATCTTTGCATTTTTAAGGAACTGAGTCAACTTTTGTCCCCATCCCTGTTCATGGATATTGTTAAACCGGCTGAAATCTACATTACAATGCTTTATGGGTTTCCCATTAAATTTCAGATAGCTGGTGCCTTGGCTGCAATGTACTCAAAGATATACCATTTAAACCCCTGTTCTTGCTTATGAATAAGTAGACAGATTGCCCAAGTCATCAACCTCACTACTGTGAGAGTCTTGTTAACAGTAGTCCTACATATTAAAATCCTGCGGGGGGTGATTTACAGCGGGTCTGTGTATTTGGAACAGATGTTCAATTGTGTTTGATATTTGTACATTTTATGTCTAAATCACTGGCGTTGAGCTTGTGTGAATGCACTTTAACTTGCGTACCATGTGTTGTGTGGCTCCATACAAAATGTGGCATTCCATTTAAAATACCATCAAAGTTACTGTCTTGAAAATGGGTTAATTCCTCATTATACTTCACTTGGACTCTTACCAAAGACGTGGTACAATCAACAAAGTCAGACTTTCAAAAAATTTGTCGATTCTCATGTTTTCTTTTAAAAAGCCATCAATTTTAGAAAAAAAGAGGCCATTGTCTCTGCCACATTCTTTGCATGTAAAATGAAGTTTATTGCAGAATACAGAAAAAAAGACCAAGCATGTAATTAAGAGTTAATAGGCAGCAGACATATCATCAATTGTTACTGGTTTTGTATTTTTCAGGGAAAAATTTGACTGAGAAAGAAGAATTCCAGCCATGTCCTGTATTTCAGTGCCACATTAAGTCATTTCGCCAGTCAAGATCCTGGAGAAATAATTGAGGTTACAGTCTGAATTCACAGAGGAAATTTCCTTTTGGGAAGGCCCAGAGACCCTCTCCAATTCCAACAACTGCTGAGTAGCAGTGGCATTCCTCTCCCGAGTTCCCAGACAATGATGCCATCGTCCTTTCATTTGATGCCTTTTATTTCATTCTGAATCTGAACTCAGTCCATAACTGAGTTCAGTTTTAACAGCAAATTTGCCTAAGTACTAGCTGAACATCGGGAGTCAGTATAGTAAAAGAGAAAACATTTTCACAAATATGGAGAATTGGGCCTATGCTGAAAGGTTCATGTGATGCTATTTGGCTTACTATTGGGCTGACTACTTCATTAAACCACATAGGGAATACCATACAGTATCAATGTTTCAGTATTGTGGCCAAAATGGGAAAGGCCCTGCTCTGTTTGTGCCATTACATACTGCATGGTATTTTCATTATGGTGCATTAAGTGTATTCTGCTGGGAATGACAAGCAGATTTTTATAATGTGTCTTATATTGAAAAAGTGCAGTTACGCCATGTTTATCCTTTCACCGAAAGGAGAAAGTATTTCTTTCCAATTGAATGACAGTTCAGAGTCTTGCAGGTATGCGTTTACCCCATAACAAATAGCTGGGACATAGACTGATAATTGACAAGGTATTTATGGCCTTTGAAGCCATTTTCCTTTTTGTTTGTGGATTCCAAGATATTTGCTGCATGTGACCCTATCTTTCTACTCATGGCTTTTGGCATACCTTAGCGTCTGTATCCCTCAAACCAAATAGAGCTGTGTGCCAAAGACTATTTTAATTCCTAATTACTGTTCTATTACTTGTGAAACGAATTTAAACACCATGTTGGCGTTGAATTACTTTTTATCCAAAAAAACAAAGTATTTTGTGCTAGGCCTGCTGTCGCCTTTGTAATTGTGGGATTAACAAACTGGTTTATCAGCCTGTGGAATTAAGGTGTCCCAGAGAGCAGAGTACATGTGAGAAGTTTTTGTTTGGTAGAGTTCTGTTTTCTAAGGGCAAGGTTAAAAGCACATAGTAAGAAATGTGATTTTTTTCTGCCTCTGTGCAATCACTTCAGCACCTTTAGCATTAAGCAACTCACAATGAAAGCCAAAACCACACCTTCCCCCTCAGTATCTATTCATGCCTGTTGTTTAGATAGATTGATTCACCAAAACTGTTGTGACAGCTATTACCACTGTGAGTCAAGCAAATATCTGTCTAGTCTCCAAAGCGTGACCTGTTGCTGTAGTCTGTTTGACATATACAATTTAACAGAAAAAATAAAAATTCAGTCCTCTTAATTATAATTTTCTTAAACGAAGCAATGGATTTTGTGGTAGAAATTATTTTACGTATTACTGGGGTTGAATCATATAGAATGCAATACGTCGTGTGAGTACAGTATACTGTACATCCCGTTTTAAGCAAATCATCCCATCAGGTAAGAACAAGTATGTTCGTTGTGCTTGTCCAGCAGTTGCCCTTGGGATATATTTTAATCTCTGGGGAATTTGCCTGCGCTCAGCAGACTCTAAACAACCTACATCACCCCGGTTACTGTTGGCTGGCAGCGGAGCCTCAAGCCACCCGGGTTTTAGCATGGGAAAGGGCAAAAGAGCCCTCCTCACCTAGCTCATTTCAAGAGTTCACAAGCGGAAAACAATGATTTATTCATCCACTAATGCCCTAATTATATCCCCGGGGCAAATAATTTCACTGGCCCGTGATTAAAAAAAGAAAAGAAAATAAACTCCAGGGAGATCCTCTAACAAATTGTACACGTTGCTGGATTTGTGCCATAGGCTCTGAAACCAATACCAGGTATTGTGTAGTGGCTGTCACTGTTCAACAGAGAGCGGCTGCATGGGACACAGGATGTGGGCTATTGGAGCAAAAAGGAATTTGTGGATCAGGGCCCTTTCACCCAAGCGGAGGGCTCCGATCAGCTATTCAGGAAAACCTACTTGAAGACTTGGAGGAAGCAGGCCATTTTTTAAAATTTAAATTATGCATGTTTGACTCCTCATTAATGAATGGATAACATTGCTTTTAAAATATTTCTGCTGCAAGAAATGTATTTCTATGGTAATGGACATAAAAAAATGCAAATGGATTACCTACACGTGTGGTAATATAATCGCCAGACATAATTCTGTTCAATATTTTCTTTTTGGAGGAATGGTTGGCTCCCTGTGTCTGTGGTGGAAACACAATATCAGCAGTCCTTTCCCAATGCCATGACTTATGTGTTAAGGCAGAGATTGGGAAATCTTAGCAACATAATATGGCATGTGCTCATTAGAAATGTCTTATTTCCTTTAAAAAAAGACCTATGTCATGGTTACAATATTGTTCCACTGCACGGTCGCGTCCGATATTTTACCACAGTCATCAATTCTGTTGTGACTGTTATGTAACTAAAAAATGCTTGGGCTCCCACAAATGTTTAGGATACATCCCATTTTGACCTTAATGTTGATCTCAAGTGTAAAATAAGTCGTTTGCTGGATGTCTCATTTTACAGTTGCATTGCTCATGAATATTAGACCAGTGAAACATTTTCGCCCGACAACATGATAAATGCTCGAGAGCAGATCGACAAGAAAGGCAAGTACTGAAGTGTCATGTAGCTAGAAATGTAATATGTTTACATATTCATATGTTTACATATGTGTTCTTGTGCATTTGAATATGCTTGATTGTGTAGAAACCAAGGCACCATGTTGCCTTGTGAAGCATACACACACTCTCACTGAGAACTGACCCTCTCCAAATTATGGGCCATTAAGAAATACATTATACGGTACATTGCTTAAAGCCCTTTTTTAATAAGGCGGATATTCTTGTAACAAAACAAACAAACTTGTACTTTAAATCTGTTTCTCAGTGTGGGATTTTAGGAGGGGCATACATTAAACTCTCCCTTGGGATATGTAATAACGCATTTTCTCCCTGGGTTATGCACCGGTCAACACAGATTTGACTTTGGATGGGTTTGTTTCTTAACATATTTATCAGAGATCTGATGCCATTAACCCAGTGAATATTGTGCTTTGCGTCCATTCTGTGGGTATATTCATGCTATTATTAGTGCTGAGACACACGGACCTTATAATAAACCTAATTTAATAAATGGAGAGGAACATTCAGAATTTAGACTGGCTTGTTTACTCCCTAATACTAACCTAATACTGTAGATTGAAATAAACATATTGTTGTTATATATATATTATTTATATATAATATATTATTGTTGTTTTGTTATAATACAATGTTACAATAAAAAAGAAAAGTCACTTGATCAAGATCATCACCAGTTAATTTACATGTGCTTGTATCAGTCCACAACATTATCATGTTTGCCTATTTGGCACTGTAACATGCACTACAGAATGCACTCTAATTGATTACATTCATTATTGAAATTGATTTAAAAAAACTTAATTTCACAGAACTAATAAATTGTTTAGTTTGTGATGGGAGAGTGAGACTTCCCTAGGCCCATAATGGGCAGGCCTACCACGTGCTCTCAATCACTGACTCAAAAGGCTCTCCATAGCAAAACACTGATACCCAATAGCTCTGCTCACTTTGTTGTTCATGTAGCTTCTTGCTCTCATCACCAATACTTGGGTTGGTAAAGTATCTGTTCTTGAAAATGTCCACAGGGTTTCTCAGGGTTGACTTGGGATATGAAATTGTCGTGATTTTTCTGCGTTAGTCATCTAGACTGGGGTGTGACCTCTGTGTCTGTAGACATGACTATTTTACTTCTGACCAACAGCCATCTAATGACTCATTGTGACCTCAGTCAACTTTGTGGAGACCTCTGTGGATGTCCTTAATCACATGCTTGCTCTCCAGATTGAATTGACAATTACCATGTGTGGAGGACAGTGCTGTGATTATTGTAGGCTGCATGGTGCACTTATAGAGTTATGCATCCCCAGATCATATGAAACCATGACACCTTCTCCTGAGATTAACAGTTTGGTTGTGTATAAATGCGTGCCGCTAATTATGGAAGCTCTCTTCAACAGAAGTGATACAGTGTACATTTATTTCAGTGTCAAATTGCTACAGATGTCTGCATGGGAAAAAGTCATTAGCTGATTGCAACACTGGAGACATTTTCCACCACAATCAACGAAGCACCAACCAATTTCTTGTGGAAGAATGGTGATGCATCCCTCCAATAGAGTTTCAGACACTTGCAGAATCTATGACAGGATGGATTGAAGCTGTTCCGGTGGCTCATGGTGACCTAACACCCTATTAAGGCACTTTATGTTGGTATTTCTCCATCTGAGACCCAGGTCCTGGCACGGATCTCTGCATGCCTGGCTCTCCGCATGAATGTCCACACACCTGGAACCTGGGAAAGACTGAGCTGCTCTTCTCCAGCGAAGGGCTCCCCGATGTTTGATGTGCTCCATAGTGTCTGTCCCAGTCTGCCAGGAATCTTGGAGTGACCCTGGACAACCAGCTGTGCTTCTGCACATTGCAGCGATTGACCTGCCGATTCTCCTCCACAACATCCGGAGGGACCATTCCTCACCCAAGAGGCCACACAACTCCTGGTGCCATCAAGCCACTGCAAAGGCCTACCGGCCAGTGCCATCAAGCCACTGCAACTAGTCCCAACGCTGCCGCTCGTCTGGTGTTCAACCAGCCGAAGTTCACCCACGTCACCCCTCCACTCTCCTCTCTACACTGGCTCCCCATCGCAGCACGCATCAGATTCAAATCTCTGGTGCTTGCTTTTCAAGCAGCTAGAGGTACTGCTCCCCCATACCTTCAGTCACTCATCACTCCCTACACCCCAGCCAGACCCCTCCGCTCCGCCTCCTCTGGTAAACTGACTGCCCCATCCCTCCGGGCGCCTGGCAGCCGCTCCTTGCAGTCTCGTCTCTTCTCTGTCCTGACCCCTCGCTGGTGGAACGACCTTCCGCAATCGGTCAGGACCGCGGAATCACTTGCGATCTTCCACAAGAGACTCAAAACCCACCTTTTCAGACTCCACTACCACTGAACTCTGAGCATCTAGCTAATTGTCACCACCACTGCCTATTTGTTCAACACTATATACCCCTGCTTACTCCATTTAATAATTTTTTAAATAAAAAATTACTAACCTTTTCCTTCCCAGTGTTGCAGGTTTGGTACACAGCTGCCTGCAATGATGTCTATCGCTGTATTACTGCACTGATCTCTTGCGCTAACTATGATTGTTCCTACCATGTATTTATGCACATCTTGTAAGTGGCTCTGGATAAAAGCGTCTGCTAAATGCCTAAAATGTAAATGTAAAATGTAAATGTTTCCTTTATTTTGACAGTTACCTGTATATTGTTTATGCAGCAGACAGATCTTTAAAAGTTATTTAAATTCTCGAGTGAAATATATAGAGAAGTTTCTGTGTAGCATGTGCAGTGTATTTTGTCTTCTGTGTGACAATGTATGATGTGCCAGGTGTACCATCTGGCCAGAGCCAGATGTGATGAACAAGATAAAATGTTTTCTTCAGGGTGTCTGAAAACCCTCTCCAGGGGTATTAAAATGCCACACACTTTGTGTCACAATGACTTATTTGTACTTTTCAGCATGATCATATATGGCTGTTGCTGTGACACTTCATAACCTCAAAATGATTAATGTTTACGTGCGTAAACCATTTGGGATCCATTCACTCCAATGCTTTATATATGCATAGCACAATGCTGTTGAATCACAAATTCAGAGATGAGATGAAAGACAGTTCAACTTCGTTCAATTGCAACATCCTTTGTGTACTAAGCAAAGAAACAGAACATGAAAAAGAAAACAGCAAAGTGCAAACCAAAAAGTAAAAATATCAGTGTTCAGGGATCTAATATTGCTCTGTGATGTTTTCTTTAATTTTCAGAGGCTAACTGGGATTGCGTGATTCACTCCGGTTTAAATAACGAAAGCCCTTCACCTCTGCCCATGTGCGAAGTGGGAACACCGTGATCCCTGTAAGGCCACCCCGCGATACATTGCCTCCCTGCCCTGTTTGATCTCGTCGGCTGGCAGTAAGCTCCCGCTTCATCGCCGCGGCTCTGCGAACCGACCCTCTAAACCGCGCAGATTAGATGTTGCGACGCGCGAGCCAGGAAGCCTCAACCGTCAGAAATACTATTTGATCTTTGTTTCCAGTCCCACAACCTTTCCTTGGCTATATTAGGAATCAAAGGCACACAAAGTCCTACTGCTCGTAGCTCTGGCCCCTCCTACGAGTTTCTCAACTTTGTTCTTGTGTCTGACAGCCAATTTATGTGTAACGCAAGACAGTCATGAAAAAGAATGCGCCGTTGCGTGAAGGGGGAATTCGTTGAGCAATACAAATCTACCGAAACACACAAGGTTGCCAGCTATCCTAATCTATTGCATCTTTTAAGGTGTCAGTATGTACAGTATGAAGCACCCTTTTCAAACTGTAGATGAGTCAGCACTCTGTTTCATCACCTTACAGAATGGGCAATGGTAGGGATGGCTCAATCAAAGGGCAAAGGTCTTCAGTCACTTATCGCCCCCACAGCTCACAATAGCAGTATTAAAATGACATTTTTTATGTTCTTTAAAACGAATTTGGCACAAAAATGAATTGTAAAAGGTTGTGAAAAAGATATTGCTTATTTAAAAAAAGAAAGCACTTAGCCTACAATATAGACAACACTGAAGACATCTTGGCTGAAAGAGAAAGCCCTAGATAAACACTAGAGTATAGGTACTAAACTAGGAAAGGAATAAGTAACTTCCGCATACACATTTTTTTTTTGAAAAAGGTTTATGTTGTTGCATAATAAAAGACAACACCATACAAGAGAAATCATACATTTTTGATGCTTGAGTTGTCCATTTATTTAAAGAAAACGATGAAAAATATATGCCAATGTGCTAAATATGAGATCACAGCAGTGTAACAGCACAGTAGTTCAGAATGTGGGTGGGTATTGGTCAGTGTGTATCCACGTCAGGGCGTGGGATGTCCCATGTCACAGGAAACAACAGCCTTTGTGATCCCAAGCAATAATTTGCTCAGCTAATGAATAATATGTCACAAATAAAAGAGAGCAATGCAAAGATGTTTCAGTTGGACACAGTAGAATTTGGGAAAATCATATTCTTCCTGTAATCATTTATGCATTATGATTTTCTGCTATCCCATTATAAAGCCAACCTCACTTGTCCATATTGCAAGGTGGAACAGACTGGCGGATGCAATGTTAACTCTTTAAGTTGAAGCGTTACCAAAGTGTAATGCCAGAAAAATAATAAAATAATATATCTATCCATCTTCTGAAATTTCTTACATACTTTTCCTCTCAGGTTTGCATTTCTAGGACTTTAGCAGTTACTGAAATTTTGATACCATCTTCCTCATGTGATCCAGGTGTCTCTCTGTCTAAGAAATGGCATTTCAACGCCTGATCATAAAGTAAGCTCCTGCCTGGGAAACCGTGGCAGGCCTCGGCAGTGATGTCAGCTCTTGGGAATACATAAAGGTACTTTATTCTTCTCTTTCTTTCAAAACAAAATCCAGGTTATCTACAAAACCTATCTAGCAGACCTTTCAGTTTTCCACTATACTCTTTATAACTTGTGTGTTTGTAGAACTATTTACAAGCTGCATATGATACTGACCAAACTATTGATGGCATATAACTGTAGCTGTGATTGTCCTTCAAATAAAAATATCAAACACTTTGGAGTAACTTTCTTGTTAAGTTGATGAAATTGAGATAAATATCAGACCACACCAAAATCACAATGCTTCTCTGAGCTAAGCACGGACCTCAGGGGGTTAACAGCTTTTTGAGTAGGAAGTAAATGGAAGTAATGTTTATGTTTACTATATATATTGTGTTGTTTTACAATGCTAAATAACATGCCTGTCCTTCTGTCTATAAGGATGTTAAGCTAGTTGCTGACTCTTGACATAAATTGCAATTGTAACAACACACATGTTAAAATATCAAGGCAAAATTCCTTTCACTACGGTGCAAATAATGGCATATGTTTGGAGTGGTATCAGTTCTTAGAACGTGATCCAAAAAGTACAGGAACTTTCTCTTCTGAAAGTGTTAAAGTTGTAGGATGTGTTTTTCATCCCCCCACCCCAATATGATCCTAGCTGATATGAGTTGTGGCTTTCAGCATAACTATGATGATCTGAGACCAAGAAGTGCACAAAGCAACAGTTGTTTGACTCCTTGGCCGCAGCAATGCACGGACTGCCAGAAACCGGGATTCACTCATCAAATCTGCTGCTATCATATGGGCCGCAATGTAATCTCTTCTCACAGTTACTGACAGACTGGGCTGAGACGCAAGACCAACTAACCTCCAAAAAACACAGAGTGTAAAAAGACCTTTTTCAGGCCCTCTCTAGTGTTTGCTCCAAGATGTAAGATACCAGTAATATCCGGAGAGATTATTGATGACTCTGGCTGCATTTTTCCTGGCACCCCCTGAAACCCTTCATTCAAGTGGGGAATTCCATAAAACATAATTTACACTTGAAGGGGTCTTGGAGCATTGCTTTCTTCCTACGCATGATTCCATCAGGTTTAAATAACAGTCAAATCCTCTTTGTGGGAGATTCTGCCTACCGATTACTGCCTGTCTCACAATGGTGCAAAAAGGCAATTCAGTTATAGGGTTTCAATCTGAGATTATTTTTCAATGGCACATGCTGACGAGAAATATTTTCCCAATCATTTTAACATCTGTGCTGGGAGTCAGGAGTGCTCAAAGTGAAGCAAATTCATCTATATCCAACGACTCTATGGTCAGAACCACGGCAAACCTCCCCCCACTCCACTCACACACTCCCATTAAACTGCCCTAACAATTGTAGCTTTGATCCAACACTTTGTTGGGCCTGGACTGGGAGCCCATAGTCATCAGGAGGTCACTGGGCCACAAACACTTGACCCGCCTTTAATAGTCTCTGTGGGACACTGAGAGATATAAAGTTCCTTAGTGCTTTGTTCCATGGGGGTCTCTAATTACTCTGCCATGTGCCCTCCTTCCCCCCGCTGGGGACGGCCACCTGTCCCAGCTGACGCTGTGGATTGCCCCATCACAGCCAGACCAGCAGCCCGTCATTGTGCCTCAGAGAAAAGCAGCTTAATGGCCTGTTACTGATATGTCTCATGGAGCCACATCCTTTTGTCGGGTGGAAGTGTGAGGCTGCACGTTGCGTGAATCCGGTGGCTCTGCCTTATCTTACTTGAGCCCTTGCTGTTTTGACAGGTGGATTTGTGTTGGCATTTCAGCTGATGCGTCTGTGTGCCACTGGCACAAATATACCATAAACCTGTTTCCCTCCATGTACAATATCAGCTGTGATCAGGGATGGGGAAAAATGCACTAAAATGTATTTTGTTACAAAGTACCTCCCGAAAAATGCATATACACACACAGTTTTGAATTACTGCCCATCCCTGGCTCTGATGCTGCTGTATTTATCCTGATGAATGGCATGTGAGCCTGTCCGCCCTTCAGCCAGACCATGGAGGAAGTCCAGGCAACATCAGCTGCTGTGGGTTTTCATCTCTGTCAGTTGCACAACTGTCCTAATGTGTCTACAAATGTTTTCCCATCATGAAATCCACTGTTATAAAATTGGCTTTGAAAGTGCACTTGTCTTGACAAAGAGATTGGGTAGTGGTGATGTCGTGAGCAGGCCCAAAGAATGAGTCATGGCTACAGGCTTGGAAATGTTTTTGTGATGTTTTTGAAATGGTTTGTGGCTAAAAGTGACTGCAATGTTTACAGATTTGAACTGATAAAGTTTGCGACATGACATTTATCCTTACCCTGTGATGTAGTCACAGTAATGTGTTGGTAGCCTCGACCCCAGTCACTCTATTTCTAGAGTGTCTAGAAAGGGAAATTACAGGTTGTGAGATTAGGTGCCCTGTAATCTCATTGGTTCTGGTTTTAGCCAGCATTATGTTATTGGTCAATGGTTGTGTTGGCATTTTGAATTGGCTTGAATTGCCAACTGAATTCCCTACTACAAAAATAAATATCTGGCCATTGCTTTATTGGCAAAGCACGTCCTCTGATGTTAGGTGGACTTACCTCACATCAGAGTGTCAACCTGGTCAGGCTCATAGTACCATAGGTTTATGTGCCTGACAATTGTGGCTAATGTGTTGGTAATCATTCACCCGATTGCTAATTGGGGCTGATGATATCATTCCTTTACATAGTTATCCGTCATAATTGGACTGTACCAAATGGTAAAGGATCTTGCTATTAAAGCTTTATGTTTTCCCATTGAGCTGGAATGAATGAACTACAGCTTCTGAAGCACATGCTGTTTCCACTGACACCCTATTTTATCCACCTTGGTCTCTGGGTCTCAGGTATATTATAACTAATATAAATTATTTTTATATGTATCATATGGACCATTATTTTTAATTCTTAGCCCTGCTCCGGATACTCCTGTGAAGTACCTTTAAAGTAAAAGTGGTCAAGAGCTTGCTGATCAGTCTGGCATGTATTACAACAGCTGGTGAATTAATTTCAACTGAAGAGTTTAGAAGGCAACAAATTTAAGAGACACGTATAATCTCCCTGTGTTAATGTGTTAAAAACTGAGTTAATCCGTAATTCATCATAACTAGGATCACAGAGGAGGGAAAAAAGGGGTTTTAATGATCCAGGTGGTGCCAATTTATCCATCCATCCATCCATCCATTGTCTAAGCCGCTAATTCCTGGTCAGGGTCGCGGGGGAGGTGCTGGAGATCCCAGCACAGAGGCAGGAATACACCCTGGACAAAATCACAGGGTTTTACGGGCAATTTAGACTCTCCAATTATAACGTGCATGTCTTTGGACTGTGGTACCCGGAGGAAACCCACGCGGGCACGGGAGAACATGCAATTTAAAGAGATCAAAACACCAGCCCGGTGCCAATTTAAAGAATCAAAACACAGCTGAAACAAAAACTGAATTAATCAGTACTGAATTAAACCATAGGGAATGGATATGACCAGTGTACAATTATTGGTGAAATACAACTTCAATGAAGTGAACATTCACGAGTGAACTTTAGAGCTTCTGGTGACCCAAGAGTCAGTTTGACATGTACTGCACAGTCAGTGAGATTTCTATGGAATCTCCTTTCTTTTTTCTTTTGGTCGTACAGATATCATATCAGCTTATATTTAGTGCTGCTGGTGGGGACTCCTTTACTGATAAGATTCAAACCAAAGGTTCATGTCTCAATCCTGATCCTGGACAGTTGCATTATATGCTGGTTTTGGCTTTCACCTTAAAATCAGCAATACATTTAGACACAATAAACTAGGTGAGATGAGTTAATTATTTAATCAATCATTTTTATTGATCAATTAAGTGCTGAGTAACAATGCAAACCAGCACACACAGCTACAGCACCAGGATTGAGAACCACTGATCATTAGAATCATTAAACATTTTCTAGACACAAGGATAGCTAGATTGATACCTTGTTAGAGTTAAGCCTGCAGGTGGTGTTTGCTGTTGATTGTGGCAAACTTGCAGGGTTCTGCTTAAAATAGCTACATGACACAACTGTGCACCATGAAGGAAAAATGTCAGGGCTGCTGATTGTCCAAGTAAAACCGAAGGACCATAAAGTGGACATAGAATGTACACAGTGTCTGGCATGCTATCAGCTTGTGTAATGCAAAACATAGCTTAGAAATGCATGAGATAAACATAACTATAAATACAAACTTTTGTCTTACAATGAATAAGGTATTCCACTGGAAGCCTGGCAGATCTATTTTTCTGGACCACTCCCAGTGCATTGTGGGAACATCATTGATGTTGTGAAACCTTGGTCAAAATAAACCAGTGACAGAATCAGGGGTTCCATTTCCTCTGTGCATAACATGAGATGAAATATCTGTGAAAGTGATTTATCCCAGCACCTGTAACTTTGCTGCAGAGGGTGAGGGGTTGGAGCAGATGTGCTGGCGGTTAGCGGCAGAACAGGGGTGACACAAATCACGCTCTCTCAACAGGCTGCTTTTTTTGGTTTTGGAGAGGCAGGTTTTTTTGTGCACAAATGAGAATCGTTATTTCATTGTTTTCTGAAGAAAGAGCGTAGTTTCAGGGACTTTTTCCCTCAATGAACAAAGGCATACTTGATGGCTTGAAAGCACTGGTCAGAGTGCAAAATAGAATGTGCATTGTTAAATCAAAATGCTCATGAATTTATGCTAATGCTAATTTACATGATCAGATGCATAATATGCAACAGGGCTGGGGTTAATGTGCGAGCGGAGATTGGTCAATTTGTTGAAGCAGTCAGCAGAGCCATTGTGCAGGGCAAAGAAACAGGTACGGCAGCACATTCATATCAGGTCATGAAACGTGCTTGTAATGCATGCCCGTGGGAATGCTCCAAAACTTGGCAGACATCGCATAGCAGGAATTCCATTTCAGCCCACTATTGAAGCTTGGAAGAGACTGACTGCTGTTTGCTACTGGAAAGGGATAAATTGCATGCTTTGGCTGCACAAATGATATGATTCATTTTAACTGCTGCTGAAATGAATTATTGACTTGTTAGCATTGTTTTTGCTGTGCAAAGCTGACAGCTTTCAATCATATTTTGAACTCAAGCACAGCAGTTCGTAGGCCTTCCATTAAGGTTTTGAGTGAAGTATTGATTTCAGTATCCTGAGCTACAGCATCATCCTTGGCATGGTTCAGGTTCACTCAACCTCTTAGAGGGCATGGTAAATGCTAATAAATACAAAACCAATCTGAATAATCACCTTCATTCTATGGTGAAGCATTTCTATACTGATGGGATTGGACTCCCATAGCCACGGCCCTCTCAGTCCCCAGATCTGAACCCAATTGAACACTTATGGGAGGTTCTGGAGTGATGCCTGAGACAGCGTTTCCAACACCATCAGCCAAACACCAAATGATGGAATTTATCATGGAAGGTGGTGTTGCATCCCTCTGTAGCACGGTGGCAGGGGTGGCCACCATGCCAAGTGGTGAGTGGATGGAAGATCAAACAAAATAACTAAGGTTCGATAGGCCAATGGCAAATTTATTATCCATATACAAATATTTACCAACAAAACACAAAAATAAAGCATTTAAATCAAACTAGTCCTTCGAGGGAAACAGCAACCAAAAAACCCCACTTCATCCTTCATGCCCCAAAACTCTCTCCTCAGGCATGGCAGGCTATGCTTTTATAATGGCCTAATGAAGGCAATGGCTCATAGCTGAGTTGATTGCTCATTAGCCTCAAGTGAGCCTGCCTGTAGTCCTCTCCAGGCTGTGGGAGGGAACAGGAACACCTGACAGCAGCCAAAAGAGAGGCGCAGCACTCTCTACTCCTCCCTCCACATCTCCCAGTGTCACACCCTGCAACCCGACTGCAACACGACTGCAACGCGACATCCTCTGCAACACGTCGCAGAGGTTGCATAGGGTGTTGCAGAGGGTGTTGCAGAGGATGTCGCATACCTAGCACAAAAATCGAACTCGCAACATTTTACATAGATGTTGCACAGCATAGATTGGTTGGTTAGCGAATGGAGGCGGAGCGGTCATGGTCATAGCTCATCGAGCTAGTAGGCTACATCATTTTTCTTTACATTTTAAGCATTTAGCAGGCGCTCTTATCCAGAGCGACATCCAGATTAGGGGAGAAAGATAAAAGCAGTGATTTTAAAAATTCTGTGAAAAGACAGAAAAAGACCATCCTTCATTTCCCTTAATACATTAGCATTATTTCCAAGAGTCGTCTGCTGGTTCCTTCGTTCCACGTGAATTTACTCTATTATTTTAATGCTATAAACGTGAGTTGCTCGCACACATGCTGCTTTCATTACAGGCAAACTTCCCTTTTTTCAAAGGTTTTAAAGTCTATTGTACTGACAGTACATTAAACTTGGAGATTCTGCAAACAACGAAGGATCGACTGTGGTCTTCACGTCATTCTAGATGATATATTTAAGGTTGCAAATATCCTGATGTTTTGTGTTGTGTTGTGCTTCAGATTACATATAAATGTAACATGTCACTACAACACCTTAATGTGCAGAATATTCAACTAACAAAACAAAGAAAAAGCAGGGTGCATATAAACATTTTTAAGCATGTAGCAGACGCTCTTATCCAGAGCGATTTACCAGATGTGCATTAATACATGGTAAGAGCAATCATAGTTCACATAAGAGATCAGTGCAGTAATACAGCGATAGACATCGTTGTTGGCAGCTGCATACCATACCTGTATATAGCCCATCTATGTTAACGTTAGCTAAGCAAAACTATTGATATTTATCTATCTAGCTAGCTAGCAACCTGGTATCACGGCCAAATAAAGCTTGCTAACAGTAGCTAATGATATAGATAGCGAACATAATTTGTTCGACACGGTATAAAATGAACCAGCTTCAGGAAAGATTGGCTGAAGAAGTTTGAAGGTACAGGAGTTTCCCTGCTTTCATGAAAACTTTACCGACCTTGTTCCATACATTGACGCCTACTAGTGTACAGAAATGTAAGGACACCATGTCACATAGGTTGCGCAGAAATATAAATTGCCGAGTGCTTGCGACATGTTGCATTGCGCGAACCGCGAAGATGTCGCATAAGTTACGCAGAAGCATGTAGAGGCCTTGACACTCATGCTGTTATGAGCCACAGGCCGCGGACTGCATGTGGTGTCACCGTTTTGAGGGAATTACACAGGGACTCTAGATCTACATTACATCCCTTAAGCTACTTCCCAGACCATTTCAACAATCTTACCATGCAAACAGTGTATTCTGTGTATTGAACCAAAACAATTAATCTGTTGCATGGAAGCACACCTTTATTGCATTGTCTTGTAGCAATACATTAGCTACATTGCAATGAATTTATATGAAAATCTGTCTGATTAATCTTATCAGATTTGTCTGATGGTGAGAAATGTACATTTGTACTGTACTATAATCTTAATCCTATATATTGTAGTGTCCCTTGGGGTGGGGTGACACTACAGGACCTTTTCAGAGGGTGTAGGCACTTGAAGAATCCAGAGGAGGCAGTAGTACAAACAAAACAATAATTGTATTATACTGACAAAAAACACAAAAAGATTGGGTATTCAGGCAATTCAAAACCCACAGTCCACAATCCTAGTCTTGGTCCGTAATCCGCATTCAAAATCCAAGCCAGTTCCTCAAACAATCCAAAAGTCGATACAAAAACAGGTTTCTCAAAACAATACAATTCCAATTGCAATTGCAATTGCAATTGCAATTTCAACAATTCTCTCCAAAACCACTCTCTACTATGCCAACCTACTCCCCCACCCAATGTGACCCAAAACAGTCATTTATAGAGCCCCAAATTGACATCAGCTGCCCCAAGTCCTTGTTGCTTCACTTGTTTCAGGTGTAGGACTGCAGGCTGCTGTCTTTCATCCTCCAGTGGCTCCTAAGAATTAAAGGGGCAGGCAGCCATTTCCTCAGACTGCCCCTTGGGATGCCACAATATATTAATATATATACAGTATATATATAGTCACATACAGCGTAACTACAACATTTTTGTCAAAAAGAAAATGTTAAATATGTCATTGTGAATGTGGAGAACACTGCCAGATGAAAGTAAGATGCAGTATTGAGAATCAAGTGTAACATTATAACCTGCATTCGGCAAATGTATAAATAATAAAAACATCATAAATGTGTTCTGTAAATCTCAATTTATTATTGAGGCTTAATCTTCCTTGAATGAAAAACACGAAATAAATAAATTCATTTGATCATTTTCTAACAGTATTTGAAGTTTTATAATAATATATAATATGCATTTAGCCTATAGCGTAATGTAAATACCATTGTGAAATGGGTGTAGCAGATTTAAATTTTTTCTTTTTTTGTAACTGAATATTAGTATTCTCACAGTTGCAGGAAATCAACCCTTTCTCTCTTTTCTGACTGACCCAGATTCTGTTTAGCAACTCTTTCATTTACACTAGACGCCTCATCACATGTGGGAGAATAAAAAGGGTGGAAATGTGGCCCTGGTTGGACAGCTCCTGCCTCATTACTTGACACTTGATCAGGGAGGCTTCCCTTTCACCACAGCTGATGTCATGTGAAATGCTACTGTGCCTGTATAATATTTGCCCCGCAGCAATAAAATTGGGGCATTAATATAATATACATTTTCAAATATTTGTAAAGCTTAATGATTTCTCATGTGTTCCATATGTTGGGTGGTCTGGGTGTAATGATCATGCAATAAAATACATTAAGTCACACGTGTAAGACAGTGTGTGTGCATGTTGACATATTTCAGTTTTCCATGGGTAGCAATTACAATGACCCCAGACATTGCATTTCATTCAGATCTTAATTCTTAAATTCAGGCCAACTGTATTAAACACACACAAACATGTTTTAATCATTTGTATAAATGCATGGTGGCATAGAAAAAGAACTGCAGGATCACATAGCAGTAGATTTAAATATCAGTAATACCTCAGAGTTATGAACTGACAGGTCAACTGAACAGGGTATGAAACAGAAGAAGCATATGTAATTGTGCATTATAAAGCTTCTTATTGTTACTGATGCAACAAGCATTAAACAGAAACAAGTCACACTTTCCATTGATGAATTTTTTTTAATACATATTATAAATTAGACAATGGGGCATATTATTACTAGTTTAAAAGAATGCAATGTGGAAAAATCAACAGTGTTTGATAAAAACAAGGGTGAGAACAAAATCAAACAATTCTGAAAAGATGCTAAAGATAGCCGGCCACCTCAGGACTATCGATTGGAAAGCTAACATGAAAAAAGTATTGTTGGTTTGAATATTAGTTTTTCGTTTAAAGTAAGTATAAGATTGTATAAGTATAAGATTGTCACACCAGTTTCAATGTTACAAACATTTCAAAGTTTTGTTTATAGGTTCTAAAACCAAAGCCAAACCTGACATGTCTACACAAGAGGCTATGACTCCATAGCATTCAACTATTGAGTCATAGACCATACAGCTACTGAGTCATAGACTACTTTTCATTAAAAGAATGGGCTCTAGAACATATGGAATATTATGTCATTGTTAGGCTCTATGAGATGTGTCAGTTAAGAAAGGCTGCTCCCGCCAATTCATATGGATTTCACATTTGTTGTTTATAAGTTTGTATCATTAACAGAAAACAGGAAGAAAACAGATTGAAATCAATATTTATTTCAATAAACGGTCAGTATATAAAAAAACTTGCCGTGGTTAGTAACCACGGCAATGGTTACCACACTATTGTTGTGAACAAGCCTGATAAACACATTCACAGCACAGCCCCTCCCTCTCCCTCCCTGTGTCAGTCAAGTCGCAGTCAGCAGAACTCTTTGGAATGCAACATAAACACATTCTAATGTTGCTGTAGCTGTAGCTATGCCTGCCGTGAAGTGTTAAAGTGGCTGATGGATAGATTGATGGGGAGTGGATGATGGATGCTCATTTTCAAGCACCTCAATACCTGCGGGCTCATTCTTCCTAAATCACACGGGAAGCCTGGAATTATAGCATGCTACTGACGAATGCCCCTAAGGTCAAGCTTGGTCTGTTAGAAGGAAAGTAAAAGCTAAAAAAAATCACATCCCCTTTAAACACTGTAGACATGGTTTGTTATACCAGACAATGAAACCATTAGCATAGTTTGCAACTTGAAAAATGACTTGACAGCCGGTGAAGGATGTAACAGCGTTCTGTTTGTTTGTGTAAACATGCTAATTGCTTGTATTTGTGGCTCTCATTTCCTAAAGGTTTTGAACACCTAATATTCTGTTTTATAGTAGATAATTAGGCTTTAAATACATTTTGGGACATATTCAGGCAAGCTATAGGTTAATGATTATCCAGTAAGTCTCATAAGACAAAATTTACAAAACATTTATTTGCAAAAGAAAAGTAAGCAAAAAAGTCAAATCCAGGAGGCTGTCAAAGATAATTATGTTTATTTGCAGATTTTATTTGAATATTCGGTACATTCAAATGAATTATAACAATTATATCAGATCAATTCAGGTGTCTTAGATCATGATAATTACAGTGCAGTGATAGTGCAATTATAAAATAGTAATTTCATCAACTTATGTTGTGTAGATAATTATGATTTTATATGTTGATCACCAAATACCTGTTAAAATGTAAGAAGATTACCTGAACATGCACTTATAAATTAATATTTGTTCTGCTGAATATGAGTCTTGAACAGTGTGAACACTTCTGCTGAGTGTAATGTTTGTTTGACGCATTACAGTCAAAATTTGGGTTTTGTCAGGAGTACAGTCTGGAGTCAGGAGTAAAGTATCCATTTTATGAAATCCTCAGGTTTCAGGCATCAGCCCTTGACCCTCAGGCAAAAATATATAATTTCAAGGGCCATCATCTAATCCAGCTTCACTTCTTTTCCCTGTTTTGGCAACTAATTATCTAATTAATGTTAGCTAGGTCTATCACTATTAGTAAGAATTGTACCTATTTTAATATTTCAAACGAAAGTGAAATTTGAGACTGGTAGGTATGATACAGAACATCTCATCTAACTGTACAAACTAAACCAGAACTTAATTAACAATTTTGCATACCTTTCAATCTAGCTAGTGAATACAAACCTGCTTGCACAACTTGATGAGGGAGATTGTAATGATGGAGATTAGGATGAATCTATTTGTGACGAGAGTGAATGCATGCAAGAGGTCTGGAGGATGCCATTTAGGATGAGTACATGTAAGACATAAGGGCACATGACAAATGTAAGAGGTTTAGGCAATGTAATGTGGCTTCTGGCCCTATTACATGGTATGATCTGAAAGGCTGTTTGGATCTAAGTGTGAAGGCTTTGACAAGTCAAAGGGTCTCTCATCAAAGTCTCATGAAGAAGCATGCTATTGGATAAGTTTGATTAGGATGCCACTGCAGGAAGTAAAGCTGAATATATTTTGTCTGTGGGTTGAGCACTGATGTCTGATACTTGGGAGATGCCTTAAAATGGACAACATACAGGTAACTGCTAACATAAAGAAAACACTTGAGTTAATGAAGGGTTCTGGTGGCTCTATTATGCTGTGGGACAATGCCCCCATGCCCCCAATGGTTTGACGCACATGAAAACAATGTAAACTATAAGCCATTGCCATCTCAGACATCATATCTCAACCCAATTGAACACTTATGGGAGATTATGATTATGGAGTGGTGCCTGAGACAGCGTTTTCTACCACCATCAACAAAAAACCTAATGATGGAATTTCTCATAGAAGGATGGTGCTGCATCCCACCAATATAGTTGAAGACACTTGTAGATGCATTGATGCTGTTTTCATGGATCATGGTGGCTTAACGCCCTATTAAGACACTTTATGTTGGTGTTTCCTTTATTTTGGCAGTTAACTGTATATGTGGGAGTACATAATGCTGCAAAAGTGTGTGGTAACACAACACTAGTGGTTTTCTTCTGAAGGAATACTTGGAAAACCATTTCATACATGGAATGTGCAGAGAATTTCAGCCTGCACCAATTCCTTGACTATGATTATGCATATGAAAAAGTATGCATGTATTTGCTTTTCTCTGCAAAATATTCTACTCTAATTCTAATTCTGCCTCCCGGGATATTAAAAAAGTCATTGGATACAGTGAAATGACAAGACTTTTAAACATTTTTAATGATAGCTTCTTGATACATTTCATCCACAAACATAAACACAACATTTTTTGCAAAGGAGCAATTAAAAACATGTCATAAAAAGAGAAAGTTGGGCTCAAGTTCACACATCAAAACAGCACTGTTCCAACGAGAGGGCCTTGAGAGTTCATTTCTAGGCATCGGACCTAAGCGATGCAGAATGTTCTTGAATTCCGATGTGACGCCTCACAGGAGTTTCCCTGCTTATTGAAATGATCACTGGACCAGTGTTCCTCTGATAAGATAATAACAAGACGTTCACTCAAAAATGTGAATGAAGGGTTTAAGGACACAGTGTTTAAACCACATCACAGGCAGTGGATTTTATGGACCTGAGATAAGAACGTTCTATGGAACAATGATTAAGGGAAGATTAAAGACGCTGCCAAAATAATGGTTTACACACATTTTGCTTACTGAATCTCCATCTTTAAATCAGGAAATAATTGTGGAATGAAGTTGTTACAAAAAGGAGATCAAAACGGCACAAAACAGCACATTTACTGGTGCGAGGCATCGTGAACATGTGTCCAAATAGCCAATTGTTCATGACCTTTTTCTCGTGCACTGTATTGTGAATGCCAGTGACTTGTGTTTTTGTCATGATCACAGTACAGTACAGTATAAAAGGCATTCCGTCAGAATTTGAAGTTTGAGTGATTGCTTCTTGCTTCAGGTCTTCATGCTGTGCTAACATTAAACCATTTCCAAATATAAAGGTTACTGCCAAAATAAATATGAATATGGTGTTGGGCCACCACGAGCTGCCAGAACTACTTCAATGTGCCCTGGCATAGAATTTAAGCATTCAATTGGGTTGAGATCTGGTGAGTGAGATGGGCATGGCATATGGTTTACATCATTTTCATGCTCATCAAAATATTCAGTGAGCACTCGTGCCCTGTGGATGGGGTCATTGTCATCCTGGAAGAGACCACTTCCAAGATTTTACACCATAGGGTGAAGGTAATAACTCAGAATGGCTTTGTATTTATATATATGTGTGTGTGTGTGTGTGTGTGTGTGTGTGTGTGTGTGTGTGTGTGTGTGTGTGTGTGTGTGTGTGTGTGTGTGTGTGTGTGTGTGTGTGTGTGTGTGTCTGTGTGTGTCTGTGTGTGCATGTATGCATAACCTTCAATGATAAAAATCCCAAAGTATTATATGGTGATACAGTATATGTGTTTTTTTCTATAATACTCTTCCACAAATCCATAAGGGAAATTAGTCCACTCCACAAATTTTACCCAGTCTACTGCACAAATTTCACCAATAAATTAATCTATTAACACACCAGTAAAAAAAAGTAAAAAGGTCCTGCCTCTGTTATTTAAATATTTTTCTCTTTCTACTCATGTACAGTATCTCCAGGGGGCAAAGTTTGACGATGGATGTTTATACTCAGAGGTTTATAACCTCTCAGTCATTGCCCCTTCGGTGGGACAATGGAGTACATAACCCTATTGTCTTGTTAGTTAAATAAATGAGCAACAGGACTAAGTGATTAGACTTTGACATTTGATGATGATGTGCAAATTCAGATAGAAAGTGTTTATGGAGGGAGTAACCTATGTCACCTCAGGTCTCCCCAGGATATTCAGTATACCGGTAGTATAAGTAGTCAGGCCTCATTCACATGTCGGTTCAGTAAACATTTGTGTTCGGTCTCATAGTTCCATGTCATCACTGCACTCATAAACACTTGGACATGCTGCCTTATCACCTCGTTCCTCATATGCGGTGATGTAACGCATGTGGAACCTGTAGCCCAGCAATTACATTCAAAAAGGAACAGCATGTCTATATTTTTTGAAAAACACCCATGCTCTCCTTGCTTATGGCTATATTAACCATTAACTTGTAATTACCAGGTGAGAAACACATGTCCACATATTTTGGCAATATTCTAAGGGTCAAATACAAGGCACTAAATTACCAGTTAGTAGATTCAGCTGGAAATCTGTGAACCACGTCTTTGCACCTTGGTATTTATTATTTAGTGTAGTGCTTGTGGTTCTGTTTTGAGTTTCCATGATCAAACACATAATTTGCACCTAATTTCTGCTAAATTAGCACCTTATATTAAATTAGGCAATTATAGTGGCTCTATTATAAGCTAATTTGATCTTTTATTTTCCCAAATAACTAATGTGTTCTCCATCAAATAAATACTTAGGTGGCATTAAGATTCAGTATTCAACAGTAATTTAATAAGTATCTGATTTGCTAAAAACAATATCTACATTTACATATTACTGCCTCTATTAAAAGCTTGATTTTCAGATGGGGTGAGTGTGTGGTTCCATGTCATAGTTTTTCTTATCTAATATCTCTAATATTGCAGAACTTGATGCATTTGGAGGCCAACGGTTTTGACATTGTCTCCTTTTACCAAAAATGACAACAGCAATAATAATGATCTTGTGCTAAACTAAAGTTACCACCTGCTTTCTCCAGGTGTTAAAACCTCCCCCACACAGAATTATATCTCAAGCAATTGTGACTAGCCTTGATAAATTACACTATCAAGGGAGTGTGGTAGCTTCAGCTACACACACACACAGTGCATTGGATGTTGCCTCGGCAACTATGTAAATGTCATCTGCACTTGTCCCTTTCAAATAAACTCATGATAATTGCTTCTGGTTATTCATGTGTATTTATCTATATACTCTACTCTCAAGGTTTTGCAGCCTCACACTGAAACTTTCAAAATACATTTACATTAAGGGCTTTCCACAAAAGTAATTGGAATATGGTGAATGCACATACCCCAGTTTTGTAAATACTGACAGGAGCTTTATTGCCCTTGATAATGATTTGGCACATATTAACCCCAATGCAAACACTAGATAAATCTGTCTCTTTGTGTTCAGTATTGGATTAATTGTCCAGTGTATGCATTTTCCTCACCAAAGTGTTTCAAACACAATGAATCCTATTTCTTCATCACATTGACGCAGAGAAAAACATCCCTATTAGGCTGTTAGGATATGTGTTTGCCCTCCTATGACAAACAGGAAAAGTATTTGTGTTCTCACTGACTCACTGCTTGCAGTGGTATTTCCTCAAAGACAGTGGGGAAACCTTGTAAGCTGTTCACGTTCTGTTTTCCTCCATGCAGTTTTGCTTTTAACTCTCGGGCAGTTGTTTAAAGAAACACGGTCAAGGAAAAAATGTGTCACACGATCGTAAATTAATCTCGGAGAATAGGCATGAGGAGACCTTGCATGGTGTGTGGCTAAGAATCTAAGAATCACAAAAATGCTTTACTTGTATGAAAAGCCAATTTGTTCAATTTAATAAATTGTGGTGAATTAACACGGTGTCATAGTTTGGTACCATAGTTTGACTATTTTTTGGCATGCTACTGTGTCATGGGTGTGTTTGTTTCTCTGAATTTGAATCATTACAGGCAACGTAAGTATCTTTTAACTTTTTTATTTACAGTGGGCCTCTGGTTTGTGGTAATGTTCAAACCATTGATGTATCGCAGTCTGAAAAAGTTATGCATTGATACATATATGCAAAGGAAAATCAGCCAACATAATTTCATATCATTTTTATTTAACTTATCCAGTACAATAACAAACTTACATTTGAATGAGCACAACACAACTGACTCATTTTCTACCACACTTTTGGCTAAAAAAATTAGCTTAACACTGGATATTGGAGTGCTTTACTTTGGTACCTATAATATGCAACACATTCAGGAGTGGGAATTGTAAATTACGTCAACTTGTTAGCCAACTCACAGCACTGAGACAGCTAGAGATATCCAGCTGGCATGGAGCATATGTAGGACATACATCTTCTCTAACCAATACACTGAATAGTTTAATTAAGTTAGCTAATGCAGTGTATATGTACTTTGGCAGCATTGATCTCTGCTGTCTCTGCTCCAAAGTACACTGGTATGTGTACACATTGGTTGTGTGCATCTTCTTGCTCAAATGATGCTCTTGGCTATGAGGCTCCAATTCATTCAAAAGTGCATCCAGGAAGTGGCGCGGGTGTGTGTCCAAGAGTAAGAAAAGTGGCAGAGGTTGGTACCCAGGAGTAATAAGTGGTGGGGGTGGGTATCCAGGGAGTTAAGTGCCATGGCTCATTTGTACGTTTATTTAATACTCGAGTTTGGATGATGAAGTTGTATAATGAAGATACCTGATGGCTGATGCCTGATACAACTTCCGCACATCTCTGAAACAATATTGCCATATTTAATTTCTGTGTTTGTTTATTAACGTGTTTCTCAGATGATGATACCTGATGGCTGATGCCTGATAACTTTGCATGTGTCTGATGTAATCCTAAAATGGACACTGTATTCATGTGCTAACTCATGTCTCTGAACTGCACTACACTAGCATTAAACGGTGTGCGGGACATTTTTCCTGTATTCCAAAGTAGCCCCTTTTTACAGTTACTTTGCCGTTCAGTCTCAAGGACCCTAGCATGCTTACCTGGTGATGTCAAGTGACATCACTATGTTTGATCAGTCACTGATGACATAAGGACAGCAGCAGTGGACTGAGTGAGTTTTGAGAAAACATATTTTTGAAGGTGGGTATTATTTTTCTGATAAATGATTAGATATTTGCAGTTTTACTTTTACACTATTATTCTTAGGCATTTAAGTATTAAAACGTGTTTTTCATGCAACAAAAAAAAAGTTAAATTTAAAAAAATGTTGATTTTCTCAAGTAGACTTTGGAAAAACACTCTTCAATTATTTTTTAGCACAAACATGTCTGCAGAAACATGTCAAGAGCATGGTTGGACACAAGAGATCCAGTGCCTATCTCACTTGATCTCCAGATGTCAGATATTTTTCAGGAACAGACACTAGCATACACTTATTCAGTAACACACAGTATCTGTGGGTTCTAAGACTTAAAATAGTGAGATGGAACATTGCTTTTTACAGTAATAGACAATGATGGACCACTGTGAGTTAATGTAATGAACAATGTGTAAAAAACGTAATCAACATAAGGTCAATCAGGTAAAGCCAAGGCAACCTGCATTTGAATAGGGCAGCATTATGCTACTAGTTAGGCCTGGTGGACTGCAGAAATATAAAAGTACACTCATACATGATGACAAAAAATAGCATTTTGGAGGCATTTATTGTATTTACTGTATTTAGATATGCTATATTTTTCCAAGGACATAATCCAGTACAAAAGTATAGTGTGCTGTTGCCTATATTAGCAGTGGAACAGCACTGTGCATATGCAATTTGAGACACTTCATGGCTGCACTCTTTTTTCTGTTTGTTTTCAGTAGGATGAAAACCCAGCTCATTTTTTTATTATTATTAATTTAAGATATTTTCCCTGTTTTTCTCCCAATTTGGTGACCAATTGTAGCCTCTATTTCTTTCAATTTACCCTCCCCCACCATCCCCCCCCAACCTCCGGGTCAAGCCAATTCCCTGAGGTCATCAATGATCCGCCTCCTCCGAGACGGAACTCGCCCACCCCGTCTTACAGGGACACCCTTCACGCTTTTCGGCAAGCTCATGCTGGCTCTCCCTCCCCCCTTCCCCTGGGGCAGACAGCCAATTGCTGGCCCTGAACTGGGCTCCCGGCCAGAGCCGGGCTGGCGTTGCCGGGATTCAAACCTTGGCCGCAGTGGGCAGCCTGCACTCCGGATGAGTGCTTTAACCGTGACACCTTCCAAGGCCCCCTGAAAACCCAACTCATTTTAATACACCAAAGACAGATTACCAAAACCCACAGCCTGTAACCATCATCACTTCATAGAGGAGTAGCATTCACATTGTTTACTAGTCAGCCAATGTAGCTTTCTGCAAAAATGAGCATGACCGAAAAAAACATGATGGACAGCAATGGGTGTTCGCTAACATGGTCAAACCTCAAACAAGACATGTGTCCTTACACATTCCACCAAAGAAAGAAGAGGAGTGAGAGAAATGGCTGTTACTGAATAAGGTTTGGCACGCTCTCATGTCTTCTATTTGAAAGACACATGAATTGATGCTGACATAGATCAATAGGCATGTCAAGTAAGGCAGGCATGTGGATATTTGCTCCCTGCCCACTCAGACTGCCTTACAGCCTTGCTCATATTCAAAGATGAGAGATGAGGAACATATCTCCAAATCTGTAAAATACAATGACTGTACATTTAACAATGCAGCGCCCTGTCAGACCTGTTTGCACTTCATTTGACCTGTGAACTGTCTGTGCCTTAGGAGTATTAGTAACTGTGTGCTAGTAGCATTACTAGCTGATATTGTCTTGGAGCTGGATGCAATTGTTAAACTTCTGAAGTCTGACGCTTTTGTATGGCATGCATTGTACCAGGGAACTATTGCCATGGCTATCACTGAAAATTAAAATGTAAGGTTTGGTTGTATAGACATGGACATGGAATAGCACTGGATGTGTTTCACTGCACATGCTGTACATGTGGTGGTGGGGGGAGGGCAAGAAATACATTGTCTCTTGTACTTTTCATACTTGTCTTAATTGATTTGAGAATGTGTGGGTGTGTGAGAGAGAGAGAGAGAGAGAGAGGCTGGTCTGCCTAAAGGGTTCACATAAATATTCACAGCATACTTTCACCCACACCTTAATGATACAGTCAAACACACATCAGTGTATAACAATGGATGGGAGAGTGCCACAATTCCAATGTTATACAGTCAGTGGACAAGGTTGTAGTTTAAAACACATGACTATGTATATTTAAATTATTTGAAAAGTTAAAATTGTCCAATGTCTGTATTTCTCAAGAAACCATAAAGGCCAAAAAAGTATCAGGGCACACCAAAAGCAACATGGCAAGAAAGTTGTGTAATATTGTGTAAAGTATAAAGTGTAAGGAGAAATGTTATCTGGCATTAGGTCATTGCTGCCTTCAATTATTTCCTTCTGAGATATAATGCGTGGTAACAAAAGGCAATGCAACCTTAAGAATTCGGAAGAGAACAAGACAATTGAAAAGTTCTCAAGTTCTGCCAAAATCAACGCAGTGTACTTACGTTTGACTGCAAAACCCATTCTTCCCATTCATTTGTTGAAGTAAAGAAATAGGTATGGGTGTATAGAGGGGATCCTTAGCCATTGGCATGGCAATGATTACGGCTGATTGAAGAGGTACGGGAGACTTGAGGAGAAAGGAGACAACGATGCCTGGGGATTACCACTTGAACCAGGTGGAAAGGAGAGGGCACTCATTGAAAATGGATGATGACAACTTGCATTCATGATCTGACAGTTTCTGGAGGAGATAACCCTTTTAGTGCAGCAAATCTGTCTACTGCACTGTACATATGCATGAAAAAAGTGTTACGTGTATTCCATTTACAAATTTGTGCCAGACACAGTGCTTTCTCAGATTACTGCCCATGTAGAATATAGAAAAATGCAAATATGTATCAGTTATTTTCTATGGAAGAATATGTTCTGATTGTATGTTCAAGTCCTAATGTGAAAAATCACATTATATCCAGACAGACCACATAATAATCTATAAGCCTTCATAGCGTGCAAAAAAGAATCGATGAAAGAGTTTACAGTAACTATACTGTATATCACTATATCAGGCTATCAGGCTGGTACTGTAAAGTTGCAAGGAATTGGAAAAGATTTGATACAATTATTTTGCAAAGCTTGTAACCTTTGGTACTATGTCCATGACCTAAGTAATTTGTTGTGGTAACTGCCAAAATAAAGGAAACACTTGAGTAAATGAAGTGGTCTGCTGGATCTGTTATGGTGTGGGATGCATGGCGTGGCATGGTTTAGGTCTACTCAACCTACTCAACCTCGAGGACAAGGTAAATGCCAATAAATACAAAGCCATTCTGAGTGATCACTTTCATCCTATGGTGAAGC
This sequence comes from Aldrovandia affinis, assembly GCA_029706075.1. Lineage (NCBI taxonomy): Eukaryota > Metazoa > Chordata > Actinopteri > Notacanthiformes > Halosauridae > Aldrovandia > Aldrovandia affinis. The sequence continues at coordinate 5,523,494 of JAINUG010000006.1, forward strand.
ATGTCTATCCTGCTGGGAGTGATCTCTTCCAGGATGACAAATTGAATGAAAATGAATTACAGTATGAATTTTTCTGCAGTTGTTAAATTCTGCAATCCACATATTGTTGGGGGCTGCTAGGTCTAGAGACTTCAACAATACAGTAAATGTAAAAAGCATGTGCACTCATAAGCTTTTGGGAAATGTTTAATAATTTTGTATATTTTCTATATAGTAATAATAATCACACCGTCTCCTTGCCTACATCGTAGGAGGGATTCATTATGTTCTTCTTCTTATTGAGTAGATGGAAAGATGTGAAATGGAACAAAACAACTGCATAAAGCAATATTTGACAGAGCACTTTCTTAATGGACTTGATGTGGTTGTTTTGGCAAAATACAAATAAAAATAATTATCGTAAATAATTATAATTATCATAATCATTATCATAAAAATATATATTTTCTCTTCAAAAAATAAATAATACTATTCACAGAAATAACCAATATGTACTGTATATATATGTATGTATATGTATATATATATTTACAAAAATATATATATATGCTGTACTGTTTTCTGCTGTCAAATATGTGGACTGGAAACCATAAATGATGACAGTGTATAGACCATAGTGACTAGCTGTCTATCATATGAATGGCCTGCAAGATGCTATGGAATGCAGAATGACATGTCCTTTCATTTCCTATTCATAACACTGCTCTTGTAAAGGTGGTTATAGTCCCCATGCCTTACCTCAAAAGAGAGAGTATCATTAACACATCGCCTGCATCTGTGCATTGTAAGGTGATCGAATATTTGTGATGGCTTTTGGAGAGCACTGCTAAATAACTGCTAAATAATTTGCTAGAATCATTTCCATTAGTGTGAAATTTAGCTACTTGAATATGGGTTCCCAAATTTGTGCGATTTGCCTCATGGAAACATTAGCCCTAGTCACAATGAAAATGTGAAATGACTGGTCTTCTGCATTTTCCAGAACTAACAGCGTTGCGAGCATTGTCTTATATTGGCAGACAGATTATGTCACTTCCCCTTCAGATATTGCAACAATGCGTGATATGACTGTTCAAGACAAAAATCAGGCTGGAAACACCTGTCTTATTGGCTGTTTTGTGAATGTTTGCAAGTGATCCGAGGTAAATTTGCTGCAGTATCCTAATAGAAACAACGCTATTGATTAGCATACAGTGCATACAGTACAGGTTGTGCCAAAATGTTTTTTGCATACCTACTCATTGTCTCAATTTGGTGTGTCAGGTGTTGTTGTTGGACGCCTTTGTACCAAATCAAGCTCAGGCAACATTCAGCAAATGCAGTGAGTTTCAGTGAAACTTGTTTTAGGGATTAATGTATTTCTGAAGACAATTCCAATGTTTTCATTTCATTGCATTTCAGATAGACTTCTTAATTTTCCCCAAAATTATGATGCAGGTCTTTGTGAATGCTGATTTGCCACCAATTGTGAAAAACTTTAATATAAAAAGTTAATTTCATTTATGTGCATGCCATGACCTTACCTGTGACCATATATTTACAAATCAGAAAGATATAACCTGACGCACTGGTTTTAAACAAAAGCCCTTCCATTAGCAGCTGATCTGTACAAATATATCCATACATGACATTAATCCTACTATATTCAAATACAGTGCAGGCAATGCTGTGCATTCAAGTAGTGACCTTTAGGTACTTGCTTTATTTGTGACCATTTGCATAACAGAATAATTGATTGCATAGATTGGGAATTTATTGGATAGTACAGAGGTCCAGGAACACTCAAATTAATGTGGCCCCACCAGACAATAATTTACTTATTTTTGGACAATTGAATTGAATCTGTAATAATGACTCAATTTGATAATACATAGTGGCTATGTAGAAAACAAATTATATATATATATATATATATTCCCTATATGGATACAAATTTGTCTTACATTTATAGCAGAAGCTAATTACAGTTCTGATTCACTATGGTTGAACTGGTTTTACCAAACAACATCAATTATATCTTCCTCTAAAAAAAGAAAAACATTTAGTTCAACTTAAGTTCAAATTTTAGTTCAACGAAAACAAGGATTATTTTTGTTGCATGATCTGCACCCTACGACATTGTACAGTTTGAATAGAGGTAGTATCCTGTAGTAGTAGCAGAATATAGCAACTGACATAGATTTCTTTTTTTCTGTCAATAAAAAAGTATGATTTTCTCATACTGTACCTCAAGACACTACATGGTGCTTGGTCATGTTTAATTTTGAATGAAACACCTGCTCTTTTGTTTGTGCTGTGTGCAATTGAATGAGTTCAGTCAGTTTGCACCCAGGGTGTGTCTATGAGGTAGCGCTGGTGATCTAATCAGTCTGATCTGGAAGCATAGCATTCCAAACCGGATGGTGCATCAGCTCCCTCGTGTACACAATACCTTCTTTGTTAAGTGCCACATACTGTGTCTTATGTTGCAATTTTCTATACATAGTCCATCAATTTGCCCTTGATTGGTTCTTACAAAACCCATTAAAAGAGTATACAGTGCTATTTATGAGTTTAGCTTAAGTACTTTATCATTTTCAGAATGTGTGTACTGTATCTTGTATGGCGCTTAAACCCCTATACTTAAACGTGGGTGACCTTAATTCATCAGGAATGACAATAAAAAGTTGCCAAAGAGTAGTACAGTGTGTTACAGTCAATGTTTCACATTTATGCAGGGAAAACATTTCTCGATGTGGAGAGGACAATTGATTGAGCGCTAAAAGGAATGACAGAGTACTACTGGTGCTTAAACAATGAGCGCATCCAACTTTAACCTATATTCAAGAATGCATAATTAGAATGACGTGCATTTTCATGTTCAGACCAGTTGAGACATTTTGTTTGACATGTGTAGCTAATACATTTCCTAAGATTAGGTTTGCTGAGGAAAATGGCATACTGTGATTAACACATTAGAGAAAATGAGATCTCATTTTACTGATATTAGTGTCGTAGGTCTCATTTAAAAACTTTTATGACTTTATTTTTTTTTGGGGGGGTGCTGACTGTGGTGGCAGAGCCCTGACTGTGGTGGCAGAGCCCTTGCTTTGGACCGAAAAGAGAGAGAGAGAGATTGAGCTAGACTTCCCAAAGGAGTCACGTAAACATTCACAGCATACTTTCACCCACACCTTAATGATGCAGTCAAATATCAGAGTAGTGAAAATCAGAAAGCAAAAAGGTTAAAAGACTAGGAATGGGCTTTACACTGAACACACATGTACTCTGGAAAGTGTGTAACTGTGGAGTTACATCCATTTAAAGTTGGTATCCCAGCAAAGCAATAAAACTCCAATGAACTCGAATATCAGTCCTTGGCATCCAAGGAGTTCTCAACCATCCACCATAGGCACAGTGTTTCTGTTTGTTTAATCTTTCAGACGGCTGAAGCTGCACTAAAAATGGCCTGTGCATTGCATTTTTCAAATATCTTTGAGGTTTGGTTAAGCACAGCTCTGCTTATGCTTAAGCTTCAGTTATGCAAGCGAATGATTTGTCTCTCGTTAATGTTTCCATACTACATGAACATTATTATCATTTCGGTAACATAGCATCAGCTTATCCAGTGAACACATGGGGAGCAGACATACTACACACCCTATACCAGGGGTCTTCAACTCCAGGCCTCGAGGTCCGCAGTGTCTGCAGGTTTTTGCTCCAACCACGCACTGCACCACCTGATTTCACTAATTAGCTCGCTTCCTGGACCAAGGAGGTAAAGTAATTATTCGAAATCAGGTGGTGCAGTATGTGGTTGGAGCAAATACCTGCAGACACTGCGGACCTCGAGGCCTGGAGTTGAAGACCCCTGCCCTATACTGTATTATGGATTAAATAGAGTTGAGTAAATTAATTACACATCTATAAATCAGAGCACATCTGAAACAAGACAGGGGGAAAACAATTCCCTCCACCATGTAGCCCCCTAAATGCCCTTTGTCTATGAATAGATAACTTCCATTATGTTTGCTCTATTCAATGGGGGGGAGGGGGTGATTCCAAGTCCATCTCAGCATCAAAAAGGTAACTACACTTTATCTACTTTTACATTTATTTTTATTTTGTTTCAGATTTTCTCCCATTTTCTCCCAATTTAGCAGCCAATTACACCCGCTATTTAATGTCAAACCCCCCCTAGTAATGTGAGTTTGCTACCGTAGTTCTGCGACCGGTAGTGATGAAGGCAAAGCATCGTCTCCTCCGAGACGGCACTTGCCAGGCCGTCGACCGTACTACAGGGCCACTCCTGTGCGCAGCGAACGTTCTGTCGGCTTCCCTCCCCCCTCCCTGGGGTGGACAGCCAATCGCCGCCCCAGTGGCACTCCTGGCCAGAGCCGACTCTCAAACGTTGTAACCACTGGACCACGCGGGAAGCCCACCACCGGAATTATTTCTGATTCTCAAAAAACATCTGATGTAACTGATAATTCCCCGGGCATTTCAGACAACAGGTGATTCAAATCCTTCAGGCTTCTCACAGACTGTCAGTGCTGTCGGCAGCTGAATGTGAATCTGTGTAGTACATTTCCACTCACAAAAACAAACAAACCATGAGAGCGTATATCATTACAAAATATCTCAAACCAGGCTAATGACTTCCGCAATAAAATTATTCCTTTTACGTAGAACAATGATTTATAAAGGGGGGTTGGGGGTTGGGGTGGGGGACTAAACATTCCAACTAAGCAGTCTTATCATGAAAATAAACATTCCCACCCTCAGACGAATCGGTTCAGTTGAATTGCAGTACTAATTGGGTGCAGTACTACACTGTTTTATCTAAACTTTCTTAAAGAAAGGATTGGGCCATGGACCCTCACACACATGCACCATGATTGGCTGAAAACAGCTGCAACAAAAAAAAAACCCAACAAAAAAACGATATGGTGACAGCTGGCCTCTTATCCGGCCTGGATTCCCCCTCGCTCCCTCGACTACTTTACAACCGTCAACATTGCTGAAAGTCATTAAACAAGAGCCTGCTTGCCATAAATGTAACCCTTCCTCGAATTGAGGATATGAGACATTTAACACAGAATTCGTCCCGGTCACTTTCTTACTTCTACAGCAGAAGTTTAGATACACAGTGGTCTGCTTCTTTCCTTTTAATATAGATTCTTCTTTCATTTCATGAAGCACATATTTCATATTGTACAACTGAGTCATGTTGTGATCAATTTCCATGAAACCTTCAGAAACTATTGTAATAATTGTACAAATATTTGCTGGTTCGATGAATTAATTTACAATAGCTGAAATTAAATGCATAAAACGCAAAACCAATTAAGAAAAGGAAGGAATGCACTTGGAAGGTCACTTTCATTTATTCTGCAGAAGAACATAACACTGTGTTTAATGTAATAACAGCCTTGATGGTCAAATAAGTGTGATCTAATATTGTATCCTTAACACCTCTGGTGTTTTAAAATGAAAATATCACAGGATTGAGAAAGCATCTCCCACAATAATTCCACCCAAACAATAAAGAATGGTACATTATACAGTACATATGTTACCAAAATGTATATATATACCCATCTGTAAGAATTATGTGGCTGTGTAAATGAATGAAGGTGATGCAATACTTGTGTGATACTGTAAAATAGGACACGTCTGAGATGTTAACTACATTAGCAGCACTAGCTTGAGCACAACCTGTTGCACCCTCTTACACCCTACCATTCCCTGAGAGCGCTCCGTTCCCATGATGCACCTCTGCATCCTACACCATCCATAACTCATTCTCTCCTAATATGTTCTGTTTGAAAATTAGTTTTTCATTGTACAATTCATCTTCCAGCCTTTCCCCTCCATCAATAATACCTGTATATAACACATCTGTATTACTGATTATCTAGTTGAAAAAAAGGATTTAAGACCTACCCCGTTTTAAAATCATGGGTGCATTCACAAGCGTATAGAATAGTGATTTGTGTTTTTACTATGTTTTTTTAGTATTATTTAAAAATTTCACGAAAGTATCCCAAACGACGGGCCAATCCTGGTAGCCTGGACTGATAGCTTAACTGACAGACTGATGGCACTTGAATGTTACCTAATTGATTGATTGCAACGTCTTATCGAACAGTGTGTTTTTAAGACCTCATCTTGTGTGATCAGCTGGCCAGCCTTGGGCAGTCCCAAACCACACACCACATGCACCTCTCACTCCAATTATGACCCCAAAAGGTCAAGTTACTGTTTCATTCTTTAAAGTTTAAACCATTGCTCTATTTTTATTTTTGATCATTTCCAGGTTCCACGTCTCCCTTGCAAAAGAGATTCTTCGTCTCAATGGAACTTCAAATAAAGTTTAAAAGGGCCAAAGGATACAACTAATTCTCCATGTGTGCCTTTGGACCAGATATTAACCAAACCAAAAAAATATTAGTAAAAAGAAAAATATAATGCTTGAAATAGCAGTTTTCAAACAGGACACATCGTATCCATGTCTCCTTATATGGGACACTTTTTGACAGAACAATATTCAATAAAACTGATAAAATATCAGTTGATCCCAGAGTCCATGGACGTCAACAGAATGGCCTTGTGTGAATTTGCCTCAGTAGTTCCTTCGTGCAGTACTATGCGTTCAGTGATCTGTCTAGAGCAGTGGTTCCCAACCCTTGGTCCCAGGGACCCACTGTGTATGCTATTTTTTGTTACAGTTAATCTCTTGATCAATTAAGGCCATTGAAAACGTTGAACTTATTTTAACACAATGCTGGTTTGGCTTGTTGTTTCTCTGTTATTGAGCTATTCATTTTCCAGAAATGGTTTGGTTTCTGTGACCAGGTGTTTATACTTTCAACAATTAGCCCCCCACTGATTTCCCCTGCCAGTCTATAATTGAATGAATTCAAAATCAATGAATTAATCAGTTAATCAATTAACCTATTTCTCAAGGAATCGTGTCATAGAGCACATTACAGAAAATGAAAGCATTAGTTGATCTGACTGATGTAAAGTCCTGGGATGTGAATATGGGACATTTATTGTCCATGGCATGCATAGCAATTTCTGACATAATGTAGCCTTAAGATAGTAAATCATGTTTTAATAGAAATGACAAGTGTCTAATTCAGAACACCTAATTACAATTCAGAGGTTGCAATTATGGTTGGAATGAAAACCAGCATACACAATGGGTCCCCAGGACCAAGGTTAGGAACCACTAGTCTAAAGAACACTGAAGGTCTACCTACAACAGACCTACACACGTCAGGGCAGGGTTACTCAAATCTGGCAAGGAATCCAAATTTGGTTCTGGTTTTCTTTTCTCTCAGGAAAGTAATTGAACAATTAGCACACCTGACTCCCAGGTAAAGGGAGGGTGGAAAAACGGCAGCGCTCAGCCTATGAGGACCGTGATTTGAGTAACCCCGCATTAGGGGAATGGGAAAAAAAACGGATCACAGTGTTCATTGCTACGAGTCGATATAGTGTTTGTGTGCGTAGAGGATCTCCAGTGAGTGCACATTTATGAGAGTACAGTGAGAGTGACGGTTCCTTTGGTCCTCTTGAGTATCCCCACGGCCTCTTCGTGAGTGACGCCTTCCAGGCTCCGGGAGTTGACGGCGATGATCTGATCCCCACGCTTCAGCCGACCGTCTTCCGAGGCAGCTCCCTGTAAGAAAACATACATGGGCGGTTCAATCCATTCCCACGGTCTAAAAAAAAGAGTCTGTTCACAACAAATATTAGGCGGGAGTTGTAGTTAGCTAAATGGATTAAGAGTGTGCAAGTTGAATGCATATTTCTGTGACAACGCAACCACATCATAAATATTAACAAAGCAGAATATTACTTCAGGCAAACTTGCAGAGTTAATTGTGCTGTAGTTATTATTATTTTAATAATTATCACACTATATATTTGCTTTGCAGACACCTGTATGCATTGGGTCTCACATGGCTTGGAGCATATTTACTGTAAACACATATCCATTTATACAGCTGAATAGTTTACCAAAGCAATTCAGGTTAGGTTCTTTGCTCAGGTGTACAACGACAGAGGACCCCACCTTGGATTTAATCCTGCACCCTGAGTTTTAAGCCCAGCTCCTTAACCACTATACTACACTGCCACGGTCATCCTGCTTGGAATCTAACTCACCTTGCCGAACACAGTTTTCACGTAAATAGGGAGGTCTCCGTGCGGGCTGCCAAACCCCCCCACGATGCTGAACCCCAAACCGTCGGGACCCCTCTCCAGAGTTATTGTCTTGTACTGCGGTGGCCTGCGATGAGGAAAAATACTGAGCTGCATCATGGGGAAAAAACATTACAGGCCTGCAAAGAGCTGATAAGCCTCATCAGACAGGACCACAATGTAAACAAGTCCTTAACTTTCTTGTGTAATCCCCAATGATCCGAATGCATGTGCCTTCTTAGACATCAGTGATACAATCCTGACTGATGTTTAACGGTATATGTATTTTTAATTGTAAAATATATGAAATAAGCAAACACAAATCAGGAGTTTAGGCTTTGGGTTGCAAATAGATATGAGGGTCGCCATGAGTGCGTGCTGGGAGACACACCCCAAGTCATCGTGGAAGATGCTGCTCGCGGTGAGGCCTGTTAGGGAGAGACTGGCAGCTGTCTGCTCCTGTGGAGGGCCGGTCACACTGGTGTCACCTCCTGCCACCACCTACACACACACACACACACAAACACACACAGACGCGCAGAGACAACTGTGAGACAGCTGAGCATTTCCATAGGCAAACAACCAACGCTGTTTCTAAACGACGACACTGCAAACCAAGGGAGCAATGTGACCCTTCTTTATTGATAGAAAAGTTTCCACACAAAGGAGACTGGTTCTATGTGCTTGTGCATTTTACGGATTATGTTTATGTATATCCGCTATGGTTCACTGTGTTTCTGTCGGCTCCAGTTTGTGTTTGGTAAACAAAGGAGGAGGATTTATACACAGTTGTCTGTCACCGACCTGGAGCTCGATAGTCCCTGAGGCGTTCTTCAGAAGAGTGACAGCCTGGGTGTGGCTCATGCCCTCGGTTGGAGTTCCACAGATGCTAACGATCCTGTCTCCGATCTGCGGCAGAAGGAGGGGAGTGACTGCGCGCGACTGCCAAAATCTCTTCCCGTGGACTGTGATCCACAACTTTCAGAATGTAGCACTACTGTTTGACACATCCGATATCCTCTAAAGAAATCCAAAAGCCTACGGCGGGTTTAGTTTAGAGCTGGGACATTTCCAGAAGGGCTGAATCCACCCATGCAAATGTAAAAGTTTAAAGGAAATTTGAAATGCAAGCAAAAAGAAATAGAGTCATTTCATGCCAATTTGATGTGCCAGTGTTCTGTCCCCATTGGGGCTAAACCAGGCTGGGATCTGTAACAACGCAAACACAAAACATTCAATTCAAAAGTCAACATCCATAACCTCATTTCCATTTTAAGTACACGATGCAGGAAAAAGAAAAAGTCTTGCAATGTATTGTCACAGATGGCTCTTTCCTGCCGAGAACAATGACCAGCTTGTCTGCTCGTCCTGTTAGTTGCCGTGTGGAGGCCGGGGGAAACCTACGGCCAGCTGTGGATCTCAACCCTCAGACAGGCACTCGCTGCACAATGGGTCCACAGAAGTCCATGTATGTGAGAAGTCTGTCAAGGCCTTAATTATCAAACCTACATTCACGATGTCGGCGGGGATGGCCGTGTCTCGTCGTCGCACACCGGGGGGGGGCCCCCCTCTGGCGCACGGTCTACCTGTATGAAGCTGCGCACTGCGGTGTGAAAAGGAATGGCGGTTGACACTGCCCGTTTTGGATCGGAGCACGTGCTCGCAGGGGTTGTAGCGAGCGCAGGTTGAGAATGCGACTGGGGGTGCCAAATTGGGAGAAAACCTACTTTCAGTTTCTGTGTCTGGGCAGCCAGGCCGGTGGGATGCATCATGGCGATAAAGATGGGCACATCTCCCAGGGGGCTCCCTACTCCTCCCGCGATGCTGATCCCCAACGAGTCCGCGGGCTCCTGTAAGCACAGCGCACACATTACATTCACATGCATGCAATCAGCAGACACACATCTATTAGCTGGATATACAGGTAACTGCTGACATAAAATGTGTTAATAGGGCGGTGGACCACCTTGAGCTGCCAGAACAGCTTTGGCACAGACACCACAAGTGTCTGTAACTCTATTGGAGGGATGCAACACCATTCTTCCACGAGAAATTCCATCATTTGGTGTTTTGTTGATGGTGGTGGAAAATGCTGTCTCAGGCGCTAATCCAGAATCTCCCATAAGGGTTCAACTCAGTTGAGATCTGGTGACCGAGATGGCATATGGTTTACATTATTTCATGCTCATCAAACCATTTAGTGACCACTCATGCCCTGCGGATGGGGCATTATTATCCTGGTAGAGACCACTCCTATCAGGATAGAAATGCTTCACTATATGATGAAGGTGATCACTCAGCATGGCTTTGTACTTATTGTCGTTTACCTTGCCCTCTAAGTGGTTGAATGGATCTAAACCATGGCAGGAAAATGCACCCCACACCATAACAGAGCCGCCAGAACACTTAATTTACTCAAGTGTTTCCTTTACTTTGTCAGTTACCTGTACATGGTGCCCCAGCTGGGAATTGAGCTACAAGCCCAGTTCCCTAATCATTATACCACACTGCCACCATCACAATTATCTGTGGTGCAGGTGAAATGTGTGTTCATTGCATGTGCACAGACACAGTGTTAAACATGATAGGGAAACTGTTTTGCAAAGACAGTAAAATGAAATGTTATAAAAAATGTTATTGCCACCTTTGTGAACTCAACTGTTCTGATCTCTTGATAGTCAGACACTGTGGAAAGAGATGATAAACAATGTGTTAGCTTATGTGGTTCATGTTCAATCAAATGACCACAACAGGACCAGGACCATTTTGGTCAGCCCTTGGTTCCTACTTATCCCTACAGGATGTCAACATCCCAGTCCTACTGTTGCCTTCATCAGCAACAGATTCCTAAAACTACTTGTCTTTGACAGTATTACACATTTCTCTCGATGACTGCCTAATTAGTTCAAACATTTAAGGTGTACTGTTCACAGCCCTGAAATAATGAATCACACTTTGCACACAGAGCACATGTAAAACCAGATCAGCAAAGAAACAACCTTATGCAAACATCTGCATAGGGCAGTCAACATACATAAAAAAACTGCAGCGATTCCAGTCGTTTTGTATTCACAGTCACAAATACGGCTTATGCTGAACAGAAGCTGTAATCTTGAATTGCACAAGGGCTCTATTTTCGAAGCACTTACAATCATGGCTTGTCCTTCTGTTCTCCACATCCTCTTGAAGGCTTCCAGACCCAGACAAACTGTAAGGAGTCACTCCGTAGCTGCCTGTTTCGCTGAACTGCAAAACCAATTCAACTACCCCTCAGAATGGCTTATAACTACTGTGCACATCATACGACAACACGGGCAAATTGAATCAAAATGCAATCAATGATGAACATGTAAGAGGCTCATGCTGCTAACACATGTGCTTACCTGGCTGCTGTGCGAGAACCTTCTCTCCGAGTGGAAAGGCCCAGCCTTGAACCTGCCCACCTCCAGGTTTATTGGCCCGTTACAACACTAAAAAAGCACAGAGATTGAAAGGATCTCTGCGATACTGTAGTTGTGCATTATGTTTTTATGTGACTGTCTTGTTGAGCAACTTGATTGTGCAAAGCAATGTCACATCTACAGGTAACTGCCAAAATAAAGGAAGCACCAACATAAAGTGTATTGGCAGGCTTTATATGTATTGCCATTTCATATATAATAATATATAATGCATTTAGCAGATGCTTTTATCCAAAGTGACTTACAGGATTGAATGCATAATTTTTCAGTATATGTGGTCCCAATGGGAATTGAACCCACAACCTAATGCCAATGCCATTCTCTACCTACTGAGCCTACATTTACCTCTAAGGGGCTGACTGGACCTAAATCATTCCTTTATTTTGGCAGTTACCTGTATATGTGTTTTTATGTGATTGTCTTGTTGAGCAACTTGAACATGCAAAGCAATTTCCATTCATGGGCTGGTATACAGTAACTATCCCAAAAAACACAGGTCTCGGTACAGTGTTGTGCTAGCTATGTGTTTTTTCTTAAAGATTTGTTTTTAATTTAGTTGCCAATTATACCCTTTTTTCATGTCAACTACATCCCCCTGTAGTGAACTCGCTACCGTAGTCCTGAGACCGGTAGTGACAAAGGCAATGTACCGCCTCCTCCAAGCCAGCACTCACCAGGTACACTTAGACTCCGGTACATGCGAGCTCATATCGGCTTCCCTCCCCCCTCCCTGAGGCGGACAGCCAGTTTCGGCCCCCTAGTGGCACTCCCAGGCAGAGCCGAGCTGTCGCAGCCAGTGAAATCGAACTCCGGTCGCAGTGGGCAACATGCGTCCTAGTCGGACGCTCTTAACGCTACACCACCCGGGAGGCCGCTATGCGTTTTTAATGAGAGCACCCTTTGCTGTACGCTCAGAGACATGACGGACCTTTAACAGAGCAGCCACGGACTCCTGGGTTGCCGAGCGAACATCTTCTCCATTGACGGAGAGGAGCTGGTCCCCCTGCATCAGGCTCCCGTCGAGCTCGACTACACCTCCTTTCACTATGTCCGACACGAACACCCCTGTATCGTTCCTGCGGCCAGATCAAGAAAACACAATTCACATGTCATTTTAGTCGCTTGAAGCAGGATGTCCTCGCTGGCAGACACTCTTGAGTTAGGGTTGGACACTGAGAGGCAGCACTTGTCAAATCAAGACTCCCTTCCTGCTGAAGTATTTATGCAAGCGCACGTTGTGACTGATGAGAATTCTGCGATGGCTCCGTGCATGTCAGCTAATAATACCCAGCTGTTGGGGCCGTCAGCGTGTGTGTTTGTTTTTACTCAAGAGTCGGGAGTGCTTCTCTGCTCGTTCTGTGGAAATTCCTTGCTGTTCGGCAACGTTAAAACAAGCCTGCCCTGTGGTGTAATAAGGGCTCGGGGTTGAGGCCCCATTGCCCTCCCAGAGCTGGTAACGTAAACACTATAATGGGCTCGAGCAAACAAAAGCTGAGCATTTCAGCTGTTTCCCCTCCGATTGGGCAAAGAACCGCGCGAGTCGCCTGAAGGCTCAACTGGTCGGTCATTCCTGAACGGCGCTTGCAGCCTGCCGGATGCAGGTCGCGCCCCTCTGACACTGGGAGCGACCTCGCTTAGCCTAATGTGCAGCAGGGCAAAGGATAACGACAACCTCGACCCCCTCTGCCTCACTCCTTCTGTCCCCTCTACCCCACGCTGGGGGCTTAACTTCCTCCTTGTCGCCATCCCCAAAATGACAAAACCTGATTTACCACCATGGGCCAACCGGTCATTTAGCAAACAAAGAAAGGATTTCTTCATTGTATTCAAAGTTTTTTTCCTCAGCGCCTCCCGCTGTGGCGAAAGTGAGGGGGGTCGGTGCAAGGGCGTACCTTTTCCCAACGATGCTGAGGCCCAAGCCCTGGCCTGCCTTTTTCTGCAGCTCCACGGAAAAGACGTCCCACATGTCCTCCTCCTTGTACTGGGCCTCGTCCCGGTACACAGTCAGACGCACTTTCTGCGGCGTCTGTCGTAGGACATTGATGGCCTCATCGTGCGTGGCCACTCTCAGGTCGATGCCATTGACCTGCTCAGCGAGAGGATCAAAGGAAACCAAAATTCCAAAGTGTTACTTGTTCATTTTATTGCCATCTTGATTTTCTTTTTTTTGTTGTTCATTTAATCATTTATTTTGATATGTAGGTATGTGGTACATACATACATATACACATATTTGTATGTACATGCCTACGTGTAATGAACATATGTATGTACATATAAATATATTTTTGTTTTCCTATCCTAACCCAATTTACACACATAAATTGTATTGTAATATTGTATATGGTTTGTGTTATATATAACTTATGTGATATGCTTTGGCAATACAAATATTGTTTTTGTCATCCCAATAAAGCAAACTTTAATTGAATTGAAATTTAACTGAGGGAGCTCTGGCTCGAGTCATGCCGGGAGAGGAATGTGTTGAGTTCAGTTAGTCTCCGCCAGGGCGTTTACACGTTTCGGTTTTCCACATAGCTTTTTTGATAAGGGCAGTTACACATTGATTTATTAGTACAAGATATGTGACAAGAAGTAGATATTCTGTAATTAGTTCCCTAAGAGCCACTTTATTGAATGTGTAACAGTCTGAGGTAGGCAAAAAAAGTGAGGTTTCCACAGACAGCGTTAACTGGTAATGGATTAGATCATTTAAAACACCTTTCCCTTCTCCCGTGAGAGTGAATTCCTTGCACGTTTACTTTTTTTTTTGTACAAAAACAAAAATGAGTTTAGCATGGAAGCTTGTGATAACATCGCAACCAGCGCATTTTTCCCTGTCCCTGTGAGTGGGTAGGCCAGCAGGAAAGTATAGTGGGTGGTCACTGCTATTTGGCCCAATCTATGAATGTGGTTTGGTGGAGGCCCAGGCCTGAATACGAGGGGGCAATAAAGTGGGGGCATTTCCACAGCCACTGAATGAGGCACCGTGACTAACTCTCCATTTTTCCCTAACTGGCTGCGTCTGGCAACAGTGGCCCCAAATGAAATCCCCGGAGCAATGGCTGCCAGAGAGGGAACGACCCCTGCCCTACCTCCAGGATCTGATCGCCGGCCCACAGCCTCCCATCTTTGGAGGCAGCTCCCTCCTCGTAGACTTCATGAATAATGATAGCCCCCTGGAGGGAGGGAGGGAGGGAGCGTGAGAGAGAGCGAGGGAGGAAGAGGAGAAAGAGAGAGAGACAGAGAGGGGGACAGAGTGAGGGAGAGGGGAAGTGGGAGTGAGGGGGATTGACGTTGAGTTAAGCGGAACAGGTTCTTGTTAGCAGGGGCGCTGCAGGTCACATTCCAGGCCTGCATATTGTCTCCTGTGCTCCAGTCGACAAAGGTTCATGTCACATGGCCACGTGCACACCGCTGGGATAGTGAGTGAACGTAGTGCATTCCTTCAACCCTCAAATTGTAATGTTCATTTTGTTCGTGTAATGTCAAAGCCTTGCTTGTATTCACAACATTTTACATTTCCTAGGATTCAGAGGAACTTTTTATGCTTATCACAAAAGGCAAATGCAAATGATCACATTTCAGGCCAACATTTTGTTCTCACATATTTCCACTGAATCTCCTTGTTCTAACTCTGTAGACATCACACCAGCAATCAACCCTGTCTGGCATGCAAATGCTGTCATTTAAATATCATATTCTGCCAGTGAACTTAATTTGCTTAAATGCAGGAATCACCAGAATCCTAGCTATTCAGCAGAAACCTGTTGTGACACTTTGGCATTAATAACAGTGTCTGTGCACAAGTCCTGAGAAGTCAAACTACACAAGGCCTACTTACCAATAGTGTGTCACAACCACCCACAATACTGAGGCCAAGTCCAGTGCGTCCTTTAGATATTTCAATAGTGGTCTCACAGCCAGGGATGATGGGACAGGTCACGGGGTCAGAGGTCATAGTGCTAGGGGTGGATGATCTACTGGAACCTGGAAGCAACGTGACATGGTAACAATTATTAAGTCACCACTGTAGCATCGCTCGCACTGTAAATCTGAAAGCATGTAAGTGTCTCACATCAAACACCTGTGGAGCATTCAAGAAATACCAACGTAGACAGATTTCAAGTAGATAGCAAGTCGGTAAGTTTAAGCATTTTATTTTAAGTTTCTCTTTGTTGCATTAAATTGTGGTAAGATGACAAGGCGCACGTGCTGACAGAAAAAGCAACTGTTTATTTAGGCTTTATTTCTTTTTTCCAGCGGAACGGACTGTCCCCACTGAATGCATTCCTAGGATTCCTCTATTACTTCTGACTGGCTCTGCATCTGGGGTTCCCACGGTAACAAGAGGGAAGCCAGGAATGCTGGTTATCCGTCCATCGGAAGTTCTCCTCGCCGGACTGATGGAGGAGGGGAGGGGCACGGACTCGTCCGTACAGACGGTCAGCTTCACCGTGCTCTTGGACTTCTTCAGCAGATTAATCACCTGAAATGTGAAAAGGCACTAATGATCAACTACACAACACACAATGGACATCTGTAGGATCCATTGGGCTGGTTGTGGCACGGCCTTCGTTTGAAAGCTTTTGAAAGAATGAGAAACACTGTTTCCTCTGAGAAAGGGCACACACTCCCTAATGTGTTGTTTCCTGATATGGCTGCACTTTAAACAATTCCTCTGGGGGTGTACACGACTGCAACTGCAGTACATTAAAACAACCACGTATAAAATAACAGAACCACCACTGTTCTTACTGCATTAATTATTATATATTATGTAGCTTCACGTTATGAATTACGTGATCATCGCCGGGCAGGTCGAAGAGATGACCTTTGTTCAAATATTGTCCCTTGTGCAACGGAAATATATTTTACATGTGTGCAGATAATTCATATATATATATTGCCTTTCTAGTTTGTTTCATTATTTGAGTTAATTCAGCATTGTTCTCACAATATTTTCAGTATCTATAGTACCAGTCAAAAGTTTTGAGTACATCTTTCATCTGGATTATGGCTAATCGGGCACTCCTTCATTCTTCAACGAGATAACGACCCGAAACACAATTTAAAGTTGTGAACTATCTGGTGAAGGAGGAACATGAAGGACAATTCAAACTAATGACCTGGCCTGCCCAGTGTCCAGACCTCAATCCCATAGAACTTGTGTGTGACAAGCTGGACAGAATGGTACTGTACATGCAACAACAATATCAAGAGGTGATACAAAGTCCTTTAATATATTCATATTATTGAATATAACATAAACATATTAAAATAAACCTATTATTGAATATATTCCAGTATTTTTTGAGTATATGTCAATATATCTTCATTGCGTAAGTGGTGTAAAACTGTCAAACTAGAGTCTTGGAGAATGAACAATTAGCATGGTGCCACATACTGCATCACAGTTTACAGCATTCACAATAATTCAAATCAATACTTATGCAAAGGTAATACTTAATAAAAAAGATATCTCTGCAGCTTCCCTTATGCAGTGCTATGAGGAATCACTGAGAGGTGGGTGATGGATTAGACAGCTCAGAGGCAAAGCCTGCTATTCATGTAAAGCGCGTGTGTATGTTCGTAAATCCACTGGTATGTCTCAACACTATCTTCTGCAAAAGGAAGTGGCTAAAGTCATAACACGGCAATTAGTCACTTTGTTGTGGCTATCCAGGTAATGCTTTGGATGCTGTTCTCGTCCTGCAGCTGATTGGCTGACCTCGCTCCACATGACCTGATGGAGCCACTCAACAAGTGCACACAATGGCAGCTGTTATTCAGCTCCGGTTACAAAAAAATCGTTATTTATCATTTGTAAGATAAAGCCTTGAATATTTTTTTACAGCAGGGGAATTCAGTGCAATGTTTATTTTCAGTTTGACCTCAGTGATATTAATGGATAACAAAACAAAATGAAAGCACACCTTGATAAATGGATTCCAGTGTCAAATAAACAACAAAAACCCGACCTCACCTTCTCCACAGGGTGTCCTACGACCGGCTCATCATCCACAGCCAGAATTTTGTCTCCAACTTTAATCCTGCCGTCCTGCAAACAGTGGAAATATGCAGCTGTGAGCAACTCCCTGCTTTTGAGAGCAGTGTCCAAATGCGTGGGATGTCTTGGGCTGCTGGAGATGGTTCCGGTTTTGCTTCTGTCTGTTCTTAATGATATTTATCAAACAAATTCTATAGCTAAATTCACAATATAGCTAATTTGGTGAAGTACTAAGCACCTGCCCACCATACATTTATGGATGTATGCATAAAGCTCTGCAATATCCACAAGTAACTGCCAAAGTAAAGGAAACACTTGAATAATCGGAGGGTTCTGACTGTCTTATGGGTGCATTTTCCAGCCATAGTTTAGGTTAACTCAACCCCTTTGAGGGTAAGGTAAATGCTAATACATACAAAATCTGAGTGATCACCTTCATCCTATGGTGAAGCATTTCTATCCTGATGGGAGGGGTCTCTTCCAGGATGACAATGCCCCATCCACAGGGCACGAGTGGTCACTGAATTTTTGATGAGCATGAGAACGATGGAAAATATTGCCATGGAGCCATGTCAGTCACCAGATCTCAAAGCAACTGAACACTTCTGAAGCTGTGCCTGAGGCGGCGTTTTTCAAAATAAAAATAAAAATATGGAATTTAACATAGAATGGTGTTGTATCCCTCCAATAGAGTTCCAGACACGTGAATCTATGCCAAATTGAAGTTGTTTTGGTGGCTCGTGGTGGCCCAACGCCCTATTAAGACACTTCATGTTGGTGTTTCCTTTATTTTGGCAGTTACCTGTTGTTCCCAAAGTCATTATTGTGTGACACTATTCATAAAAACAATACCCCAGTCTTACCATGAATGACCACTTGTCCCATTTCACAAATCTCATTACTACAACCACAACCAGTGCTTTCATCACATACTGGAGCACGTGCACGCGTCAGACACTGTGAGAACACTGTGTCAAAATGGCACAATGACGACATCATATGTTCCGACTGTATGTGCACGTTGTAATGCATACCTTCCCTGCAGCTCCGTATTCAGTCAAACTCTTGATTACCACCCCACTCTTGGTGTCCTCTTCGCTTATGGCGATCCCCAATCCACCCTGATCCTGCGTTTTCCCAACGACAGAGACAAGGCGTTATGATTTATTAACCCAATGCAAACGTGCTCAAACAACTGCTTTCCGCTTTCTATACATTCATGTTGAGAGAAGACTCCACAGGCGACAAGGGCAACAACTGAATATCTTTGTTCCACATCACATGTGCTCACAGGTAGCTAAATATGAAAGCATGACAAAAATCCACAAGGCAGATGTTCAGTTATGACTGTAATCTTCTGTTATGTAATTCAACATGTGGACTGACAAAAAACGGAGGCATCCACACCGGGTATTTAGTTTTCAGCGGCCCTTTAAAAGTGAACGGACTCGCCGTGTTCGCAATAAGAGACATGTTGAGAGAACTGCAAGAGTTCAACTGTCACCTGAGGTTTCCCAGCCTGACACATTAATCTAGAATTTAGCTATAAAACTCGTATTACTTACCTTGGGCAATGTTATGTGCTGCACATATTTGAACATGTCAACATCAATCGCTGAGGGTGAAATGGCGGAACACGGATCCTGTTAAACGAAGGGCAAAAAAAATACAAATAAATAATTTTCCCATACAAGCTATTCGTAAGAGATAATATTGTGGTAGCGGATATATTCTAACGTTTAATCATGCAAATGTCCGAGCTAAGATGTAAAATGTGTTCTGTGTATTGAGTAATGTACAGATGATCTAGTGCTGAGGGACCGTACTCCTGTAGCACCACAAACCACAAAGGACGTGTATTCAAGAAAGACGACAATCATTTGATGTGGGTGTTTAAGACTCCTGGCTGGAATGAAATCCCAGACTCTGTGGCCTTACACAGTGAGGTGAAGCGCTCAGGTGCAACAGGCCATGCTCCATGGTTGCAGTCACCTCTGTCTGTGAATCCAGCAGCTCTCCGTACTCCTTCACTGGTCCCACGGCCATCTGGATGAGTGCGTCCGTGCTCCTGTTCATTTGTCATCATTGAGAAGCATCAACACTGAGCGTCTCACAGTCCAACGCTTTTCAAAAGTGAGTGTTAAGAGATTACTGGCAATCCTGACAGGCCCTGGTGGCGTGCAGGCGGTACTCGGTCCCCTCGACGGCCCTGCGCGCGCCGAGCGTGCGACCCCGCGACACGGAGCGGGGCCGTCAAGAGACCGGCTGCACCAGACACAGGGAGCGCTCTCCCACGGCTCGGGAGGGTGAGGTGACTTATCAGAAACTGGGCTGGAAGGGCTGAGGCGTGGGAGGGGGGGGGGGAGTGATGGCACACTGAGGGCACAGATGTGTGGATGGAACAGGGTACATACGCTGGTGAACTGGTGGCTGCTTTTCTGAATGACATGAATGCCCTCTGCTGGATGAAAAAGGGGCACACAACAGGTTTGAGGAGAAGACTGCCACCCAGCCCCCTGGTATGTACGTATGTATGTATGTGCGCATGTTTGGATGTGTGCATGCACGTTCTCACCTGATGAAAATGATCTTCGCCTTCGATGGCACGCTTTTGATGATGGACGACGCATTCTGGTGGCTGCGGCCGTACAGGATCTGATCGTTTATCTGCTCACACACACACACACACACACACACACGGCCAAACAGAATTGAGATGTGGGAAGTTATCGGCAAGGTCTGTGTGAACGTGCCTGAAATGATAAATCGCAGACCGCCCCTGATGTCAATCCCCCTCCCCCCCCCCCCCCTCCCCAAGTAAAGCCCTCACCTCCAAGAGCTCGTCTCCCACCAGGATGCGGCCGTCCTTCCCCGCGGCGCCGCATGGGTCGATGCCCACCACGAAGACGCTCATGCGGGAGCGGTCCTTGTTCCCTGCCAGGCTCAGGCCCAGCCCCGCCTTGCCCTTCTCCAGCTCGATCATGTGAAGCTCCCCTGGAAGGCTCCCGTAGCGCTGGATCATCTTCTCTGGGACAAGCACAGCGTAGCGGTCAGTGAGCTACGCCCATTCCCAACCACAAACCTAAGCACACTTCATAACCACCACCTCCTATGCACAAAATTACTGTATAATGCAGTAGCACAATACAGCATATTTTTAGATAGTAATTGTATCACTGCACAAACTGTATTCACCTGAGTACCACTTTAATTTCATTGTAAATTTATGTTTTTGTTTTTCTGCAGTATTGCTAAGACCTGCCCAGGGACTATAGATAACTGGTACAATAAGCTGGAAGCACTAGCATCCCTGTTGAAAATTGTACATATAAATGTAAATATATTACAGGTAAAAAAAACTCACAATAAAAAATAAAAAACAGTCATTAAGTCCATTAGATGCTACCATGGGTAACTTGTTTATATTCATGCTGTGGCATCTGTCTGTCTCGGAAATTCATATATTTACAAAATCAATATTTCTTTGGAGAGCACGGAACAAACGTTGTCAACATTCATCTCACAGAATCTTTCTTCTCTGGCTTTCTGCTTCATCAATCTCATCTGCATGAGATCACAGAGGGGGCACTGAGACAGAATGTAAATTTGATAAAGAGTGCCACCTGGTGGCTGTCAGGTGTGCTTGCACCACAACAAACTGGCTGGGTCACTCACTCCAGCTGTAGTCAAACTCATCCTCTTCTACCAGCAGATCCTGTGGGAGTGCGGGCCTGTCCGGGATCTCCGTCAGCGTATCTGTGTCCGTCTCCCCCACGTGGGGGACCATGGGCAGAAAGAGGGCAGGGGGGATGGTCGGCGAAATCTTCCCCACGTCCCTGTTAGCTGGCGGCTGTTGGCGTCGCGAAACGAGCCAATGAACAGAAAACATGAAATCAACACAGAGCTCAAAAAGCCATGCAAAAAGTGAAAAAAAGGCATGCCACACAGGGCAGTTCCAGAATGTGAGAACATGTAAATCCCTGCCCTGACCGTGATTCACACATACACTCTGAGTTTGACAGCCTCCTGCTTTCAATCAAGGCTGCTAAGCTTTGTTCTTGTGAGGGAGAGCACATTAATCACAGTGATTTCATCGATGTATTTGGAGTAGATCAAAGCATTTCTCTGGCTTGCCGAAATGTCCTCAGCCCTGATTTTACCATCAGCCCTGGGTTCATGGAATGACCTTTTGAACATTTAGTTTGTGTTTGTCTACATCTGACACCATTCAGTTTAAGGCATGAGCAGCATGTTGTGAAGAGAAAGAGAACTTACCTTTATATTTCAATAAAGCTGTTCATTTAATGATTATATATAGTATATATATTCAAGATTGTTTGTTAGAATCAAATGTTGATTTTTATTTTAACACGGAAATTATTTGGTAATATCATTGGTAGGGATTTTATTTTTCCCTCACTACTTCTTTTGACTTTGCTACTGTAGAATATCATCCAAAAAACGAATCTATTTGAACACACACCGTAACAAATTGGCTTAAAAAAACTAAACATTTTGAGTGAATGTAGATTTTTCTAGTGATTTCAATAAATTCCGTAATTTACAGACAGTGTTGATGTTATGCAATTTCCAACACGCTGCACTGATAGCATAATTCGCTATACTCTGCTTAAAAGGACATGCAGGCAGACGAACGGGGGGGGGTGTTAGGGTCACATGTATGCGTGTATGATAGACATGAAATGCGTGGGAATATTCACGCGCATGGCCGTACGCACATACATGGGAGGGGAGGCTAGTACGACACACAAAGTCCCACAAACCTTAAAAGGTGTAGGAGTAAAGGGGTTAGTTGGGGAGAGGCGTAGGAAAAGTCTACAGTGACTTCCAGCCCCCTACAGGAACAGAGAAAATTTCATAACATTTTAAAACACGGGGACATGGCAACACGTCATCTTACAAGGTGACAAGCTACAGCAGGTTTTCAGCTTGTGCTTCATATGCATATGCGTTTTATACGATAACAGGTAAACACATTTTTCAAAAAAAGCTTATCGGGAATACTAACCTTGCCGCTGTTGGACGCTACGTTTGGAGCCTCTCTTTCTTCGCTGGAGTCGGTGGTGGTCTGTTACAGACATTTCGGCAAGAGGAACACAGGCCATGTTAAACATCCATCAAACAAAGAGGGAACGATCTTAAAAATAAGAGATGACCAAAACAGACTGGGCCCTGCACTCGTGTCTGTAACATCTCACGGTCTTAAACACATTGTAAAAGTGTACATGCGGGAGGGCTTAAAAAATTATAAACTCGTCTGACAGGGCGCTCGTGCCTATACACCCTTCAGGTTTACATATATGTCATATTCATTGCCTTTAATGGCGATCAACAAAGATCGTTTAAACACCCATCTGCTAAACAACAGCTGTTCCAACTGTAATAGGCTGCCTTTCGCGGGAGAAAACATCTGGTGAGTATTTTTATTTTTTGTTGACTGAGGGGGGTGGGGGATAAAAAGGTGGTCGAGGTTCGGCCATTCAGGGGCACAGTTGCCCTTGGTGGTGGGGGCGGGGGATGAACAGACCAGGGCAGCTCCATATGCATTAATCAGAGACCACGCACAAGTGAAGGCAGCCTTGCAAAAGCCCCAGACCTGCAGGCAATCCGTTATGGGAATGCAGGCGATCCGTTACGGGAACGCAGGAGACATCCCGGTAATTGCCAAAATAGAAACACTTGAGTAAATCAAGGGTTCTGACGGCTCAGTTATGGTGTGGGTGCATTGTTCTGGCATGGTTTAGGTCCATTTAGAGGGCAAGGTAAATGCCAATGCAAAGCCATTTTGAGTGATCACCTTCATCCTATGGTGAAGCATTTCTATCCTGATGGGATGACCCCATGACGAGTGGTCATTGAATGGTTTGATGAGCATAAAAACAATGTAAACCATATGCCATGGCCATCTCAGTCACCAGGTCTCAACCTAATTGAACACTTATGGGAGGTTCTGGAGCATCGCCTGAGACAGCTTTTTCCACCACCATCAACAAACCACCAAATGATGGAATTTCTCACGGAAGAATGGCGTCGCATCCCTCCAACAGAGTTCCAGAGACTTGTAGAATCTATGCCAAGGTGCATTGAAGTTGTTCTGGTGGCTCAACCCCTATTAAGACACTTTGTTGGCACTTCCTTTATTTTGGCAGTTAGCTGTACAGTTGTGCTTCTGAGGCCTACCATTGAATGTGGTAGACCACATGAGGCCTAAGCTACAATCTTGTTAGAGGTGAGGGGTCAAGGTTAAGGCTGGCTGCGTAGTGAAAAAGTGTGGCGAGCTTTGCCAAGACAGAGAGCTGTAGACACTTGGAGTAGGGCTGAAGGACACACAGTCTAACCTGGAGAGAGGTGAGCAGTAAGCAGGCTGTAGTTTGATTAGTGCTGTGCAGGGATGACCCAGGGAGAGGGTTTAACTGCTGAAAGGGCAAGGGTGGCTTCTAGAAGCGACAGAATTACCGGTTGGGAAAAAAAAAAAAGTTTAAGGCAAATAAATGCAACACAATCTCAGTAAATTCAATTAGAGAGGCTATCCAGGGAAATGTAGCATCCTATCCACATGTAATTGTATTAGGAACCCTTTTCCACTATAGACCTGGAACCAGGCTAGCTCACTCAGTTCGAGTTCCTAGAGGTTTTCCATGATATTTATTGCCTACCTTACCCATGCTAGCTCAGGCCACAAATGTTACTGGTACTGGCCTACAAATGAATTACAGTATGTCAGTATGCTGCTTCCCTTACTGAAAAATCACATGAGTTTCACATGTGAAATGTCCAAAAAACTAAGGCAACTGCCAAAATAAAGGCAACACTTTAGTTAATGAGGCATCCTTTAAACGGGTGCAATACTGCGAGTGTCTGCTGGGGGTTCCACAGCCGGTACCAGCAGATAAGCCAGCCCTCCCCTTTCCAACGAGACTCCTAGCCCAGGCCCGGGCTGTTTGAATGTCCACCCGGATTACCAAATTGTTGCCTTTATTTTGGCACTTATCTGCATATGTGTGATCACGTGTGATTACCTGTGAAGTAAATGTGACAACATGTGATCACAAATGTGACAATATGTGGCACACACATGGAAATGTGTCATACGTGTGAATCACATGTGAAATGTCAGAAAAACATGATTCACATGTGCAGAAGTCATGAGATTTCTAGGTAAAGGTTCCAATGGTGCTAAAAACTGAAGATAAAGAGAGAAGGGTTTCGGCAGCATACAGTTTTTAAAATTATTTTATCATTTGTGTTTTTTGGCAAAACCTCAGCTTGGCTTTTAATCAGGCAGATGCCCACATTCAGTGCAATATCATGTGCAACGACTCAAATTGCAGGTAATAGAACGTAAATCCAAACGCACTGTAGGGGGTCAGCCACATTTGGCTCTGGCCTGTGCCGGCCTTGTTCCAACTCAACAGTTGTAAAGGGCTTTTGATTGAACCCCTCCAGCAAGCTAAATGTAAATAATCCTAACACGGGACGCTTCTTCAAAGAGCAGCAGTGTCGTTTCACTTATGTAGCCAAAGATGAAACGCTAAACAAAAACAAAGCTATGTGAGGCATTTTTTTCAATCTTATTCACAAGTGAGCTGTGAATGACAGATTTACATCCTAAAAGTAGAAAGTTAATATTTATCAGTGTGCGGACCAGCTGGGTAGGCTGATTTGATTTGGAAAGAGCAATTGAAAATAATTCACAGCAATTAAACACGGCCTCGCATTGTGAATCTGCCACTTTCCCTGGATGTGCTGTAATTGAATTTATCTACTTCTGTACATACACACTGGAGCGTAGCTGCAGGGGCGTATGTAAATACTCACTCTCTGTAAAGTTCTGAAGAGTGAGATAAGACTACGCTCTAATAAGGGGGCTGAAACAGAAGAGTGGATTACCTTACATGGCTGCCGCAGAATGGCCTTTAAAGCAGTGGCAAATTTCTCAATAACAGGAGAGGATGTGGGGCTATACACAGAATCAGGCTGGTAGACGAAAACAGGGGAGTGCGATGCAGGTTAGTTGCGGGGGGAACAGAGATGAAAAGAATTTAAAGATTGACCATGCGTGAATCATTATAGAGGGTGAACAATGTTATCAAGCCTAAGCTTAAGCCTAGACAAGCCAATAACAGAAGAGGATGTGGGTCTATACACAAAGGCTGGCGGACGAAAAAAGGGAAGTGCAATGCAGGTTAGTTGCAGGGGGAACAAAGATTAAGATAATTTATTCCCGACATGAAAATGGGTAATGAGTGACCATGCATGAATCATTATAGAGGATATTACAGAAAATATTATCAAGCCTAAGCTTAAGCCTAAGCCTGAGCCTAAGCCTAGATAAACCAGGCCTAAGCCTAAGCCTAGTCAAGCATGCTGACCAAGCAAGCTTAAATGAAAGCATAAAATGTTATAGAAGCAACAAATTTAATAGCGGTACTTTATTTCTGGAATCGATTTATAAGAACACTTGTAAGTGACTGATGTAGTTTGAAAAGCTGTTATTATCATTCATTTGGCAAAACAACTGCATTTAAGCCAAATCTTAAACAACAAGGGTGAGACAAAAACTACTCTAACTACTCATGCCCAAATAAGTAGGACTTAGGGTTAAATCAGTTAAATTGAGAACTACTTTCGTGTGAAAGGTAGTTCATATACAATACTGTCATTTTAAGGGCTATTGCCAGATAATGTCAGCATGCCCCTTGACCCTGAATATGTTGGACACTGGGCACAGGTATAAACAATGTCATTGGTGTGTGGTGTTATGGTTGTGGGTGGAGAAATTATCAATTTTCTAGTCTTGGAATTTGTATAAATGTATGCAGAATTGCACAAATACATTGTTTTCTGTGTTCAAGTCATGTCAGTGTGACTATAAAAACCTAGCTACTCTTCGACAGTCGTATCCCACTTCGGTAGACAGCTAAACAACATAGCTTGCTTGTTTGTTAAATATTCTTCTAGTATAGGAAGCTGGTAATATTGCCCTAGCTACTTAGCTTCTAGTGTTAGCTTGCCTCACAATCAAACATTTATAAACTGATATAAAACAAGACCATGTGAACATTTTTAAAGTGTGCATGTGAGTATGGTGTTAGTGATCCCTTCTGATGTTATTTGAGAGAAATAATTGGTGCAACTTACACAGGTCTGTGAAAGCATGGATGCAAATGTATAAAAAAAGAATGTACTCATATTTGAACCCGTTCATCTCAAACTGAGAGAGAGAACATGGGCAACATGCATTTTATATGTACCCTGGGGTCCAACACGGGACATGCTGCCGCAGCTAGGTCAATACCCAAACTCGTGTCTCATAATTGCTGAGATTCTCCCAGGCCTTACAAGCCTACAGTACCAACCCATGGCGAAGACAAGAGACTGCACAATGTGATACATTTACAACCTTTACTTTTGGAAAATAATTATGTTCGAATGCACATAAGTAATGATATACAGTGGCTGGGAAAGGATGGACACAAGCATGTTTAAGCGAAAATGTGACAGCTGATTTATCTGTGCGTTTTGTGAAATATTAATAGGCGTAGATAAAGACGTCTTCCTGCCGTCTTGGAAACCGGCGGTGTAAATGTGCGACTCACTCTGGCCCTGTGGATGATGCTCTGCACCAGGAACACCACAGGGTTGCCTGCTCTGCGTATGGCCTCCACCGCCTGCTCATGACTGGCGTCCCTCAGATCCACGCTGTCGACCTGCGGACACACACAGTCAGGAGAGTCCTATTTGAGAGAAAGCATCGGTGCAAGTCACACAGTTCTGTGGATGCATGTATGTCAATTCTGCTGGGAAATAAAAGCACGTAATAATATTTGAACCCGTCTGTCTCAAGCGGAGACAGAGAAAACATGGGCAACAAGCGGTTTTACCAAAACCGAGAGGAACCTATTCTGTAACAGTCGGCGTAAACACTCTCTTTAGAATTTGTAAAAAAATATGTACATTTTTTTCAGTTTAATAATTTAATGAATGTATTCGTATTAGTGTGTACCTTGCCATCCATTAAGATTCATTATACTTGTACGAGTACAGTATTTGTTTTTCCCATTTTTAACATGGGATGTGCAAGGGTATGTGTGTAAACGAG
Organism: Aldrovandia affinis; assembly: GCA_029706075.1. NCBI lineage: Eukaryota > Metazoa > Chordata > Actinopteri > Notacanthiformes > Halosauridae > Aldrovandia > Aldrovandia affinis. The sequence goes on from JAINUG010000006.1 coordinate 5,551,281, forward strand.
ACAAATAACACAGCATAGAACATTGAATGGGATAATGCAAAGGGAGAAGATTTTATGGGGCTTTTATTACTGTTAAAATAGACTGTGAAATACTGTAAGCTATGAGCACAGGGGTGTTGGACCTAGAATAAGAGAGAGGGGGGACCAGTTAAGAGGAGCACGGACTTGAGCCATAAACTGTACCCATTTCATAAATGTTGGCCTGACGTTGAAATATACCTATGAAAAGCTGTATCTTGCAAATCAGGGGTGTCAAACTCAATCTCTGGAGGGCTTGTGTGTATGCCGTTTTCTTATCTAACCTCCACTGAATGTACTCATTAGCTCAATCATTTACACCATTTGGCATTTCTTGATTAAACGATACAACTGAAGACTGCACATGTGCCCTGTACTAATTACTAATTGGACCAATTAAACAAGGGCAATGGGTTGGAACTAAAACCAGCCCACGGTGGCACTCGATGGAATTGCGTTTGACACGCATGCTGCTATGCAGCACTGGATTCTAAATCACATTGTTTCTCTTTGTTTAACTCTCATATACGATGACATTAAACTGAATTAGCAATGTATTTTCTCTGCTCACACCTTCAGAAAAGAAACTGACAGCTCAATGAGGCAAACAGTAATGACTGTCCACTCTTGGTCATATGGGAGTCATTAAGACAATACCCTATATATATATATACACATATTCTTTAAACAGTCTTTTTTTATTATAAATTTGTTTCAGATTTTTTCCTTTTTCTCCCAATTTGAGTTACAGCAGAGTTGGGAAAAACTGTCCATGGGACAACAATAGCCCGGAGGCTTCCCAAATCTGTGCTTTATGGGGGGGTGACAAAAAGAAAGCCATTGTTCACTCACATGAAATCTCACCCAGAGTTTGCCAGAAGGCATGGGAGAGACTCTGAAACCAAGTGGAGGAAGATTCTATGGTCTGTTGAGACCAAGATTAAACTTTTTCACCATAGCACCTCAACGTCAGGCGCCATGTTTAGCGCAAGCCTATCACTGCGCATCATCCCAACAACACTATCCCTACCGTGCAACATGGTGGCGGAAGCCTAATGCTATGCACATGCTTCTCTGCTTCAGGTACTGGAAAACTAGAAACTCAAAATAGAGGGCAAAAAGGATGGAACATTCTGGAGCATTTTGTGTTGATCAGTGGCAATAAATCCCAATTAAATCCACTTAATTCCATGAAGTAATAAAATAAAATGTGAAACAATGAAACAATGCCAAAGGGGTGAATACTTTTTGTACCCACTGTAGATGCTCATTCCAGCAGCTGGCGTTGATCATAATTTGATTTCAAGTTTTATATTCACTACTCATTTATTAGTAATCAGTTGTTTATATATATCATACATAGTATATAGTTTAAGAAGATAGCTTATAATAGTGAAAATGGGATATTTCATCTCAACAGATATTTCATCACAGCATTAGAGAGAAGGGCCTGGATTAAATGAGCACTTGTCCATTTGACTTACAAATATATCCAAGTGTGATTTTATTTGTTCACAAACACAATTTGACAAGTTCGATGATCGCTGACATCGCCATACACTTTCATATTTAACAGTAAGTCAATGTTAAGGTCAAACGTTGACCAAGTACAGGCCAATGTGTGTAATCAATGGTGTAGTGGACATTGAACAGACCAAAACAAGTGGGTGAAATTGGCATTCTCTCTGTGGCGTGGGAGTGAAAGTGGTGTTCTCTCTAAACCCGGATGAGCCAGCACCTCCACGATCCTGTCCCCGGTCTTCAGGGTCCCGTTCCGGCCAGCAGGGCTGTCCTCCAGGATGTGCTTGATGAAGATCCCCCTCATCACCTCGCCATTGCTAAGGCGACTGCCCATTCCCCGGCCTCCGACGATGCTGATGCCCAGCGACTTTCCGGGCTCCCTGTACAGTTCCACTCTGGGGGCGGGGGGGACAAAGTCAGAGCGCGCTCAGTCGTGCCCTGCTGTTTCCCAGATCCGCTCCCAGCTACACCCTCTCTATTCTCACGGCACGCCGCAGCGTCCTTATGGAAACAGGAAGCTAAGAAGACCTAAAAATAACAGCGTGGGTTTGCTGCGGGCCTGCGCTTGTGGTGCCGCGTCGGTTGTTGTTGTCACTGCCTGAATGGGAAACGGCCTCCGGAGGGGATACTCACTTCCTGGGCTGGTTCCAGTTGCTGTAAGCGGCGCTCTGGAGCTCGCTCTCCTCCCCCTCTCCGTCCTCTCGCTCAGGAAGCTCGGGGACCTCTCTGCTATTAACGACACAATACACCAGGGCCTCAGTTACAGGCCTGCCACGCTCGTCCTGGCAGAGCCGCAGAGACGCTCAAAACGACCTTCCACACACTTTATTGAGCCACAACTCAAAAGTGTTTTAGCAGGCACTACCGCGGTATAGTCCGGTATTGAAGATAATAAACCTTTTAAGTATCCCGACTGCCACTGCGAGAGAACTGTGTAACCCTGAAATCAATTTCATAACGAATGGCCGGTCAGAGGACTGAACTTGACCACTGTCTCACCGTCTCTGAGATACCCATTCAGCTATGTGTCCGGCCTATGAGACAGCAGACTCCTTGATTGCAGATTACTACTTTACAGACGCCAGTAAGAAAGGAAAATGTAGCAATTTTGCTCAATCTGCTGGAAGAGCATTTAATAGTGAAAGTGTTCCTTCCAGTTGTGCCCTTTTACATGCATTAAGTTGTTTTTTGGAAGGGGGTTTCGGAGCATAAAATATATGCAGCTGTATGTAAAACTGTGAAAAATATGAAAAGGGTTTCATATGGCATGAATGTGAATGTATTCATATAATATTACCAACTGCCAGGCAGAATGTAAGCGCAGTGGAGATATGCGCCTCAGCGTTACGACTCAATAACCGAACACTCATAAATGCATTGCTCTAAGGTGGGCGAGACAACAATATATCACAATCACTGCAGGTGAAACCTTTCTTCAAAAATAACAAAAGAGCTAGCAAGCACAATTTTTTTCCTAAACAGTAGTCTGCTTTTGAAGTGCTTTTCGCAGGGGTAATACAGCTTTGCCAATCAATCCTTTGCCAATCGCAACACACCTTTGCCAATCGATCGGTGTGCATGCTCACCTAGGGGGTGGAGGCACGTCCGCAGTGAACACATCCTCACGCTGCGGTCCCAGGCTGGCTCTGTACTCCTCCAGATACTCTGCTGGGACGTACGTAATGCTGGAACAGAGGGGCGAGGGACTGAGCCAGCGTACACACCACACCACACCACACCAAACGTGCAGCGTGCAACCCAAGCATTATACTGGTCATACAGGCCAGTAAATGCACGTGAAGAACACACCTTTGTGAGATCACACACACAAAAAAGAATAACATAAGATAAGTCACCGTCATCATCATCTTATGTGTATGTGTGTAGTGGTTATTTATAATGCATTCACATATGTTCGTATGCATGAATGGGAATGGCATTTTACTAAGTTATATGAAATTTTGATGTGGAGGCACTTCCTAATCCAAATTTCAATAATAGATACATTCATACATATATTCATCCTACCACTGGCTGCATTGGCTTTATGGAATATATTTAGTGATGTGGCAGGAGAGTATTCACCAGAGTGTTGTGAAAATGTTTATTTCACGTAATAAGTGGACTTATTGTGGGAGCAGTAAAACTTGCATAGGAAATATATTGCCAAAACAGAGCCGGAAATAATGAAGTTGGCCTGATGCAACAATGTGGGTTGATTTTTATTTTATTCATTTATCTTTTTCGGTGGGTTGCTTTTGACAACAGCTTGCATATTCCCATCGATCTTATTTCCATTCTGCAGACTGTCTAGATTCTCTTTTTAATCTTATTTTACTGTGAACATCAGATTGCGGGAGCCAATTTAAGCACTAACATTTTCTTATTCAAAATACTGCCTATTGCTGCCCAAGGTGAGTTGCAGATGAATTATTCATAAAAGAAAATTCCATATTACCATAAAAAAACCATGCTTTCAGCATGTTCATAAATGTCTGCCTTGATTGATTAATCAGGCTTTGCACAATATGTGTATTTTGCTGAAGTGTGCGCTGCAATAAGAATATGAGTGCGCCAATCAGATGTACCCTGTGCATATTTAAGAATGTAGTCTATAAATACACGTACATTCATATACTTTTAAATAACTTAAATGTACTCTTACATATAAAGAGTCAAGAGAAGATAGCAATTTTGGTTGGATGAATACAATGTTTTAAGAGCAAAGACCAGAAATACATCACACCTACACATCGAAATGAAGATGACAGATCTAACAGGAGTGAAACGATGCATATTACTCCATGCAGACGTTGGTACACGGGTATATGAGCAGAGTGTCAGGTACCCTTGTGCCATGAACTGAGAGCAAATCTACAGGTGAATTAGTGAGTGATGGGGTGGGTACGCCAGACACATAATGTGCAAATCTGATAACAGATAAATGGAACCCAGGAACCCTTCAAACATAGAAAACAAAGAGTTAATGGGAAACCAGAGAGACTGTGGTTAGTGGTGTAGGGGTGCCTGGTGTGAGATTTATCCAGATAGTGAGTGGACTTCCAAAGAAGCTACCTGTGCAGAGCAGAAATGAGCCTTAACACTAGTGATGGTCTATGCTCTATACTATAAGTTATATAGAGTTACATACAGAACTTGACGTCTACATGTTATTAATGTCATTATAAGTATGTATGAATCAAACATGTATTCTCTTTGAGCCTCAACTAAATGATCAATGTTTAATACTCTTGTATGACAGTGGAAGCAGACTAATATAGTCTTGAAGTGTAGTAGTCTACATTTTGAAATCGCAATCGTACATTGGTGAACACAATGGTGGTTTCCAACAAATAGAATAGGCTAGAATAATTCCACTCATTTATTTCAAATTTGGGGTCCAGCTCCCTTGATTGCTTCCAAGTCTTGCTGACTGCCGAGATGATGAAATCACCACCGGCCTCAGAGCGGCAAGACTCGAAGAGGGTCGATTGCTTTGAAGAGGCGCGTTAACAAGTGGCGCGAGGCCACCGTGCTGCCGAATGGAAGGTCACGCCGGCTGCGGCTCCCTGTGGTTTTTTGTGTGGTGTGATTGGGGGGGTCATCTGGATAAAGCTCCATGCGCCAGACTGGCCCCCATGCCTGGATACACGTACAGTACACAGACGGATGAGAGCAGAATGACCTGGTTCGGGGGTGGGGGCACGCCGTTCGCTTGGGGCAATAGCCATACTCACACATAAAAGGGGCACTGATCGTCGTCTGGTGCGCAAGAAGATCTAGAACGTGAAAAGATTCTTATGCACTGCAGCTGATACACCGAGCAGCAAACAGCACTGGAGGACAGCAAATGTTGTCCCGCTATCTCAGTTTGTTCCTCTGAGAGAGAAGTGTTATGATTTGGATGGTGCACTGAATGGTTTCAGGGTTCACCACCAGGCCTACAGAAGCCAACTTATTGAAATATGAGGTCAAACTGGAAATATAATTTTGGTTGTAATAACCAAAAAAATATGACAATTGATATGACAATTAAAGAGGCAACAATGAGGGCTCCCAAGTTGCTCAGTCGGGAAAGGTGAAAGGTCACAAAACAGGCCAGGCCCTACAGTCTAGACATTGCAGGTTCAAGCCTGTGGCCCTCTATGACCGGGAGTCCACATTGGTGGTGCACAATTTGAATTGTCCCGCCATGGGTAGGGTGGTTTTAAGGTAGCTCAGGAATGTACCATTTTAAATACTACATCAGGATGTAAATTGTTCTGCACCTGGAAACTTTAGGAAAAACTCTTATGCAAAATATACACTGACAGACAACAAAATGTAATACTAACATTTCAAAGTAATTTAAATAAAATAAAATAATTATCAAAGACTCATCCCTTTACCTCTGTTACCTGTGTACAGAGGTATACAACTACTTGATACATTTTTGGGGAGTTTCAATAAATTTCTGCATTATGTAATGATGTGTATTAATGATATTGCTTCAGTAAATATTCATAACTTAGGAATTCAGCTCAAATGACCACGCCATTCGCTATTTCTACAGACAATACATTACAAAACAAAAGACAACTGAATCATCTGAATCATCTGACACGGACATCCGAATTTAAAATCTACATGAACATATTCAGTTCTTTTATTTTTCCTATTTATTGTTCTGCAGTGTCAGAAAAACACTAATGAGCTGGATTATAAATAAACTGCATCTTCATCATGGCAAACAACTCAAAGAAGGAGCACATCTATAGGTGACAACAAATATTGGCATTCTCAGACTCCAATTACTCCGTCGGATCAACTGGTCTCACAATTAGCTTGGAAACTACACTCAAATATGAAACAATGACCTTAAAATAACACTATAAAAATAAAAAGTCAGCACTGAGTCTATCTCAGGAGAAAAGTCTTAATGGCGACATTTTAAATGACCAACCAACTAAACAGAGATAATTTCACTGCTACTGCCAATTAAACATAAATTGTACAACGGGAAATGCCGCACAGTGCATTTCTGACACAATGTCAGCTTTCATCTACAGCATCAATTTATGACTCCAGTTGTGTGTTTCATCTAAATGTCGGTGTGTGGGGACTCTGGGGTGTGCATAGTGCCTCTGTCCTTACCTGATGTCTGGCCCAATGAGAGAGTGCCTCCTTAACATGGCACGGGCCTGCGCGTTGGTCAGGTTGGTGGTCGGCTCCCCGTTGATTGCCAGAATGCAGTCTCCCACGCCCACTCGCCCGTCTCGGCTGATGGATCCCCCGTGAATGATGCTGCGAATGAGCATCCCTGCGCCATCCTTAATGGCGCTCACTGTCATCCCTGCCAAAAACACCGGGCTTCAGATGACTGGCACTCATTGACAGGCTCATTGGCACTGCTGTCGTACACAATACGACGTTTTTTGATGGCGCAATCTTAAAAATGTAATAACTAGAATACACTGTAAATATACATATACACACACAAACATACTCTCTCTCTCACACACACACACACACACACACACACACACACACACACACACACACACACACACACACACACACACACATATATATATGTGTATATACATACTGTATATATTCACATAAATAAAATATCTAAGAGTATAAGTGATGTAGATATACTATTAAAAGTGTGTGCCTAGATAGACTCAAAGAGGAAACTGCTATCTATTCAATTAGGTGTTAATATAAAAAATCTGTTTCATCCAAATTTGGATCACTCGGGGGAAGGAACGTGTGGGTTGTGCTCAAGATTTAGGACTGAAATCATCATACAGAACAACACTGCTCACTACCCCTGAGTCTGGCAGTTCATCCACAGCCAGCTATATCGTGTTCCCTAATGTTTCGAAAGCAGTGAGGAAAATAATATTACAAAATGTTTTTCTAATATTAGCTAGTCTATCGGCATGTCACTCACTTGCTAGGAAAAAAATAATGAATAACTATGGTTATTGCTGTTTTTAAACATAGTTTCCAAGCTTCATAATGTTGTCATATGAGGTTGCTGAAATACAGAAATGAACCTCAGGTCACGTCAAGAATGGGCCAAAACTCGCTAGACAACCCAAGGAATGTATACAACTATGCAAATCACTCTCAGTGACAATACATTCAGGACATACTGCCATGTGGGACCAATGTGCAAGATCTCCTTCTTTGCTATATAATTCTACTTTTTTGTAGAATTATAATTATGCTAGAACAGTAAAAATGTTATTTGTGAAAGGAACAGAATGTCTGTATGAAATGGCTAAACTATTGAAAAAGAAGAATAAAATGTTAAAATACTTCCATATTTACATATATACAAACAAACATAATTTATTGCACCTCTAAGTGATGCGCACCTATGAAATTCTCATAGCTTTACTGAGGGATGAGTCATGATGAGACTTAAGAGTGCCAATGATAAAGCTTAAAAATGAACCAGCAATACTCTTCCTGTAAAAATGGAATAACCAAGGAGACAGATAACGTACCAAGACTCGAGTTGCCCTTGACAACTGTAATTGTCCTCTCGAAGCTGCTTCCTGTAGTCAGCTGTTGCGTATCTACCCCCTCCATCGGGCTGGTTTCTACGCATAGTTCTTCTTTCTGAACATAAATGATAGAAGGTCCGTCGCACTGATAAAAGACACTAGGACTAAGCGTTATCACCGTTAGTGAGTTTGACAGAGATGCTTTTCATGCACATTGAAACTACAAACTGCCCCACACAACATTGTATTATTAAAGGGTTCTGAGGAAAGGAAGGGTACAGTGGTTGGAATTTGGTAAGGGATGCATGCACACCTTTACAATTTCAGAATAAGCACTGGGCCATGATTTCCCTCGCCATGCCAATTATACTCTCCGGGATCTAACTGCACAAAGAATTCATATCGCTTTTTGAAGTCCCCCTTATTCTTTCCCCCCTTAAGAATTCCATTACAGAACACACGCGGAGCATATCTCAAGAGGTTCTGATATATTCCATCTAAATATGCAGCTGAATTCTCAGCTTTTTGACCCAGGGATGAGATTTGTTAAGATTTCACAAAGGATCTACTGATTTGGGAATGTAATGACAAACTGGCTAACCATTGCTTTCATTTTCCTGCTGCCCCCTTGAGAGCTTATCGTTATGAGTGATGCCCCTGAAGCAGACATTGTTTACACGCCAAACCTCTGCAACCTCTCTGCGGTACAATGAGCTTCAAATCAATTTTGAATTGGCATGATTGCACTGCATGCACAATGACCACAATGGCAGATTATTCTGTCGGTGAACACAGGTCTCTTCGTGGACGACTTATTACCTTAAGAAAGGCGTCATGGAGAGGCGATTTATCAAGGGCCTCCCCACTGCCGGGCCCCCCGGGTTCAGTGCCTCTGAGGTGGGGCTTATACTCAGGAAAGGCCTCGGTGGCCCTGTCCATATCCGCGGACTCCCCGTTGTCGTTAAGACCCAAATGGCAGCTAGGGGGGCACTACCTCTGGCGCCAAATGTTCTGCCTCCAACACGTCTAAGTGCTGCAGGAGCAGCGGGTCGGAGCAAGCGACGCCAACCGGTGACAGCAAAGAAGCCGATGTCCAGGGCTGGGAGAAAACGATCGATTTCTCCTCGGGGGAAAAGGGCTCTGCTTCGTCAGCGAATCCAGACGCCGCTGGGAAGACGGGCTTTGCAAACATGTCCTCGTGAGCACTCTGCTAGATAAAACAAAGCATGTTGTGCTGCAGGGTTACACTCCATTAGAATTACAATTATCCAAACCGACAATTAATTCATTGCATTCACCCCTGTGAGCTCCCAGTAATGAGTCCTTCAATGGGCATTACTGGCCAATGGGGAATAACCGTAAACGTAATTGATCCTGTTTTAGAGCAGGTTCAAAACACAATATAGCTTTATCTCCATGGAAGTGATTCATTGGAGTCTGCACTGTCTAACCGCGAATCAACTTACAGAAGGTAACAATAAAATTGAACCAAAGAAATCTGTAGCTCTAGGATTTACATCAATAAGTCTAGAATATTGCACTGCTTGAATGCTACAGGGGTGAAAACTGCAGAACAGAATGTGTTTCTTAAAGAGATTTGCAGTCTTTTTGAGACTTTCCAAGTGTTGTCTGAGAAAGCGTCTTGCAGTCAGAATTTGTAACTCTTGTGACATGCGACTACCTACATTCATCTATCATGGTGCGGCTCTGGCTCTCAAAACTTGAACACTTGGTTTTGAAACCAAGAGGGGGAAAAGAGACCTTATAATACAGCAAACATTCATCCGCTGCTGACTGTATTTCTACGAGCAAAAACCCATCCACGAGCATGCTTCAATAGCATGCAGGCATCACTCATTCAAACACAGCCTCACAGGGATTCTGGGATTGTAAGACAACTGGAATTCAAAGGGACACATACTGGGAGGGCGCTAAAAATATTGAGCTTTTCAATTGACTGTTAACTTGGACCATCGACACACACACAATAATTAGTACTTTTAGTAATTGCAATAGCAGTAATCATACACATGCACGTTAACTACAATTTGTAGTGCACGTCCATCAGTGAATTGATATGGCACACATTTTGGACACATCCATTTTAACAGGGACAGGAATTCCAACATTTGCTCCACAGTTCTGCACTGTCTGAGCAGCGTTTGATGGCCAGCGCTGACAGGCTGTCTACCTGAGGTGTCGATGCCTGCATGGACATCTGGTAGTCCAGATCGGCACTGCAGGCGCTGCCGTGCAGAGCTAGCATGGACGCTTGGAAGGTGTCATCCTCTTCTCTGGCGTAATGAGAATCGAACGCCTTCTCGTCAGTCAACTCTGTTTCACTGGAGTCAATCTGAACGGAGAGAAAAGGGGAACATGCAACAAAAAAAAGAAATCAAAAGAAAAGAGGAGAAGAAAACACCCGCTGCGAACATGGACAAGAATCGATAAACACAAAACAACAGGCGCTGTCAAAGAGGAAGGAGTGGGCATTAAGTATTCATATATTTGTAAAAAAAAATCTATCTTCTTTGCCCATTACCTCACGTCTATCTAACTTTCAATCTTAAAAGTGAGAAAATAGAATCAGAGCATGGCTATACCTGTGCTCTGAGTCGCTAAAGATGGCCCTGCACCAACAGACACTGGCCTGGATTCAAGCGACACCTTTCCTTAACTTTAACTTATGAATACATGCAAGTGTTCCCTTTCTTTCTTCAAAAGCACAGTTTGTCTCATGAACTTCCGTGCATGCTAAACTCGCCAAACCGTGTTGTATAGATGAAGAAAAAAAAAGGAACCCTCGCATTCATTTGTTAGTCAAAAGTTTAAGGACAAATGTCGATTGAATCCAGACACTGTAGTCAGACACGCTCTAACAAACTGTGTATCGAAGACCGGGTGTGATTTTTTTCCCCACTCTGCGTTAGGTCACTGGACCTCAAGGAGGGACTGACCAGTGCTAGTTCTGCATGGAAAAGGACAGCCTCGGCCGGCTCCTCCTGGACACACTGCAGGACAGTGTGGAAGGCGGACTGGTCGCGCGCAGGAGGGTTGGGCTGCAGAGACAGGGGCAGGAGAGTGAACCCCGCTGACCCTCCCCAGAGTACTGGGGTCAGTCTTTCAGCGCCGCACATTTACTCTCAGCTGCTTCTCATTGGCTTGCTTTTGTTATGAAGAGCTAGCGTGTTAGTAGCACAGGACTGCATTAAGTGAGTTTAATTTCTTTAAGCATGGATCAAGGCCCTATATACATATTTATATATATCCCATATTGTGCACTACATGCGATTTCGATAAGATAAATTGCTTGCAAAGGTTTCAAGAGCACATTTTGTTAGAAATGCTTTGATTTGGAGTTTTTTAGGTTTTTTTTGCTTGATTCGGTTGCTCGTTTTCAATATTTTGTGATTAGGAAAAAAACCTAGATGGACTTTGGCTGCTGACTGTGACTTTGATAAACTATTCATCAAAGCACTAAAGACCAAGCACAATCTGCAGCAGGGCTGGAAAACATCACAGAACCTTCTGGAAGCACAAAATTCAGCTGACTCACTGTAAACTTGGCACTTACTGTAAACAAGTGCAGGAGAAATCTATTTCAGAGGATAAGAAATGCCAAATGTTTTTGAATCATATAGAGATGTGGAAAGGTTTGGGAGAATTAAAACACTTGAGAACCCACTGCATCTGTCCTTGAGCATAAAAACATTGACTTTTGAGGAGTTTGAGCAAAGAGCCTGCGAGTAATGAGAAAAGCAATTTCAATCAAAGAATGCACAGCTGCTGCTTCCAATTTGTGAGATGATAGCTTTGAATTTGACATTGTAGATGGTTTCCTAAGCATCACATTTTGAAAATAGCTGCAAATGCATACTTCATGACTGGTTACCACACCACACACGCACACATACCCATGCACGCACGCATGTGCAAGCACACACCGGGGTCCTTACAGGTAAAGGCTTGGCCACCCCGATTCGAACTTTCCCGATAGCTGCCCCCTTCAGTGCCTGCACGGCGTCTTCCAGGCTGGCATTCTCCAGGTTTGTGTCGTTGACAAACATCAACCGGTCCCCCGGGAGCAAACGACCATCCAGTTCGGCCACCCCGTCAGGCACCAGAGAGCGGATCACTATCACCGTTTTGGCGGGATCCACAGGGTCCTGAGACAAGGAACGCCACAGTACTCAATTTGCTGCCTGGTAGTAATATGATAAAAATTGCAGTTGTCTGCATGTTACCTTACAATGCCTAGGTCATGACTGTAAAATACATTTGGATTAAAAAATCACAGTGCCATTTTTAGCACATAACCACTTTTATTATTACTTTTCCAATTGAATTATTGCAAATTAAATGTTTAAATAGCACCGAATTGAGACACCTTGTCATTTCTAAATGCAACAAGTAACCACGACACATTAATACATGAGAAATTAATTGATCACATTTCCAAGAAGACACCAGACAACTGTAACCAACACACTGATCTCATTTGCTTTTGTTTTTAAATATGGCTTCGGAAAAAACTTTAGACTGAATATTACTGCAAAGGCGTAATCACTAATGCAGTCTCCATAAATCACCCATCTTAAAAGTTATACTTAAAAAGTATTACGTTTTTAAGTATAACACATGTGCCCGCTGCTTAATTGAACCCCCAAACCAGTTCCGCTCTTACCTGATAATCTAAAATACTGAAGCCCAGGCCTGTCTCTCCCTTTTCCAGATCGATGTCTTGTATCTCTGTTTCCCACATGGCCAAAGAGGACCCTAGTGTCTCTTCTGTCACATTCCCTTTCACAGTGTCGTCCGACTCAGTGGAAACGACGAAGCAGTCGAGGTCTCCCTGTGTCTTAAGGAGAATATCAGGCTTACAGACCTCATCACAAACTCTCTTCTGTTGTTTAAAGAAAAATCACGCTGTTACTTGTCATCCTGTTTCATTCCTTTTTGGCTATATACTGTACTATCCTAACAAGTTGTGCTTAGTGTCCACACACAAAAAAAAACAGGCAGAACTACCTAGCCCCCGCGCAACTGTGTTCACTGGCCATCTCCAGCACCTCATGTGCTTTATGTGGATTGACATTGATCACCTGTCATACCTGTTCCAGTTTTATCCTAATCCTAATCCTTATCAAAGAAAATCTGGTAACCTGCCTCTGCATTGGCTAGACTGTATCGAGGTAAAGATGTTGACTGCCTTAATGCGGAAGACATACTGTATGCTATTTTCCTAGGGTACTGGCTAGTGATTTCAAGAAGGGAAAAGATCATTTAATACTTCATTGTTTACATGAGGGGGAATTTATATTGATTTGATGACAAACATATTAATATTATCTAACTCTAATATGAACACAGTAATCAATACCGATGTACAGTATACATAGTGAGCTCTCATCAAATATTTGATGGTAAAAACAGGTCAGACAAGCAGTTATGCATTAAGTTAATTTTTTTCCTTCTCTGCAAATGAAAGCTGCTGTTTTATCTTTATTCTCATAAAGCATATTCCCTCACTACCTCCCTTGACACCAATCCTAATCAATAGCAAACAAGGCTTTACATTTAGAGTCCTGTGCGTTGAATAGGTTGTGGGACATTGCTCAGAGCAGGCGGTAATGAATGATTTCAGAAACGGTAGCCAAAGTCCCCAGCACCGAATGGAGGCGACTCTGCTCATCAAAAAGGGTGTCGTAGAACGTCCAACGTTGCCCATTGCGACCGGGGTTCGATTCCCCCAGGTCGCACCAGTTTCAGCTCTGGCCGGGAGTGCCACTAGGGGGCGGCAATTGGCTGTCTGCCCCAGGGAGGGAGGAGGGATAAAAGCCGAATGAGCTCGCTTAGGCAGGTGCCGACTCGGAGGAGGCGGTGCAGTGCTCACTACCGATCTTGGGACTACAGCAGCGAGTTCTCATACGAGGGAGGGGATAATTGACGTGAAAAAGAGAGTGTATAATTGGATACTGAATTGGGAGAAAACAAATGGGTATAAACAGCAAAAATAGAAAATAAAAAAATGTATTAAAAAAGGTTGTCTCTCCATATTACTCACCCATTGTATATTGTGGAATAGGCCAAAGCTCAATGCCCCCATGGCTATTCTGCTTACGCTAACTATTTTCTCTGGCTTTATCTCTTCTGTAATGTCTAATGTGATGACATCACATGTTTCGGAGGAGATCGTGTGCTCGTCTATGCTCTCCCGGTTTGACCGCGGAGGTCGCAGCGAGCACTGCTTAAGAATACGATTGGGCATTCCACATTAGGAGAAAAGGGGTAAAAGAGCACAGAGAAATAAGTGAGCCAGTGCTGGCTGCTATCAGATACCCTCTCGGTGGGCTCTGCCTCAGCCTCCTCCAGAGTGGGTTGGGAAGCATCGCGGTCACTCTGCAGGCGAGGGGCGGGGCGACAGCAGGTCATGTACACGCACACAGGCAGCTCCTTCAAAATGCTCACCACCTCCTTGTGGCTCTCGCCAATAAGGGAGATCCCATTGACCTGCAATGCAGATAAGTTGTGCTTCTTTAATTGAAGACTTTGATTAAAGACTCTAATTAAAGACATTCTGATATGTGCAACAATCCTAAGCCATGAATGATTATGGCCAGGATTCAATCAACACTTGTCCTTAACTTTGACTCACAAATAAAGTTTTTTCTTCACAAACACAATTTGGGGACTTTGGTAAATAAACTTTTAATAAAACAAATGAAACAGTATACTGGACAGCTTGATAAAAGGCTGTTGTTTGGTTGTGTTATTGGGCTCTGACTGTACCTCGAGAAGTTCATCTCCACTGAAAAGCTTGCCGCTGCGCCCTACTGGCCCTTCTGGCAGGACAGACCGGATGTAGTGGTGCCCCGCATTCGCCTCCAAACTGATGCCAAGACCACTGCTCTCGCTGAACTTCTCAACCTGGGCCACCTAGGATGACATCATCATCCTCTTTTTACAACATTGCAAACAATTAACCAAGGCAACCCAACACTATGACATCATCCTCTTTTACTACATTCTAAACAATCAGCCTGGGCTCTCTAACACCATGGAAATCATCCTCTTAATACAATGTTTCAAACAGTCAACTTGGGCCACCTAACACTATGACATCATCTTCTTTATACAACATTTCCAACAGTACAGTGCATGATGAATCATAGAAGAGCTAAACAGACACTCATGGCATGCAAATGACTTCCGGTCAGAACTAAAAAAAAAATTTAAATAATGAAATATCTGGCTCTAATGACAGCTCTTGTGCAGACTAATGGTAATGCCACAGACGGAACATCTTATTAGCAAACGCAATTGAGATCAACGAGTGTGTCCAATCTCAGAAATACATTCACATTAGTATTTATTATGGCTTATTTTCATTTCAGTAGTCACATAAATCATTTTAAAATTGCCCTGCCACCAAAGAAAAAAAAACACACCCATTCTCTACATGAAATTATGAAGGGAGACGGTTTGTTTTTGTGTTTGCTTTTGACTTACAATTACTTCATTGCTGGAACCAAGAACAGATTGCCACTTCTTCATCAGATCCTCCTCTTCAGCTGCAGTCAACTTGGATCCTTAAAAATACAATGTAACCTCATTTGCTCTTTTTGAAACTAATCAGCATGGGTGCGTTGAAATGAAAACAGACCAGATGTTTTAATCCCATACATAAATAATAAATATGGACGCGCTCAAAAATATCACATACTGGCCCATATCCCCCAAAAGAGTATCATCATAAAATCGCGTTCACGTTTTTTTTTCAACCAAAAATACTGTTAATTACTATTTTTAGCCACTTCAAATGATCCCTCTAATTATTACACACATTTAGCAGATTAGTGAAGGATTTCTTACCCTCTTTCGTGTCTGGGTGGTCGGCCTCAGAGGCAGTCAAACTGGAGCTTCCACAAAGTGAGGAGTACAGATTCTCCTCTGTAAACCAGAGGGAAAACAACGTGTCAGTTCATGCGCGCATCTGATTCTAATGCAGAGATGTTACATTTGCACAGAGCTGGGCTAGCTTACTCATGTGCGGACGGCAGACAAAGTCTTAATGTGCTGTCACCGTAAGCATTCCCCGATTGCATGCACTGCGCTACGATTGATGTTCTCATATGGCCTTCTCGATTATAGGTTTCCCACCATTGGAATTCCAAAGACTGGGTGGAGGGTTATGTGCTAAAAATGGCACTGTGATTTGTGGTTAAGGGGAAAAAAACGAAATTCTGCCTCAATCCGGCCCGCTCCTAAATCCAGCACCCAGTCGCATGAAGTACACTGATCTTTTAACGCAGCCTCGTGGCTCCTTTTCGCATTGCAATTGGACAGCGCAGCTGACCGTCTGTGGTGCCCAGTGCAGTGTCCAAGTCCAGCCGGTCCACGGAGAGGTCTTGCAGGGCGGCCGGCAGGGGCGTGGACTCCGTGACCGCGGGAGCAAGCACGGGCTGCGCATCCTCGGGCCGGAAGCCACGCCTCACGAGCTTCAGGTGCACCACCTGGCCCGTGTGCCTCAGGACCTCCACAGCCTGCTGGTTGGTGTAGCCCTGGATGTTCGTTCCGTCGACCTGTAGGGCAAAAGGCAGGTGACAGGTGAGAGCGTGTCTCCCGAAGAAACATCTGGTCTCAGGACAGTTACATAAAGAAACAAGGGCAACTGATCCCGGAGGAAAGACTGCAGCCAAAACACTAGGGCTGACCACATTTAGTCGACTGGTCGATTGTTTGGTCGATGGGCTGTTGGTTGACCGAGATTTGTTTTGGTCGAGCAGTCGCGTGAAAAAAATAAATATAATTCTCTACGCAGCATGAGACACCTAGATTCGCGCCAGTTAGTGATATAGGCATACTTTAATTACTCATTTCGATATAACCTAAGAACATAATGTCAAAGAAAAAATGGCAGCATTTCGTTTTAGTCGCGGACGATCCAAAAAAAGTGGAATGTAAACTTTGCAATCACGTTTTCCAAGGCAGGGTTTATCGTTAATAAAACGAGGAACAGCCTTTTGCCAAAAAATTTGGACAAGCTAGTGTTCCTGTGCCATAACATGAAACGACTGGGGAAGTAGGCCATCGGATGGTCTCCGACTTGAGTAAGTTATTTTCAATAGACTATAGCCACTTTATGTTCAGTTTTAGGCTACAATTTAAGACATTAGGCTATGTGTGATCCCAATGAGACCAACCTGGTTAATTAAATAAAACATAGCCTACGCATTAGAATGTGTTATGGTTCAAATGGTTATGTGGTCAAATAAAAGCATCAGCCTATTATGTCGCCTCACAAGCGCAATGGCAGAATCTGCCAGCATCAGGGCAGCATGAAGAAAAGGCTTGGAACAGAGAAGTTTTTTTTCTTTCAGATAATCTTGAACTCTGGCTCCATAAAGTCATTAGCCTATTGTTACTCATTTGTGTCATTCACTTAAGAAAGTTATAAAACATGAGACGAGCACAGTGTGCATATAGTTTTATTTATTCAAACAAATAGGGTGTGTCATATATATCTTTCTTTTTTTTTTTGACCAATTGGAAAAAACTGATAACTGTTGGTTGACCAAGATTTGTTTTAGTCGGGGACAGCCCTACAAAACACCAGTGAAGGCATCTGCATTTACTACTGGTTCCCACTCAAATCACATTCATGTGATTTTTCAATGATTTTCTAATGATGCTTTCCGGATAAATGTATGATTTTCATGGGTTAGATTTTTGGCAAAATCTGACTGTGTGGGCCAGCTTCGGGTTCTGTTTTATGTGAATCTGTAGGAACAGTGTGAGCTGTATTTCTGCTTCTATTTCTACGTGTTGTGAAAATGCACAACTGGACAATACACAATCTAGAAATACCCAAGGCCTTAGACTTGTATGCTAGCCAAGTTATTTAGCATTCATAAACACAGATGAATTACACACAGATTTATATCAAGGTCAAATGTGTGCAGTCAAGGATTTCATTGTCTAAATCACAAATTCCATTTACCCAAGTGTAATGTGTGTCACAAATTGTCCATACAAGACAATTTTTGACTTGGAAAATAATAATCAAATGGAGAATTCTATAAATATTACTTTCTGTACTGTTTATCATGATTACAAAACCAAGTTTTGCCAAAAGTAATTAACACTGATATACAACTATTATAGAAACTATTATTTAATGTTGCAAAGAAGGACCGATGACTAGTGATTAAAATATTAATGCTTACAACCGTTCATAAGCATGTTATGGATAATACATTTTAATTAACACAGGAGTTATTCCTAATTTCAGGCACTCACTGCTATGATCTGGTCACCAACATGGATCCGGCCATCTTGCTCAACAGCACTGTCCTTCGTAATACTCTTTACAAAAATACCAGAGGGCTCTGTAATGGAAAATAAAATCAATATGTGACACTTAGAATGTAGCTTTAACATTACGTTCACTGAGAAAGCAAAGGGCATTGTTCTATAATATCATTTGAGTACAGTAAACAAAATATTTGTTCTCCACAATTCTAATATATGTTGTGAAGACAAGCATTTATGTAATTTTTTCTTAATAATGTCATTGCAATCCTTACCTGAGTTTCTGTCTCCTACATAACCAGCAATAGTTATCCCTAACCCCTGTGCATTCTTAGTGAGCTCTACGTCAAATGCATCAATGTCTTCCTCTTCATAGCCCTGTGGACGAAAAGAGAAAACGGTCATTGGCTTCAGGCCGAGAAGCGGCTTCAGTGTGACGGGGCTGCGTGTGGAGGGAAGAGGCACGCCGCTGGGCTGAGCTATCATATCTCAGCATCCTGGCCAGACAGCCATTCCTCACTTCGGCATGACTGATTGCTTTGATTGCACCTTCAATTTACACTATCACTGGGAATATTCTAGAATTGTGAAAACGACGTCACGTGAGGCGGCACGGTGGTGCAGTGGATAGCACTGTCGCCTCACAGCAAGAGCCTTTCTGTGCGGAGTTTGCATGTTCTCCCGTGTCCGCGTGGGTTTCCTCCGGTACTCCGGTTTCTTCCCACAGTCCAAAGACATGCACGTTAGGCTAATTGGAGAGTCTAAATTGCCCGTAGGTATGAGTGTGTGAGTGAATGGTGTGTGTGCCCTGCGATGGATTGGCGACCTGTCCAGGGTGTATTCCTGCCTCTCGCCCGGAACGCATGCTGGGATAGGCTCCAGCCCCCCCCCCGCGACCCTGACCAGGAATAAGCGGCTTAGATAATGGATGGATGGATGGATGGATGGATGGATGGATGGACATCACGTGAACACCTTGTTCGGAATGAAGTCTTCGGAGTGAGCCAACATTCCGAATCAGAGTTCCTCAACTTACAGCATCGGCACCCCTTTAGGCCTTACAAGGAGCCACCGTGCCTACATTGGGTAAACACTACACTGGGTAAACACAGCCTCAACAATTTCTGGATTTGCCCCCAGTAATCCGTACAAAAGAGAAAATCTATCAGCACCGGCACTCGCTCCTCACCTGTTGCTCGGCGACAGTGGGCAGCACTACCGGATGGGAGGAACTGTCGTCCAGGCCTCCCCTGGTGATGACCAGCTTCACTCGGTTTCCACACTGCCTCAGCACCTGGGCCACCTGCTCGCTGCCCATCCCGTACAGGTCGGTATCCCCTATTTTCAGGATGTGGTCCCCACTGCGCAGACGCCCATCCTGTGGGAGGGACATGTTGCAACCGTCTGCGTTCCTAACCCTTGCATCTCATACTCATACCTCCAGAACTTCATTAAAATCATGGTACAACACACAATACCACTACCACCTGATACCAGTACAACATACACAGACCCGCACGTGCATTCCTTCTTTTAGGTTCCGCTGAATCCTCTCGTTGGTTACTAAATGTGTGTGAACAGTTTTTCGAAGTACCTGATCAGCTATTCCTCCGGGCAGAATGGTTTTGACGATGACGCCCGTTGTCTTTCCTCCCACAATGCCGAACCCCAGGCCTGTCCCGTCATTTACCAGCTCTATCGTTTCCACATGCTGCCAGTGGGTCTGTGGGCAGACAGGGGAAAGTGTGAAAGAGGACACAAATTGCTCTACTTATCTACTTTTTAGATTTACATTTTTTAGGTGAGGAATATTTCACAATTACATTAGGAAACAAAGCTAGAATGATGGCAACCCGTTCCACTATATTTTGAAATCTGCCCAAACTGTGTGGAATTTAGCAAGATAAGTTTGACAGATATTTGATTCCTACACCTCCGCAAACAAAAATAGGCTCAGCCAACTCATCATTGATAACGAGGACCTTAGCAATTGAACAGGGCCTAAGTGTGCACCTTGGGGAGACATGGTGTGTGTGTGTGTGTGTGTGTGTGTGTGTGTGTGTGTGTGTGTGTGTGGGTGAGTGTGTGTGTGTGTGTGTGTGTGTGAAGTGTGTGAAGTAAAGAAAAGTGTGGAAAAATTAGATAACATGTGGGACGAAGACCTCAGCAAGCGAACAAGGGTCTAAGTGCGGACAGTGTGGGGAAAGTGTTTGAAAGTGTGAAAACGTGCGGGAAAGTGTGGGGAGCGTGGATGAGGGCCACAGCCCTCCAGGGCCTCACCGCGTTTGAGTGCGCTGACAGGGTGCTGGCCGCAGACGGAGTGCGGGAGACCACGGGGCTGGCCAGCTGCGGGACTGGGCCCCTGGCCACGATCAGCTGGACCTTCTCCGCTGCCTTCTGCAAGATGCTAATGGCCTGCTGGTGAGTCACTGTCTGGTCCAGAGGCTGCCCATTTATGGCCAAAATCTGATCGGCTTCCCTCAGCTTCCCATCGCTGCAGAAGGGTAACATGGGCCTGAATAATGCTACACTCTCAAAAATAAAGGTACAATGAATGGTACAAATGTGTTCATTGTATCTTCAAAGATACACATAACATCCTTCATGATACAGATTACCAGTGAAAAAGGTACAAATTGAGGAAAGTTACAGATATGTACCCAGGTGAGGTAATGAATCCTTATTCACATGGCAGCCATGTTGGGAGAAAAACTAGGCTTACTGTATACTGTAAGCAAAAATGATTTACTGAGTACAATTATGTTCTTCTGACTAAAGGTACAATTTAGTACCCTACATGGGTGCTGCCACAGTGACAAGCATTGCTACCTTAATAGGTACAACATGGTACCTTTTTCCAGAGTGTAGTGGGGTTCTCTCATCCTGTCTGCGTGTGGTCTGGCCATGTGTATACACAATGAGGCCCGGATAACACTTTATGCATAGTCTTTTCATGCAACATATGTCCGATTTCCTGCATCCCATAATAAACGGGCACAACTACTAGGAGAACTGCGATCTCAGTCTAAAAACCCAGAATCGGATATTCAACACATCAAAATCAGGGGTGAACAGGCGACATCACCAAATATATCGGATATACAGAAATCCAATTTGCCAACTGTATCGGACATCAGCGTAAACAGGGCTTTGGTTGGTGTACTGAGAGATTTGGAGCGACGCACCCATGCTATAGCCGTGAACACATACCAATGGGTGACACTGCCAGACTGGATTTCTTGTACAAAGATGCCCAACTCTCCCCTGTTTTCACTCTTCAGGCCTACAACGCTGAAACCCAGGCCTCCAGAGACTGGCTTCAGCAGCTCCACGTGTGTCACGTAGCGCCCCTGCCCCAAGAAGTGAGAGAAAAGACAATTAAATTCCTCCTTTTGTCATAACGGCAGTACTTCCACTGTTTGTTCCATGAGGCCACTTGCCCACAGTGGGTAAAACAAAAGAATCTAACAGCATTGTAAGCCCCTGTAAAGGTGTTATCCTTTCTTAAAAAACGTGTAGCAAGGGCACAATGCCCCATAAGCTGCCCTGAATGAGGACGTCTGCCAAAAAACCCCAGAAATAATGCTACTAATGTTAATTTAAATAAATGCATTCACGCAATGCACTATTATCCATGTCTAAGACTACATAATGAATATTTCATCATTTCAACCTGGTATACTCTGCCTCTTTAAATTCTGAGGTCTTATTTCAGCCTTTCCATGATGAGTGCTTCTCAGCCAGCTATAATAGGCTTGTGTCCGTGTCCTCAGATATGGGAAGGGGCTGAAGGGCTATTCATTGCAATCAGGTATTATGGGGACTTTGTCGTTTCACACATGCGACGCAAGCAAATTAAGTTTTGTCTGTGCGTGTAGAATCAAGCACTAGCTACTGCAGGAGAAGCAACTCACATTCCAGTACACAACAGCTTGGCCGTGACAGAAAAATGCCATTATAAATAGCACGTGTCTAGTATGCCTCCCGTCTTAATTTCTCAGGATGCTTCATAGTGGGAGGGTGGAGTGTATATTTATGTGCAGTCACAGTGAGTGCAGGGACACAAAAAAATGTATGCAGCACAACAATGCGCCAAACTGTTTCTTAAAGTCAGCAGGATGACATGACATGGAAAAATTGGTGGTGCTTGGGATGCTATGCCTTGATTTGTCTGTACATTCTGTGAAGATTGGTCTTTGCAGTATGTGGCTTTGGGTAATATAATGGCCACAGTGAATGGGACCCCACCACAGGTGACGTAATGATCAGTAACAGCTTCTGAACAGTGCGATGCCGATGGTGACGTCATGATGCGGTGATGCGTCGTACCTGAGCCATGGAGCGAATGAGGCGTTCGAACTCGTCGGGCGACGGCTTGCCATTGATCTGCGCAGTGGCTGAGTGCTCCAGCTGGGCCGCGCGGCCTCCGTTCTGCTGGGCCAGTGCATAGGAGTCACTGACTGGCAGCGAGCACAGCTCACTGTTCAGCACCATCGAGGCTGGCACGGTGCTCCCCTGAAACCAACACCACAAAGGCAGTCAGACGTGCTGGAATGGGAGCGTGGACACTGGCACTGCGGTTAATTACTTACGCGTTCATGTTAAAAGTGGAAATTCAACCACACTTGAATGAATCGTGTCCCACTGTAGATGCCACTCGTTGACCCACACGATAGAATTTTGACATTTTTAAAACAAAATTGGTCTCTTAATGAAGCTGTCCTGTTCTGTGTGTTAATATAAAACATTTCAGTGTTGTCATTGTTTTGGACAGGAATAGAAAAAACTAATATATTACACACAATAGTATTAGGACTATTTTTGTGGTTCTTGAAGTTGAATGAAAATAAATACATGGGCATAAAATAAACCTGAATGTATTATGAAAGATAATTTCTATTACCAATAATGAATACAATAGGATATCTCTAATCCTATTAGAATGTATTAATGAACATAGAATATTGAACACAGATACAGGGAACAGCTTTTCTTGCCTACTGTTAATGATCAGTATGTTGATTAGTTTCTGTTTTCAGCCAAAAGTCACAAAATGTGTGTTTTGGCTGTGAGGATGTATGAAAAGCCTTCCCTCATTACACTCATTATATCTCAGATGACTGCCAACACTGTTAATTACCAGTGGCCTGGGATTTTGCCTCTCCAATTTTGAATGTCCATGTTCAAAATACATTTATGAGTAACAGAAAGGAAAAAAATCTGTAAATCTGTAAATGCAGGTGTAGTACTGACCAGCATGTCAAACGATTTGGCAAGAGAATGGTGAGATAATAGGTATGTTTTTTAGTTTACCTGGAAAATATACCAGTGGTATGTCTCAATGGCCATTGATTAAAGGGCACCTGACACCATTTTAAACATCGCTAAAGACAATTAAGTCTATCAATATACCTCCTCAATAGTAGTATGGTGCCTGTTTTTTTCACTTTGTGACAAACAATATTCCCGTTTATACATTTTCCTACTTTCATAGAATGTTCTGGATGTGACGTAGAGTCAGGCATTTGTGAACATTCTATTAATATGACTGGGTGGGAAAATGACTCCAATGTTCAGCTCTCGGACAGCGAGTATGAGACAGAAACTTTCCCAGTATGGGCACTAACACAAAGGCAGTGTGTGGTTTACAGGATTGTGCCATGTCTCTCATCATCAGGGTCTGACACAAACTCAGATTCGGGGTCAGATATCGATGCTGCTGCTGCCACTCTTCCTCTGTCATCACATTCAGATCCCGATCCCAATCGTCTCACCAATACATACTAGCTGTCGTAGCTGGATAGCTGACGTGAAGGTCCAATTATAGTGTTTTGACTTAGCAAGTTCCTGTTACAATTCAGAGCTGAAGAGAGGATGACCATACTGTTGTTAGTCAGCTCTGTTCTAAGTCAGTCAGGGAGTGAGAGCAGCAGCTACTTCACTGCATGAGAACACTTAGCTAGCTAGCTGTGAAACGAACAAACTCAAAATAAAAAGCAGGGTAGTTTACAGGACGGCGGCACGGTGGTGCAGTGGATAGCACTGTCGCCTCACAGCAAGAAGGTCTCGGGTTCGAATCCAGGCCGGGAGCCTTTCTGTGTGGAGTTTGCATGTTGTCCGCGTGGGTTTCCTCCGGGTACTCCGGTTTCCTCCCACAGTCCAAAGACATGCACGTTAGCCTAATTGGAGTCTAAATTCCCCGTAGGTATGAGTGTGTGAGTGAATGCTGTGTGTGCCCTGCGATGGATTGGCGACCTGTCCAGGGTTTATTCCTGCCTCTCGCCCCTATGCATGCTGGGATAGGCTCCAGCCCCCTCGCGACCCTGACCAGGAATAAGCGGCTTAGACAATGAGATGAGAGTTTACAGGACTTTATTGATTTAATTATAAGAGTAATGGTTTAAGATAAGTTAGTCCATACCTCACCATGGTATTTTTGTTTCTGTGGTCACCTAATGACTTTAAAATGGTTAAAAAATAAAGTCGTACTGCCAGTTCCCATCTGTCCCAGGTATTGTTACAAATAATGTGGTGAAATGCTCAATACAGATATATGTGTTTTGGATCTCGAATCCATGACTACTCCTGGTGTGTTGCACCCATTTTTCTTGTTTTCCTTCTCTTCTCATTATTGATGGGGAACATAGACACTTATCCCCTTTTTCTTACTTGCCATATTAGAGCAGCCAGTCACCACACATCTACACACAATTTGAATAGTATTTACCAAAACTCCTCTCTATCTTGTATTGGCTCTTGTTAGCTTTCTCCTTGGCGAATGCCCAACTCTACATCACGGAATGTTGGCAAAAATAGAACGCAGTTTTAATTGAATGGTGGATTTGTCATATTTCACTAAAGTTAAGGGCACTTTTTGTTTTATTTCTGCAAAGTCGTTACTAGCATTTCAGGTGCCCTTTAAGTTGCTAGGATACGGCCTCCCAGAGACATTCTCTTGGGTTCTCTCTTTAGACAGGGATAATGTCTTTATTATTTGGTTCAGGCAAATGTACTGAGCTGTCCTGGGGAACTCACCAGGGTATGTTTCTGAGTAAGAGCTGGGCTCAGGCATTTGGACCAGGCTATTATAAAGTTCATTTGCAGCTTAAGCTGCTTCGGGGATCATGTTGAAGGGAACTGATCTTGGCACTGCTTCAGTTTTCCACAGCTCATTTCACTCTTCTTTGTATTTGTCTTTTGAATCTGTTTCTACTCTAAAGGACTGATCATACAAAATTCCCTTACTTACCAGTCTGTCCCACATGTTTCACTATTTCAGGCCTGTATAATCTTTCAAAGAAACTCCATTTGTTTTGACAACAAAAACCTTTAGAAATGCTGGCTGTCCACAGGTCTCATTCATATACAGTAGATCCACAAATATGTATGCCAGTGGTCCTCATCCTTGGTGCTGGAGAGCCACAGGTTCTGCTGATTTTCCTTGTTACTCTGCACATAATTTATCAATTAAAGCAGTTAGTTACAACGTTATTATTGCTAACTCGACTCAAATGAACTTGGGTCAAAATTATTTGCTGATTTTAAGGTTAAAACAAAAATCAGCAGACCATGTGCCTCTCTACGACCAGAGTAGAGGACCACTGCTTTATGGTATATAGATGTATCCATATAATAATCAGTCTTTGCTATCAGATGATATAAAGATCAGTGGGCAAGCGGAATGCCCATTAACACCCTCAGGATGGTTAGTTTTCTACCAATGATTTGTTGGATATCCTAATCCCCTGCAGAGAGCATGCTTCAGCTGTGCCCCATTAGTTATTTCATCAATTGGTGTGTCTTGCCAAGGATTTTTATTTATTTGGATAGACGTATCTATGTAACCTACCATGAAAGTAGCATTAGATGGCCCTTACTATTTAAGTATTTTCTTTACTGAAAATTACGGCACATACATTGCATGCTCCTTCTTGGGAATGCACTAAAATATATGCAGCGGTTATTTAACCGAAAATAAACTTTTGATGCATTGCTATCATAAGTAACACTTCTTTATGTACTATCCAAAAGAACATAATAACAGTTTTCTTCACTTCAGGGGATGTGTTTCTTAAAGAGCATGTCCATGCAATGTGACATCTGCCTCTTTCTAAAATAAATGCCAAAAGCTATGCCTGATGTGGCTGTAGTAGCCTGGAGGTGACTGTTTTACACATGAGCTTTCTTGGTCAGCTGGGATAAGAGGATTAAAGTTCCAGTTTAGTTTTTGCACATTTAAGAAATTGTTTCTGCCCCACTTCACACAGTGTGGCCTCTCTTCTGCACATAGAAAGCCTGTTGCCATGGAGATTTGGGGACTGAGTCAGGCCAACTGGCCCGTGTAAACAGCCCAACTCCTAGGCTTTGGGCTAGAAACAAAGCACAGACAGAATCTTTGTTCTAAATTGTTTAGCTTAAATTAATCAGCAGGTGGGTTTACATCGCTAGCAGCGCATACAGTATCTACGTGGCGCAACTTGACTAGAAACGATTGAGCTGTAATTCTTTTTTTCCTTCGCATTTCCTTTCTTTCTTTTTGATTTGCTTCTTTAAACAGATATTTATCAAGCTAAAAAGTTGTAAAGCACACAGGAGCACTTGGAAAATACTAGCCTAATATATTGTGCAACTATTTGACCGTGCAATGATTTGCTGAAATGTACAGAAATTTGTGATGTTGTTGAAGCAGCCTTACAAACCACCGTACAAAAATGCCAGAGGGAATTACACACCAGATTCCTCCCGAGCATAGCTCTGATATCTCTGCCTCCCACAGCATTTCTTGCATACTTTCACCTTGAGATTCTCTAGCAGTCCCCCTTAACACATCTGTATTGGCATAAGAGCTCCATCTTGGTCAACAATGTTAAATGGCTTTATGCAAGGATAAACAAGATGATGTCTGCTTGTCTGTGTCTGCTGACAAACCCTTTGTCATTTTGGAAAACTCTTACAGGAATGTGTATTAATAATGTTTATCAAGGGGAATGTGGTTTCTAACACGACCTTAGAAAGGTTATTAATACTACTATCAGTTGGGACAGTGGCATTTCATTCTTAGTTCCATAAAAAATTAAAAGCAAACAAGCATGTATAGATTCTCCAGGATGCGGTGAAATGCCCAGTGTTACATATTTGCCCAGTTTGTATTTCCAAAAGGGAAAATAATTAAACTATCTGAGTTAAAATGCACTTCTATCAGAGTTGGTTTAACACTAAACGTTTCACTGTCCACAGGTACAGTGAATAAAGACCCTGTGACTCCGTCTCACCTGATCTTTGAGGTGCTGGACAGACCTCTGCAGGGTGAGAATCTGGTGGAAGAGGGGGCTCTGGAGGACTGACTTTAGCAAGCTGAGTTTCTCCTCGGTGGGCACGTCCCCCCTCTCTTTCAGCTTGGCCTGGAGTCGCTCCACCGCCTGCAAGGCACGCTGGGTGTCTGCAACAGTCAAATGTTTCGTTGACAAAGAAGCAGAGGGCAAGCACGCCACTAAGCACAACTGCTCAAAGGGCCTTTGAACATCTGAGACAGTGCACGGCGGTTTTACAGATGGTTGAGACACCAGCAATTTTGTTTGCTCATAGTAATATAATAATAATATAATATACGCCATTTAGCAGACGCTTTTATCCAAAGCGACTTACAGTAGTGAATGCATACATTATCAGTATATGTGGCCCCAGTGGGGATTGAACCCACAACCTAAGCGTTGCCAACGCTGTGCTCTACCAACTGAGCCACAGAGAACCACATAGTATTTTTGAGTGTCCATTATCCATTCAATGCTAATATCAATGACAAATAAAGAAAGCTTCTGTAACATGTGTAGTATAATATACACAAGTGCGTCACTCCCGCTCTTTAAAATCACAAGAAATACATGGATTTTGTAGCATTCTCCCCTATTAAATAAGAAATGCTAAAGTTACAAAAAGGTTTCTAAACTAAAACTGGAATTAAACCAGAAAATAAATGGTAGTGTACATAGAATTGCATGTACAATATTAGTGCTAATAAAACAGTGCAGCAGTTAACTACTGAGGGCTGATTTTTACATAATTGGGTATGTACTGTGGATATAACAATTATTCACCCCCTTTGGCATTCACGTTTTATTTCCTTAGTTCACTTTCTTTGTCAGAAAATCCCAATTAAATCCATTTTGATTCCATGAGGGAAGAAAATAAAATGTGAAAAATGCCAAAGGGTGTTAATACTTTTTATACCCACTGTACATGATTTAAAATGCAAATCAGTTCAATTCTAACCTTCTTCTTAGTGTTGAATGAGATCACAACTCTGTTGCTTTTTAATCCCAAATATTATTTTCCTGTGTATACAGAGGGAAAACCTATTCCAAATAAATCCTAAATATAAGCTGACGGAGCTACTGACTCAGTTGAGTAGTAGTACACTGCATTGTATAAATTAATGTATTATGTTATATTTGGTAATATCTCATGTATGCCATAACCCCCCCCCCCCAACCCTGTGAATATAAAACTTCCACCTGCCCACAATCTTTAAAAATTGAAAGTAAAATTGCATCTTGCTTATTGTCCAAAACTGTCTGATGTTATTTGAAATGAAAAGCTATATTTTTAAAACAAAAAGCACTCTTTTCCTCTCCCTTCATTGTCAGTATACAGATTGAGCACTTAAGATTCCTGAATATTTGTAAAATACAGCCCAAGCAACTCTTTGAGGAGAGACTGTATGTTTTTATCTTCAGCTTTAATAGACAAAACATTTTTATGAATGTCTGAAACAGCATGTAAATGATTCATGGAACAAACACAGAAAAACAAAACAAAGATTGCCCAGAGGGTTCACTAAGGTCTGCTGATGTTAAACAGAAGGTAAAATATCAAGAGTTGTGCAGCTCTGCTTTGTGTCCAGGAAAAATTCCATTCAGTGCTGCATTTCAGGAAAAACTAAAATGACTTGGTTGCTCTCACTCAATGGATATACATGAAAAGGCCCAAAGAAACACTTTAGTATTTGCAATATTAACCCTTATTTAGCTTCAAAATGGACTGTGTCAGGCCTGGACAAACTAGCAGCCATTTCTATGACCATGAATATTGTCTAAAGCCTGATACTTTTCATGAGTAGCTGCCTTGTTTTCATATAGAGACCATTTTCTCTGAGAAGTCATTCCAATAAAACTGATATTTGTGTAAATATTTTGTTGTTCATAATTTCTTTCTTTGTGCCGACCACATTGGCATTGATTACATTTATGTCTGTGTTGAATGACTGACCAGTTTGTTTATGCTACTGCTCACTTTTAGCCTTCGCCATAATGGACTAATCTTGGTGCCGCGTACAAACCAAGGTGAACTGCTGAATCTTGTATTAAAAAAATACTACATTCTGAGTCAACATGCAACAGTGTAATACACTGAGAAAGTAAACCCTGGTTTACTTCTGTTAACAGGAAACCATTATACAGGTGCCTTAAACCTACAAAATGGGTTTTTAAAAGTTGTTTTCAGAAAATCGAGAACATCTATGTAGTAGAAAGTATGTTGTAAATGTATTTTTGTAGGAATGCTTCTACCCCTTCAAACACAAGGAGCACCTCTCTCTGGTTCAAGTCTTATTACGTATGCACTAATGTGAAGTGTCTCCATGGGAGCATTTATTAATACATAATGTTACAAAGGTGATAATGTACAGTACTTAATTTCCCAGCATATAAAGAATGCTTAATGAAGTCCACAAAAGTGCTTGCAAAAAGCACTGCCTCAGCAGTTGTTTGAATTAAAGCATGTCTGTAAACGATAAAACTAATTTTGTTAAATAGTCTACTCGCCCAGCTGGTGCAATATCTATTGATGTAATTGTTGATTTATACCCTAACACAGTAGCAGTCCTATGTGTAACCTGGACAATCAACTCATGGAAAAGCCCTACAATTGTGAGCACAACATGATCCTGGTGTGGAAAAACTGTGCCAATAACAGATATCATTACTGTTCAATTTATTAGGGCTGTCCCCGACTAAAACAAATCTTGGTCGACCAACAGTCGTCCGTTTTTTCCGATTGGTCGAAAGTTCTGTTTTTGAATAAATACAACTATATGCACACTGCGCTTGTCTCATGTTTTATAACTTTCTTAAGTGAATGACACAAATGACAAATGACACAAACAATAGGCTAATAACTTTATGGACCCATAGTTCAAGATTACTTGAAAGGAAAAAAAACCTCTTCATGCTGCCCTTGCAGATTCTGCCGTTGCAGATTCTGCCGTTGCACTTGCAAAGTTTACATTCCACTTTTTTTGGATCGTCCGCGATTAAAACGAAATGCTGCCATACTCCAGATTTTTTCTTTGACATTATGTTCTTAGGTTATATCGAAATGAGTAATTAAAGTATGCCTATATCACTAATCTTAACTGTAGGCAAATCTTAGGCTACAATTAAAATGCACATTCGCGTGCCTAAAACAAGAAGGATACAATATAGGCTACATGAAAGGAGGTGTTACGCATGTTAGTTATAAATATATAAACCATACAATTAGCAAAACATATTTGTTATAAAATGTTACTTTTATTAGTTTTGCAGAATTATTCACATTACTATTACCTTAACTGCCTAATATAATTTAAAGAGAACATATATAGGCCTAGCTATGTTAAGAGTGAAGGACTGTCACTGCCATACTCGCAGCATCCAGAATGGATTATTCTACTGACAAGCGTGCCGAACTGTGGCGTGAATCTAGGTGTCTCATGCTGCGTGGAGAATTTATTTTTATTTTTATTTATTTTTTTCGTGCGACTGCTCGACCAAAACAAATCTCGGTCAACCAACAGCCCATCAACCAAACAATCAACCAGTCGACTAAATGGGGTCAGCCCTACAATTTATGCAGGTGAACCTTTCTTTGGAAGACAATGCA
The DNA here is from genome assembly GCA_029706075.1 of Aldrovandia affinis. Taxonomy (NCBI): domain Eukaryota; kingdom Metazoa; phylum Chordata; class Actinopteri; order Notacanthiformes; family Halosauridae; genus Aldrovandia; species Aldrovandia affinis. The sequence continues at coordinate 5,582,549 of JAINUG010000006.1, forward strand.
GGCGTACATGATTGAGATTAATACTGTGCAAATGGACAGTCTCATAACCAGATCTTATTGGCACCTTCAAGTGGCTGACATGAATAGTACAATATAAATAATACTTAAAATAAGTATATCCTTATAAAAAAAAGTTATTCAATTCTCATGTTTTCTAAAATGTGAGGATAGACTGACACTTACCCATTGATTCAATCATATCTTCTGCTCCAGAAAAACACCAGAGCTGCCCATCCAGTTGTGACTGTTTATTTTATTTTCTTCTTAACTGCAATATATAAAGATGTTTAGATTAATGCCTGAAACCCCAAAAACCCCCAACATGGAAAACCTGTGAGAAACCAGGTACAGAAAGTGAATTTTCATGTAACCATAATGTTTTTAAATGAGTCAAAATGAACCTTAGAGATAGTTATTTTAGCTACATGTATCAAATAAATGAGCTGCCTTTTGCTTACTGACAGTACTAAAATACTCAGATCTTGGACCATGTAAACTCAATTTCAATATAGCCTAATCATGCACCAAAATCAGCACACAGGCAACTGTCAGGAGAAACATTTGTATTATTTTGTCAATGGTAGTATGTGGGAGGGTGAGGTTTCATGAACCCCATAATGGGTGGAGCCACAATGAGCAGTCAATCATTTACTTGTTTGAGCCAATCAAAAGATTTTTCTGTCAGTGACAGCTAAACCCATTTTGATTCAAGAATCCTCATTTTTCCCATCACTAGGCAATGGTATATTTTTATTAAAATTATCCCCCGAAAATATCTTTGCTTCAATAAAACAAATGGTTATATAGCTATAAGTATGTACTATACTGACATGCATGAAAAATAGTTCCACCACACTTTTCTCTCAGAATTATTTGCACGTTTGTGGAATTTATTGCATTTTTAATATCTTAATATATCCAAATATGAAAAAGAATAATCGTGACCAATCAATCCATTTGGTCAACATACAGTTTTAATATAAAGTATTAGCCTAATTTGTGGTGCTACACATGAAGGTCATTTGGGCCTCAGTAATTAACTAAAGCTCTTACAGCAGTATCAATACCTGCAAATTGTCTTTAGGAAGAACTACAATAATTTATTTAGGCAAATGCCCTCTATGATTGTGTATTATTATTATATTACTGTAAAGTGTTGATGAAACTGCACACTGTTATAGAAATGATTACACCTGAGATGTGTCAATCACTTTTTCTTCTTCAATTAAATATGGCACACAATGCAAAGGGACATCAATTACAAAACTAGAACAAACTAAATAAATCATAAATTAAATGTTTTCTATTTTCTTTCAATATTTAGGCAGATGTCTTGAATTGTTTATGCAGCTGAAGAACAGAGACTGTTACATGAATGTGATAATCAGTTGTGAATTTCTACACAGCCAGAAAATCCAGGTCACACGTTGTTCAAATGTTACACTTTGTATCTCAGGGTATTTGTTTACCTACCTGAAATGTTATAAATACATATATAAGGCATTTAATTGCTGACACCTCCTAAGAAACGTGCCAGGGTGTGGGCCGTTTGTCAATTCAGGGTGAAATCATTTCTACGGTAACGTTTTCTTCTGTGAAGTTTAAAATGCAAAGGATAGAATACATCTTCATAGCATTATTGTCTATAAACCTCCTTTATACTTTCATACTTAACTGAATGTCTGTCAAACAGTAGCTACGTACAGTGCACGTTAATGTTTTGCTGTCTGTCACACTGGTTTTCTTTTGCTAGCAAACGAGAGCGTGGTCACGAAGCATCATCTTTCATCCCCGTTATTGCAACGATATGAGGTTGCCTGCAAGATACAGTGGACCAGCCTTCGCATGAGCTGTTTATTTATACTTCAAGTTTTACATACTTCAAGTTTATAGGAAAGCAGTGTTACTGTAACTTATTAGCCTGCTTCGTGTTACTTATTCTTTTCTTATACAACGTTAAGGCAATGCCCGGGGCAATGGAAAATAGGCTACTTAGGCCTATAACTTATGGGCAATGCAGAAATCCCTCACCCTAGTACGTTATCACAGCGTTCAATGGCCAATCGCGAGATTCTGACGGCAAATAAACGGCAGATGGACCGTATCTCCACACACCTACCTACTAGAAGGACAACATGTCTACGTAACCGACAGAAGAGTGGACCCACATTCTACAGTTTATTGAGATAAAAAACACAACATAACATGTCTCACAAACTACTGAATTTGTGTGTTTGTTTGCCTTGTCGATCTATCAACAGGATACCCCTCTGAGACGACAGCAGGCGTGGAATGCAATCCGATTTTCTCCGAACTCCCCCTCCTCCTTCGTCTTCCCTTACAGGGATCTGAATCAACAGGCTTTCTGCGTAGTTTACTGGCGAAGACAAAGACTTGGATCTCTTACGCCTCAAGAACACATTTAACCTAAAACGTACTAAAACACCCATACATGCATAATCTAGTCTAGGATGATTGTGGAAACTGAATATAAAGAATTGCCCGGGATTGTAATATCGACAGTAACCAGCGATTGCTCCTGTCTACTTTAGTTAGCTACACTGTTGCTAACAGATGTAGATTCAGAAAGGCAAATTTCGAAAAAGTGCATAATGTACATGTATCGGTGATAATAACACACGTGAAACGATAGGACATCATTAGTAAGTTTTAGAGAAACTTACCTAGGCGTTGCCTATTTCCTTACGTCTCTCAGGACGTATCCTGTCCTGCTGTGTCCTACAGCAGCTAACGGCGCGTACAAGTGGCTTAAAGATGGAGCGCAGTGTAACACGATCCTCTATGGACATTTTCTGCAATAGCGGCACCGAGAGTTGAAACAGCGACCGTCTGCACTGGTCACTGTATCCAGCGCAGGTTTAACATGAGGTCGCAGGCGCAGCTTGGTGGATACCATGACAACTAGGAATGGGAGGCACTACACAACTGAATTAATTATCTTTTTTCGCACCGATTTAGCAGCATTAAGCCAGTTTGACTGTTGGATAGGCGTTTTGTTAAGAATATGGGCTGAATTAATAATGTTGGCCCTAGCAATAACCATGATGCTATTACGTGATTTGTCTGATTTTTGTATTTATATTATTTTTTAAGAGTAGACTGACAATTAATAATGTAATTTAAATAAGCATGAAGATTACGATACAAAAGTAGTCTAAAGTTCCGATTTTGAAATGTTGCTGCTGCTACTGTTCACGGATAAAATATGAAATTAGCATAACGATAAAAACACATTAATGCATCCATGTACTCATGTCAATATCCACTTTTTTATTGAAGTTATTGTATCTCCAGTAAAGAATAACTTCTCTGCATGCATTGTAAATTATATGGAATGGTATGCAAACACTTAGCCTACTTTTAATATCATCGGAATGGCCGACACTATGGTTCCATCAGTAAGGCCCCGCTCATAAAGGGCGACTAATCCACCGAATCTGGACAAGATGACTTATTTTCTGGTCATTCTGTTTCCTGGACTTTTATTTCTTCACATTCAACCATTCAAACGCATTCAAAAACAATTAAAGTATGATTTAATAGCATTATGCTGCAAAAGCTTTTTTATAAAAATAAAATAAAATGTGTGTGTTTGTATATATACATATATGGAGAATATATATAACAAATCAATTACAATTATAATATGAAGACATTCAGTAGACTAATATTAAATATTACTTTGAAAATCCATTGTTTGCTCCCAGTTGCAGCTCGCATTCAATTCAAGTCATTGGTGCTGGCGTACCACGGGGCAACAAGGGATATTGCTCCCCTTCTAGATCTCTCTGATTGGCCTCCTCTGGCCAGCTCTTCTCTGCCCTTCTCTGCCCTCGTGCCAGGATGGCAGAATCTCTAGCTATCTTCCGCAAAAGACCAAAAACTCTGCTTTTCAGACTTCACCTCAGTTAATAAGAAAACCGTTCTCTTCCCTTTGTATGACAGGTTTTGTGGCACAAACTTCTAAAATGTCAAAGATTAGACTGTAACTTACTGTTCAATAGCTCTAGTGATGATCTCTATCCATATTAATGCACTCTTGTAAGTTACTTTGAATAAAAGTGTCTGCCAAATAAGTAAATTGTAAAATTGTAAATTGTACTTGTTAAGCAATCAACACACTATGATCTCAAATAATCATTAAATTATCAAAAATTAGGTGTGTGTTGCAGTGCAGTAGGCTAGTCAGCAGTTGGAGTGACATACACCCATATGCAAGCATGCTGAATGATTTGTAAGTACTGCCTTCAAATGTAAAAATATGTCTGTTGACCTTTCTATGTGATATATCATGCTCTTTCTGGAGCATTAAAGAAACTAAAATGTGGAAATGATATGGGCTGATATTTTTAAATGTCCCAAGACCCTTGGATTAACTTGTTCTCTTTCCATGTAGCTTTGTTGAGGTTCTACAAAACTATTTATTTCTATAAAGAATTCACTCCTGCCTCGCCACCTACTCTACTCTGTTGCTAGTCCAGGCCCTGGTTCTCTCATGTCTGGGCTACTGCAATCACCTCCTCACTGGTCTCCCTACCTGTGCCACAAAACCCCTGCAGCTAATCCAGAATACAGCTGCATACCCTCGATTACAACCTTCCCAAGTGTTCTCATGTCACACCCCTCCTCAACTCACTTAATTGGCTACCTGTCACAGCTAGAGGAGTGTTAAATTCAACAACAAAACATAAAATATTGTGTCCCTTTAGCTGAATTAAAAAAATAGGCTATGTTATTAAGTTTGTTATTTATATTTCATTTTGTCCTTAGGCTACACAAAAAGTTTTCATTTTGCTTTCAATTGTTTTTATAAGTGCAGTTTAACAATATCAGCCCACTCACTTCCACATTTTAGTTTCTTTAATGCTCCAGAACGGACATGATAAATCACACAGAAGGGTCAACAAACATATCATTTGAAGGCAGTACTTAAAAATCAGTAAGCATGCTTATGTGTGGGGGGGTGTCACTCCACCTGTTTGCCACCTGCACTGCAACATGCACCTCATTTGTAATAACTGAATGATTATTTGAGATCGTAACAAGTATCTCCATCGAACTCTTGGCTTTGGAAGACAGAACTGCATGTTAAAGAGAGAACAAAGGGATGGCCCTAATTCTAATCCATGCACATAAATACAGTATATGTATCAATATTGAGCAATGCATCATTAAATAGGCCCCAATGTGTACACCATCAAAATAAGATTAAGTACTGGTAAAATTATCCAGACATTGATGGGATGGGATGGATTTTAAGGGATCAGGTAATCTGTTTCAGACAGAGATGTGCCAGGTAGGTAAAATGTAATAGTGTGATAAGACTTGGATCTGTTACTCAAAGTTAAATATATCAGTTGCCTGCGGGAACTAACTCCCTGTGTGCTCATTAAATGGTGATTCTCCCGTTGATTTGAAGTAGCAAACAACAGACAGTATTTATCACAGGAGAACCCAAGTGACATATTTAGTAGCTTAAGAGACTGTAACAGACTAAATAACTTTCACACACATGCAATGTCTCACTGAAGGAAAATGAAAATCTGTCCTGTCAATGTTTGACATTTAGTACATGTGATCATGCCATTTAATAATGTATTGGAAGGAGGCAATGTCTTGTTCAACTGAAAACAGTCCAGAAATAATCAATCAAAAATAAACCTTGTACATGTGCAGATTATGCCAGCTCCACACAAGTCAACATTCAGTTTGCAGAGTTAGGCATACTAAAATAGGAGTATTTGATGTACTCTACATTATAACCATAACTAAGACAAGATGCTATCTTGACTTGACTGACCATCAATTTATGCAACATCCAACTGAATGGTGAAATAAAATGAGTTCGATGAATTCTGGTAATGCCAATTTAATTTAGTCTACAGCTCTGCATGACGTATTTCTAATGATCCACTTTGAAGCAGTATGAAACAGACAGGTATCAAAAGTAGATCAAAATGAAACCTTGTCTAATAGGCAATTCAAAGGCAACACTGTCTGGAAAAAAAACATGCATTGAGGAGAATAAGAAAGAAAGTGACCCCAAGCTTCAGCCTATCTTCCTCAGGTCAACACCTAATCCAAGGTTTGGCTCCTTTTCCTTCTAGTGATGACTCTGCAATATTGGATCGTCATGACATGAAGAATTGAAGGTCACTTTGACCATATAAATGGAATGCCAAACAGAAGTTTCAGTGTGACTACTAGGCACGTAACAGATGGCTGCTATGTGTCACTCCAAGAGCTATTGTGTTCAATGATGGCATGTGGAGGGGCGGAAGGAATCAGATCACATTAGAAAAGAAGCTCACGCTTAAGTAAGGAGTGTATTCTCATGAGGAATAACATAGTGCCTTAAACTTATCATGAACTCCTGTGCTAGAGTTTAAGCTGAGAAGTATGAGATTCTCTAGACACCTCAAGAAAACCTGTCCTTGTCTATTATTGTGTAATGGCCTGCTTGCAAATGTATTTATTTATTTTGTCCCTGCATATTATTATATTTGTTTATTATATTAGCTATCTTGAAATGTAAAGAAACCTAAAAATTCCAATGTTGTATTTATTGATTACCACAGAAGAAGAATTTTGATCATTAAGAATTTATTATTATAGTCATTAAGAGACTATAAACTAAAAAGAATTATGACATTAGAATTTTTGACTTTATTCTGATTTCATTCTGAGAAATTCAGACTTTAATCTCAAAAATTCTGTCATTATTGTCAGAATTTATGACATTAATCTCAGAAATTCTGACTTCATTCTCAGAAATGTATCAATCATTTTCACATGTGGCCTTAATCCTCTTCTATAGATTATTGCTGTAATACTCAAGTATAGTTAATTCAAGGTGAGCTGGCAGCAATGTCAAGCAACTTTATTTTTCGAACTATTTGTTACTATTTGTAATACCATGTTCTTTATTCTCTAAGTTTAAATAGACAATCATAGTTGTGAGACATTCCCTTTGCTGTAGTATCCTCCATCAAATCAGGAGGGTGCACACACACATATGCATCCTCCAAGACATTAATTAACTATTAAAATCTCAGGAGTTGCTAGCTGTACCCTGTTTGTCTATCAAATATGTCATTGCCTGTCTTTGTTTTCTAATTTGAGAGTACAGATATAAACTTTTGCCCCCCAAAATATTGTTAGCCTTTATTGCAACATCATTCCCAACTATACAGGACTAGTAGTTGGAGACTCTTTTTGTTTCTTAGTTGAACATTATTTCCAGGGTATCCAATGTTTGATTAGATACACTAACACCTTTTTTCTGTGGACAGAAACATTTGGCTTGGTAGGAGGTGCTCTTCTACTTTCTTCACACCGCAGTATTGCAAATAAAAATATATTAGCATAACATTTATGCTAATTTATTTGAGGTCTCCCACTGTGGCTGCAATCTGTGACTTTCCTGTTCCATCCGGTTGAAACACTCAAGTGTGAATAGGGTATTGGCCATGGACACAAGCAAGACACTACCCTGTAATTGGGCCACATTTTATTGCACTACCCAGTTTGATTACTACAAGCACAACACACTGAGCACTGGGCCTGCCTCCTTTCCTAAACAACCCATGGAGGAGCATTCACTCATAATTGTGTATCCATCCATCCATCCATTGTTTATTTATTGTGGGTGCTGGAGTAAATCCTTACACCCTTGAAACTGAAGAATTCACTCACACACTCATACGGGCAATTTAGATATTTTGACAGCATGTCTTTGGTGGGAGTAATATATATGCGGACACGGGGAGATGCAAACTCTAATATTAACCTTCTCAAATGCATTGCACCATGATTAACTCATAATGTTTATTTATTGAGCAGTAAACAACACAGATGGCTACATAATATTTTATTTTATTATTAAAATTAATCAAATGCATAATGATTCCCAGAACAGACTAACACAGATGGCTGTTTATTTTATTATTACATTATAATTTCCTGCTAACACGGGCTGACACTATAATTCCTGTGGAGCATATTGTTTATTTACACTGTCATTACCTTGCATGGTGACATATGTATATAAAAGTTTAATTCTCAGTGGCTTTACCTCTTACTGTTAGTATTAATTAAAAAATAAATATAGTAATTCAATAAAAAACTTTAATATTCAATATTGTTCACAAATTAGGCATTGTGTTTAAAAGGACATACAATACAACATAAAAAAAAAAAAATATATATATATATATATATATATTATTATATATAATTATAGATTATTTATGTACTGTGTACATTTTGATATGTACAAAATCTGAAATATCATGTGGATGTTGTGTAAAACAAACGTATGTTCTTGAACTTAGCTGGTCCAAATGAAAAGAAACCTTTCTTTTTACAATTATCATTGTCAATCATCAAGGTCAAGAGAGCAATTCCCATGAGAAGTCTGATTTTCATGTACTCTCTGCAAGCACTTTATTCAAATTGAACAATATCAAATTTACTCATACAGGATCTCACTGAGTACTGAATAGTGTACTAACACCATGTTAAGAAAGTTTGCTTGATATGTCCTTGAAAATGTTAATGGACATGTGTTCATTTTTACATCAAATTGAATGTGTAGGTTTGCAGGATAAATACACATACACAATAATAAAACCTAATGTTCATGAGATGGGCCTCTCCTAAATGTATCCTGTGGTCTTACCTTGAATAGTTGAGGAATTCAAATGTTCAAGAAAAGAAAACATTGCCTTCCTGTATTTAGATCGTCATTGCTGTCACATGCTACTTCAGAGACACACCATCATTACTGAATGCACCATGCCATTCTTTCTAACATGACATTATTCATATTTGCATAGCAGGTTTCCTCTTCTAAGCAACATGTCAGACATACAATAAAACAAGTACCCCACCCTCGCCCCCTACCCCTCATTCACAGGACCTTACAAATTCATGGTGACAGACACTTCATACCAAAAGATACTACTACATGCATTAGCACCATGAATACATGCCACTTTAGGTTTTTTACCTTACAAGGGTAGAACACAAGGGATGGTTCTCTGTGGCTCAGTTGTAGAGAACCTGCTCCATGCTGCTAGGTTGTGGGTTCAATACACTTAGACTTCCAGGTGCTCTCTGTTTAAATACTGTTTTTCAGTTGAAATGTATGCATTCACTACTGGTGCAGTGGATAGCACTTCGGATCAAAAGAAGGTCTCGGGCTAAATGGCATATATTAAATGGCATATATTAGAACACAAGGGATGGTTTCTCCCAAACCAAAACACCGTTAGGCTAATTGGAGAGTCTAAATTGCAGGTTCCTAGAACCTGTGTCCATGGATTGCTACCCAAGTATATCAAGTACGCATGCTTAAACTTCCAGTTGCGACCCTGACCAGGAATAAACCTCTTTGACAATGGATGGATGGATGGGTAACACCATTTACTAATGGCGACTTAAAATCAGTCTCTGAGAGACCCTGGATGTGATTTTAAAATAAGGAACACAGACATCAACAGAGAGCAGTTGTGTTTTGAATTATAGAGCTTTAAGTTATTTAAATTCACCTTCCAGAACCTTGCTTAATGGTTTAGATAAAACATGTCCTTCAATATTCAATGATTTTCCTCAGTACCACAGTGCATGTGATTATCTCAATGGCCTGTATATGCAGATACTGTAGACATTGACAGCTTAATTTTGCTTCAAATTGATCAGTTTTGAAGATATTAAATTCTGTTCACAATTTCCGGAGTAATTTCCTATTTGAAAGGCTATTGTTTTCTACAAATAAGATATTGAATGAAACATTCTGTGGAAGCTGAAGATTGGTGTCAGCACAACAGAAAATGGAATTTTTGTCAAAGATAAAACTGATTTTTGTCAAAAGAAAACTTTGGAATATTACATTAAAGGAAGTGCAACAAGTCTTCTGGGGCTAAACATTTTAATAATGAAATACACAACTTATATTTTAGCATATAGGAAATCGTTTTAGAAGAACAAACATGAATGCCAGACCAAACTGGCCTCCAGCTAGTTTTAATCCCTTTCAGGAATGGCCTGGGGCATTACCTGTCTAGGTCACTGAATAAGACTAAGACTCAAAGTTGTATATATTACAGTATATTACAGCAGTAGTTCTCAATCCTGGTCCTGGGGGACCCACGTGTATGCTAGTTTCCGTTACAACCACAGTTGCAACCCTCTAATTGTAACAAGTTGTTAATTGTTGAGACATGATGCATTTTTTATATCTATTGAAAGATGGTTTACCTTCTTATGGCCACATTATGTCAGAAATAACTATGCATGCCATGATTCACATCCCAGGACTTAATCAGTAAGATCAACTTCATTTTCTGTAATGTGCTGTATGACAAAAGATTCCTTTAGGCAGAGGCTACAATCGACTATGACATGGCTTGGTTAAATGCTCGATTCTGATTGGTCAACAGGGTGACACGGAGGGTTCCATTATTATTATTTTTCGGACGTGTTATCCGGGGCTCAGGATGTAACATTTTTCACATGCAAATATATCAAGGCTCCCACCACTGAACTTAACATTAGGCTCCTGACAATAAAAATGCACTTAATTCAATGAAGTATTCCTGTTCGCAATCAGCATTACCTTGGTACCATTATTTTCTTTGCCGTGGACGTACTTCATGAAATGTTTTCTAATTTAGTGAATAAATGCATTTCTAACATAATTCACCAATTGTGTATTAATTAATTTGGCAAGTAGCCATGGTATAAGCAGGATAATGTACTGCGGACAAGTCCAAGGTCATAAGACCCCTCTGCATCACGTCACCCTGTCATGCTGTTATTTTCAACAACTGACTTGTCCGCAGTACATTATCCGTTACTTAAATTATAGCCCAACAGGTGAAATCAGTGAGGTACTAATTGTTGAAAGTGTGGACACCTGGTCATTGAAACTAAACCTTTTGTAGAAAAGAAAGATATCAAAGACAAAAGCAAATGGCAATGAGCCAAACCTGCATTGTGTTAAAATAAGTTAAAAGAAAAAATATTAAAAACTTAAAACATGTTGTCAACAACTTTAATTGATTGGCTATAACAAAGAAATTGGCAATAACAAAAACCAGCATACACATGGTCCCCCAGGATAAGGATTGAGAACCACTGGATTATAGCACCATATTTCATGGATCCTGACGTACTTTGAATGCATGACAGTGAACCTTGAACTAAATGCAATAAAATAAGCAATGGAATGCACATTTTGAAAGAGGATGAATGATGAGTGTGGTAGTTACATATCCTCCGTCTATTGGAATGAATGATGCTGGATATCAAATTTGAAACAGTTTTTAGAATTGAGCAAACCACCAGCAAGAGCAGAGATGAAATAAAAGTGCCACAGAAAAAAAAACACCTTCAAAAGAGTTTCAACAAAAATAACTTTGAGCTTTGAAGAGTCAGACAACCCCACTGAATTGCGTGAATGTGTTTTGTTAAATAACTGAATAATTAAACAACATACAGTTAACTGCCAAAATAAAAGTAACATGAGTAAATGAGGGATCCTTTAATTGGGTGCAGTATTGTGAGTGTCCATTGGGGGATACCCCGGCCAGTTCCACCAGATAGGCACGGCACGGTCCTCCCCTTTTCATCGAGCCTCTTCTCGCTAAGCTGGCGCTCTCCTAGCCCAGGCCGTTTAAATGCCCCAAGCCACCACCCTCCCCAAACTGTTGCCTTTATTTTGGCAATTACCTGTATACAATTTATACTGATGAATGGTTGTCCAGATTCTTCAATGATTTGATGATTTTCTAAATAAAAGTCAAAGTAGAGTTTGAGATGTAATCATTATCTTTATCTGTGCCTTTCTATAACTGTGATTTCAATAAAGGATTTATCATTTTAAAGCCTGTCCTCTGAACTATAAAATAGATTCTCCTTTTGAGTTTTTTAAACCTTATTTTGCCAGAACTGGCCACACATATAATGTTGTGAACAAAACTGAACACTTTCTAAACACATTTTAAATCTTATTAGGGTATTATTTGTTGTATATTGTTACTGCTGTATAACTCAACACAATAGCCTAGATTCTATCAACAGATTAGATTCTAGGTGCGGCCGTTATTTGCTTGCTGCTTTGCTTGTGCAGGTAGTTCCACACAAGAATTCTGATTCGCCGAGGTCAAGTATTCTGACTGCTGTAGGTATTTTTATAAAGGATTGAGTGGAATTTCTCAGCATCTTTCACTTCCCCAGTTGGCATATGGCAGTTAATAGGGTTTGTTTTTGTTTGGGGCAATGACCCAGGTTTTCATTTTTTACATTTAATTTAGTTGGAGAGGTATGCAGTTGAGCACATACATATAATTTCAAATTATATCCATTGTGGATAGAGTTCAGTACAAAATCAAAAATACATTTTTGCCTTTTTTTTGCACTCTGCCCCGCCTTAAATTTGACCCTTTGTTGGACTTTTCTTCACATCTTCAAATACAAACATTCTTCTCTTTTCCATCCACTTAATATCTTACCCCTTTATCAGCCTGACCCAACCCAATGTGATGTGCTCACTAATATTGATTAAAGACTGTTCCATTAAACCTTTTTGTTTTTTCTCTACCCAATGTTGGCTTATGTGCAAATGTTGAGCCCTCCTTCCTGATTCTATTACTGTGTGCAGTCATGTTTACAATCATCATCATGTGGTAAGTTCTTTGTACTTTTTGTGATAAAGGTTTTTATTGGAGTAATGGTGGATATGTCCATGATTATTTCACAAGATGATCACAACAAAACAGATAAAACAATAACAACATACAGTAACTTTGGTACACACTGACAGAGCTTTAAAAAAACATAAAAATCAGCATCATAAGAGGATGTAAGCTCATTGGATGGGTAAGTTGGACATTACTTGGTGAACCTACTCCAGACTTGAATAGTAGAGGCACAGGCATTGTTAATTATGGATATTGTGCATTACATTTGGGTAATATCTCTAATGAACCAACCTTGTTTATGGGGGAAAATATATTGAGGTGATCAAAGTGTAGTCCTCTATGACATACTGGTATTATACTGCTATAATATACAGTATACACTATAGGCTATAAAGTGGTATTATACTATTGCCTCCAGCCTTATGTGCTTGCACCAGTTGTGTAGTCATGTGTTAAATTGTTATATATCATTTTACTTACATGGGGTAGCATTTCAGAGAACTCTGCAAAGGTTCTGCTCATGAGCCTGTTACTAGATAAACAACATTTCTTCAAGAGAACCACAAACCTGTCCTGACCAATTTACTTAATTCCAGTGTAAACCAGGTTCCTCCCCTTGTCTGACTATAAACTTGTCCCATCACTTTGGGAGGTCTCAAAAAGTATCAGGCAGGCAGCGCACTCTACAAGACTTCCTGTCTTTTGTGAATACATGCTGTCTGTAGCAATGATCATTGGATGATTGAATTCAACTTCATCCAAGGTCATAATTCCTTTTGAGAATCCACTTTGGATTTATTTCTGTGTAGAAGTGAAACAGTGGTGACTCAAGACTTTTCTATGGGGAGAAAAACTTGGATTTTATCAAATTTAATATTTTTAAAATGTAGGGTATGATTCAAAATAATATAGCACACACTTTGAGGAACACTAATCCTGGAGGATGGGTTAGTTTAGCAAACACGACACTGGATTGTTGAGCTGTATAATAAAATTATTGCAAGTACCGTAACATATTAGGAGAAACATATAGCCGACTGTTGCTCTTGAGAACTAGATCTGCTTTCACTGTAGTAGTGTCAAGATGTTTCTATTTTTATTCATGGTGAGCATTTTGAGGGATTATGTTTTCCATGCCACAAGACCTTGCCAAAAGTTCAGCAGTTCCAAAACAATCAACAGGAAGGGTTTTAGGTTTTAAGAAGCAGTATGAAATATTTGAGTGGATGTCAATCTATATCTTTGCCCCCATAGGTATTTGAGTTGCAGAGTTGCACAATAAAACCTGCTGAAAGAAGACTGACCCACTGTTTAAGTTTTTTTTTAAATGTATGATGTTGAAAGAAATATATGTGGCTTCACAACTGTACATGTATGCAGGCTATATAGGTGACATCATTACCATGTAAAACTTGTTCTCTTTATCATAATTGATAGATAATGGAAAGGTAAATAGGCTATATAAAGACATACACATGGTGCATGCATATGGCCATATATGCTAAAACATCATCCACTATCTGACCCAGACCAATTTTCCATCATAAATATATTGGTGTTTACTGTAGCCTACTTCATAAACGCTTGGGACCAATATATGGTTATATTGCAACGCTATATCTTATGTTTGCAATGCAATACATTTACACATTACGACGGCTTTTGAAATCAGCAAAATGATTGTTTTGCAATATAATTCCAGTGATTATAATGCTTAAATTTAACGATGACGCAAGTCAAATGCATTTTAAGTGGCAATATTTATTGACTAATGACACGGAATTAAATATAATGCAGGTAAAGGTAAGTTTCGCTTGCAAGCAATTTTCCCTCGCGTTTACTGCTAGATGGAGCCCTAGTCCGTGCAGTGAGAATAAATCCGGTTCCGAGTCTTTCCTCTCTCCATTCGCTCCTCATATCTTTCTCAGACTGTATTTCACCGCGCAGTGCTTCGGAGCTGGTCTGTCATTTTCTCATAGAGCTCTGTTTTGTAAGCAAACCATTTCTGGAGTCATTTACTGCGGGGCTTTTAAACACAGGCAAAGAACTCTGGATACCTCCCTGGGTCAATCGTTTCTTCCCTTTCTGCCTAAAAGATCCTGGTGTAGCCTGTGGGCTGTATGGAGGAGGACGCGGCTTTGTATTGAAGGTGGAGAGTGATCTGGATACAAAATAATGAACCTTTGATTTTCCCTACATTTATTTCTGATTAACGGATATTAGGTATTGACTGAAAATCCACAAGCCATCTTCCAGGAAAATAATAGGAGAGTTCGACTGATTGTTTGGATTCAATGTCCATCATTACATTTGAGACAGTATCTTCGTGCATGGTGTAAAACGGGGAAGGACGATATTCTAAGGAAAAAAGACAATTATACGAACACTTCCACTCTTGTTTTTTTTCTTTTCCAATGGCAGGACTTGAAGGAGATCGTTGCTACACGCGGATCAGCATCTTCTGAGACTCGGTAAGGCTGTTCTAGCTGTATTCGATATATAAATTATGTTTATCTTCATATCTCTCCAGTTGTCGGCATTTCGTGAACCACATTTATCTGCGTTTTGTATATCGCACCGAAATCGACATTATACAGGAATATCCACATAACACTTGCATTACGTTGTGTCCGGTCATTTGGCAAACATGCCGTTTTGAACAGTCTTGCTTGGGCAAGATATCGATAGTTTCTGGTGCGTCAAGGACGCTTATTGTTAGTCAATTAATCAACGATTACTTCAACGATGTATGAAACTAGACTGTTTCCGTTATAGAAATGATCAACGTGGTTATATTTCATATTCCGGAAGAAAAAAATCGGTGAGAGCCTTAATTGCATTGTTTCGAATATGTCATAGATGAAATAGTGTTAAGTTCTCACAAATCTCAACTAAGCAAGAGTCAAAAAGCAAGCAGTACACAAAATCAGAGTTGGACCATCGTAAATATATTTTAGTAATACATCTACATTTTTAACGCTAGTTATGCTCTTGGAGGGATCAATTGGAAAATGTATTGTGGGGAAAACGTGTTCCGTATGGAGGACCTAATATTCCTTTAAGTGCAATGATGTTACTAGCTTCGAAAAAGAAAACAGATCATACCTATACTTCCAATCTCATGGATAACACCAACATTAGCAGCAGCAACAACCACAACAACAACAACAACAATAATAATAATAATAATAATAATAATAATAATAATAATAATAATAATATTTATTATTATTATTATTACTAATAATAATAAAGTGGCAATCGCAACATACCGTGCTACGGCATGCTATGGCCCTTAATTGACATTATAGAGGGTGCATTAAAAGATGAAGTGTAGTCATTATCTGTTGTACATAGGTTATAGCAGGGCGAATGAGTAATTGCAGCCTACTCTGTATTCGTTACAGGTGAAGAACATATTTAGAGCGTTCTGAAACAAATATGACTACACTTTCAATTTTCAGCCAGATCTGAAGACGATATCGAAATACAGAATGTAAATGAGGATATCTGTACTTGCAGTGATATTCTTTGCCACGTTTAAGTGAGCTGAAAAAGTGACGCAGTAGTGGAAGGATCTATTTGCATGATCAGAGGGAACACAATATAAGTATAATTAAAATCTTTTGTGTGGAGGACATATCTGAGAATGTCATGTGTTGTCACTTTTTGTCTAATTTATCTCCGCTTTGTACACAAGACTTGGCTGGTCTCTTTGCTTGTGATAAATCATCCTGGACTCATTGACATTTGCTGTCAGCGTGTTTAATATATGGTGTCTGAAGTTTTATTTTTAATAACATTTATTTTTTAATTAAGTAAAATGTATTGTTGCTGTTTTTGCTATCACCGGTACAGTTTAAAATGTTTTCATTTAATCTGATTCATTTATTGTGTATTAATTGCATTGCAAAGTGGAATTTGGCATCATATACAAATGTGCACACAAACTGATCCATGCACAACCAACTCCAACACAAGTAAAATATATATCCTTGTTTTACTTAATCATGCAGAGCAACAAAACTGTTCCGCAATATGACTACATCATTGTAGATGGGCCTATATTTAAGTATTATGAAAAGTTACATTTACTGTTTTTTAATGAGTGCAATATATGCTTTGTGACGAGATAAATTTACTGTAAATCGAGTAGACACCAAGACAATGGTGACAAGAGTAGACACCAAGATGGTTATGGTTATCATCTTCCACCTTGCAATTTTTTTAATTTCAAATTATTTTCAGTATGTTTTTTCCACCATACAAATTACATTTATGTGTAGCCTATTACAATGAAGACACACTATTCTCTGAGCTATCTGTAAGGAGTTTAGTTTTACATAGTTAAACATTTTTCTTAGCCATTTCACCCACCACTGCAACCAGTTTACCCTGTTGTAGAGGATGTTTAGTTACTACATTACCTGTCCCTGTATTCCCTGAAAAAAGCACAGATCGGGCCCTTTTCTTTGTCTGATATTCTGCTTGAGTGACTTTGACTAGACTACATTCCTGTAGTAGCCGATCTCTAAGCAGCACATCTCCAAGCAACCCTGGGACTACTGTCCAGACACATGTATTAATATGTTTCTGAAACATGGAGGATCACTTCACTTTAGAAGTGTTTGGTGTAGGTATCATGGCGCTTAATATGTAGGGTTATTATCAGTTCGTGAATAGAATTGGGAATTTGCCATCTTCATTGTGAAGAAATTACTTTTCTGATCAATCAGAACCACGGTTAGCTGTTTTTTCAACATGTTGTTTGGTGGGCCGCCCTTCTACAGTAGATGATCTAAGATATGAACGCATTGAGAGGGGAGGTCGCTTGGAACTGTAAAATGTTCGTAACTGAATGTGACGACACACATTTTAAGATTTTGAATGATGCATTGATTTCAATCTTGACATTACTGTAGCCTTATTTTTGAATATGGTAGTCTTGTTTTGTAGCTGTAATTCATAGTCTATAAGAATTAATAATCAAACCAATGATAATTAGGATCCATCAGAACATTTCTTTGTCTATTTTGGCTTTCTGAACCAAACAACTCTTTTTCATTGACCCACTATCTTTGCCTTCTTTTGTGAACTGTTTGATTTTGTTTCCTCCTTTCTTTATATCAAACATTGATCATTTTCCTATGTTTTGCAATAGTGCTAAGACATGCTCATTTGTCTAATGGACAAGTCCAAGCATTTGGATAGTATTTCAAGTGTTTTTATTAAAGGAAATGAATTTGTCTTTTTGCATCAGTGATAATAAAGAGCTTTATACGATATAATTGCATATGCTACTTTCGGTTTCATACCTCGTTAAGTTGACCAATCAGTACGTGACTCTGAGGTTCGTATCTCTGAGGTGCTGCTGTGTTTTACTCGGGTTGGTTTATTTGTGGAAGATTGATCCAAATGTAACTGTTTCAAATGAATTCAACTTTTCATTATAGTATTGTCTTTATAGTATTCCTGGAATAGAGATTTGACTAGATTTAAGTGCTGTTTGTAGAATGGGCTCAATGTGTTTTCATGGTAACACAATTACTGTGGCATTTTCTGAAAGTGTCACAATGTTCATTGAAACAAACATCACTGTCTACCAAAACTAAACATGACAGGAGAGCCCTGAACATTCTTCCCAGAGGAAAAGTCTATAGACATTTAAGCTCACTGTGTAATTGGTTGCCAACCTGTGCTTTGTTTTCAGTTGTCTCCTAATTTTTGTATTGTTTACTGTTCTGTAACAGGGACAGTATTTCAGTGCTTGTCAAGAAATCGGACTGCCAATTTCTTATACTGTCATAAGTTCCATTCCATTAAAAAACAGATTTTATTGTAACTGACTTCAGTATACTCTCCTAATCAGTGGCAGTAAGATGCTAGGCATTTTGTCACTTCCTTAGAGACTGTTTCAACTGTTTCACCCATTTCAACCATTTCCAAGATAAATATTTTCCTTGTTGATTTTATCAATTGTGGAAAAAAAACATATAGTGTGATGGAACAAACCTTTTTATTTTTTTAAACTATTTTTATAACAGCTCACTTTGAACTTTAGTTCCTGACAGAAAGCAAACAATTATATGGCACTCAGATTTGCAGGAACATATTGATGACAGTATATTGTATATTTTATTGCCATATTTCATTGCAATAAAGTTTTGTGACAGAATTGTCCTGCTGATGATAGATAAACAGAAAAATCACAAGTTGTTGTCTTTTGAAAAGTAGGGTCTCCGATTTAGCGGGGGGTGGAGGGTGGGGGGGTTCCTGGACAGAGAAGACATTGGTCTGGGCTCAGTCAGTGCTTGTCCTTTTATTCAACTTGCAAGTAAATGCAGGTGTTCGTTTCATCTTCACAAACACACAGTTTGGCAAATTCATTTAGGTGAATGCTGACTTTATCAAACTACATTTGTAGATAGGGAAATTTTTTAAAATCTGTAAGTCACAGGTAAAGACAAATGTTGATTGAATCCAGACCTGTATTCAAGATTATAAATGCTAAATCTATTTCCAAGTTGGAACAACAAGAAATCAAATACATTTATACTTACAACTACCTGGCTAAAGTGCAGAATTCAAGTACAGTTCAATAAAGTTCAAAGAGTTCAAATAAACATAAAAATGAGGATGCTACATCCTGTGTTCTTGTACCACAGACCATGTCTGTCTGTTCTCCAAATATAAGCAGTATTTGTATGAGCTCTGCCCCAAAGCTATTATTGAGTGCATTTGAATGCCTTGGACCTACTTAAGAAGCAATCTGCTAACAGAAAGCACTCTAGTTACATACAACAGTGCATTACACTGGTGACTGTTTAAGAATTGTTTGCATGTGTGGCAGTAAAGAACAGGTCAGCTCAATTTACATTGAAATACATTACAAAACTAAGAGAAGCTGATTCAATACTCAGAATGAGAAAACACAGGACAATGTATTTTAAATGTGCATGCTTTTGACATTAATCAAGTTTATACTACATGTGATTTAACAGCAGCTGTTCCCTTTTTTCAATACTAATAATATTAACATTGGTTTGAACCCAACAGCTATTAATTCTGCAATTCAACGTGTTGTAAGCATTGAATTCAAAAGTTAAGAAAACAATGAATCAGCAACACTGATTGTGCTGTGCCAATATATGGAAATTGGTATAGATTTGCCAAGAATTCCTCATCTTAGTCAATACTGATTTGAGCTCAAGGCCCAGCTATATTGAGATGCCCAGACGGCTGTACTGTGGTCAGGGATTTGACCTGCTTAATAGTTCACAGAAAACTGATGTCGCCATTAAACAAGTCATGTGACTACGTGACATAACACTCAAGAATGGGCCACCTCCCTAAAACAATACTTCAGATTCTGTCAACTCTGATCTTACAGACTTTTTCAGACAGATCTACCAAAGGCTTTTTCAGCTGCATGTTATTGTGCCTTTATAAGTGCCTTGTTACAATGTAAATCTACACAATAAACATGTACCGTGTTGTTGTCACTTAAAGTTTTCACAAAATCCATTAGAAGTGAAGGCCTCCACTAAGTTGAAAGCAGTAAAATGACTGGCTTTCTCTTCTGAGCTCTTGTCTCATCAGAACACTGCTTTGTCTTAATTCAAAGATACTTTTGAAAGCCTCAGACATTTAACCATTATAACTTCTGACTGAGGACACGTAAATGGCTGCACCTTTATCGCTTCATGACTTGAATGGAACTGGACTTATTTCTCTTTTATCACCAAAGCACTCTTCTCCTCTATGACATTCCCTCTTATCTGCACCACTCTGTCATATGTTTCAGGCCCAGTGCATACATTATGTTTATCTCTGAGTGAAAGTGTTACAATTTCCTTTTATTGGGCCAATCTGGGCTTTTCTCCGTCTTTTAATTTGTAATTTTCTTTTTACTTCCGATGAAAGCAGCACTTGCATGACTACTGTGCATTCTACTTTGAATAAAGGATACATATCCAAAAGAAAAAGCACATAAGCGAGCCTGTTTTTGTTTATTTGTTTGTTTATGATGCCCTTTCAGAGAATAGAGGAATAAGCCAACTATCTACTTTGTATGCCTCTGTAACTGGGCTGCCTTTTACAATAATGAGCCAATAAGTGTCATCATCCCATTGATTGAGTAAATGTGATAGTGCACACAATGTGGGCGATGGCCTTAAAATAGATTGCTCCCTCGAGTGATTAAGAACACCATAAAAAATATAGAAATAAACCCATTTTAGAATTATTTCACACTACATGGTTTAATTCTTGTAACTGGAAGGTATAAATATTCTAAAATTGTATATGTGCGTGTTTGAACTGTATGTGACTTTTTTTTTTAATCAACATTTTATATTTTGCACAGCTACTGAAATTGGATTCACTTAAATGCGTTATGCATATGATGCACTTTAGTCAGTGAAAGCCAGAAACCTCAAACACAGGATGCCAAGGATTATTATTTTTTTAATAAAAGGAACATGCTGAAAAACAATACACATTGGTGTGTTATTGCATGGTGCTGGAAAATATTGTTCCTGTTCACTGCCTCACATTTTTGGAAATATTCTCAGGTTCTTCTTGACTAATATGGCACAGTGTAACCCAATGTGAGGGTTAGATTCACATTCAAATGTACAGCAAATGACATGATCAGAGCAAGGTCTGGTTTACAACATGATGGGCATGATACCCCCATGGTTGCCCACATTTATGCAAAAACATATTCTGACCAAAATATTTTCCTAACTCACATTCAATATGCATCTCCATATGCAAAGCGGGTGAGTGAATGGCCATGAAAAGGGGCCGTCATTTGTATTGCAGTATGGCCATTCTGTCAGTTTCAAATCAATTCAGTCAATTGTATTAAATTAACACAATGTTAATATAAGTGGGTATTTGAATATGCAGTACCCTTGACAAAGATGAACAAAGAAGGTATAAGGTATCTGTATTTTATACCTGTGTAACATTTTTATAGGTAATCTTAAAAAAAAAAAAGATATGTCAGAATAATTCACGCCCGTAATAATTATTTTAAATAAAATACAACAAAAATAAATCTGCATTAACATGCCTCTTTTTAAGTTCTTCTCAAGCATAGGGAACTGTATTGTGATCTCCAAAGGCCTCCTGTTTCACTGGGGTATAAGAATGAGGTAACACACTGGGGAAAGGCAAAAAACTCTCTGAAGAAACAAGACAAGGGGTTGTTGTCAGGAGATAGTTACAAACAAATAAATAAAAACATCACAGATTAAGGCAATAATTAAGATGGTGAAAACCACTGGAACAGTGATAAACCTGCCTGGTAGAGGATGCAAGTGCATCTTTCCCCCATGCACAGTGAGGCAAATGGTTTGGTCCCCCGCTCTGATATGAATATATGACCTTTGAGGCCAATGGCCAGTACTGGGATGGATATTCAGTGTTCACAGATAGTCAAAGTGATGCATGGACAAGTATATTCTGTACTGTATACTGTGTATCGAACTTGAAATTAGAGAAGCCATCTTCTCTACTTCCCTAATGTACATGCCTAATCAAAACAAATTTGTTCACTGTGGGGTTGAAAGGAATGCCTTCTGCTCACACATGCATTTTGTATGATGAGGGAAAATAATTACTGTATTTAAGCCAGGAAATCAATTGTAGAGAGAGAAGCTGCCAACACCACCTGTTATTTTTTTGTTTCAGAGCGAGTCTTCCCCCAGGATGCTAACATTTATCAATACATGGACTCTAAAAGGGAGTTTGATTGGTACAAGATTAGCTTATGTTGTATTGAAAATGTTTTTCTTCTATACGGCACTGTTAAAGCAGTGGAGGCAAGAGCACATTTATGATTGAGTCTAGTTTGAACTGATTTGTTGAAATGGGCCTTCGTTTCCTGCAGATATATTACCTGCAGTACAATAGGCAACAATATAGCAATGGGAAGGTTCTCTATTGTTCTCAACAAATCTGCTGAAGAAGTAGACCAAATTGTAACTGTATTTTTTCTTATCGAGTATTTCAATGGTTTTAATTAAGTCTGCCATTCAAGAAAGTTCAAGTTAGGTGTTAATCACCAGGTAGGTATTAAAATGTTAAAGCCTAAATCTTATTCAGTTTAATACTGAAACTCCTGTGCTGTAATATTTTGGAATTTACTCAAAATTAATTGCAGCACAAAACTGATGTATGTTATTTAAAAAACTGTTGTGTGCACTCATTAAAGGGGTTATTCATAAATGTCGACGGTAACTGCTTTTCGTCATGCAAAATACATGTCTGGTTATTTGAACCGATTCATAAACATATCGTGGCAGTGATTGCTGCCACAGAGTCAGATTAACGTTGCCCAGCAGTGTGGCAGCTGACAACCAATTAAATTGTAATGCTAATGAAGTGTTGAATACTTAACACCTAGGCTACGGATTGTCATTGAGTTTTCATTGAAGGCTCACAGAATTGACAAACCTCTGAACCCAGACCAATGGTAGGCTGAAAGGCCAGTTGCGTAAAAATGTAATGTGTTAGTGGCCTTCAATAAGGAACTGGGACTATTTGTTTGTGTTGGGACGAAATTATATCTCTATTCAGATGAAATCGCTTCCTTGTGTCCTTGTGTATGACACCTAAATGATCTTCTCTTGATGAAAAAAAGCTAATGGGATCCTTATCCTCCTCCAGTAGATCATTCTTTTCCTCATGCACTCCCTACGTCTACAATTGCAATACGGCGTCTTATCTGGGAGAGAGAAAAAATCACCCTCAAAAGAATGCCATTCATCAATTTTAAAACTCCAGTCAAAATTGGAGAGAAATGTTCCCTGATCAAAGCCCTTAGTCGACAAATCAGTTTCGATCCAACCATTATTTATTACATCTATTAATAATTACAGCCCCCCTTTTTAAGATTAAAATGTATACATTTCATCTTCTTTTCTTTGGCTTTTATCTTAAAAGCAATGGAAGAATTAGTCAAAAAAAAAAAAAACGCAGACTTGGGGCTCATTTGTCAACTAGGTGATACGCTGTCAAGAGAATACAAATGCCTTGGCAGCGGTCTGTTATGGCTCTCCGGCGCTGGGCCGTCGGAGGATCATGCTGTTAAGGTGAGGCCATCTTCTCAATAGGAGCTCTTTCGTGACAAGGATCTGTCTTTCAAAAAGCCTTGGCGGGAGGTGTATCCCGGCGGCAGACCGCTCTTGTCACTTTGTTGACGATCCATAAAAGCGGGAACCCCAGCCTTCTTCGAAGCTTTTTGTAATCGAAGTAACCGGGTGCGCAGCGCGAGGCGACGCACACTTTCAACAGCTCGGCGGATTATTTGAGAGTGCAGACGGGGGAGATTTCTTTCAAATTGATGTGGGTGGGGGGGAGACAGAAATACTGTTTGATACTCAACTGCTTTGCGAGTAAAGCTGGGGGTGTCACTGAAACATCTGTACAGTGTAAATAGAGTAGAGCACCCTGTACAAACCTGGAGAGTAACCATTTCATTTGAGCACTTACGGGCAGCCTATTGGCGTA
Organism: Aldrovandia affinis; assembly: GCA_029706075.1. Taxonomy (NCBI): domain Eukaryota; kingdom Metazoa; phylum Chordata; class Actinopteri; order Notacanthiformes; family Halosauridae; genus Aldrovandia; species Aldrovandia affinis. The sequence continues at coordinate 5,606,794 of JAINUG010000006.1, forward strand.
TATTATTGAGCCCTTAAAAATATCAGCGTCTAAAATGGTGCCAGAAAACCTCAAGATAAAATAACCTCAGAGTAGCAATATATGTGCCAGTGTCGGGAAACGCAGGTCAAAGATTTCACTTTTATGCTAAGTCAGTTGCTTGGCCATTAATGTTTGCCCATAAATGGTAACACACAAAAGATTGGAAAAGAAAGACCTCTGTCCTAAAAGGGTTTGTCAGTGCACTCAACCTTCAGAAGCCCCCCCTCAGGGTAATTTGCTTAGATGAGTTGTATTATGGTGGTTGTTCTCAGACATCAGAAGAATAGTGTGGTGTGAGGCTTGAGAGGAATGCGACTGGGTCTCTACTCTCATGAATCAGGGAGGTGAGAATGTGAATGGAGAAATGCACTTTACTTCAACCCCCCCCTGTCACTCGGGATACAGGGCATCTATTCTTCTCCACTGTGCCCCTCCGTTGTTTTACCTAAAATCTATTCCCCCCCTCATAAAGAACTGGATTATCAGATTATTTCTACTGCTTTAACAGGCTTTAACAGCTGCTGTTGAAGTGAGGGGTAGTGGTGATGACATGTTTTCAGCAGCACTGAGATGGGGATTTTGCTATCTGGAGAGCCTGTTCCATTCAGAGTGCCAGGTTCCTGATTGGCCGGCCTTGTGAAAGAGGCGTGACCCTTCCCAGAAGTGTTCAATCTAACAATGTGCTGAAACAGCCTGAAAATAAAAAGGGGCGGATACAGGCGGCTCTGTCTACTTGAGCAAAGTGGCATTGGTATGAGCATGCCTGCATTATCTATGAACAAAAACAATCTTAATTATTTCTTATTTCTATTAATTAAATGACTTTGATATGATACAATTTGACCGAAAGTCAGTTTACCGAGGTAGAATACAAACTGTTTACAAAAACAAAAAAACAAAAAAACGGTGTTTCGACATTCCGGGCACCACATTACATTCATTGCTGTAATTTATGCATTTAATTTGAATAAAAGCTTGAACGGGGCTCACATTAACAGGGGTAGAATTTAGAACAGTGCACTGTGTTGAACAGTGACACTTCTCCCCTCCCTCTGGATCTTGTCTGATGGATCTTTTGCCAGTACTTTTAATACTCTGACATTCTACAAATGATCAGTTATTTAGCATGTCCTCTGGCTTAGAGCATGGAGGCAGCCGGTACGGTTCACAGCTCAATATCCTAATCAAATATCGAAAAGGAAGAAAGTTTGCAAATAGGCTCCTGCAGACAGTTTTGTTTAGAGCTAATTATTTACACTCTGCCAGTGCGTTCACAAATGGTTTGTTTTACTTCATTACTCTCCTTGATCGATACAACATTTGAAATTCAATGTATTAATTCCCTGTGTTCTCAAGGATATTGAGCTTCATGTGGAATTTAAGATAAAGCAGATAAATGAGATCAGAGTTAAATTGCTGTAGATAGTGTCTCTCCAGTGCTGCAAATAAAACATCACACTTGTGCCTCTTGAAACGTTATTTAAAAATATATAATTATGGTAGGACAGGAGTACTGGAGATTGCGATTTGTTTATTGTGAAATACCAGTATGTGACATGTTTTTGTATGACACATAAGTAATGCAATCTGGAACTCACAACTGACAAAAGGTTTGTTGTTAATAATGTTTAGCATTGTTTATAATACATATATTTGGTATGGAAGCTCAGATTAACTGAAATCATATCAAGAAATAGCATTGTTTTCCAGAAATGTTTGCCTTTGGGGATTTTGGACTTGAATAACTAAGTTTGTGGACTTTTAGGAGCCTTATATCTTAAGATAGTTTTGTACCGTTTTGGATTTTTATAAATCCTCTTTAAAATCCTCTTTAAAATTCTTTAACACAATTATTTGAAAAACACAAATGTTTAAATTGTGTTATATTATATTGCTCCTGGTGAAGGTGTATTATGAAAAAAATTTTGTTTACTCAATTTTCTACTGAAATGGTGAGGTCAAAAGGGCCTTATTACCTATATGGTATGGATGCCAAAAATATATATATTGTTGAAATAACTATTACTATTATATTTGTTTTGTAGATAGGGAGAGTGGTGCTATTTTCTTTACAATTTATTAAAGCGAATTCCTTATATTTATTGGTTTTACATCACACGAAACTGCTCCCATAATCAAAAGTGCTGAGAATTATGACCCCCCTGACTTCATTTCAATCAGCTCCTTCACTCAAATGAACAACCCTGTTCAAAGGTGCTGTCCCCTGAGTTGTAAGTTGCCTATAGGTTTAAATCTCTACTCTTTTTCTTTGACCTTGAGTTAGGCACTTTACCTGGATTACTTTGTTAGAAACACAGGCATTCCATTCAAGGGGGTTGAACGATTGAACATTTTTCATGTTAAGCAAGCAATAAATCATGAATCGAGAAATCATCCATATCAAGTCTTTCTAAAATTTGAATTAATTTACCTCCTGCTTGCATGCATATGTTTCTAAATATTCTTTGTGTTGTATTTCCATAGAAAGTGGATGTATACCACTGAGGAGAGTGGGATATATCTTAGCGTGTTGTATATCAATATATATATCAAGTCTGCAGGTCAAAGTCAATTGTCGTAAGACCATTTGATCCCACCTATGTTCTTAATTATATATATATATATTTTAAATTTAAGTTTCAGAATTTGCTCAAGTTGGCCTTTTTTTTTTACAACATTATTGTAAATTATGAAATGCAACTTAATATGGTTCTTGTACATGCTTGTATACTTGTACATACAGGTACATTCCAAAATAAAAGAAACACCAACACAAAGTGTCTTAATAGGGCGTTTGATCAATGCAAGCTACCAGAACAGCTCCGATGCACCATGGCATAGATTCTACAAGTGTCTGGAACTTTTATGCAAGGGATGCAACACCATTCATCCATGAGAAATTCCATAATTTTGTGTTCTGTTGATGGTGGTGGAAAACACTGTCTCAGTTGCCACTGTAGAATCTCCCGTAAGTGCTCAATTGGATTGAGATCTTGCTACTGAGACAACCATTGCATATGGTTTACATCCTTTTCATGCCCATCAAACCATTCATTGATCTTTTGTGCCCTGTAGATGGGGTATTGTCATCCTGGAAGAGACCACCCCCACCAGGATAGAAGTGATTCATCATAATAGAAGGCCATCACTCAGAATGGGTTTGTATTTATAGACATTTACCTTGCCCTCTAAGGGGTTGAGTAGACCTAAACTATGCCAGGAAAATGTACCCCACACCATAACAGAGCCACCCTTCAGTTTTTCCTTTAATTTGCCAGTTACCTGTACTTGTATACAAAGATTGTACTCACAATCAGATAATATTTTGTATATTTTAATAAAGCTATGTATAGAAAATACATAGTTTAATACTGCATATATAGTTGAGTAATTGTACAAAGAAGCCATAATTGTCTAATTATTTTCCAAATGCATATAAAACACACTTGCACGCACAAGCACGTGCACACATGTGCACATGCATGCACGCACACACACACACACACACACACACACACACACACACACACACACATACAGAACAACATGTTCCTCCAGGAATAGATTTTGACACCCCTGGTGTAGAGACTGCTGGTGTGCTGCACGTAAGAGAGTTGGAAGCAAGGTTTTCACCCGCTGATGGAACCCTGCCTTCACTCTGAAGGTTGGGGAGCCTTTCCGTCTTATATATTGCAGTTGATAAATCCACATCAGTTGATTTGTTTGTATGTTGACACAACCAAATCCGGTTTGCTCGGCTGGAAATAACTTGTGGAGAACCTGCAGGTATCATGTCACCCATGTTTGCCATGTTGTGGATTATCAGCTGGTGATAAGCTTCCAATTTCGGGTCAACTGCAATTTGATTTGTGGTATCGCAAACATTGTCAGTCTAAATTGTGGACCTAGAGAAGACAAACAAACAGTACCATTCTTATCCAGTTATGAAAGGACCAATCTATTTTTTTTCTGTGGCAACAACTTCAGCCCCTAATACTGTTGTGGCTACACATTGATTCTTTTATGCTGCCTGTACTTCCTCTGGATTGGTTTAATATTGACAAATTGAGACCGTAGTGGGGCTTGTCTGAAGTATTTTCTTTGTGATGGCTCAGGAGGTGTAATTACTTGCTTTTTGACAGGATTTTGCTGTGTGGCTTGGCCTCACTTCAGCATGCTGTTCCTGAACTGTGCAGGTGGCTGTGTCTCTGTAGAATTATCTACGTGTGTGCAAATCATTACAGCTCATATTTAGATAAATGTTATATTGGGATTTTAGGCCATTGTTATTCCAAATAATCATTTGCTGAAAGGGCCCCCGATTCTCATGTTTTTGACAGGAAACTAATTGCAATGGTGTTCTTAGCAGGCAGTGGAGCTATTTTTCTCCCCTAAGGAAACTTTCAGTGCTACAACAATGGACAACCCATTGCTGAGCTTTTCAATGAGTCATATAACTTTATTTTGCAAAATACAGTGTTTTTTCTTTGAGGAGTGAAGGATGAACAATGAAGTCATCAACATATTTGTGACATAAATTAGCCAGTGCAGATATAGTTATGGAACAGTTATTGGATAATTTTTTAACAGTGTTACAATAGTGAAACGGATATGAGTGATACAAAGAATACTTAAATATAAAATAGTGTTAGCTCCATACATGTCAGATGATGAGATATTGCATACCTCAATGGTAGCCAGATTTGCGCTTTGATACTTAATTAAAATGAGCATTTGCTGTCACATATAAATGTATATACTTGACAGCTCTCGTAAATATGAATATCAGTATCTGTTTTCCAAGGCATTCAGACCTCAGGTGTGATCTGATAACTTTATATATATATTTTTATATTACTTTTGTCACAAAATCTTTTTCAAAGTATCAATTGTAAGGGTGTGAATAATTTAAGGATGCTATATACAGTATATAGCACACACACACACACACACACACACACACACACACACACACACACACACACACACACACACACACACACACACACACACACACACACACACACACACACACACACACTCGCTCAGGTCCTAAAATTATATTATTTTATACAAATACATTTGTTCAGAGGAAAATATGTTCTTTTTTTGCTTGTATTCATCAAGGGTGCCAATAATTCTGGACCTGACTAGCTATAGCTTGAAAAGGGAGCTTTATCTACTATGGGCTAATATGTCTAACCTAGTGGATGTGAGTGGTGTATCGTGGCAGGAAACCAAAAATAAAAGGGAAGAGGCAGCAGCTCCACAACCCATTAAGACAGAGGATAAAGTGGTCTCGCCCCACATGCAGGAAACTGCTTTCATCCCTTGGCCCCCCGGTCTTCACGTTAATGCCCAGGGTTTGGACAGACGGAAAAGTACAGAACAAAACGAGAGTACTGAACTCTGAATGCACCGAACTCGAAATTATGCATGTTTCATTTTACTGTGCATGTGCAACTCAATAGCTTATAGACAACTCTAAAAACATAAATACATATGTGCCAGCACATTACACACTTGCAATTATGTGAACCAATCGAATCGAATTGTATTTTATTTTTCCTGCTGGTCTCCAATCAGTTATTATGCGAATGGCCCTGCTAGAGACATGTGTATGTGCTTAATCAAAGAGTGCCTCATCTTTTATGCAAGTGGCCAATCATGAGTTGTCAGAGGAGGGCAATACAGATTCCAGGGAATGGGCTGTAAGAATAACGGAGTCAGTGAATTTCCTCTTGGAATGTGTATGATGTGCAACTGTGGGCAAATGAAGGGATTCAGCTTCTCATTACAGTTCTGAATTATAGCATTCTGAGGCCACCGTTGTCATGGGGACATTCTCCTGGAATGCTATGAAGCCTATTAGTTACATGCCATTGTGGTGCCATTCAGGGTATTGTGCATTGTTGGAACAAGCCACTGTAATTTTGACAAGCACAATGAAGCTGAACATACTGTATAACTAGGTAGATAAAACATTTTACTGAAGTGGACCCTTATTTGAAACAATAAACATATGGACACATTGTTGAACCTCACATTCTGCCCTTCATCCTGAGTGAAGACAAGGATGATGCACATCACTGCGATTCATGGGAGCGAGACTGACGTTCTCCTGAAGTAGAGTAACTGATTTGGAGAGATCACAAGGCAAGGGTGTAACTGCATATTAAATACTGGGGGGCATAATGAAAGGGCATGTTTTATATCCACAAATTATTGTAGGGGACAGATACGACCCTTTTTTCAATATTGCGGGAGACATGTCCCCCCCAACCCCCCACTCGTTACGCCTATGCTCTGCATTTTTATAGAGTGGGTTATTATCTGAGAAAATCTGCAGAAAGGCAGGTGTAAATTCTGTCTACCCATTTCTGTCTATTTGGATTTTTGTGTGAAGAAATATTTTTAATTTATGTAGATTGCATTACATTATAAGATGGAGCCTCTTTTTTGTTAGGATATATGCTGTCTTGAGGTGCCAGGTCCTGTATACATGAATAATATATTTATATACATATATTTTTTAAATCTCTCATAATCTTGATTGCTGTCTTGTTGCATTCCACCATCTCATTGTGCGCTTTTGCCTTTGGCTAAATTGATTTCCCTAATCAATAGTGCAGTGTAGGAGGGACAGAAGGGATTGCATTATACTGTAGGCTGTATGCATTCGCTTACATTGATGTTTTGTACTTTTTAAATAAGTGTAGAGATTGAATATTTTTGGATTTAGTCTTGTGTTTGATGGTGTGGTGGACCAACACTTCCTCTCAATTCTACCTTTCCTTTTTTGCTGTTGGAGTGGCAAAACGATCTTTATCATCTTCAAAATTGTCGTGCCCAGCTTGATGTGGGCCTCACTGATGCAAAACGATTTCAAAGATGACACATTTTTGTCTCACCTTGAACTTAATTGACTGTCTAAAAGCCAATGCTGTAAACGCTGACAGTGGAGTTTCTCACCTATCACGTTGAAGAGTATTTGTTGACATGGAGGTACTTCTTTTCGACGTCTCAGTCTCACTTGAATGTTTGCCATTTTTAGATTTAAGCTTCAATTAAAGACCCGTTCTGCACCAGATTGACAACCGTCTTCCATATCTCATGGTTACCGCTCGCCGTCTTCCTCTCATGTATCTCATTGTTGAAGCATTAGCTGACGTCTTGCGATAGTGATCATTTTGACACCTGTCTTTAGAACGCTGTGATGGCAGTGCTGTTTGTTTTTGTTTCCTGAAAAAAATTCTTTGAAAATTTGAAAAATCGAATCGCAAAACCGATGTAGCACCACCAAGGAAATAAAAATATCATCTGAGGTTGGAGATGGCTAAACAGTAATCAAAGTGCCTGGCTTCCTCTCGATCAGACATCAGTGAATAGGAAGGGTCCGTCTCCAGTCATTACTCGCCAGTTACGCTACGCAAAAAATCTGCGATTGGTGGTTTTCCAGGCTCCAGCACGTAATCAGTCATTATGTCAAAAGCTACCCAGGGAGCCACGCTTCAGCTCGTTCAGCAAAATAATAACCAACAGATAACAGCTCCAACACAAGGAGGGCCGCAGGGTAGGGAAACGATAGCTGGGAAGCTGGAAAATGGGTCTTTTCACTCAGCTTGTACAAAGATATCACCTTTGTTCAAGGTCTGGAGCGGTCTGTCATACTCATCCTTCTCTGGTCTGGCTGGCTGGCTGACTGCCGTGCCGTCTCCCCTTCACCCGAGTGGATCCACATTGTTATCATCATTTAAATGGGTTCTCTTGTCTGTGAAGAAAGGAGCTTTGGGAAAGTAAGAGTTGCATTTACATATTTGAATAACAGTGTGGAAAAACTGTCAAACTACAAAATGCAGAAAAGGTGACTTTGAACCAGTTCTTCTTATTTTAAGACCAAAAATCATGGAAGCAAATTCAGCTTTCAGTAGCTGTATTTCGTCTCCTAGTCAATGGTGACATTCCATGGCAGAATTGCTGTATGAATAAACATTGAAAGAATTTTGAATTGAAAAAATGCATTGTCTGCAACCAAAACCTTGTATTGGAGAAATTTATATTTTTGTCAGTTCAGCCCTTAAGCACCTTGGAGGATTTTGGTGTAGAGTTGTATATCCTGTAAAATAAGAACATTTGTTCAGTCTGTGAGTTGTGTCCTGTTGGTGTCATAATTCCTGTAAACAACACCATGCAAGATGTCAAATGTAATTGTTGTCTATCAATATGGGACTCAACTTTTATCATGTGGAAATTCACTTCTTGGAAACACAAAATTAATTTGAAGCCTCGGTCTTGTGAAACAGTTTGCTTGTGATCCTGTTCTCAGGCTAGCTGTTATTTACTCAATTTAATTATGTAAATGAAGAATGCCACAAAATATCAGTATTGCAAGCCACTATTCACAGCTAGTTTAGCAGTGAGGTTCTGAACAGCCCTGATGATCGGAGGGCATATGTTTTTTTCGACGATCAAACGTTTAAAAAATATGATGACATAAGTATTGACAATGTCAACAGGCATCTGAAAGCAGCAAGGATCCCCAAGGCCACATTTTAGGATTGCTTTGATTGTCTTAAATCTGTTTTAAAGTTTTAAATTCAGGAGCTTTCCTAATAACTGGTTCCATTTTCTCTCTTGTCTTTGCAATTAAACTGCTGTTCCTCAAGGTGACATTTCTATTTGGCACAACTTTTTCATTCTTGCACAATCTGTAAATTCAAAGTGTGAGCAGTACTATGCTTTACGTTCCTGTACACATGTTCAGTGAGTGATGGGAGACCACGGGGTATGGGTACAGGTCAATTGTTTCAAGCACGGGAAACACGTGATGCCATAAAATTGCTCTGTTTGTGTACATTTTGTTTAATTAAATCGTACATTTGAAATGCGCTGCATGGTGAAAAACCATTTGAATTGAGAATTTAGTGAATACAACAAACTAGGCTCCGAATGGCCTTCTAGCTGGTGTAACAGTCTTTTGGTTTTCTTTATTATTCTGCAGGTTCATTTTGCATATTGTTTCATTGTGTGGACAAGTTCAAACAAAGAGGTTAGAGTAAAAATCACATCAGCACACCTTGTTATCAGCAATGTTCTCCTGGCAACAATTACTACTGCACTACTCAGACAATATTTCTTATAACTTGACACAGTGCTTCGACCTGTTTTTCAATGCCTTAAACAAGACGTGCAGCAATGCCTCATGCAGGTGCAGCAAGTTTTGATGAATATCATTAGGTCTTGTCAGGATATGATTGGAATTAATCCACTCCCATATAATGTGACCTCTCTGCCAACACGCCCATAGTTACATATGCATGAAGGCTGAGGCTCAGTTAGAAAACATCCATAATTATCAGATGTGTAATACAAGCAAATACCCTTACATATACTCACAAGCGATTATGTGTGCTATAGTGATTTTAGTAAATCTGAGTGTTTCTAGAAATGATCATCAATGATGATGAAAATTATTTCCCTCGTATATTCAGTCAATATGTTAAGACCTTGCAATCTATTGGGGACATCTTAGAGGTCATCTTTGTGACACGTCTCATGGTCAGGAAAAGCTATAATAATACTGCAAGGGGGTGGGCCACATTTAATTGTAAAATCTGTGAGAAAATCAATTCTGCATCTATAATATAATCCCGGAGAGGTATTGAACATGCTTTATTACTGTATTTCAAGGTCTGTTGCAATTCAAATGACATGCCTTCAAAACCTAAAACTGCTGAAAAAAATGAGTGGTTTAGTGGCAGCTTTATTATCAAAAATTCATTCGCAAACCTTTTCAAATCAAAATTCCTGGCTATGCCACTGCCTCAACCTAGTTTAATCACATAAGGAAGACAACAGATCTGTCTGGATTTAAAACAACAGGATTCTTCATAGCAAATATTTGTTTTTAAAATAGAAAATTATATTTTTATCCAGTCTTTCTTTGGGTGTGATGCTAGGATAAACCACCTTCTATTTGATATTATGATATTAGTCGTTGGGGATTTTAATGAATATTGACCAAAGTTTACATACACGCCACTGTGAATCTTTTGATTTTCAGTTTTATAATCTGCTTCAAACCAGCTCTGGTTCAAACACAGCTAGCTGGGTTGTACTGTATAATTGCTGGGGAAACTTAATTGAGGCGATTCTGTGGCTTCAGGTAATTATATAATCTCTCACCATTCATCTTTTGGCACACCAGAATAGTAGTAAACATAAATATGAGTAAATATATGGGTAATATTGATAAGGGGATGTACAGTTTTTTTATATGAAACAAACTAACTAAATGTGGTGTGGTAATTTTGTGCTTTGATCACTGCCCTACTGCTATCATGAGAAAAAATCAAATTCAGATTGAAAGAACGGTGTAGGAAATGATGAAAACAATCCACAGGCTGTATATTTCAGCCTATTTTCTTGCTCACATATTTTTAACTAGCATGAAATATTTGTAAGAGAGAAACCGGCATGCATCCCTTGCTGTCTTGGCTCATTATGAGCCACAAGGTGTTAGATAATTGTGTCCTCCTGCCAAGGCTGCCCGAGGCTTTGTTTACAAAGTTTTTGTTGGCTACCTGAATCCTACCACAGAATGGATGGCTGCTCAATTGACCTGCAGAATGCATTGCTTGCCATAGTATATCTACACTGTTTCACAGTGGTAATTAATCCTCAGTCAATAGAGGTCAATAACCTGGCCATCCGTATAATCAGTTGCACTGTGGGTCATGTGATGCAGCATGGACTGGGGTAGTCTTTTGTTTTGCTGGTCTGATGTGGAACCCTGTTCATCTGAGTGAAATTCGTCTCGAGAGCCAGCAGCAGGATTTTTAATTGTACCGATGGTAAAGGATGAAATTGAGCGGGGATGACGTGCTTGGGTGCATTGATTTCTCTCCCTCTTTCTCTTTGGCTCTGCAGAGTTGGGATGACAATGGTGACCCACTCTGGTTCAGACTCTACATATGAATGAAGGAGCCAAACTGCCTCCTCTTCTGCCTTTGGTAAAAAAAGACAGAGAAAAACAAGTCCAAACACAAATTAATTTGAAAGTTGAAGACACACCAATAAACATTCAATAAAATGTAGATTAATATCATAATATCAACTAGAATTAAATAAATAAAAACATTTTCACTAGTAATGAGAAAGTGAGGCCTTGTGAACCACAGAATGGGGGAGCTATCATTTCATGAGTGACTCGTTGATTTGAACCAATAGATTTGAACTATTGAGAGTAGTTTGAAGTTGTTTGATTGGTTGGCACAAGTGATTGACAGCGCAATACAACTCCAACCCTTACTGGGTTCAATAAGCTCTCTCTCCCTATGTCCCTGTAGGCGATTTCATTGTAAAAAAAAATATGATTCTGCCTTTGTACCTTGAAGTGAAGATACTCCTGAGAGAAGTGTCGATCCATTGTGGTTGCCTTGCTGTCAATTGTTCTTTGTGATGATGGTTTCCATCAGGTACTCTCTTTCCAGGAGCCATACAGCCATACATGCAGATGCAGTGCGTTCTCATGCATAAATGCACACTGACAGCCATCTGTCTCCCTGTGTTTGTGGCTATATTATTGTGTTTTGCACATTATACAAATGTAACAAACTGCAAAATATGCCAAATAATTTTACGGGTGATTTTCAAATTTCTTTACTTCAGTTGTTGTCATCTCATTTCCTACCACTATGACAGCCTCATTACCAAGACCTGCAAGCAAGTCAGCCCCAGCTTAGGTTATATTTCTGAGTTTATTTTAGAGTTTACACATGAGTCATCCTGCTGCCAAATACGTTACCGAAAGACCCACACAATGAATCACATTCCATAGTGGGAAAGCCACGGGACCGTCGTGACAATTGCAGAACAATTAACTATTTCATTGAAAAAAATATATAATGATAGTGAAATACCAGAAGCCATTGGTATCAGAATGGCCATTCCATCTTGTACCGACATACGACATTCAAATATATGTGCTGTCGATAGCAAGGCCACCGTAGTTATGATAGGGAAACAAATGGGGATTGCTATGTTAAACTGAGGCTATTTGAATGGAAAAATGCTGAACAAAGTAACATAGGTTCGTATTGAATTGAAAAACTAACAACTAACTAACTAAACAAAAAACTATTAATTAAATAAAACTGACTGGGTAGTCGATTTTATGCATAAAACATTCACTGTCTATGCACAAAACTTTCAGTGAAGTTTCTGAAAACTCAGTGCATACTATAACCCTGATCAGCTAAAAAATAAAATATCCTTCTTTCAGCCAGCCCTTGAATTTTGCAAAGCAGTACGGTTATTTGACCCCAGGCAAGTATGCACTATTTTTTCTTTCAATTTTAATTTGGTGCATTGCCTATCCCTACTGTTGTGCAGAATAGTAAGTGATAAAGTGTTGGCACACATTTACTTTGAAGTCAATCCTAGAAGCTTCACTTAATTAGATGATGGATGTGCCACAAAGGCTTTACTAACAAGAGGCTTAAGAAGAGACTGTAGCGACCCCATAGTGTTGGGAGGAGGGGAGCCGCTTGCTTAAAAGGAAGCCAGGAATTTCAATTTCAATACTGCACTATATGCATCAAAAAGCCATAGTACATTTTCCCAGATATTTTTAACTTTGCAGACCTTGTTCCCTAGTAAGATAACAGTGGATTTAAGGAGGCAGTGTTTGACGGTCTGTTATTGCATGCCAAATATGAACCTAAATTCCTTGCACACAGTAAACATTACACCGTCCTGCATGAATTCTGCTAATATGGAATTTGAAAGACAAATAAAAGTGAAATTGTGATTGTTAAAAGACTAATTGTATGGGAATGCACGCTGTTACGTTCCACACAAGCAGGATGATTTGTGGTATTTTACTCGGGTTTGTTTTTAGTCTCGCTAAAGGTCTATTGGAAGAGATCCATCCAGATAGGTTATTAAAATCTTATCTCTGAAACTCCACTAGAAATAACACAACTTGCACCAAATTTCATTGCTTTTGACAAATTGGAAGTCTGCTCATCCCCCCCTGAGAAATGTGGTCTAGCTGCCAGGTTTTTGTCCTCTTCTTTGGTCTAAAATTGCTCTTGTGATATTTCCTCAATGGTCCCGACCATCATCCATACACATCTAATTGTTAGTGTGATTAATATTTACGATTCGGCAGGAGTAAATCCCTCATCGTAGATGACCTGACGAGGACACAGAGTTATCTGCAGTGCCCTGAGAAGAATTGAACACAATGCTGCAGCACGCTGTCACTATACAGCAGCCCTCTGCCACATCTTATCAAATCACCCAGCCAGGACAGAATAATGCTGCTTGTGCTTTCACCAAAGAGAGATGCATATCACTCCATTTCAGCATTTTGGCCTGTGCGTTCAGTGCAGCTCAAATGTGATTAAGATAACCTGCTGCTTTTAATCTTATGTTCAGAAACCTCTAGCTCACCGGGTGAACCCTGGCAGATATCTGTGGGAGGCAGGGGATTCTAAATATCACCTTCTGTACTGTTGTGTTTTGTTTGCACATTTCCAAATTAGAATTTGAACTTGGAGGTATAATTGCACTAAATTGTTGGCATCCTTCAACAAGCTGTATAGTTTTTTAGTAAATAGTCATGCATTTAATTCCTTAATGTGTAAACCGGCATTATCTTTTCTGTCTCATTTCATACAGATTTATTTGATTTAAAGTAATTGTCTACATATTTTAACTGTTTTGTTGCTTTGGTAACCCTATGTAGTATTTGGCTATGAGATGGCTATATAATTGTACAAAAGATATATACTGGGAGTAGACTAAATAATGGAAACACCACACCACTCCAGAATCTCCCATAACTGTTCAACTGGGTTGAGATCTGGTGACTGAGACGGGTTATGGCATATGGTTTACACTGTTTTCATGCTTACTCAGTGACCACTCGTGCACTGTGGATGGGGGCATTGCAGGGCCGTGCACAGACATTTTGGGGGGCAGAGGCTCAAGCAAAAAAAAAGGGCACTCAACCCACCGACACGCACTATTCCCACCCCGATGTTGCCACACCGCCGCCATCCATAATCACACACTGGGCCCTATTTTCGTGCCGGTGCTAAACGGCGTTATGCCCTAGCGCAGGCGAATTGACAGTTTTGTCTGTCGCAAACAGAATATTTCCCATCTCCGCCGAGTTTGGCAATTTCGTGGTGCGCAGTGAAGGTGTTTGCGCGACTATGGGTTGGGCAGCGCAATAGGGGGTGTGACAATGAAAACAGTCGGGCGCTATGCAAGTTTGGTGTCAAATAATGAGTTTGCGTTAACGTCCAACTAGACCACCTCTTAGCGCAAACGCTGGCGCTCAATTTGGTGACTTTACTGATGCGCACATTATCTGAAATCACATGAGAATGTTTTGTGAATATTGTTAATTTTCCCCCACGTTGAGGCAAATTGTCCAATCCATGGGTAACTTGCAAGCGTAATCAATTAAGCTAAAAACTATTTCACCACAGCTTGTAGTTATTCAATGCATGGACATGAAAGACTGAAGCCAGCAAGCCATCCATCGCTACCGTTCAGTAAGATACACCTGTTAAATAAATATATGTTTGTATGCACATTGTTTTTCTTATGTGAAAGGGTTTTATTCTTTCTTTACTACAGAAAATGGAGTACATAATTGGACGCCAAAAGTGATACTGTGAGCGATGCCTTGGGTTTGGTAGCCGGTGTTGGCCAGATGGCTATCAGTTTGGCTGTACATGCAGTTTCTTCTGCATGACGAACATAAATGAAACAGGTCTAGTTGCAGTTGTGAGTTTGTTATTTATTGCTTTCCATTTAACAATTACATTAAGTTAGAAGAAAATAAACGTTGTTTTTTAAGTTGGAAAGCCTACAAATAAGGAAAAAAAGATGGTAAAATAAAACACTTTCTTTTAACAATGTAGGTCTCAAAATATTGAATCATGAAAATAACAGATTAATGTGCACCTTGTTTTCCCCTTCTGATTCGCGCGCCAACTTTTCCGCACCTCCTCGCTCTCCTCTTTTGAGAAGCACTCCTGGTGCAGAAGCGCAAAACTGTCATGCATGTCAGGAAATTGCCAATTTGCTATAGTGTTAGCGTACTGGTATTTAAAGGGATAGAAAATATGTGTTCTGATTGGCCATTATGAAACCAAACCCCCACCACACCCACATGTCTTTTTTTAAACAACCCTCAAGTGTTGTTTAATCGTGGTTTCATAATTAAAACAGTGCCTACCTGAGTGATATCATTCACCGTATCTGAACTGGGGCTGGGGATGCGGTGCTTTTCATGACAAGTTGTATTCGGCTAAAAGTCGGAGGGAAGATGCGATGTTGATTGATTGATTGAGACAAAACCATTTGTTTAATCGTGGTTTCATAATTAAAACAGGGGTTGGAGAAGCGGAGTACTTTTTTAAATTGATGAGGTGTATTTTTTTGTGGATACTACTATACATTTCCCTCTTTATATTGATAGAATTTCAATAACAAATAAAGAAAAAATAAAATGCAATTAACACCAGCCAAAAAAAGGGCACTTTTTGACTCAAGCCCTCCTTGGGCCCTATCTGTGCACGTGCCTGGGGCATTGTCACCCTGGAAGAGACAACTCCCATCAGAATAGAAATGCTTCACCATAAGATGAAGGTGATCATTCAGAATGGATTTATATTTTTGCCGTTTAACTTGACCTCTAAGGGGTTGAGTGGACCAAAACCATGCCAAGAAAATGTATCCCACACCATAATAGAGATGCCAGAACCCTTCATTTTCTCGAGTGTTTCCTTTATTTAGGCATTTACCCATACTGTATATGTCAATATATAGGTTTTTCTCAAGATTCAGAGCAAAAACAAATGGTTTCAGAGGACATTTATTAGGGGCCTCGATTTACTATAGGCTCTCAAAATAGATGCATAGATACTTGCCAGCAGCAATAAAATAGTTACATGAGGAGCTTTGTGACTATATGCAGCACGTATTACCTATGCATATTTCAGATTTTAAATAGTCTCTGCATTCATGTACATATACAGTATATATGTATATCAAGGCTCAGAGCAGAAGCAAATGGTTTGAAACATTCAAAGTCCAACAATTAAAGGCAATCTAAACTTGTTCATTTCTCAATCTGTCTGTCATTACTCATGCAAGTATGCCCGTAAGGCAATAGAATCCAGTGGACTTACATAATTCTCCTGTTATGATTTGCTGTGCGTGGTCATTTTGAATTCATTATATGGATGACTTGGATTAAAAAGCAGTTTAACACACATATTGTTGGATTTGATGCCAGCTCTACAGTGTTAACAGCATTACTGCATTTGAGTAACATTAATACTTTGGTCTGGCCCAATAGTAAATAAATATCGCAATGTAAAATGATATAAATAAGTAATTGAGATAATATACACGCTGCCAGTATGCTTGTTTTTATAAGATCCCATCAATTGCTATGAAATCCATTTTTATTTAAATGCAGTAATTGAACCTTAACTTCCATGAACACAGAGACCATTTAAACGGTATGGTTTTATGTATGGGCACTCATCTTTATTTATGACTTTCAAATCCATCCCATTAAATGCAGAATTCTAGATTTATCTGGTGTTTGTAGCGCCACAGTGATGATTTATATGTGAATGACAGAGTTAAACAGAAAAGCCTCAATCAGAAATAGGCTTAGGTAAGGTAATATACATATAGCCACAAAAGTTCCACATTTAACTAGTGCT
The DNA here is from genome assembly GCA_029706075.1 of Aldrovandia affinis. Lineage (NCBI taxonomy): Eukaryota > Metazoa > Chordata > Actinopteri > Notacanthiformes > Halosauridae > Aldrovandia > Aldrovandia affinis. Next base: position 5,623,575 of record JAINUG010000006.1, read on the forward strand.
CCTCAGATATCTATATGGCGTGTGTCTATACATGCATTTTGAGAGCCAATAGTGAACCAAGGCCCCTAATAGATGTCCTCTGAAACTTTTTTGAAATAAATATTGGAAGATGTATTGGACTTGAATGATGCTATAGGATTAAGAAGGCAACTCTGCTTAATGGGATAATGATGTGTGATAGAGTAACGTTTGCACTCCAACAAGCATGACACGTTTTCTAGACTAATCATTATGTTTACAATTAGCCTTGTGTAAGGTGATGACAGGTGAAAGAGACACCAAAGAACTTCCCATGCAATATATATGCAAACATAATCACTTTTCTATATTTTATGAAGTGAATATTTTTCTGGCCATTCCATGTTAGGTCTCAATTATGCATCACGGTTATTGCATTTTGGAACAAATTAGTTCAGAAGAATGACATGTTTTATACTGGATATTAATTTTGGACAGGGACTGGTTTCTTGTTTGTTGGATCAAACTGACCCTCTGATATCCCTGAATATTGATATTGCATCCTCTTTCATATGATGGCTCAAGAGTCGGAGGAATGCTCTGCGGGCATGTCAGCAACAGAGAGCCTACAGGATGGATAACACACCGTCCAGAGATTTCAATACACAACTGGGGCTATACAGGAAGGAAAGAGACACCATCTATGTGGCATGCAGATTTCAGGGTGGAGATATCTCTGATCTTGTCTTTTTTTTCTGAAACCATAAATAGGGGTATTGTGCGGGACTGTTTAGAATCTGGGGGCCTTGTTTGGGTCTGAACACCTGTCAGATGTGGGAGACACAGTGGGGGCAGTGATAGACTAAATCACTAAGTTCTCAGGTTTATTAGAAACATGCTAGCCGCTTTAGCCAGATCTCGGTCAAAGTGCATGCTGGTATGGCAGTCCGCTGGGGGGAGGTTTCACAAAAGGCAATGGTTTGGTTAGTATAAACGTGAATTGAAAACAAATGTTGACTCTTACTGCATTTGACCTCAATTTTTAACCAGCACCAGACCCAGCTTTTTAAAAAGATTTTTTGGAAATTTTTGTTCTTTTTGCACGCACAAAGTACACTTACACATTTTCATTTCTTGTTTTATCATAAGTGCAATGCATTTCATCACCCACAAGTCATGCATTAGAAGTCGTGTTATTGTAACAGATATTGTCTTATACTATTGCTTTTAAAATGTACGTGACACATGGTAGTGTTTCCTTGCCTAAATATTTATTTTCAGTCCCTACATATGTTGTTTTGTTTTAGGATTTTGGCATGATTCCTAGTTGATTATCAGCAATTGACAATATTATCCTCTTATGAGAATTTCCAGAAGCACATAATCTGGGTTTGATTTGGGAATTTGGGAATTCATCAGTTTGGGAAGTCGAACAGCTCATGATTTTATGCTATGTATATATATATCCTTGGTAGTAATATCCAAAAGTAGAATGAAACACATTTTTATATGGTACAACAAAATGGCTGATTCCGTGTGTGTCCTGCCGTAAATCCGAGCACTGTCACCATACGATTTTCCCCTCTATTGAGTTTAATACAAGGTTAGCCATCTCAGTGGAAATATGTACGCGTTTCATTATCGTAATGATATTCTTATGCATAGGTAAATACCCTTTCACCTTTTCAGACTCAATAGAGGGGAAAAATGTATTAGTGACAATATTGTGCTTTGACACATGAAGCTGTGGGTTATTTTTCATGACACATTATCTAAACGGTGGTAGATGACATCCAGTCTGGCCCCCTCTACAATACAAACGAGCAACATTAAGGCATATCAGCGGTCTGCATTACTGACGCCGGATATTGTATGACACCCTCAGAGGAACAAGACATGGATAAAGGAGAAACACCACCCACAGCACACACTGCAGGGGTCTTTATCGACCCCACAACTGTATCTTTTATTTGAATTGCTGTCCCCCCGCCCTCTCACCAGACAGACGTTGCTCATAGTTTCAATATTTTGCAATGGCGGGACAATGTGTTACGCAAGTATGCTGAAAGATGTAGCAAAATCCGGTGCAAAGGTTTGAGGAGGTAAGATGTGAACTTTTCCTCTCTTTATTTGGCATGCAGCCATGAGCCCTGACCTAAGACCACAATTTTAAATACATAATCCGCCTCTGCCTCTCTGACTCACTGTTGCCAGGAAAGTCAGTCAATTGTTATAAACACATAAGAATTTAATTTGACCGTTGGTTATGGCTATAGTTTGTGCACTCCCCCAGCCCCCCCACAGTTAAAATGTGGACATTTCTAGTCATAACTATCCATATGCCCTTGATCACTTCTAAGAAATACATTTTTATTTTTTCCAAAATATATTATTTTGTTCTTTCCTTTCAAATACAGCATCTGGTGTATATGTGGACCCCATAATGAACTTGTATGGGTTTGTTCCAGTAAAGTTCAGATTGAAAAGTTTTGTTAATCATGTGTTAGCTGTGGCGAACAATGGCAAAATGGCTCTCAAATAAAGTTTAGAACACATAGGCTGCTGTCTCAGATGGGGTGGATTCCAACATTGGAGATGGGGGTGAGGGTCCCAATCACCATTTGTGTTGTTGACAAACTTCTGGAACAAGGACATTTTAAGAAACTTTCCTTTCCTAGCATAAAAAAACATATCCATCCTGCGTCTCTGATATCTTTTGAAGTCTGAATAAGATCAAATGTTTGCCAGGCAGATTTTCCTTCAAATGATCCCTGCGATTGTTGCAAGGGGTATTAACATAGATTTGAACCTATTCTGAAAAGTGTGTTCATTATTATTTCAACTCCTTGAAATGTGCCTTAATTTAAAGAACTCCCTTGTAGTGGAATCCGGCATTGCTGGCAGCTAACATCATACTAAGCACTTGAAGGACAGTGAAGAAATGCATTCCTCTTAAGAGGTGATGTATTTGACAGTACATATTGAATCTGTAGCTCTGTCTCGTGAGAAGAAATATAAGCAAGTCTAATAAGCAAAACGGATAAGAAAGAAGTGCCTGGGTGGTTATTGCCTGTTTCCACAGTACTATACAAAGGTGCATTACGAGAGATCTGCGTGTTAACTAGCTCCAAACTACAAATTAATTGATTTTAGGGAGCACTGTAAAGTGCAAATTGTTGAAGCCGTCTCCCAACATCAATCAGTTTGTTTTATTTTACGGCGTTTCCATACATCAAGTCAAGCTATTGAAAGTGGCCACGCAGTCTAGTGCGTGTGTTGTGCTACAGTGAGATGTGACCTCTTTTGATGGAGCCGGGGCAGTACGCTAGAGACCTTTTTCCTATGTTTGTCGAATTTCGGTTTAATTTCTCATTAATGCAAACATGTAATTCATGCCTTTCGTTTATACACATTGTTCTAATTTATTTACCCCTTTGGGGTAGACTACAGAGTAGTATCTGCAGGCGTTTTGAATGGAATGTTTTGAGCTGATTTGCAAAGGTCTAAGGAAGTGAAATGTGTGTTATTTGAGAGAAGCTCCCCGTGGAGTAAATAACAATGATTAAGGAAACCGACAAACAATATAGAGAAAATATGGCATAGATTTTTCAGCTTTGACTTTTGATTAATTTTTTTCATTATTTTTTCCTTTTTCACCTGGCTCCCTGGATATTATATTTTGTTTGTTTGAAAATAAACTGGCAATGCTACGGGGAAGGAAGCTTAAGGTTGGATTATGGTAAATCGGGTCCCTGTAGTGATTAGAGTTATGCAGCAACTGGGTGTTCAGACCCAGCAGTAGTCACAATGCCAGGGTGACTTCCTGTCTGTGCTTTCAGCACTCTTTCCACTTGGCTGACAAACAGCCTTTGACAAGCTCTGTGGTGAACTCCGAGTCATACCACAGTTATGTAGATCTACCCCATAGGCCACAGTCCTCCATTAGTCATGCACTAGATGTAAATCCGTTTAAATAGGAGGATCATGCGCATGGACATATCACAAGTCGGTATAATTTAATTCTCTTAACTATGCATTTGCATAAATTAAACTGGGGTGTTGCGCATATATGTAAAAGGTTACATGGGAAAATGTTTGGGGGAAAAAAACCTCGGTATGAAGTGGACTGATAAGAGGTAATGGGAGCAATGTGAAAATGTGTCGCAACACAGGAGTGGCGTCTACCAAGGCCACGCACGAAAGAAACACGCTCCCCTCTTCACAGGTGGCTCTATATTTGCGCTGAATGTGTGGCTTGTGTTTCGCCACACCAAACTATCAGCGACGCTGCGGTTTTCTAGTGTAGATTTGATGCCGCGGAGACATTGTGCTCTGATGGAAAAACTGCATTCCGGTAGACGCAAAAATAAAAGAAGCATGGGCAGAGGTGGCGTGTGCGGGGCGGCACTAATGCAAAAGGGAAGGCGGCGGCGGCGGGCCTGTGTGGCCGCCGGCCCCCGGCCCTCTCTCCTCGCTGCTCTCTCCTCTGGATTGATGGCACAGGGCTGCTTTGCATGCCGAACGTCACCGTGCCCCGCTCTCCGAAAGAGCTCATTTTCTCTCCGGCATTCCGCCGCCACCATTCACCTGCCTCTGCGCTCTCTGGCCGGGTGTGGATGTGGATGTGCCATGCAGTGTGACCCGCCACTGATCAGAGAGTCGGGGGACAACCTGTGCTTTATAAGCCAACTTGAAGTGAGGAGGCCAGGCTGCTCTGTGCCATGCTTTACTGAGCTATAAATTTGATTAGAGGAAAGAAAGAATTTCAATTTAGCATTTCTCTCATCCGAAAGAAGGTTAGCTTAAAGCAAGGGGCATTCGTGCGTGCACGTGTGTGTGTGTGTGTGTGTGTGTATGTATGTGCGTGTGTGTGTACATGTGTGTGTGTCTGTGTGTCTATATGTCTGTGTATATATATATATGTGTGTGTGTGTGTGTGTGTGTGTGTGTGTGTTTGTGTGTCTGTGTGTGCTTGAAATTACTTCACCACATGTGCCATATCCAGCATTATCAGGGTTTCTAGCAAGAAACGTTTTCTTTCAAGGTGTAAAGCTGCCACACAGTCAGAAATTTTTCTTTTTTCTAATACTTCAATCACTTTCACCTCTCGAGTCTGGTCCACACTGATTTCTGATGTGAACATGATTGAAGTGAGAACTTTCTCACAGAAACTGTCCTCTGAAAAAATTGACACCAAAAACAAAGAAACAAAGAAACAAAAACGTTTTTGAGAAGTGAAAGACTAAAACGAGTTTCACAAAATCCTCAATTTGGGTGGGTTTTTCCACAGCTGTTTGATGCATTGTCAAAATATTCCCCAGAGGAGTGTTTCTGAATTATTCAAGTGCCTAAAGAATTAATTAACAGGAAATGGTCCACTTAGTCTACTTAAGGATTCTATTACTTTTGATGTAATTAAATTCTACCTTTTCATGTTGGAACCCCTTTCATAAGTGCACTGGGAAAGAGTGGAGGAAGAGGAGTGGTAATTAAAATGCAAATATTGTGTAGGATATTTACTGTGGAGTGGTAATGATCCTTAAGTTAGTCTCTTTGTCTTGCGACCAGAGAACGGACTGCTTTGTGCAACAAAATCAGCCATTGCAAGCTGATGTGACCTCAATAGCTCCTCATACATATATAATCGTGCCATCCTTTAAGCAGGGAGAGACAACATTTAAAAATGTATGAATAGTCTATTAAATGACCTTAATAATGGTCGAAAAAACAATTTAATGTTGTTTTTTCATAACCAGTCTAAGAGATATGTGCTTTAATGTCCCAAAAGGCATTTGAGGAATATATGCATGTATGTCCATGTGTAGACACACACACACACACACACACACAGACACACATATATATACACAATACACACACAGACACACACACACACACACACTTATATATATATATATATATATATATATATATATATATATATATATATAAGTAACGCATTTAATGGATTAATTTATTTGGCCAATTTGTAGTAACACTTGATGTTAACACAACTACACTAGATTTAGTAGTACTTTACATCATATTCGGTTTGATTCATTTTAGCCCTCGCAGTGAGTAATTTGCTAGTCTCTATTAATAATGGCTCGTTATTACCCCTGTGTACTAAATGATACGATACAACTGTGTTAAATCTCAGTTCGGTAATGTTTCTTTTCTCTCTCTCTCTCACCTAGGTCTGAACAGCCCTGTTGGCTCTGAAATGTGATGCATTGGATGTTTACAGTACTTTGAAAATACAAGGAGCATTTACAGGTAAGCATTTAATGGCAAATGGCTGACAGATATGTTTCTCGTATATTGCACTGTTCAATATCTGTGCATTCCTTTGTTTTGTTTTTTGGTGCAGATACATTATGAAGTTAAAGAGACTACCCTCTTGTAACTACTTTTGTATGGTAGCCTTTCTGACGGGTTTGTGTGCAATGGGAATATTTATCCGCTCAGAAATTCATGCTTGTAAACCATGGCAAACAAAATATTAAAATGAGCAATAAGAAAGCCATGGCTTTCCTGTCCCTCATATACAATCGGATAGGACGTTTATGGAAATGTAATCGGATAGGCGTTCATCAATTCATGCAAATCTCAAGGAAAATGCCAGCGTTTAATTTTACTCTCAGTTCAGAATCTTTTTTCTGTACCCATGTATGCTAAGCATGTTTTGATTTTATTTAGTAATGCAAATGGTGTTTTCAGAGTAATCATGCAAAACAGCAGCTGGCTTCCATTTTATGCTGCCTCAAGTCTGGCCCTTCTGTTTAATTTGTCATTGTTTTGTTACATACTCTTCTCTCAGTCTAGGCACAATCACACTATCCTCTCACTGATTGACGGGGAATATTTTATGTGGAGTCTCATGTGCTCCAAAAAAATGTCCCTTGAGGTTCCTCGGGCTCTCTGATGCCATAAGGTTTGACGCTGTATGTAATGTGATATTATTAGTATTTTATATATTACAAAGTATTTTGGAGGTAATTCTTAAACTAATTTGCTACGTCCCCATCTATATAACGATGTAAAAAAATTGGAAGTCTATTACTGTCGAAAGGTGTCAAATTAATTTGTATATCCATACATTTTTTGTTATAAACATCTTTATTTGTGTTGACATTAAATTAGTACCTACCTTCTTTTCCTACTATCCGGTCACTTTGAATGAGCTTTAATGAAATAGGACTTGATGGGAGACCTACTCCACGTTATCTGCCTGCTGAAATGTGAGATCACTCATTCTCTCATTACATTGGCATAATATTTTGCATGGCCAATCAGATCTCCTTTTGTTTTCTCTAATCATATACTTCAGGATTTAAAGCAGCCCGGTGGTGAATACAAATGTTTTTGTTGCTCCCCCATGTTATCTTTAAGCACTTTGAAGTCCTAATTCTTTGATTACATCATGAGTTTGTGGCATTTGTGTTGTAGGTAACCCCCCTCTACTTCATGCAAATCAAGCAGATTGAGGGGAAAAACAAATGAAGTAGATGGTGGCAGGGTCCGTGTTGAGGGAATTGGGATTGCGCATAAGAATTGTTTACTTTTCCTGGTTGGGTGGTGATTTGGCTAACAAATATTCGATCTGCTCTGGCAAAGTAAAAAAAAAAATTATTTACATGGTCAAAAAAAAAAAATTGCAATCGGTATATTTCAGTAAATGTAGAGTTTGAGTTTAAGTCAGGCCTTAAAAAAATCTTTATTTTTGTATATCGCCATTTACAAGCAGCTTGCCACACAGCTCTGAAAATGATGGGGCATTTATTGGAATCTGCCATTTTTGTAGTGGTGTTATTTTGAGATTTATATACTTAAATAATTTCACCTCCTCACACCTTAACCATTGCTTTGCATATTCTTACTTAAGCAGTAATTATCCATCATACCTTTGAAGCAAGTTCCCTGAAAACACCAGCATAGAAATGCAAAACATAATCCTCTTTTCAATAGCTCAGGCTAACTGCCTGTTTCTCCTTCCCTTGTAGCATTACACAAGAGCACTCTTGCAACTTGCATGATAAAAACCTATTAATTACACCAATACCTTGTTTCAGAAAAAAAAGGTAGAAAATTGTCTGTTGTTGAAGGTCAATTTAATATTTTCTACAGCACAAAATTACTCATCCAATTATTTTCTTGCAAGTTTCTTGCAGGTTATGTAAAAGCCAAACCAGAACCACCTCTGTTTACACTTTTATTACAAATCACAAATATCTTTCTTATAACAGACGTAATCACTACAAATCAGGTCTGATACATAATCGGTCAGAATCTCTGACTCACCATTGAATTAGCCAATCAGGATGACCAACATCAACAGTTGGTCTCGCTATTCCTTTCCACACTACCCCCCTGGTTTCTTTGACAGATCAGCACTAAAGTAAGAGATAAAATGGAACCTACCCTAGCAACAAAACATGTGATTGTTTACCATTTTAAATCATTGCTGAATAAACTGGGTTATACTGATCAATGTCTCATTGAAGTGGAATATCTGTATTTGGTCCCTTACGATTTTTCCTAGCAAAGTATTTTTGTAAAAATCTAAATTTCAACAAGATAATACAGTACAGGTGGCTTATGCCCAAATTCAAATTGTGTGACGTGACATTTTAACTGTGGCTGAGGTCTGTGCCAAGTTTGGAAAATGGCTATGTGCAATATTACATTTATGCCCTAATGTTTTTTTGCATTTGTGAAAAGAAATGTCCTTTCTCTACAGTGTTCATTTTAACACATACATGCAGCCACCTGCACAGTAAAATGTAGAAAGGCCCATTTGAGGTTTGAAACCCCAATAGGGGTTCATGTCACCTAAAAAGTTGTCATTTCTTGTCTGTGGTTCACTGAACTGGTGTCAGGGTGGTCCGGACACATTTGTTCTCAGTTTGGAATGATAGCACATGGCTGTGCCCCATTGCAAGGCACTTGCCTGTATGCCTTAGTCATGATTTCAGTAAATTGACCGTTCTTTTACCTTTCTGCTATTCTGTACTTGCTCAGCGATGGTCACGCAAATTCAGTTTTTACCTTCCAGGTATATTTATTCCCCTGTCCCCCACAGCTTTGCCTTTCTCTGCATATTCAGCTGATGTTTACAGGAGCTGCTGAGACACGATCTTCAAAGCAGTTCACCCCCCTCCTCAAATTAATATTTTTACCTAGTTTGAGAGCGGAGGTTGTAAAATGCTCTGAGGCAGATGCGATTTTATCTATGGCCGTTAGGCTTTATGCTCAGAGACATCAATCTATGCCTTTTCTTTAGAGAGAAAACATTTGAAGGTGTTGCGTGAGAAGAGGAGTGAGGGTATAATGCGTGCCTTTGTAATTAACATGCTTCCGTTTTCTCTGTTTGGGCCTAACTCAACAGTTTAATCTGTGCCTTTCTCATAGAGGGTGTACAGATGACTGCCAAAATAAAGGACACACTTGAGTAAATTAAGGGTTCTGGTGGCTCTGTTGTGGTGTGCGGTGCATTTTCTTGGCATAGTTTAGGTCCACTCAACTCCTTAGAGGGCAAGGTAGATTCCAATACATACAAAGCCATTCTGAGTGATCACCTTCATCCTGTGGTGAAGCATTTCTATCCTGATAGAAGTTTAATCTCTTCCAAGATGACAATGCCCGATCCACAGGACACGAGTGGTCATTGAATGGTTTGATGAGCATGAAAGCGATGTAAACCATGGCCGCACCATATCTAAACCCAATTGAATACTCATGGGAGATACTGTAGCGGCGCCTGATGGTGTTGCATCCCTCCAATAGAGTTCTACACTTGTTAAATGTATGCTATGGTGCATTAAAGCTGCTCTGGTTGCTCGTGGTGGCCCAATGCCCTATTAAGACACTTTAGGTTGGTGTTTCCTTTATTTCCTTTATTTTTTCCTTTATTTTTAATTTAATATTACCCGCATATTAACTGTACTATATCTGAAGGTGTTTAAGGTTTCAAACACAGCAACCTCATTTGGCATTGATTGAGTCTGTGCCAGATGTGATGCCTGACACAGCAGGCCCAGCAGAATGTGAGCTCATAGAAACTGCTCATGGTATGGTTGATGTGAACGGAACACTGTTCAACCTGACCTCGACTGCTGCGGTGTTCCATTATAGCCCAATGCGAAACGTGCCTCTGTCTCACCAGGTGTCTGCGTTTCTGCCGTGCGTGACGAGAGCACACAGACCGCTCCCACATGGATGGACGTGGTGGATTATAAGGGAGGACAGGTCCATTGTCATGTTGGACGTCACATTCTCTGAGGGGCTGCCGTTCGTCACTCGCTTGACACGCTGCGTGCATGCACATGTTCTGTTATGGTTCATTTCTCTTTCAAAGTAAGCCATCAAGCCAGATGTTACTGATAATGCACGGAACACTCTTCTTTTGCTTCTTCTGATCTTCTGTGCATTTTCTAGGTGATAAATTATTTTAACACAACTTGATGTATCTGTAAGTTTGGGCCAGTCAAATCAGTATGTGCATTGTAATGCTTTTGCACTCTTGGCACCCCAATGACTTCTAAGACTTGTATGTACAAGTTATCATGCTGACAGAGTAGAATGCAAACTGAATTTACTGTTATGTGTGTCTGGTGATTCATTAACTGAGGTTAATATTGTATCTTCATCAGGATGCAAGTTAAGGGAAACAATCCTCACAGCTGTAATTTGGTGGCACATCCTACATTTCATGGGCACTAGAATCACTTTAGTGTTGTAAATCAATTTTTTTCTAAAATTGAGTGAAAGCAGTATATTTTAGAAAGTCTTTGAGACATGAAGATTTTAGTGATTAGTGAGACAGAAAACCTCTGATGAAGGGGAAGTACACAATCCCACATCTGAATCCATATCTAAGGTCATTTCTTCCACCTGTCCGGACATATTCATTAAAAAATAAGATTCTACAAACCAGACTCGAGTCTGCCTTCCAGTTTTGATATGATCTCATACCCAGCTACAAAAGTGCTTCTCGGCACAGCGTAAACCTAACTCTCTCCTGATCCTGATCAGAGATTTTGAACACTGACGTTTTTCAGTTCAAAGGCAACAAGACACACACAAATTAATACCTTTGTGGCACTTGAGTAAGCAGCACTGATAAATTGATATACTGTACCACTCTGATAAATCCTGGGGCTCTACAAGAGTAAGGGAACGTAAAATCACATGATGAACATAAATAGATATGAACCATAAACATGTTTTCATTCCATTTAAAAGAGAAGAGAAATGGTTTGATGTACTGAGTAAGGGAAAAAACTGAACTTGGCGTGCATTGCTCGGACATCAAATTGTTGGGGCTTGATGTGAGGAGGTTTACGGTATTTCAAAATGTCAGCTATGAAAACTGCAATCGGTTTCAGCACTCCCTCACGCTTATTTACAGCTCTGGCTTAGCAATAAAACCTGGAATTTATGGCTTACTTTTTAATTAGAAATAATGTCTTGTAGAGTTGAAGTGATGTACTGCTCAATCAATATATTGACTGCGGTTCCTAGATGAGGAATGGTTCTATTGACAGCTCCCAGAGTAGCCTAACTTAACACTTTGTCTTACAAAGAAATATGTTTGCTGAGAGAGAAACTGTACTTCCCTTTCTAGCGGCTGGTCTTTTCAAATGGGCAGCATTTACTGTAAAGCAGATAAGGTGGTCACGTCACTCAGTCTTTATGCAGACAGTCATTTAAGCTTGCCAGAAGCTACCACTACGGTGTATTGCTGTTTATATAGAACATTCACTGGCCCTTGATTGGATTGTGTGAATATGTGGTTAAAGAAAAAAACAAATCAACAAGCAAACACAAATCCTTGAGCAAGTATTTGTACACACAGTAGGCGATTTGTATTCTTTTATAAGGACTAATCAGGATAAACGGATGGATGAACAGAGGCAATTTCCCCTTAAGCTAAGCATTGTGGCAGGTAGGAGGAAGTAGTATAGGACAAGTGGTCTGTGACAAAGTAGTAATGATGATGGGGTTCACCTGTGCTTTGCTGCTCATTACGATCCGGGCTGTTTTATATTAGTGCATTTTTCATCATTTTCAGGAAAGACAAGTTTGCAATTATGTCTAATTTGGGTGTTTTTTAGATTTTATTTTGAGCATGTATTCTGCTTAAATGACAATTCATTCTTTAAGTGAATTAAGTCATTAAATGAGTAACCTTTGTTATGTAGTTTTTCATTAGAATTGTAATGACCAAAGTTTGTATAGTTATAGGATCTCTCACAAAAAACATGTTGCAGACATTATATTCATAGAAGATGTTGACATGTCACTAAATTGTTACACTACCAGTTAATAAAGTTGTATGCTGACATACGACAAGCCTCAAATTAATTTAAATAAATTACATTTAGGTTTAAGTTTTTGGAGCTTCTGCTGTGCCCGTAACATTACTTGCCATGGCAGCTTTTTCTGCACATCGCCATTGTTTAGTGTGAGCATTTAGCAAGATACAGGCTGAAACTGCATCAATACCGAGCATTAACTATATTATAATATAGTTAATGTTAGGTGTTGATGTGTGATGTGTGTAGTTTATGTGATCCACCGATCCTGTTCGTTAGGTCTACATTTGTTGTTCACCTAAAAACAACGTTCAAAACTTTTTACACTATGAGCAAGTCACCATGAGACATCCTGACAAGGTGAAATCGTTATTAAATAAATAATTCAATTAAAAATAATTAAGATACATTTTTATAAATCAATATAAAAAAGTTGTTTATATTGGCTACTAGGTATATGCATATCACGTTAACCATAGCAATGCGGCTTATAGCAAGAAATCCTAGCTATAATCAGCTAGCTAACACTAGTGGATAAATAGGTAGCTATGTTGTTATTTAGCTAGTTGCATTTTTGTCACTTAATTCACAAAACATTTCAGCTAACTTTAGTAAAACATTTCCTTGTTGCAATGTAGCATCAGGTTAAAGTGACAGCATTGTATTCCAAACATCCATTTAGGCAGCATAAACTATGAAGCATCTTTCAGCTTTTCAACCATACAGGTCACAATAGCTTAGCTAAATTAGCCATGGTATTAGTGGTCTACAGTATTTGCCAGCACCACCCATCAGATCCTGTCCGGTTTGCTTGGTACCTAGGCAGGTACTAAATTCAGTTCAACTGGAACTAGTACTGAAAACTTTGACAGAACCTGGGATCTCCTTTCAGATTACAGTACAGTATGGTGTGGTAAACTGGTGGAAAAACACTATTCGAGCAAACTAGATACATGTGTCATATTGGTAAAAAAGATGCAATTGTGGAGGAATTGTTCTGGAAAGTTTTAAGAAGCTGAAGATGCTAGCTGGCTGTGAAGCTACTGTGACTAGTTATGCACCTCCCCCTCCAAAACGTGCCATCGAAAATCAGCAAGTTTTCAAGGGGAGAGAGTTTCCAAGGAGCGGAATAATGAAATAAAAACAACGGAAACTACTCATGCTTAAAAAGGTATGCATTGTTGGACACATTAACGTGCGAATGTATTCATTAACAGTGTTAGAAGAACTTGAGCTGGGAGTGTCAGTTAATTTTATTTACAGCATGCTCATATAGTCTATATAGTGTAATAGTTATATTTATTTTAAAATAGTGATCAGATAATTGTTTATGAATACCTAAGCTCATTAAAACAAATTTTGATTTAACGTCCATCCTTGTGTGTGTGTCTAAAATGGCATACGATATTTAAAAAATCTGAATCCATTGGACCAACAGCTCAAAGGGGCAGAAGTACTGTATGTGCCTATTTATGCCTATACGTATATTGCACATATATATATGCAATTATAAACTAAAATGTATAAAGTAAAGTGAATTATTATGTATATTAATAAATAATCTTAAATAATAATAATCTAGCACTAAATGAATGTTCTCTCCATTTAAAGATATGTGCACACAGTATGCAATAACAAAAAGAACTATGTACTGGTACTGTTGAGGCAATTTCCAGTGAATCATGTTCACACAGAAATAACAGGCTGGGTGATAAAAGGCTGCATTCTGCCCAGCTGGAACCAGACGGGGTGAGCGAAGCCAGCACCCCCCCCACCCCCCCACCCCGTTCTTTTGTTGTGGAGGTATCAATTTCATGTGAGGAAAAATCTCAGAAGAGGACTGGCATGAATAATAAATAACTCAGGCTAAATAGTCTATGTACATACACCCCCACACACACACACCTTTATAGATGGTGTCCAGTATATTACATTTGTTCAACCCCTATCAGTGAAAAGGTTGTCTAATGTCCTCCCTAGCTTAAAATGTTCCTTTCTGCCATTTATTGATTTGGATAGCTATACTTTCATAGTAATTGACTAGTTTAATAATTAGTTTGTGCTTTTTGCGCATGTCACCTGAATAGACTGCAAGGAATGCTGTTGCAGAAGCTTCAGTCAATGGTTAACTGTTCTTTGTTGTTTCAAAGAAGCATGTTCTGTTGAAGTGTCTACAATCACCCATTTCTTGACCCCTGCTCAGTCTTCGTGTCCTAATTTTTAGCTTGTCCATGCTTATCTGCCTCGGTAATCTAAGCCTGTAGATAAGGCTCTTTGGGCAGGTTACTCATGTTTGTCCATTCATCTTGTCTGTTAATAAACTCATTATGTCCACTAGCAAAGCAAAGAACACTGCTTCATTTTCTGTTTAATGTTCTCATCTTCTAGGGTGAGTAGTCTCCTGAACAAATGGAAGTCAGTCATTGGTATTTCTCGCACATTGACTGTATTCATATAACATATATACTTTTCCCAGTAACCACACATTAGCGACACATTAACAACCAATTTACTAAGATTACACAATAATGACACAATTAGAGGTTCTAATTACACAATTAAAGACAGGAAATGCCCTCATTCGCAACTTTGTGGTAGGAGACTCCCATGAAAAGGGTCCGAAACAATATGACAAGCACCAAGAAATGGATTTGGAGCAGTGAGGCAACCATGAGAAAAATAAACCTTAAGTATGCAGATCAGGAAAGAGTTAATTGTTTAAAAAAAAGTTACATCACAAAAAGACATAATTCTTTTGGCATAACAAGATGAACAGTAGATTATGTAAAGAAAATATGACATGACAAACTTTCTTATAACATGATGCGGGAAAAAGACACTGGCAGTGGTCCAACCGAGGAAAGAATATTAGAATAAGAATAAAGAATAGAAATGGCTAAACTTATGAGGGGAGAAGGCCACAGAGCATCTGAAAGTAAAACAGTATTCACAATTCATTCTATAACCTCCTGACCGCATACTCAAAATACGATAATTGTTTTAATTCAGAAATTCATTTTTATACTGACAAATCTTGCATCCTTTCATATAATTTTTTATTTCAAGTTCTAATAAATAATATGTATGCTATATAGAATATATATTTAAAATTCTGACTCAGCTGTCTGTAGATGAAGGCATTCCTGATAATAAAGCTGCCGTAATATTAACATTAACATTTGTGATTATTTATTTTGCATTGCTTGGACAGCACTCATAAAATACCGCCTGGTTTCAAGTTCTTAAAATTCTCATGCAAAGAGAAGTCGCAATTAAGGCATGCTTTAGTAAATCAGATGGAATACTTAATCGACCTAATTTACTAAATCTGCACCCTGTTCACCCCAGATATACATCTGGCGTTCACCCCAGATATACAGATTTAACTATTCCTCTAAAGGAAAGCCGCAAAGTGACTTCACCCCCGCAAATTACATCCTAATAGCGATTTGACTCGTTGTGATCGTTTAGTTAATCTGACGTAGATATTGCGACCTTGTAGGAAATGCAAATTTACATAATAAAAGAAAACTGGCACCGTGAGTACTGGTCTTCAAAACATATCCATTCAAAGCTGTACCATTCAGACACTCAGGGCCAGATTTACTAAAGGATTGTGACTGCTTTTCCAACGTTTTCCCATCTTCACAAACGTGTCAAGAGTTGAATTTTTACAAAAATGTATATGTCTAATGATTTTGAGTAATTACATGTTTTCAGTGCTAGCACCAACATTCATCTATTTTATGTTAAATTCATTCTCATGCCCACAATTCTGTGCTGTCCGTTCACGGTGCCATTATGAGCGATGAGAATATTTGGAGCAGTTTATTAAAGGCATGTCCCTGGGCTAAGGTGTCTGTGTGGTAGAACTTCAGCCATGCCCTGGGACTGCAACAGGCATGTAAAGCATTACTGGGTCTTGAACAGAGATGAACTTTGACCTACTTGGTAATTAGGAATTACAAACCCACAGCTGCAAGGAGGATGTTTTCCATGTGCAGAATGAACTTGATGGGACAAAGAATGGGTGGAAGAAACAAGTAGTTGTAGTTGAATTTGAATCAGGATCTGCTTTGGGTCTTTAAATTAACTATATTCAAGCCTGGTATGTGGAATTAAAAGGAAACTTGTACAACAACATAAAGTGTCTTAATAGGGTGTTGGGCCACCATAAGCCACCAGAACTATACTATATACTATATATATACACTACCGGTCAAAAGTTTTAGAACACCCCCATTTTCCAGTTTTTACATAAATTTAAACAGTTCAAGTCCAGTGAATAGCAGTAAACTGCCAGAGGTAAAAAAAAGGTTAGGTTACCAAAAACGGAAAAATAATGTAAAATAATTATAAAATAAAAATATAAAATAAAAATAAAAATGTTTTAACCTCTGGCAGTTTACCGGTAGTGTATATATAATATGTGTGTGTGTGTGTGTGTGTGTGTGTGTGTGTGTGAATAGTATATATAGTATATACTATACAGTGGGGTCCAAAAGTCTGAGTCCACTCTTTGTTTTCATCATTCATGAAAACCAAACACAAATGTTTTACTCAGGAGAACAATTTGACCTCTAACTACTTCACTAAGCTCTACTGACATAATTACAAACTGCTGCAAAAACTTTTGCAAAGGAAGTGTCCTTTTTCAAGATTAACGCACCTGCAGTAGCAAGAGAACACATAGAGGGCCATATTAATTATGTCAATATCCATTATTAATGGTTACAATACCAAAACAACTCACACTGTATTAGGAGTGTCCATGTATTAAAACTTTAAAAAAATAAGGTGTCACAACATTTTGAGGAAATGAAAGGCAATGGTGTGCAAACAAAATATTTATAGATATTTAAATTTCATACAATCCATTCTCAAAAAAATGTCAGTGTTTTATGACATTCTTGAATAACAAATACCACATGAGTAAAATTTGTAGTAAATGTTTTATTAAAACTAACACAAATTCTTGGTAGTGGACTTTTGGACCCACTGTATATAGTACCCTCCAAAATTATTCACACCCTTGTCTCCTTGGCATAGCGTAGCACCCCGTCAGCGAAAGGTTCAGGTTTTCCACTGTGTCAGTGGTTGTAAATGTATTTGTTTTTGACCTAGTTATTGAGTGGTGAAACTGGAAGCCATTGGATGCCACAATACAGTTCCCCAAGTTTGTTATGAGCTTTAAAAAGGTAGCATGTTAATGCAGATTTATTTTTGTTGGATTGTCTTTGAACTCCCATACTCCTTACATTACAGTAACAGAGCTTCACACATTACACATAGCTAATTTAATGAGAACAAAGAGGGGAAACAATCTGACTTATCTTTTGTAATAAATTGCTGTGGTCTTGAGAAAAATGTCACCAAGTGACTCTTTTGCCATTTATTATTTGTCATTTATTAAGAATCGATAATAAGGAATTAAGCTATTGTGTTCATATGATGAGAAGACATGCATTATTATACAGTATATGTAAAGGATTTGGAAAGTGTCATTGAGGTTCTGGTCTGATGTGAGATTGCACAAACTCAACTTTCCCATGACACGTATCTCTGTAGGCCAAAGTTAGTGCATACTGTGGGTGATTAGATATTAGACTTGTCTAGCGGTTGGTAATTACAATGCTTAGTCCATAGAGGGCCATGATTCAGACCGCCACTCCCTGTGAATCATCATGCATAGCAGGTGGAAAAAAAGGAGAGCCAATTGAAAACATCACAAAGGTCACATCCTCCTTCCCGTTGAGCGATTTAAAGTTCCTGTAGGTGTAACCATGCAGTGGGGAAATGTTTTAGGAAGTTTATGTGCAAGGCAAAAATGCACATGTTGCTGAACGAAAATCGCAAATAAATGAGCAACTGCTATGGCAGATCAGCAAATGGGAAGGAGTGTGGTGAGGGGGGGGGGGAGGGGAGAAAGGAGGAGAGAAAATTGTATGCAGTGAAAATTGGCATTTCAGGTTTGCAGGGGAAAATCTGTGAAAAGATCTGTAATTAAAAAGAGATGCAGAAGAAACTGGCCAAAGCAGGCTGAAGTAAAAGAACAGCTGTTTGTTTTTCTGACAGAGTTCGTCAAACAGTATCCCTGTCCAACTGCTGCTATTTAAAGGGAGAGATGTAAAACACAATGTATCGAGTTCCCCTTTCTGCTGAATGTAACACAAACAAACAATATTATTCTCCCCAGTGACATCAGCACCAAATATTAAACATGCAAGCACCAAATATTTAAACGAATACTTTTTTCCCACAATAAATAGACATTTAAACGGCACACTGCATATAATTTCTTCAAAAGCAAATATACATTTCGTCATCTAGCCCAGCCAAGGCCAGGACAGGGAGCGACAGAGTGTTATCCGACTCCTGTATATCTTTATGTGGTTAGAAGAGGTGGATTGAGAGATTCAGAGGGAATAATTGTGCAGCACCATCTGCCCACACCAGGGAAAACGCCAAGCATGTGACACCTTCCAGCAGACTCCGGGACCAGCAGATGTGTGTGTAATATAAGAACAATCAAATAATAGTGAAGAATGCTGTAGAATCGGAGGGGAACTTCCTCTGAAAGTATTTGCTTCCCGTCAAGGAAAACTCACTTTGTCTTTGGAGTTGGTTGGCCCCGGTACAGCTGATAGCACTACAAAGCTATGAAGGAGCTGAATGGAGGAAACAAGAAAAATAGGTATTGTGAGGAATGGGATTGTATGCTGAGGTGCCATAAAGGAGCCCTGTTGCCAAAGGTCTTTTGTTAACTCCTTATTTCTTTGTTCGCTACAACATGACATTTCAAACACTCATCAGGTTGCAGTACACACAAGGAGGGGGTGGGGGTGGAATTCAATCAAGCTGCTACTCAGCTTTTATGGCTTAGTCATTATTGTGTCCTTATTATGGGCGCCACGTGATTCAGTCCTTTGAGCAGTATGTCTCTAATGATGCTATGGTGTCAATGTACGGAAAGGCGTGTCCTATGCTAAGGCTAGGGGTGGCAGACAGTATCAGGAAACAGCTGGCCCAGTTTGGAACACTACATACTGTGAATGTCAACAAATTGCATTTGCACGGCAACATGGGTGATTCTGAGACTGCACACTTGGGAGTGGAGTAATTATATGTCCCTGGTCTCTCAGTTGGTGGTGTCACCACTGTTATTGTGTCCCCTGACTGATATATGTTATGTATGCAGTGCAGCGCCCATTGGTTGATGACAATGTTGAGTTACATTTTTGAGACGTATGGCCAGTCTGCTTGATCGCGAGGTGACCACCTCTATGTCCCTCACTGTGGAACTGCCAGGTTGCCCTCGAGTGGCTAGCTTGTGGTGACTGCAGAAGGAGGAGAAGCAGGCAACAGCAGGAGTTCCCTGGAAAAAAAAAGCCATAAATAATTGGTGCCCTTTAAGATCAACAGGCAGAAACTGTTTATAAGATAATAAGGAAAAACAGGAATGGAGACTTACACCAAGGAATTGATAAACAAAGAAAGAGTTCAAAGAAAGAAAAAAAAAACTTAACAAAAAAGACAACGTAAGTTAACGGCAAATTAATGGTATCTGCACCCTGCAATTACGTAGTTGATCCTGGTCCTGCCTCAAAAGGCTAACAACCAGTCCCCCTGAAGTGCATGGGAATCCTTTGTTAATGTCTGCCCCTCCCTACATAAAACCAAGAGCAGGTTAATCCGTTTTATTAGATAAGTAAACAACGCCAAATCAATACAATATAACCTATGCAAAAACTCAAATATTCATATAAATCGCAACATGGACCCTGCTGACTCAACGCCAATCTCCAGCAACAAGGCACCATTCAGGGGATCTCCGACCTTCGCCAGGAGATGAGGGAGCTGTGCGCTGAGATGAAATGTTACATTTGTATCATTCTTTACACCATATGGGCAAACAAATTAAACAAGTGAAACAAAACGTTTTAGAGGGAAAAAAGCTTTGGACAAGTTTGGAAGTGAATGCGATTTATATGCAAATGTATCTCCCATTTGACCAGTAGACAAAATACATGGAATTGATACAAAACAGATTGAAGCTACAGTTGCTACCTATCCATCTGCAGAAACTCTCTTGACAATTACAAGTAGTACCGAAATTGCTCAATACGAGCTTGTGGATAACAAGGAAAACCACCGAATCCGATGGAGCCTAGCGGACTCATTGGACCCTTCCAAGATTAGCATCATCGTCGAGCCGTTTCACCGCACTGTGATTTTGTCTACACCTCCATATAAGCTCACATGTCCCTTGCATGAACACACGAGAACGACATTTGACCAGTAGACAAAATACATGGAACTGATACAAAACAGAAAATCCATCTGCAGAAAGTAGATCAAATTTCTGAGGAATGCACCAAAAAACAAAGCTTCTGAGGTAATGTGTGCACAGTACAAAAAGAGAGGGAATGACCAAAGGAGAGTGGAAGACAGCACGGTGAAGCTGGGAAGCATCGGACTTATGTACGCTGTTGGTATCAGTGACAGCTCCTCGATGCCTATGCTGATCAAGCACGGCTATGGCAGGACAGGCTTTCCACCACCAAATGGTGTTCGGTGCAGGCGCAGGAGGGGTAAACGTGGCAAACAATTAAGTGAGCGATGTTTGAAATCGAATAGCTTTTGTATTAAACCATGTCTACATTTATGTATGTACCTGTTATCTCTAGCAATCTGACACACAATCATTTATACTGTATCACCTGTGTGGCAACCAATGGCTGTTTGGTGGTTTATTCATGCTAGAGCACTGGTTCTCCGTGCCGTGATGCATCACACCATGCGAAATTGAACCATGGCCTCGTGTCACTGCCGACTGAATAAAGCAATTACTTGGATTAAAATAAATAAATATATAAATAAAAATGCACACACGGGACCGGAGTGACTCTTGCATCACTCTTGATGACATAATGTGAATGCCATATCCTGTAACCCAGAAACCAACATTTGAAAAGGAGGAAGAAAAAAACAAACACAAGTCAGCTTATTAATTAGCAACAAGGCTATACTTTCGAATGCAATCAATGTTAGATTTGTTGCTCTGAGATCAGGAATGAAACAGATTTTAAAAAGGACGTGGCCAGGGAAGGGTGATCTCCCTCGTGAGTGACACTAGTCCCACCCTGCTATCGGAGAAGCCAGGACAGACCATTAGAGACATACTGTTCCAGCTCTCCTAAAAGATGCCTCAAGCTATACCTGAATGAGCCATATGCTAATTACTTTTACTTTCGCACCTACTGCTGCCTTTTCCCCTCTAGCAGAATTTTCACTACATGAATTGTGAGCGTGAACAGAAACACAATAAATAGAAATAATGTTTTCACTGCAAATATGTAAATGTAGCATAATAGTACCTGCCAAATATTGGATAACGTGCAACGATAATACAGTACAACATTATCACAGAACAACTGCATATTTAGGCCTGAACATTAACAAATGTTCATATTCAAATGTCAAAAAATCTACTAAAACTATATTAATTGTACAATCACAGATCAAATATAAAATAAATGGACAGTTTTGAAATATTAACAATATTAAATAGGAATATTTAGGATTTTTCAGAGGATCCAGATTGGACACAGTCTGTAATTTAATTCAAAACAAAGGGCAACTGTTACCATGGAGACAGAAAGAAGTAGCACCTGTTAGCACGATACATTTTTATATCCATATATCTGCATTTGCATCTCACCATAGTAAGCCATCGATGCTGAAACATACATTATAAACTATACATTTCAAACACAGTGGTAGAGTGTATATTTATATAATGTTAATCTTTTTGAAAATCTTATCAATAGTATTTGTACACTTTGTCCACAGTTAAGTAACGTTATTGCACTCGTCTGTAAAGAATATGACCAAAATGTACAGAGGTATACTATTTGTTTTATAATGTTCTCTTCACCGGTATTTACCTTTGCAAGATACCTGCAGTGAATCTACATTTTTAGGCACTATTAAAGGAATTGCTGGCCTTACAAATAAAAAATGTTTATATACATGACTGAATATCTTAATTACTGACTTCATTCCAGTCAGATACCTGTTGAAACTGAAGAAAGTAGCTTGTTTGGTGAGTCGCAGTGACTTATTGGAGCAATTATTGGAGGAAATGGTACAGCACTGTTTGTTTCAGTGTTTTTGTGGCATATTAAAGTCCAGTGCCTGTCTGTTCACAGTGGAAGGATGCTGGCATTCTCATTATATCCATTGAACTCATATCCCTGAGCACTCAAAATTATTATTCAGTAGAATTGTTGCTTGGCACAAGGAGAAAATCTTGCATGATTTATGCAAGACTGAAAAAGAACTGCTTCGGACCATTCTTGTACACTTAACCCATTAAGACCTGGAGTGACGTTTAGGTCGCTTCGATTTTGCGATTAATGAAATGCGCTGTGATTTCGCTGAAATAGACGTGAAATGAAGTGCACGTTGGTGTCGGCTTTTTTTTTTTTGAAATTTTTTCCAGAAAACCCTCAGGTTTTAAGAGGTTGTGTAGAATAATTGCTTAGGTTTTAATAGGCGTTTTTAGCAGGCATTTTAGGTCTGAATGGGTTAAACTAAGATGCTCTCCAGCCTAAAGAAAAATGTTGTTTACAACTTTATCTAAACTTTGAAGCGATATGCAGTTTGCATGTTTGGCTATGTACATGTAGGTCCAAGCCCAAATAAATGTGACTTTATTTGCACATGTTTGTAAGACACTTCGTCGCTGGGATGACAATGCTGTAATGGTAAATTGGTCTTCACTTGATTGAGTGTCATAAGACATGATGAGGGGTAGTATTCTGTAGCCGAGGTTCATATAGAAATGAAGGAACAGCAGCACTTTGTCTACTCTCTTGAGTAAATCTCTGGGCCTAGCTAGGGGAGTCAGAGAGTATTTTCTGAGAACTACTTGGAGGAAGGTGCCCTTTGAGGTTTTAGTATTCCAGGAAGGATATGTCTATTTATATGCAATGAAGAAGAAGTAGACGAGGAAAAAAGGGGGAAGAATAGCCACACTGATTATTATCTACTTCCAAGAGCGCTCTGTGGTTTATCTGTCCTGGAAAGGGCTGCACCTTCATTTCCTTGAACCCAATTAGACGTCTCCTTTATGAGCCTCATTGTTTTCGTTACGACTGCTGTTCGGTTGCCAGGTTTTTAATATCATTTTGCCGCTGCCGGAAGAATAGGCAGGTGGAGTGCATCGAGTGCGTCGCTTCACATTTGGAAAGGCTTACAGCGAGACTGCATTATAAACAGAGTGAGTTTAATGGAATATGGGAATCTTTCCCTTTCCGCTCATACTTTCCTAGGGAGGTTAAAAAAGAAACCAGTGCAATTTCTTTCCATTCCTCATTATGATACACCTTGTGTTGCCGTATTAAAATAAGCAATGCATGAGATGGATTTATTTATTTATTTGATCTTTAAAAAAAAAATGTATGCCACTCCAAAAATGACAAAATTACAAAATTTAGATTTTTTCTTACACACAAATTACACACAAAATACTTGCCAGTCTTGCCTTTTGCTTTTC
Source organism: Aldrovandia affinis (assembly GCA_029706075.1). Lineage (NCBI taxonomy): Eukaryota > Metazoa > Chordata > Actinopteri > Notacanthiformes > Halosauridae > Aldrovandia > Aldrovandia affinis. The sequence continues at coordinate 5,647,410 of JAINUG010000006.1, forward strand.
TTGATTGTTTGAGATTGTGATGCAGCAATGTCTAAAGCTCCAGTTATTTTGTTTAGGGGTGATAGCGAATGGTGACTAAGGGTGATAGCGAATTGTGACCATTTTGATACTTCAAGAAAAAAGGTAAAGACAGGCTCGCATGTGTACCCACATGCACACACCTACAGTCACTCACAAACACACAACACACACACACACACACACACACACACACACACACACACACACACACACACCATCACGCATGCACACACACACAGACGCATACTTTGCAATCAAGACATTACGGGTGATATAAGTAAAAAATATTATATTTTTATAGTGTATGTATCATCAGGTCATATGTATTACTTTAACCCTTGATTTTCGATGTATAACATAAAACATATCATTATTTAATGAAGGTGCATCCATTTATTTACATATCGAGTGTGTGCCATTTTTGCAAAATTACTTTTAGGTTTGTGAATGATGTTTATGTTTGTGATTGACTTTTATTTTTCTGCTCTCTGTGCCTTTGACAGGCATCTCAGGGATTTCATTACAGCCCTCAAAGTTATCTACAATGTCATTGATCAATAATAATACTGATACATTTTATTGGTTTACTGCTATTTCCACATGGCCAATGCCCTCAATAAGCTGGATGAACGCGCTTTGCTGCAAAACGAGCTGTTTGCATTTGAGCTGCTAATGTTGCAGCAGCTGTATTGAGCCCTCTAGGACTCCTGGTGACTTTTTCACAGTCTGGCATTACCGAGTCAGTGGTACTGGGACTGTGGCAAAGTTCAGGGGGATTATATTTGAATCAGAGTGCTGCGCGTTAAAGGGGGAGCTGTAGAGTGAGCAATCCCCCTTCACTGCAGGGAATTAAATCCTTAACACCCAGAGTAAAGTAGTATTTGGCACTAAAGTTAGGGTGGATTGAAGCTGACTTTTACTCCTTTATTATTTCATTTTAAGTTGGAAAACGTTTTTCTGAGAGATTCTGCTAAATACGATATTTTCATAGAGTTTTCCTTCTGACCTGATGTCTGAGATTAATGTTCTGTATGTGTGTTTGTCAAACAAGGCACCGTCACACATGGTCCTGAATACTTAAGAAACACAAAACTGCAATACATTACCTCACCTGATCACCAGCGGGATTTGAGTACATTAATATGAAATGCTGGAATCATTGATTTTGTTTCATTTTGTTTGAGCTCCAGGGCCTGCTGTGCAATTATGTGTTAGGTTATATATTGTTCTGTTTGCTTTCAACCTTGGTGTGTATTACAATTGATAGAGTGAATACCAATAAGTTGTTGAAAAAAGTACTCCACAACTCAACAAACCAAGAAAAATATCTGAATTTTAGAGTCAGAATTCGATTTTTTGTGAAGCTTAAAAACATGAATAGGCTACGTTAACCTTTTCTTGCTAAACAATAATACACATACAACCAGATTTCCAAAGTTGTTAACATGGGAGCGCTGAATTTTGCAAGTTGAGGCATTTTCAATGTGAGATCACAATAATTAGGCACCGGGCATTCAGTTAAATTAGTATGAACTACCTCATGCGATTTGTCAAGGTCGACCATCACTTTTAGAAAGATGTGTGTGAGTTTTAACTGCCAGGGGAAGGAAGGTTTTACCTTTAGATCAGACATGATGGCATTGCTACAGAGACTATTATATGGCTTTATATATTGTTGTTAGAATGAAACATCAATGGCATAAGAGATTACAAATGTGAATTGAGAGAGGAGTTTAGGTTATACTTTCCTTGAACTATATGCCACAAAGCCTACATAATGCTGGCATAAGCCTGACATAACACATTCATGCATTGTATGTAGCAATAACCATTTTTAAACGTAACAGCTTTTGTCACATGTTTAATTATGCTAGCTATGCAACAAGTGACAAAGACCCTTATGTCACCTGTCATGGCAAAATGCTTATGTCGACATTAGCAGTAATTTGCAACCGTCCTCGTAAATTCCCCCATAGTTTGCTGAAAAGATAAGACTAATAAAAAATCCCTGAGTGAATTGTCAAAACTATGTTGAATGCCATGTGTTGAAATAGAGAGTGAATGCTATTGCTATACCATAGACTATTCAGTTATTCTGTTGCATAACACTTAATTTCCCTAAGTTAGCCCATAGATGGAAAATACAATTATGCCCATTGCATTCTGCTGGCAATGACAATATACCAGTTGCCCTTTAGAGAAAAAACAAGATTGTGCAAATTAATAGAAATTCACACATTCACCTCCAAAGTTGGTGTGGGTTTGTATTAGGCAGATTTTTATCTGGACTGGTGCCAAGAACATTCCCCTCACAATCAGCTCCACAAATGTGTCTTCCTCCCCACTTCATTTATGTAGTTGTTTAAAACACTACACAGGGTGGGAATAATGACCCATCTATCTAAAATACTTTCAGGATTATTTGTATTACTATATTCCCCTAAAGTGTAGTCCTCATCAAGTGAATATCATTCTTAAAAAGTTGTAAATGTGCTTGCATACGCATGGTAACCACTGAAATCTTGGGGGGGGGGGGAGATAAGCAATTTTAGGATATTAAGGGAAGGGAAGGTCAGCTTAGTTGAACAGTTGAAAAGCATTATCATTCAGATTTGTAGCTAGATACTTTTAATTTATTCCCTATAGCAAGACAATTGTGTTGAGTGCTTCCTTTTTTATTTACACAACAATGGTGTGTGTGTATATATTATTTATTGGAGGACAAGGCCCATCCTTTTCAGCTGAAAGGCACTTTAAGTAAATATTTAATCACATAGTTGCATATCATACATACATATCATGCACCCCCCACAGCACAAATTGTATTTGGGAAATGTATCTGATTGACTCATTCTACAATAAAAAGGAATAATAAATGTGAATTGACTAAACATATTCACTTGATTCTTCAATGGCTACTATTAAGCACAAAGAACAGTTTTTAAGATTCTGGTATGTGTATGCACTGAATACCACCTATAAACATACTTACTGCTGTGTTGTGTGGTGTGGTGTGGGAGTAGTAGTAACGTGAGTTCAAAGTCTTGATAACCTGGTCATCAGAATCCAAACTATGCAATTGAAGGAAATCAGAAGGTGGCTCGCCATGCAAAAAAGTGTGTACGTACTAATTGGTTTGTTAAGTGAGTCTTGGAATATTTTTGTCGATATGCGTCAAGTGAAATACCTAGACTGCAATGATTCACAGATGGTACAGCAGCTAGCTAGGTGTTTCTTGCAACGTTCAAGCGCCCCTTCCCTGAACTGCTGTATTTATGTATTTAAGTGACAAACATATTCAGAAGTGATGACGGCGTGTGCTTGTTTTTTGTCCCTCAGCATGCTTGTTCAACTAATACCCGGATTTGCTGTGACACAGTTTCAAATCTATTGTGGCAAACCACTCACTCACCCAGTGGATAGAGAAGGGGGCATGTCAGCCATCTTGCAACAGTAAGCATTCAGGAGCCTGTGTATAATTGTTCATGCAACTTACAATGGGTTACATGTCTATACCCTCTGGCTCATACCATGGTAATTTAAGCAAAGCTTGGAACACGCTCCGGTTCTCCCTACGGCCCAGTGGTCTTTTTTTATGCATAGAATAATTAGGGAGATGGCTCCAAAATACGTTTGATCACCACCATCCTGCATTTCTGACTGGGCAGAGTTTCTGTGCGGTCTGTTTTTGAGTCTATAGTTGGCCCTGTCGGTACTGGCCAGTTTTTTTTGCCTTTGGCTGGTGCAGCAGTCTTTGGAGTAGCTGTCAGTCAGAGTGCCAGAGATATTGATATAATTGGGGAAACCCTGTTCTCCTAGCTTTCTGTTCAGTTCTGTTCCAAGTTCTTTTTTTTTTTACTTTCTGTACATTAAATCGGTGTAGAGAACCAAAAACCTGAGGTTGATGTTAGCCAGCAAGCTGCTCAGTGAGTGGAATTTTTTTTACCCAATTTTTACCACGTTTTTTCTCTCAATTGGGTGGTTAATTGTACACTCTATTTATTAAAATTCCCTCTCCCCACGAGCCTGCCACCTACAACTACAGGACCAGCTACTACCCTGGAACCGGCAGTGACGATGGCGACAAACTGCCTTCTTTGAGCCGAAACTTGCCTAGCCGTCGCCTGTGATTCCGATTCACACCCACAGGGAAGCTTTCTGTGCATGCGGCAAGCTCGTCCCGGCTTTTCCCCCTCCCCCTGGGGCAGACAGCCAATCGCCGCCCCTGAACGGGCCAGAGCCGGACTGGCACAGCCAGGGATCGAACCCTGGCCGCAGTGGGAAACCTGCACTCTGGGCAAATGCCTTTACCAGTTGAGCCACTCTGGGGGAAGTAAAAAAACAAAACAACAAGGTTGCTGTTCCAACCAAACAACACTTTTGAAGCAACAAAGGAAGCATATCTCCTTGCGTGGTCCAAGCAAAATTCACCCAATCTGTCAGGGCACAATTTGTTGCTCCAGAAAGCTAGTTTATACAAAAATCCCCATGCAAACATATCCTCCCAAACAACCCGCACAAAGGTAGCGAACACAAACCGGGCACCATCCACGGGTCACAAAACATTTTCTAATGTAATGCAACCCGAAATAAACTATACACACATACTCTACCAGTGCTGTCTCTTGATCCTGTGCATTCTTGCTGAGTCTGTTATGCTGACCATTCTGACGCAGGTTGTAGTTGTGTCATCACTTCCCATTCCCTTGTGATTAGGTGACCCTCCATCCCCCCCTCCACCCAGCTGCCTAATGAACAATGTGATGAACAGCTGGGTTCAAAACCAAAATGCCTGTGTGTGTGTGTGTGTGTGTGTGTGACTGTCGGCTATATAACCTGTATACTAAAGCTAACCTTATTTTACTAAAATCACAAGTGTGTGTGTAAATGAGTGAATGTGAATGTCTAATCTTATGAATATCTGTATTTTTTTTATCCTCTCAATAAACTATTTGAATGTAGCACTTTTGCACAATGGCCTTGTAAGAACTTAAACAACTTATGTTATGTTCTGCATGACCACCTACATAGGCAATCTATTTTATTACTAATATATTCATTATACATTATAACCCTATTACTTAAGCTTTTGTCTATATTCACAACATCACTTGTGATGATATTAATATATGCTGGTAAAAAGTACACGTTTAATGCTTAAACTAAAAAAGTTACTCTAACCTAGCACAGCTTGGACAGTTGGGTCAATGCTTTGAAATGAGTGGTTAATAAAGACAATTTGGTGGGCCAATCAAATGGATTAAAGTGCATCATGTAATTTTTATAATACGCCACATTGTAAGTATCTCTGGATAAGAGATTCTGCTAAATCATTTTAATTTAATGTAATATTATAAATAAAAATAGAAGGTGGATTGAAGTATTGGTACAATGTATACCACATACCTTTGTTCAGCCATGCCAGAGGCATGCACTTGGGACAAAGTGAATGCCTTTGGCATGGTTCCTTTCACATGGACATCAGTCCCTTTTCACTGATGGATGTGAAATTCTCTGTGGATTATTACTATTACAATCATCGCACACCTTAAGATACCAACATACAATCACTGTGCAGACACAGTATACTTCAACTGTTAATTGTGCATGCATTTGAAAGTCTGCCTTGTACAATTCAGCAAATGCATAATTAACAAAAAGAAGGCTAAGTTGAAGACAACAGAAATAGAACTCAGTCTTTTTGTTAGATTGGGGTAGTTTTGATATTTACCCTCATGGCTGATACAAAATATAGGGACTTGAATGGGGCCTTTTTCTGTTCTCTGAAAAGTGCAATCTATATCCAAGCAGTGGATACTTGGATACTTCCTAAAACATTGAAGGGGAGAATGGAGGTCCCACGAGAGAGAAAACAGAAGAACAGAACTGCACACTCCACGGCCATCAATCATCCCGTCAGCGTGTTTACTCCAGAGCATTAAAGCATGAAATCCTTGCTTCTCAACGAGATGATCATGCCATTCTGAATTTGGAGTCCCAAAGATAACATCAACATGAAAGGGGAAACAGGCCAGTTCTACTGACAGAGTGGTTACATTGAATGTTAAAGACCTGTCACAGTGCAAGAGCGAATATTTACCAGATATGGTAATTTCTATATATTGTTTTTTTTAACTTAAGAGGTTCTGATGTATTCAGAGCACGGTGACAGTTGCTCCTCTCGGCATCCTCATTGCTGGGGCTGCTATTTATTATTTAAATGTTCAGGGTCAAGTTGTTTGCTCTGAATGAGACAAATTTGCTTTGAACTAATAACACCCAAGAGGGGAATTCCAGTGTAGGAAATGTATCACCCATGTCTCTACATTTTAAGCGGTTTCCTTTGGACAGATTTAGGAGTGAGCAAAGGCAGCCCCATTGAATGACGCAGCATGGGTGAAGAATTCAGTACATTTAGTCTCATTTCCCATTTGTTAATCTTTGCTGTTTAAAGCTATTTGATTTTAATTCTGATTAATTTGTGTTGTGAGGTGATTGCTTAATTATGTGAGCCAATGTATAATTTATGGATTAGTCTCAGTTGAAAGATTAATTGTGTGTACGTTGACAACTTTGATAAATGTCTCGTGACTTAAGTGCACAAGTTATGCCATCTTGCATATCCACTGTTTTGATTCCCATGCAGCAAATTAAACATCCTCCCTATAGAATTATGGCAAAATATGTACCTGTTTTGAGCTTTTGTTTGTTTGATCCTTTATTAATTCAAATTGATACATACATTTTACAAAGTTTGTGAACTTTTAAGCCATTTCACGGTTTACCTGACATTTCTCCTAATTCTCGAATATTTTTCATTACAGACTTATTGGCCAATAAATTTGTAATCCTCCAGTAATGTCTAGCACAGATGACGTTATTAGACCTGCCAGCCTGAGGTATCTGTGCATGTTGGATGGTTGTCAGCCAAACCACTTCCCAACCCCCAACACTTGCCCCCCCATCTGAAACCAACTGGTCCAGAAAATCCATGCCAGACACAGAGAAAAGCAGAGAGTCTACTGCCAAGAAGTCAACAGAGACTGGGGCATTACAATTGACTACACTGAATTAATCATACCAGTTCTGAAATGAATTTCTTCTTGGCCCTCAATATACTGGGAAACGTGGAGTGCCAGAGTTTGCTTTAAAGATTACACAGTCCTGATGGCCTGTTGCGAAGGAGAAGTAATATATCCTGTCAGATTGATCCGAGAAGCGATGGAAAAGCGGGCCTCTTTTTTTTGCTTCCAGATCTACACAATGACACTGAGGCATTGCGACTAGTAGGACACCCCTCAAAGAAAGACATATTGTTCTATGGAAAAGGCTGGGCAGATCAAAGAACATGTTTGGAAATTCTTCCTGGGACTAATGAAACACTATGTTTTGACACAAATGCAGTTCAATCGCAGAATTGCAAGTAGATATGGAATGTTAGATTTCTGAAATGTATTCAGAAATAATTGCACCATATGTCTAGGCAATGGAGTGAATTTGACCAGCTGCATGCTTGTGAAAAAAAAAAATCTTCACTAACTTTTGTTTTAAAAAGTAAGTGAATAGAAAGATGAAAACCGTAAATTTATTTTCAGCAATTATTCATTTTTTTAAAAGGGAATTAAATTGCTTTTTAATGGGTGTCTGACTGTGATGACTCTGTCGTGCTTCACAGTATACTAACCATTAAATGTGGGGTATCAAGTTCCCTTATAAAACGGGTTTGGCCATTTCTGTCTCCTGATTCGCTGAGAGGGTGTGGTATAACAGCGTATAACCCACGGCCATGCAAAACCTAACCTTTTCGCATGCAGATATGATTCTGTGCATCTAAATTGTACAACAATCAAAATTGCTTCAGCCTTTAACCCATTAAGACCTGGAGTGACGTTTAGGTCGCTTCGATTTTGCGATTAATGAAATGCGCTGTGATTCGCTGAAATAGACGTGGGGGAAATGAAGTGCACGTTGGTGTCGGCTTTTTTTTTGAAATTTTTTCCAGAAAACCCTCAGGTTTTAAGAGGTTGTGTAGAATAATTGCTTAGGTTTTAATAGGCGTTTTTAGCAGGCATTTTAGGTCTGAATGGGTTAATGCAGCACATGGAACATTTTCATTACCAGTGATCTGCTCAATAAATGTAAAATTACAGAATGAATTTTCAGATGAATATTAGCTATGTGGCCACATAGCCTGTACTTCTTAATAATCACTTTTTGGATCAGCACCAACAGCTGTAAATGTAATATTGAACCAATATTACATTTAGTTGGAAGTTGCTAAAACAGAAAATTACTGGAATTGCTGAAATTGCATTAATGCATGATTTGGGAGTGGTGGCCGTGACAACACAATGACTTTAAGTTTCAGTCAAGGAAGTTTTTCTGGCTTTAGCCCCTGTAAAAACCTGGCCATGACAGCTATCAAAAAAAGGTAAAACTAATTAAATGCAATATAAAAATAACAAGGTAACATGAAGTAAAAAAAAAAAAAACATATTTGAAAAGGGCAGTGCAGTGGTGCAGTGGATAGCGCTGTCGCCTCACAGCAAGAAGGTCTCGGGTTCGAATCCAGGCCGGGGGCCTTTCTGTGCGGAGTTTGCATGTTCTCCCCGTGTGGGTTTCCTCCGGGTACTCCGGTTTCTTCCCACAGTCCAAAGACATGCACGTTAGGCTAATTGGAGAGTCTAAATTGCCCGTAGGTATGAGTGTGTGAGTGAATGGTGTGTGTGTCCTGCGATGGATTGGCGACCTGTCCAGGGTGTATTCCTGCCTCTCGCCCGGAACGCATGCTGGGATAGGCTCCAGCCCCCCCCGCGACCCTGACCAGGAATAAGCGGCTTAGATAATGGATGGATGAATGGATATTTGAAAAGCACAAAGAAATAATAAAGGAAATAAAACAGGTAAGGACTGGAGCCTTTTAAACAGCCATAGGGATGCAACAGGGACTGGTTTTACTGGACTGATTTTACTGTTAGCAAATTTTCGTCCCTCTGAAAGAAGTGTTGTAGCTTTTATTTGTTATGTTTTGTGTGGATTCCAATGAATTACACCTGCTATCTCAGATCAACCATTGTGCTTCGCCCACACTAATCACTGTGTACTACAAAGTGACGCTTTATGGTTGCAATGCCTCTGAATGGCTTCAGTCAACTTGTCCCAGGGCTTTGGTTCTTAGAGTCAAACCTGTAAACCAAGGCATATCTTTCATTTCAACCAAGTATTATACCCATTCCTATAGCTCACTCAATAGTCATCAGTAGAGTGCTAATCCGATCACCAAATGCACAAAGGCAAATGCCATTTCCAAATGAATCAAGTCCAAAAATATAGATTATTCTCATAGCCTCTCTTGGTGCAATTAACAAATCCAGACAATCACAAATACAGTTTTTAATGTGTTTATTCATTTATTCTTCCACCGTTTTAATGTCATTTTATTTAGTCCTATTCACCACCAAACATACAATATAAAACTTTAGCACTGGTATTAACTCATTGCTTATGTTGTAGCAGGAATTTCACCCAGTAGACTCTAAAAAGGCCTTTCTGTATTTATGCTGCAGGAGCAGGGGCAAGTGCAAGGTGTATTTGGCTGTTCTTGCTTGTTCTCAAGCACTTACTTGCTTTTATCAGGCACTTACAGTAATTGTGTATGTAGAGCAAACAAAAACAAATTAAGCCAGTGTGAAAAAGTCAAATTGGAATGTATTGTTTTGGTTGACCCCTATCTTGATGAGAACTGCCCTTTCTCCAGGAGCACCATCACAGAGCACCAGGTGGAATTTAGTCAAACCTAAGGGGTTTTGAGTGCAGTCGCTCTTTGTAACACTGTACTTTAGATCATCTCAAATTGCCTTCCTATTTATCATACATCTCTTCAGGCTGTTAATGTCCAGGCCTGGTGCTGCATGAAAGGAGGATGTTGAGTAATAATGTTATGCTGCATAATAGCTATGGGCACATTTAGGGTGGGCAGATACATGGAAAATAGTTTTTCTGACATAGATTTATTGGATTGCCTGTTTGCAATAGGGATGCGAAATGAGTAGATTTTCAAATAGTTTTTTAAGCATTTACATGTTAAAACATAAGAATGAATTGCAATCCTAAGTGATAGTTGTAATAGTTCATTATTTAATTACATATGAAGTGCATGCACTTGTTGTGTTTAACACAATGCTGTCTCTCCGAAAATTGTTTTGCTCATATCTTATGCAAGACCTGATGTAGTCTAATTAAAATGCAAAAAAGTTCCATCACCCTCAAACAAACAAGTCATCATAAAATTTCAGAGCTCATTCTGTAAACGCCATTTAAAATGCATGCATTAAAACACTTTACTACCGTTGTCCAGCAAAAATGTTGTGGTTAAAATATAAAACTAATGAACTAATAAGTAAATACTTTGGACACCATCCTGATGCAGTGAAAATAATTGACCAGCATGGTCCAGTGGCTGATTTGGAAATTATTATTATTGCATTGTTACTGTGCAATTTATTGGACTTTATTTAGATCTTGATCATTTTACATTGCTGTTGTGTATTTTGACCAGGTTATGGTGGGGAATACACCGAGATTGTTTACCTGTTTTCTTTTCATATTAGATGTACTAAACATACTGTAGATGTAGTTAAGCTAGATAGCTATCCAGTCTTTTTTGGCGATATAGCCAGCTGAGAACTGAATGGCTTACTGACTGTCTTCGTTGTTCGTTGTCTTTGAGTCAGTAGACCTTCTGCACCGTAGCCTTCATTTAGCAAATTTAAACTAGACTGCTGGATTTTCTGAATGAAAAGCTACTTACTGTTGCCTATTTTTTGTTGTATAGCCTATAAAACACACCTGATAGGTCTATAAAGGGTATTTTTCAAATCTCAATAAAAAAAAAAAAATAATGTCATGTCAGGGGCTCTGTATACAAATCTTTGTAAAATAAAAAAAGGTTACTAATAGCTGAAAATCATTATGAAATACTTACCCTTTAAATGCATGAACTGTAAAAGATTAGCACTGCCTGTTTAAGTTGCATCACATTTGAATGCATGCCTGAACATACACTACCGTTCAAAGGTTTGGGGTCACCTGCTGGAAACTATTTTTATCTCATAATTGACAATGCTTTACACCGTATACATTTCTGTAAATACTTTAAAATGACAAAAAACTCATGTAACAATGAACAAAATGAACATCAAAGAAATGTTCAAGAAAATTATATTGAAAATTGAATCTTGGATTCCTCAAAATAGTCACCCTTTGGCGTGAGAATAGCCTCACAAACAGTGGCCATTCGGTTAATACGTTTTAGCAGGAAATCACCCGACATGTTTTCCCAGCTATCCTGCAGCAATTCCCAGAGAATTTGCTTTGCTTTGACTCTTCCTTTCCAGTTTGTCCCATACAAGTTCTATGGGACTGAGGTCTGGACACTGGGCAGTCCAGGTCTTTAGTTTGAGTTGTTGTTCACATTCCTCCTTCACCAGATAGTTCTTGCACAACTTCAAGGTGTGTTTCGGGTCATTATCTTGCTGAAGAATGAAGGAGTGCCCGATTAGCCATAGTCCAGATGGAAGGTGACCCCAAACTTTTGAACAGTAGTGTACATGGTCCACATTTGATAACATCCATTGACCGACAAGGCCAGGGCAAAATGGATGACTGCATCATCTTTAAAAGTAAAATGTGTTTTCATCCAAATGTAATTAAATAAAATCCCAGAGATACCCAGAGATAGTGTGCAGTTGCATTAAAATGACACGTTTAGAATGGCTTGTCTGTATGTACTGTATACTAGCTAACATTGTTTTATTCACTCAACAACACTCCAGCTTCATATGCATGCATGTCCGTATGTGTGTTGACAGGCAGCTCTTTGAATTGATTTGAATGGGTTTGTGACTCAAGGAGTCAATTTGACTGGGTGCCAGGCAGTGCAGTCTGGTTTAAATGTAAAATTATGCAAACAAAGGAATATTTCAAAGACAAAATTACAAGTGAGACTTCAGCCAGTAAAGAACATGTGAGGAATACCTCACCAAATGCTAGTCACTATTCCCCTCGGAGAGTGTGTCAGCGTTTCATATCGCATCTGAACCTGATTACAAATTTAGACATATTTTTCATTCGTCTTCTTTACTCATTTCATATTGAATAACTGACACGCAGTCTAGATCATTGTTTTTATACCTGCTTTTTTGACACCGTATCATAACCTCTTGGCAAGGGTCTCCCTCCAACTTACGAGGAACGTGAGCAGAAGTCTCTGATAATCAACAATCCATTTTCTCCCAGCTCAGTGGATGCTGCAGGGGGCACAGGCTCCTTAATGAATCAACCCGCATTACATGCATCTGGGACTCAGATAAATCATAACAGATATTCTCGTTGATACTATCAGTAATGTTAAATGTCCCAATTGTTTTTTAACTATATTTGAATACAGTTACTTTCCATTTTGTAGTTCATTGGGGACAGGTGTTGGAATATACACACAATGCATGCACATGCTTAGTATATACCATTCGTATGCCATTTTGACTTCTTTTTTTTTTTTTAACATTGTTTTTTTTTTACATTGTAACAATGCATTTGTGAAGTTTCTGACAAGTAAATAAATAAATGAAATGAACCTTGCTTAGAGCAAACGGTCATTGTGTTGCAAGGAGGCATCCACCCCATGCTGACTTTCTCTCTGCCACCTCTGGAAAATTGGACCCAGACCCCATTACCCAACCAAGTTAATTATCTCAACAGTGGGAAGGCCGCTCGGTATGTAACCTAGCTTTGTGATCCGCCTGATTCTTCCATAGCTGGCCTGGCACAAACCACACCAGAGAGTCATTTAGAACAGTGTCTGGTTCACTGTGCGCTGGATTACACAGGTAATGGCGCCTTGAGCTCAGTTTGGGTGAAAATTTGTGTTAATTAAAAGCAAAAAGGAGGGAAAGAAAGTTCACAGTATAGAGTACTGAATTTTAAATCAAATGATTAGGATCTCTTTGAAGCACAGTGTGGTGACAATCCATACAATGCATTTTTCTGTAACAATATTTCAACATGTATATACAGTATATAATGTATATATATATAGTATATATATTTGTTTTATTTTTTTGTGACCAGCTTCTTCAGGAGTATGCTCGCAGGTGGATCTCAAAATATCCCCATATAGAAGCCGAGCAGAAATAGGTTTGACAGCCACAAAGAGGAGGCAGGCAGATGGCACTGATATAATCTTTGTGAAAGCATGTGTCCCGGACCAGGCTGCCCGGTCCATTATGTGTTCATTAGCAGGCCAGAGAAACCCTTGATAAAGAATGCATTGACAGCTCGTTAGAGGCCCGTGGCTCCACGGACTAAAGTTAGGGCAATTATCAGTCACTCAGTTGCAAAGGGGAACTGACACGCTGACACCATTCCAGATTTACCAGCTGACAAATACATTTGTTGTCAGAGGTTTTAAGATGTCTATACAAGGTATGTCATTTGACAGTATCCTTTTCATGGTTATTTGCTTTCACAATTTTGATTCATTAATTGATACAACTTTTCGGTCTGTCACGGGTCTCCTCGGCTCTGAGAAATGCCTCCTAATGCAGAAGGGTTGTGAAAGCTTGTTTAAAGGAAGAAATACAAGGCAGTGAAAAATGTATAAATCCAGAAGCTACTCATGCTGGTTGTATCACCTTCTCTAATTATATTAATTTAGACTGAAGGTTTGTATCGTTAGGATTTCTTGCATTGACACAGGCATGTGTGTTCTTTCCAATGTGGGATAGGTCATTCAATAATGTGACAGTATACATAGCTAGATTTACACTTATTTGTGGTATATATCTGAAAGTGAGACCCATGATTACTGTGTCAAAAACTTCAGCTATTATATAGTTTCTCTTATGATGACTAAATTGTATTCATATACGTATGAGTTATCAGTCAGACAAAACCATTTAAAACAAAGAATACAGAGTGGTTAAAGTACAACTTGGGGTCAAAGAAAATGTTATGCTGTCAGGTATAACAAGGAAATACCATAAAAAGGATGCCTGTACAAATTTTAATAAAATGGTTTACAGTTTACAATTATTCACACCCTTGATAAAGATGAGCTGTAGAAGAAGGCAGCTGAATAAAATAAGCAATATAGTTAATGAGCTATATTGTATGCCAAAAAAAAAGGAAAAGTTTAAAAGCACTGGGTAAACCTGTCTGGTAGAAGTGCATTTTGCCCTCAAGCAAAGTGAAGCAGATGGCTTGGGAAGCAAAAAAATCCAAGGTTCACAATGGAAGATCTAAAGACACAAAGTCTCCAAATCTATCATCAGATGCCATGTTGATGCCAATAGGCTTTTCGGAAGCGTTATTTAAAAAAATCCTCTATTGAGGGCAATCAAGAAAAATAAGCATCTGGAATATGTCAAATGCCATCGAATCTCTTATTGAAACTGGGTGTAATGCTCAGATGAGACCAAAACTTAGCTTTTTGGCAATGCACGCCAGCAGTGGGTTTGTCGTAAAACATTTTTCAAAATATTAATTGTCATAATATTCTTCTCTGAGAAATTGTATTAGTATAAAATAATGATTTATACAGCATTCTTTGCTCATCTTTACCAAGGATGTGAATGAATTAGCAGAATATTCTACTTATTGTAACACTAAACATTGATTATTATTCACCATCCATCTTTCAGTCTGATCTACAACTAGTATTAGAGAGAAAGCAGAGTCAATTGTTGAGAAAGCTGATTAGGAGTGATTTAGGGATGAGTGAGCTTGTCCTGAATCAATTGTTGGAAGCAGAACACAACTGCAGCCAAATGACTGAATGAATGAATGTGATTCAACAACTTTGAGATTGGACATCATGGTTATTATTAATATTCATGATAAATTGTCTTCCCATTGTCAGAGTATGTACTAATGCACTAGCACAGGTAAGCATGCAAGGTTCCTAGCACTTTTGAGATGCAATTGTGAATGGATACCTGTCGAAGAGCTATTTATTTAACTGTCACATTGTGGCTGATATCCTCCTGATTCCAAAGATTACATACTGAAATGTATGTTATGTAAGTTATGTGTAAATTATATGTAAATTATATACTGTTATATGTAAGTTATATCCTAAAAGGTGTCAGATGATGAGTTATTTGCATATGTATGCTATATAAAATATGGTGTCAGATGGCTGTCTCATAATATGTGCAACAAATATCATAGTTGACACATTTCAGAGTTAATTTCATTTCCGTACCAAACATTATGGGAATTGGTCAATGTTTTCTCATGGTTTTGCAAGATAGTAAAAAGAAAGTCTGGTAGCTGGAAACCTAAATAGCTATAATACATGTTTCATCATGTATTATAGACAGGACATGTAAGGAGTTAAGTACTGTATATTCAGTGCCACCTTGTCTAACTTTTGCATGTAGCGTCATAGCATAGCTTTAGAAATGGTCAATTTGCCCCTGGTGACTTTCATTATTCCTTTCCCCTTTTTTCCATCCCAAAACTATGTTTTAACCTAACAATATGTCTAACAATAAGTTTGTTCGTTATGCAATGTTACACTTGTATTTGCACAGCTTGGCCATATTTTGCATTGTGTTATTTATTTACTTAGAACACATGCTGATCCAAGGTAATGTACAATACTTCATTAATTTACACCTTAAACATTGCATACCCCATCTATGCACCTGGGATGTAATGGAACATTTGAGGTAAAATATCTCAAGAGGAACAGCAGTAGCTCCCCACCTGGGATCTCAGCTGTAGTTCTAACTACATCCCCACCTTTCATCATCACTCACCGCCTCCACCTGCTCACCGTTGCAACAGAATTTTGTTCATAATTAATTCATAATAGCAGTGGTGGACAGTAACAAAGTAGTTTTACTTTACTTAAGTTAATTACTGTACTTAAGTACATTTTTAAAGTATCTGTGCTTGCTTAAATATTTTCATTTTTACTTGTATTTTTACTTTCACTCCCCTACATTTCAAATGCAAATGGGGTTAAATGTAGGAATTTTTATTTTTACTGGAGTAATATTTTATCAGGGTATCCCTACGCTTACTCAAGTAAAGGGTTTGTGTACTTCGTCCACCACTGTACAGCCATTCAGCACAAATACTCCTGTCGTCACCGCACCTCATGTCAATCACCAGGGGAGCCTTCCCCAGCTAGACAAAGGAGGCAGAGCATTTTTTATACTCATAGATTAACACAAATAAACAGTTGTGAGCATAACAGTGAGGGTATTCTTTTCTTACTTATTGCATTACTTTTTTTGTCATAAAAAACTGAAACGGTGAACTCTATCGGCTAAAAGGTAAATGTCAGAGGCAATCTCAAACTTGCCTCTGAGGATTTTAAATGATTTTTAAGAGCTCAGTCATCATTTTAATCATGAAAGGTCATGTGAGGCGAGGCAGAGCTTTACCCCAATCATAATCCCCCTAAAAATGGCAGTCATGCCATGTCTTACAGTGGACAGCATTACTGTCAATTACATATTTGAGTCCCTCCCTTTGTGAAATCAGTGATTGTGAGTGAGGCGAAAGCTAAACCAATCCTGACCTTGTATGTGTTGAGAGATGAGAACATATATTATAAAGTAAATCCAGTTATATTGATACTAGCTTCCTACTAGCTTACAGACAATAGTAAACTAATATTAGATGCTAACAAGGTGCCAATGTGCAAAAGTTAGTTTGGGGACATTTTTCCCAACTAGTAGCCTTACACCCTCAATTTTGTATGTCAACAATGAGTAAGCCCTGTGACCGGCAGTGACAAAGGCAAAGTATTTTCTCCTCTGAGACGGATGCTGTTAACAGTACTCCAGAGTCACTCCTGCGCAGCGAACTCGCTTCCCTCCCCCCTCCCTGGGGCGGACAGCCAATTGCCGCCCCCTGAGTGGCACTCCCGGCCAGAGCCGACTCTGGTGTGGCCGGTGGAATCAAACCCCGGTCGCAGTGGTCAACGTCGAACGGTGTAACCGCTAGACCACCCAGGAGGGACTTTAGCCACCTTTTTAGCAATATAGATAATACAAATTTACCATGGGAACTTTTACGCTGGATGGAACATGTACTTGGACACATGGGTGTAGTTTCCGTCTTCACCACTTTTTGGAAAATGTGACTTTGTCCCTACTACTTTCATGATAAATTAAGCAAATTAATTAAATTAAGCTTCTTCAACATGCGGAATCTCTGGTCATTTGTCGGAACTGCATGTTCTACTCTCAGTAGAACTAAGGCAGAGATTTGTTGATGGGCTACGCAAGCTGAATGGGCTTTCTTTCACACGGCTGGCGTTATAAAGTATTCTCAGCAGCTCAAAATACATTCGGGTGTATTTTCAGCACAACGTGAGTGATGAATCAATATGTTTGTTTTTCACTAATGTGTTCTGTAACATGTAGCTGCGTCAGAATTTAATTTAACTTGTAGACTGATCTGTCATGCTACAATTTTCCTAGGGGAGAAATTTTGTGCCAGCTAATGTTATCTAACTAAAACTGCTAATGTTTGCTAGATAGTGTGATAGAATAGTGTAGTGATCTTGCTAAGGATAAACTCACTGGAACTGATGTCTACTTGTCAAATTAAATCAAATTTATTTGTTACGCTCTTTTCACAAATTAATTGTCACAAAACGCTTAACAGAAGGGGAACCCAGGCCTAGAACCCCCAAAAGCAAGCCTAAAGGCGACAGTGGCAAGGAAAAACTCCCTTGGTAGGGAGAAACCTTGGGAGGAACCAGACTAAAAGGGGGGGAGCCCATCCTTTTCTGGCTGGTGTGTGCTTTTATTGCCAGTCTTACTCTTTGGATGTAGGCTATGACGTACACACTTACTATTCTGAACCACTGCTTATGTAAGTTACTTACTTCTATGTAACACTAGCATCTGAAGCCACTTTGCTTATTTCCTTGAACATCAAAACCAACCATTGTATTTTATGGAAGCTGAGAACAGCCTTGTATGCATATATATTTTTGATACCGTTTTCTTGAAATCACAAATTAATTACCGCATTATCACAAGATATCAAATTGGGTCTTGTGGTCACGACTTAATTATCTCGTCATCTCAAGAAAACAAATAATGATTTAGAACAAGAACTTCATATAATGTTGTCAAAGGAACTACAATCTAGGATTTATTAAATGGTGTCTAAAATGATTAACAGACCAAAATATGTCAAGACTATTAGAGAAAATTGCACATAAGGAGATGGTAGAGTTAAAATAATGATAGCCACATCCCTTCTTTGGTACGTGGTTAAAAAAAATCTGAGCAAAAACCACACCACTTTATTAAACTGACAGCAATTCAGCAACAGTGGGCCTTCATGAAAGTGTTTGGGTGAGACCTGATGAAGGCCAACTGTGGCT
Organism: Aldrovandia affinis; assembly: GCA_029706075.1. Taxonomy (NCBI): domain Eukaryota; kingdom Metazoa; phylum Chordata; class Actinopteri; order Notacanthiformes; family Halosauridae; genus Aldrovandia; species Aldrovandia affinis. The sequence goes on from JAINUG010000006.1 coordinate 5,665,846, forward strand.
GAAATGTTTTTTAATAAAGTAGTTTAACTGGGGCACAGTGTTATTTCCTATTTCCATTTTTGCATAAGGAGATGCTTATGCCTGCTTGTATTATCAAATGTTGGAAACCAATTCTGAGATTTTTCAGAGAGGCAATTTGTGCAGATTAAATGGGACAAAATCTGAATCTTGAAGTGAGAATAACCACAAAATTATCTCGAGATAACAGGATAATTAAGTCGTGATCTCGAGAAAACCAAGAATTGTTTTTGCTTGAAAATAATGATACTAATCCCATCACAAATTAATCTCCAGCAGTTTAGCTTCTTGGACCTCTAAGAAGATCTTCAATACTAAAGGTGCAGTCATGCTGTAAATATAGTAAAAATGCAGGAAATTTAGTAAGGAAAATGTTTTCTGGGGGAGTACCCCTAGACCCCTCCCATAAAATGTCCTTACCACTTTTGAAATTTAAAGTACACCACTGCTTGGACAAAACAAAAACCTTGGATCAAAAACCTGGACTGTGATGTCATGTGAGTGCATTGGTGATTAGCCAAATAATATTTTGTTTTGGGACAAATTCGCATAGAGCATGCTCGATGATAGATGAGGGGGTAGGCTGCAGGTGGAAAAACACAGTGAAACCGTCAGGGGAAATAGAGCTGTTCTTAAATGGTTTATCTATACAACAACGTTTCTTGGTTGGCAGAGTTAAGCTTTCAGGGGTCATGATGAACAGTTAATCTAATAAATGAAGCTAAATGATAGATTTGGTTGTGAATGATACATGCCATGGCATTTTTTGCCTGGCAATTGATAGCTAAAATTAAGTAAATATTTAAGATTTTGTATATAATAATAATACATGATATGATCATCAATAATTAAAGATAATTTAATAAAAATGTAATATACTAAAAATATTTAATATACATTCTATTTTTTTATGATGATTAAAAATATATGATTTCATGCCCCCCCTCCCCTCAGGTTTACAGCCCACCAGCCACCACTACATTCAACCCAGTTCCATTCTTTGATCAAATGTAGAAAAAAATAATAATAATATTTGACCCTTTTGATTTTGACCTTTCCAGTTTTCTGAAATAAAAGTATTGGATAAATGATTGGATGTTGGTTTAAATAGGTTGAGGCGAGTATTACATTCATGGAGATCGATATTCTTCATTACAGCTGATGGATTTCCAATCACAGAGGGTGTACGTTCCTTACATTTAAACCCAAGAGGAGTCAGGCAGTTCACAATTACCTTATGCATTTCTCCGTGTGATTTTCTGATATCTGTTATATCTAGAGAGATAGAAATGGCAAAAAACAATAGCATGGCAGACATGTATTGTTTTGCCATCAATACATTTCTTGACTGCCTTTAGCAATTAATAGTTTTTCTTGGATAGACCATGAAAAGTGAAATTCATTTAAACCGTCAAGATTTTAAAACTGTATCATTGGGGAATGCTAAAATGACTCCAAACAGGCAACGGCAACAGCGACAGAAGGTGTGCTGTTAAAAAACCATGGAAATTAATGAAGTGGTATAATGTGATGCTACTTTGATCTATTAGAATATATTTGAAAGGGGAGCTCTGCCAACAGCATCTTCTGCATAAATGACCAAGCTCTTAAGGCCTTAGCCAGAGGATTGGCCGCCTAAAATGTCTGATGTGGAATATTCTTCTCTTTTAATGTTGCGGATCACTCCAAACCTTGGTCGAACGTGTGGATTTGATGACTTGTTTTATGTAAACATTTCGTTTTATGTATATATACAGGCATTGTCTAAATAGAATGACAATGCCTGTATAGGCTAATAATGGCAACTAATGTGAGGTAAAATGTGCTAATTATTGAAAAGTGACACTTCCAGACAGTGGGTAAATAAACAAAAGTCTGAATGTGTCAGGAATTATCTTCGTACTTTCTCTGTTAAAATAAATCATCAAATTGAAATGGATGGATGGAGAGGAGAGAAAGGGAATTTCTGTTTCAGTAGCAGAAGCAGACACAATGGGAGTTATTAAACTATGCATGAGCGTCGTGAGGGAGGAAGAAAATAAACACTGCGGGGATGCGCATTCTTGCAGATTTCATATTGCCACTGGCAGTGTGGCGTCCATATTGCTCCAAGTACTTGTCCAAACATTTCTGTGATAGTTTTAGTGCAAAACTCATTCTGTGCCATGTCATCAGAGTGGATGATTGGAAAATGGAGATGGTTTGTCTCTTCACATGTGCTTATTTCCCTGCTGTCCCTGTTTCTAGCTTATTTTCATACTTGTTCCCTTGCTCATTGGTGTCACGCAGACAGACTATTGTTGTGCTAGCACACTGCATGGAAATCTTGTTGACTTAATACCCTGTGACTCAGAGAGGTTGCTTTGTAAGACAACAGTCCAGACCTGAAAGGTCAGGGTCAGAAGGGATGTAGCCATTAGCTGGAGAAATGGATAAGATGACTAACAGCCTCATTGAAAGGCTTGAGTTGTGAAATGGGTGGCTGGTGTAGTGTTATTTCTCTTCTATTTTAGCAACTGAATATATTTCAATTTGATTATTCTAATCTAGTTTGTATTGCTGAATTAAGTCCTATCACATGCACTGTGACAAACAGTACATACGATTAACTCTCAAAAATTGTGCACATCACAGAACGGTCAAATTAGTGTGGGAATACATACAGAAGCCTTCATTTTAATGTGAGAACTGACAATCACAGCATTTTCCAGGGAAACTGTTGGCTGCAAGAATCAAAACCAAAACATTTGTTCGTGTGGTGAAGCCTATTTGTGTATGAATTATTTTTGAAATAAATAAATTGTGTTCCTATGTGTGGTTTATAAAATTATGTTTACAATATGATTCCTGTTACCAAGTGAAAACTAAGATTCTAAATGTCTCAATGATTTGTGTTGTACTGGGAAGCCCAATGTATCATTAGCAAAAATGGTGGGATTAATTGGTTGCACCATTGTTGACAATATAGTTGTTTACTGGAATGAATTGAGCATAACATTCTCTCATAATTGCACATTTAATCAGTGAATATTTTTCAGGAGATTGTTTGGAATATTTGCATTTGATAAAAAACGGTATCGCTTAAAATGAATTAATGCATCATTAATTTGATTCTTCTTGTGGAACCTTGCTTCTTCCCTGCATGGGAAACCAGAACAAGGAATTGCGTGTTGTGCTTGTGCTGTGAGACATTGGTCCTAATCAAAACTTCTCAATAGTGTGGACCTTAATTCAGGGATCACAGCATGGAAACCAGGAGACTGTTATATGCAAGTCTACAATAAATGCAGTTCATGCTGAGCAGCCATTTTTTCCAATAAAGGAAATGTCTTTCACTCAGGACTTAGCAGATACACAGGGACATTGGTTTATTTGTATGTGGAATCAATTTTCTGTGGTAACAGGCTTCCATACCTCAATACACCCTCTCCTGAGTTCCATCCACATGGTTTAGGCTAAATTCTATCCTCTGGAAAGATCTGTCTATCCCTGCAAATAAAGGTCATATCTGATGTCTACAAAATGTATTCCACACATCATTTTAGCAGAACATATCATATGCCATTTAACAGACGCTTTTAACCAAAGCAATTACATTAGTGAATGCATACTTTTTTCAGTATATGTGGCCCCAATGGGAATCGAACCCACAAACTGTTGTCAGTGCCATTCTCTACCTGCTGAGCCACACAGAGCCGCATCAGAAATTCCCATCAGCACTACGGCTGGGTGTGGACCCTTTGTCCTTGAATCTCTCCAGGGTGTAGGAGATTGACCATTTCAGTTTGCACAGAAGACCAAGAGAGGCCTAACAGCATTGTTTTTTGTGTTTTTCTTTCCCGCTGTGTCTCCAGGCAAGTTTGTGGCATTATCACTGGGATCCGAGGTGTCAGAGGAGCAGTCCAACAAACAGCTGCACAGGCTCAACTGGGAAGGCTCAATCTGGTGGTGGATCTTCTGCAGGGGCCATGTGGACGATACAGCTGCTCCTCCTCACCTCTCTCTGTGCACCGGCCGCCCTCGGTGAGCTATCCTCCCCTTTCTCCAATAAGATCCCCTCAGGCTGTCCCTTCTCCACCCCTCTGGTGATTAAAATAAATTGAAACTGCGTTGGTTCCCACTGTTTTTGGGCTGGGCCTTCAACAATTGTTTCAGGAATAAAATAAATTAAGCAATTTAAATTCAGATGAAACAGGAACATAATCAAGCAGGGTTTTTGGGGGCAATGGGCCATAAAGATGCTAATTTGATACTTCAGGACCAGTAACGGACATTTGAGCAAATTAAATTGTATTGGGCTGTGTCTATGGGGTTTGTTGTCTAAATCAAAATAGGCTTTGGAGCACCATTTGTTTTGGTCAAATGTTCAATTGAAATGGTCTCGTGGCATTTATAAATTGGTTACCTTTCAGCAAACAAACACCATTCACTTGACCTGAAAATTCTTACTGGCATGTCCAAATATCTTTTATGAGCCGGAAATGCAATGTGTAGGGTTATATCAAATACTGCATATACAGTGGGTACTCCCTTTGGCATTAATACTTGGTAGAAGCACCTTTAGCTGCAATTACAGCTGTGAGTCTATTTGGATAAGTCTCTTCCAGCTTTGCACATCCTCTTTACAATACCAACTTTGCATATCTAAACTTCGGAGTTTTTTTTCTTCTGAGTTTTTTTTTTATTGGACAATATAGAGTGTTTTGTGTTTATCAGTGGCAAGAAATCCCAATTAAATACCATGAAGTAAGAACATAAAATGTGAAAAATGCCAAAGGGGGTGAATACTTATCATACCCACTGTATATTATATAAATACTTCCTCTTAAATATTTATTCAGCTGTCCTGACATGACCCATACATCTCAGCTAAAAGCCTCAAACACCCATCCTCAATGTATTTAATTTGATATTTTTGACGATGCATTTTTATATAGTTCAGTAGCATCTAAAGATGCAGTCCTCTGCTTATGAACGATACAGTGGATTATTTAAGGGAAAGTGATCTCTGAATTCTCTATGGCTCTAAATGTTGTTTGGATGCATATGGATTTGTGGAGGATGTTGTCCTACTTGGAGATAATCCTATTATGGTCTTCTGTCAGGTACTTCTTTGAGGAAGAATGGATACCCTCTTTTTACACAGTATGTGGATGTGTATCAATATATATATATATATATATAGTGCTACTGGGGGTGGGTGACACTCAAGGACCTTTTCAGAGGGCGTAGGCAGTTGAATAATCCGGAAGAGGCAGTATTCCAAACAAAATACTAATTTTATTAAACTAAAAACTTGACAAAACATACAAATGATGGAGAATTAGGGAAACCAAACACATATTCCACAAACCTTCTCTTTGCCTTTGTCCATAATCCAAGTCGAAAATCCAGTTCAGTTTCTCAAACAATCCAATAGTCGGGACACAAAATTGGGTCCTCAAAACAATCCATGTCAAATCCAAAATGCAATCCAAAACAATTCCCCAGTCCTCCCCAGTCCTCCCCAGTCCTCCCCAGTCCTCCCCAGTCCTCCCCAGTCCTCCCCAGTCCTCCCCAGTCCTCCCCAGTCCTCTCCCACCCACCACTCTCCAATACTGTGTGACACAAACAGTCCTTTATATAGCTTCTCAATTGACATCAGCTGCTAGTAGTCCTCATTGCTTCACGCGCTTCAGGTGTGTGACTGCAGGCTGCTGGGAACTGTAGTCCTCTTGGCTCTAGTGGCTCCCAAGAGTTAAAGGGGCAGGCAGCCATTTTCCATGGTGCCAGCATTTTTGTTGTGGGGTGTTTCTCATCAGCAGCGACTGGGGCACTTGTCTGTATAGAAGGGAAAATGGATGGAGCAAAATACCTAAACATTCTTGAGCAAAACCTGCTGCCCTCTCCGAGAGGTTTCAATGTCAAGTTGAAATTGGGAAAGAGGTTCACCTTTCAGCATGACAATGAAGCAAAGCACACAGCTAATGCAACAGTGGAGTGGCTAAAAAACTAAAAGGTGAATGTCCTTGAGTGGCCTAGTCAGAGCCCTGACCTAAATCCTATTGAAAACTTGTGGAATGACTTGAAGAGTGCAGTCCATTGACGGTCCCCACGCAATCTGACTGAGCTTGAACATTTCTGTGATGAAGAATGGCCAAACATTGCCCAATCTGGGTGTACAAAGCTGGTAGTGACATATCCAAACAAGTAAAAAAAGTCTGGTTTAATATGTCCTAATTTCAGGCTGTAAGAGAGACGGGGGTGTAGACTTTAAAGGCACACTGTATATATGGTATATATGTCTAGCCTTGTAAAATGAATGTACCTGGAGACAGATGGATGTATAACCAGGAGACAATTGTGGAAAAGAAGAAAAGGTTAAAAATGTGTAAATGGTTTAATTTACTTAATTGAAGCCATTGATGTCATGATGGATTCAAGTCCAATCAGCAGCTGAGGGACAAAGAGAAAATAAAAGGTAAACTGACAGCAACTTATTGATAAAAGAACTGGTTCTGCCATCTGATGGTAATGAAAAACTGGAACAGAGTCACATTGCTGTCTATTAAGTTCTTAATTTGATTAAGGGTGCGTTTGTGTCTGAGTCTGCGTGTGTGTGTGTGTGTGTGTGTGTGTGTGTGTGTGTGTGTGTGTGTGTATGTGAGGATGTTAGAGAGAAATATTCATATAATATGAGGAAAGTCAAATACCCACCATCATTTACACGTGAAGCAAAAGTCTAACAATAAGAGGTAACATCCTACTGACATTTCCTTCAGACGAAGGAACAACACTTGAAAGCAACAAATACATTTTTTTCATAACAAGCAGGCTGCTCATACGTGTAAATCGAAGCTGATTTGGCTGTAGAGGACAGGCTATGCTGCCGATAGCCTGCAGCATTGGGTGAAGTGATTGTCAGTCAGGGTTTCTCATTCTGTGCAGAGCGACGGTAGGTATTTGACCATCCAACCAGGTGTCCACGAGGATGTCCACATCGCATGTCCCCCAAACCCCACCAGGCCCACGCAGAAGCACAGCAGCTAAACTTTAAATAAGAATGCGGTGGGCGAATGTTGTGAGGAAGGATAGGCCTCTTACATGGATCAAACCACATGGCTGCACAGCAAAACATTCTCTGGAGGCCCAGTGTGCACAGGTTCAAAAGCTTTATTTACGTACACTTACACACGTCAAAATTAATCTGTCAGTGACATGAGGTCATTGAGCACAGAGCCAGCTGATGTGCTCAGTGACTGCATTTTGATCTCCGTGAACCTTTTCATTTGTTTCACTGGAAATCTGTAAACCAGAGATTATGGTAATCTAAACTGGATGATGATCATCTGAGAACAGAATTGGCAGAATAAAACTTTCTTTTTTTGTCACAGTGTGGCAGATAGATGAAAGGATTGTGTGTGTATGTACAGCACTTGTAGCCAGAAAAACTAACACATGAGTATCCAACATTATCCCAGAGCAGTCAACATATGCCCCAGACACCTATGCAGAACTAACTACTTTTTCATTGAGAGCAGCTGTTTGTCCAGTAAACCTCATACAGGACTTCAGAAGGGAATGCAAATGCAAATATGTCCAAATGGCTTTTAAAATCAAGCAAATAAATGTGTTATCTGTTGTAAATTAATTTTCCTTTATTACATTTATGACTGAATTGTGTTGTTGGCTCCATAGAGATTTTTAATTATTCTGTACTCCGAGGACTTAATAACAGCCTATTGGTATTTTACTGTCAAATGCTTATACAGATTCTAAATAAAATACATAAATAAATAAATAAAACATAAGAATACAAACGGAACAAATTTTGCCAGCACTGTTTGTGATTGCATATTTAACAAAAATATTAAACAAGTAAACTTAGAAGCAAGCATTGGATTTGTTTTACATATGGTTTAGCTTTTGTGGGTTGAGTCTTTAAGACTGGTCACTGACCCAGATCAAATTATTGATTTCACAGTGCTAGCACCCACCTGGTGCCCCCCTTATTATAAGAACTAATCTTGGTCTATTGCCCTCTTCAAAAATACAAATGAATATTCAGATTAAACAAATTTTCCCAGTCAAGTTTTAAAGCCATTATGAACTGTTCCATGTGACAGTCGGCCACACAATGTTCTCTTGCAGGATAAAGGTGAGTAAAGTTTCCTTTATTATCAGTCTCTTGTGGCAGTCAGTCTCTACCCTCTGAACTTAATGAAAACTGCTAACCTTTAAAGTCTGCCGAACCCTGTATTCAACCGATTTTATTACCATTGAGCCATCTAAGGCTGGTGCAAGCTATGTCGGCTGCAGTAGGAGGCAAATCAACCTCCACACTTTGTTCTCCCTTGGCCTTGGCTCTTCCAAAAACGATACTCATTTTCTATTCCATCCATGTCCCTGGATATTACAGGCAGGGCTTGCAAAGTTTGTCGGTCACAATGTTTTTGCTGACTTTACTCACTTAATTAATTTCCTTGTGAGGGTACTCATTGAGACCACAAGGGGGATTCAATAATTTGCCTGTTTAGCAGAGTGAACAAATAGCAGCATTTGTATTCAAATAAAATAAGCTGTCATGTCCACCTTGGATGCTTTTTTTGGGGTATGGACACATTTAATATTATTAACACATATATCAAATCAATCAATCAAATTTTATTTATATAGCACATTTAACATGACGCTCGTCAACCAAAGTGCTTTACAATACAGGTAAACTAAGGGTAAAAATAAACAGAAAATAAACAACCAACAGACATACAAAGGAACAGAACAAGGCAGGAGTCAGTGTGAGTCGGGGAACGCTAAGGAATACAAGTGAGTTTTGAGCTTAGATTTAAAGGACTCGATGGAGGGGGCAAATCTGATGGACATGGGGATGCTGTTCCAGAGGTCAGGGGCCGCGACAGCAAAAGCACGCCCCCCCCTAGACTTGAGGTTGGACTTACGGGTGGTTAGGAGACCCTTATCAGCAGATCTGAGGGCCCTGACGTTGGTATAGGGGGTGAGGAGGTCTGCTAGGTAGGAGGGGGCCTTACCATTTAGAGCTTTGTAGACAAATAAAATAACTTTAAAATCTATCCTATAGCGTACTGGGAGCCAATGAAGGGAGGCAAGGACAGGGGTGATATGAGCTCTCTTCCGAGTACCTGTGAGCAATCTAGCAGCAGCGTTGTGGGGTAGCTGTAGGCGGGCCATGGTCGACTTATTAAGCCCCAGGTACAGAGAGTTACAATAATCAAGTCGTGATGATATGAAGGCATGAATGACTCTCTCAAGGTCTGAGGGGGAGAGAATGGCCTTAATCTTAGCTATGGTCCGGAGCTGGAAGAAACATCCCTTCACCACCGAGTTCACCTGCCTGTCAAAGTGAAATTCAGGGTCAAAGAACACGCCTAGGTTTTTAACAAAGGGCTGAACTAGGACAGACAGGTTACCCAGGCTGCTGGCCATCACACTGGTTTTGTTTGGGGGGCCGAAAAGGAGGATTTCACATTTAGACTCGTTGAGTTGTAAGAAATTTTGTGCCATCCAGCATTTGATGTCATCTAGACAGGATCGGAGGCTGTCAACACTGGACTTGTCATTGGGTTTCATGGGGAGATAGACCTGAGTGTCGTCGGCATAACAATGGAAAGAGATGTTGTGTTTCTGAATGACTAAACCAAGGGGCAGCATATACAGAGAGAATAGAATAGGGCCAAGGATGGAGCCTTGTGGGACCCCGCAAGAGAGAGAGGCGGAGGGGGAGGAGCAATTGCCGATATTAACAGAGAAGCTTCTATCACTGAGGTAGGAGGTGAACCAAGATAGAGCTGTGCCACTGACACCAACTGCCTGGCAGAGACGATCGATAAGGATGTTATGGTCTATCGTATCGAAGGCTGCACTAAGGTCTAGGAGCATAAGGACAGCACAGTCGCGGTTGTCAGTAGTGAGAAGCAGGTCATTGGTGACCTTGAGCAGGGCAGACTCTGTGCTGTGGTTGGCTCTAAAACCTGACTGAAATGTATCCAAGATGTTATTCAAGTGCAGGTAGGGAGACAGCTGGGAGAGAACAACCTTTTCAAGGACCTTTGACAGAAATGGGAGCTTGGAGATTGGCCTGTAGTTATTGAGCTGGGTGAAGTCTAGGTTGGGTTTTTTCAGAAGGGGCTGGACCACTGCATGTCTGAAGCAGGTTGGAACGGTACCAGTGACTAGGGAGGTGTTAATGATAGAGAGGATGCTGGGGCCAGTTGTGTGAAATACTTCTTTCAGAAGAGCAGAGGGAACTATATCAAGGGGGCAGGTGGTCGGTTTCATAGCTGAGACTATATCTGTGAGAGCAGAGAGAGTGATAGGTTGAAAACAGGCCAGGTTGGATGAGCAGAGCGGTGAGACATCTAGGCTACATGCAGGTGGTGTGATATTACTTCTGATGTCCTCAACTTTGTTGATGAAGAATTTTAAAAATTCCTCACATTTTGTTGGAGACACATCCAGGCTAGTGCTAGAGGGGGGGCTGATTAAAGAGTTAATGGTGGCAAAGAGGGTCTTGGGGTTTTGAGAGTTGCGGATGAGGTCTGAAAAGTATGCGGCTCTCGCTGCTTTAACTGCTAGCTGGTATCTGATGCGAATGTCTTTAAGCATTTCGAAGGAAACATGGAGTCTATCCTTATTCCACTTACGCTCTGCTCTCCTGTACTCTCTCCTCTGGGCTCTAGTGGTGTCATTTAGCCACGGCTGGCCTTTAGACTTTGGCTTTTTCTGTCTAAGGGGGGCTACTGAGTCCAGAATGGAGAGGCAGGTGGAATTAAACAGGGATGTAAGTTCATCTATGTTAAGGTGGGAGGGAGAGGCTTCAATAGTGCCGATGTTAGGGGCAACTAAGAAGGCGGAGGAGAACTTATTGGCAGTCAAGGGGTTAATGCTGCGGGAGGGACGCATAGGGGAGGGGGGTCTGGGTGGAAGGAGAGAGAGAGAGGAGGTGAACATAACAGCATAATGATCAGAGGAGCATACATTTTCATCTACATTTACATTAGACACTGAAAAATCATGAGTTAGAACTAGGTCAAGCTTATGGCCTAGTTTGTGGGTGGCAGTAGTGGTATGCAAAGTGAGTTCAAACGAGTCAATCAGTTCCATGAAATCAGACACCATAGGCTTGGATGGGCAACAAACATGAACATTAAAATCACCAAGAATCAGGATTCTGTCATGGTTGGACATGATATTTGACAGGAACTCGGAAAAATGGGAAATAAAATCCTTGCTGCTAGGAGGCCGGTAAACGAGGGCGATTAGGAGGGGTTTGTCCAAATCAGCCATGGTCAACTGTACTTCAAAGCTGGAAAATTGCGCACAGTTCACAACACGGCATTTGAAAGAGTTTTTAAACACCAAGGCTAGACCACCCCCTTTTCCGGATGATCTGGGAGTGCTAAAAAGTTATAGTCACTAGGACACATTTCCACAAGATGAGCAAAATCACCAGGGGTAACCCATGTTTCAGTTACCATCAAGAAATGCAACCCGTTTTTGGTCGCAAAGTCATTGAGGACGAACGTCTTATTGGAGATGTGGTTCGCGTTGATAAGCGCAAACTTCACCTCGACAGGAGTCGGGACTACGGCAGTGGCTTCATGGTCCGACGGCGGCGGCATCCATGCCAGCGGGCGAAGGTTGTGCAGGACAGCCCCCCCGCGTTTCACACGTAGCCGTGCGGGGATGTTGATGTTGATGTTGATGTTGATGTTGAATACTGGAGTGTTGTTCAGAGATGCAGGAGGAACGACACTGTCAACACAGACCAGGGACCTCAGATTGCAAGTGCGCACTTGGGTTTTGTTGTGATGACGTCGTAGCTGTGCATCAGGGCGCCTGTCCGACAGTATGGAGGGAATAGCTGTATCGGAGTAAACAAACTTGCGCCGAGAGGCACGGTGTATGTAGCGCGGTCGACGCAAGAGTCCAAGGGATGCTATAACAGCGAGGCAGTTAGAAGTGGTGCAGCTGAAGAGGTTAATGAGTTCCCGGGCGGAGTATTTCAGGAACACCATCGTTGAAGAGGCGAGCCAGCACCGCGAGCAGGGACAGAGACGCTTCGGACCACGACAACGGTGATGGAGTGAAACCAGGGCACGATGAAGGGTCCAGAAGGGAGGATAGTCCTGGATAATCCTGGTGTCGTGTTCCTAGTAGCGTGGTATTCAGTAGTAATCAAGGCAGAGCCGATTGAAACTGCCGGCGGCGGGTTGCTAACGCTAGCTAGGTTCGTAGGTTGCCGGTGGAGAATAGCTGGACAACGGCTAGCAGCTAGCAACTACACAGCGGAGATGGTAATTAAACATGAGGTTTGTAAACATAAACATTCTTCCAGTCGACAAACGGTGTTAGTAGCTTTAGATCAGAAGAGTAGAGTCAGCGAACAGCGAAAAAACATGAAAAAGACACAAAAAAGCACCGATTGAGAAGCGGCGAAAAGCACGCCAGCGTCCTCTCAAACCGGAACCATGGCATATGGTGTGCCCCACTGAACAGGAGTAACTAATTCCGCCATCAACATTCAACGTCAAGTTAGGCCGGTTAGGCCTGCAAAATGTGAGTCTTAGTTTACAGGTACAAGCTCATAATTAAATTGTATCCGGTTGTAGTTATTGTAACTCAATGTCTGTTGGTGCACAATGTTCAGTATATGCTTATTATTTTTGTTACAAAGTCGATTTTGTATACTATTTTCCCATTGGCTGGTGATGAATTCAGTGAACTTCTGACATAACCAGAGGAATTAATCTAATGCTTTGCACAAATGACCTTGTAGTACCTTCAGAAGTTTGGTCTGCACCATGAAATAGACTCTCATTTAAAAATGTCATTTTATTCTTCACTGCTATAGGCAACTCAACTCTCATAAGTGACATGGGTGCCTTAAGCACTACCTTTATGCACTTTAAGTCATTATTGAAATATTTTCTAAGTTACAATATAGCTCTTAATGTTGTGTGACTACTAGCATAATCTTCCAATTAAATCAGCTAATCCTATCTAAACTAATACTTTTGAAAGAACTGCAGTGATTGCTTGGGTATTTCTTGAGTAAAAATTCTACTTGAAGCATTTCAGACCGTGTCTTGTGAGGAGAGTCAAACCTTTGATGAAGTTTGAAGTGTGTGAAGTTTCTTTGTGATACATTTGCAGCACTTCCCCATAGTGCGTTATGGAAAATCTGTGACAAAAACCTGGATTCCATCCACCACACTCTGCTTAACCCCAAACCTACGACACATTGCATACAATGCCTACAGTAAATATGTCTGTTTCTGTTTAACTAATCTTCTTAGAAACCCAAAGCTGACCCTAGAAATGCTCCAACTTTTAAAACCTGATCGTCCATTACGTTGCTCCGAAATTGGTGTTGACGTCTCCTTTGTTGCAAACTCTTGGCGATGGAGGATGAAACTGAACGTTTGCATTATCGTCTTCTTCTGTGCATTAGAGTGCTATTGACGGATGAGGTGTCTGAGCTGCTGTTCCCTTTAAGGGGCTATGGTTCTCCCAGCTGCATTTCACCCACTTTAACACTTCTATGGCTGTCACCATAGGCTTTAAGAAAAATAAATATTTTAGATAAAGTCTGCATTTTTAACGACAGTTTTCCCCCCAAATAGCATTGAATCTGTCACTAATATATATATATATATATATATATATTTTTTTTTTATCAACCCTTTTTTTTGGGGGGGAGAAGCTGTATAGAAACAGCAGTATCCCTACCGGGCTGAAGTGGCTCTGGCAGGGGAAAAAGAAACAAGATTTAAAACATGTTCCCCTCACAAAAAAAGGAAAAGCTAATCCTAAATCTATGGGAGACAATCCCCCTAATACAGTATCTGGCAATGCTGGTGTTGTATATACTTCAACTGATTGAAACAGCCTGGCAGCGTATGAAGAGCTTGCAGGGAAATACAGTTCTATGACTGATGTCAGCATTACATTTGTAGCGATAAAATAAGCCTTTTTTTATAAATAATAAGGACTACTCATATAATTTATTTTAGGGATAGCAATAGTAAATAAGGATGTTAAGACATGTTTGATATTTTTTATCTACTGAATGCTTGCGATGTTCATATTTGGAAATTGTCTCAGGAATTTATCTTTTGGGGATTAACTATGAGGAAAGCTATGGCAAGAAACAGCCCTCTGGCTGTTCTAACCAACCCAATACCTAATAAACATCACAGTACATGTAACAACAATGTTTGTTTGTGGATACCTACAGCTTTCTAACACACACCCTTCTTCTTATGAAAACAAGGGCAGTGGAGGTCCGTATAGCCTGGTTACTGGTTACTGCATATTGATATCCAAGGGGAAATTGGTTCATCTTATGAGCAAAAATAGGTAGTGTTTGGGAATGTCATGCTGCACAAAAAAGATTCACTGATCCTTACATCATCTGGATGGCTGGTCACAGTCACTGTACCTACCATGTCAGCTGATCCACACCTCAGTGAGTCTGCAACCAAATTATCCACTGGGTAACAACCTCAAATGTGACCAGTCAGGGTGGTTGTGTTTTTGCATATTGGCAACATTACTATCCTGAAGGGAGTGGTCTCTTCCAGGATGACAATGCCCCATCCACAGGGCACGAGTGGTCACTGAATGGTTTTATTAGCATGGTGTAAACCACATGCACATGCACATGCACATGCAAATGATGTAAACCACATGCAATGGCCATCTCAGTCACCAGATGTCAACCCAATTTAACACTTAAGGGAAATTCTGGAGCAGTGCCTGAGACAGCGTTTTCCACCACCATCAACAAAACACCAAATTATGGATTTTTTCATGGAATAATGGTCTAGCATCCCTCCAATATAGCTCCAGGCACTTGTAGAATCTATGTCAAGACACCTTGAAGCTGTTCTGGCAGCTTGTGGTTGCCCAACATCCTATTAAGACAACTTATGTTGGTGTTTCCTTTATTTTGGCAGTTATGAACACAGTAACAAATATAGTAACAGTGATTTAAACCGCTAAATAATTAATGATGGACAAACCCTCATACATAAAGCTCTCACCTGGGACAAGGAGTCATTTCTCAAAACATGAAAAGTAAAAAAAGGAAAATGAATTCATTGAAATTATCTCTTAAAAGATTAGTGTCTCCAGCACTCTGTTATTACATCTCTGATTACATAATTTTGTTATGTAATCAGATCAGATTGATATCTCAGGCCCAAAAAAGAGGTTTCATTCTGTGAACTGGTAAAAAATATATATACAGTATATTTTGCATCATAAAATGGTTAAATAGCATATTCATTGGGGTCTTTATGACATATCTGAAAGTATGCTTTAATAAATGTTCCATTCTCTTACGAGATCATATTTGCTTTAAAACTGTAACCGTAAAATGTAAAGTAGAAATTTCTAGCACAATATAGATAACATTTGTTTAATAACTACAAGAATGTGGGAGGAACCTAATGCAGAAAATCTAAATATAATAATTGTTGCCCTTGTCAGAAATGTACAGACCTGTCTATCAAGAAAATCATATGTAGAAGCACATTCCTTTAGGCCCAGAAGTCAAGTTAAAGTCAGTGTGAGTCCATGTTTGGGTAAATATTTATGTATTTATTCAGATAAACGTGCAGAGGATTGGGAAAGATCAGCCCAGACTAATCCAGACTGTAGACCTCATTAACAATGGTTATTTAAGCAATGCATAATTAAACAAACATTTAGGAATACAATTGTTCTGAGTTGAATTTAGCACCTTGTGTCTGCTGTCCAACATGAACGTTTCCAGGCATTTCATTTAAACATGGAGACCCTTCAAAACTTAGGATAAAACCTTTTTCTTTGACATCAGATACTGGGTTTAGTTTAGGACACAAATTCAAAATTGTGAGAACAGTGAGTGGACCTGACATGCATTGGGAATAGACTGTTGGATAATCTGAGGAGTTGGGCTGACACACAAGCTATTGACCCGGAACTATAACCAGTAATTTACTGTTGGAGGCACCCAGGAAGCCCTGGTGTTTTTCCATTTTCATTTTAAAGCAAGCTTACATATTATCCTTATCCTTGGTCAGGATTTAGTTTGCTCTCCGGGGCCAGAATTCTCATTAAACGAGAACTCTGGCCTCAGACATCTAGATCCTTCACAAGTAGGAAAGTTTCCAGCAAAGTAGGAAACCAAAAAGCTCTGCAGTGACAACATGACCAAGCGGGAGTTGGCCTACATTACACCTATAAATGCAACCAATGCTATGGACATGCCACCTTTAACAAGTTGTATGACTTTTGTGTAACCATCCATCCATCCATCCCTATAAATGCAACCAATGCTATGAACATGCCACCTTTAACAACTTGCCTTCAGAAAGATGTATGACTTTTGTGTAACCAATTGCTGATATATTTTGTGGTAGACAACATGTCATTGATGAACAATGCATAATTAAACCCATGCATAACTGTCCTGGGTTATATGCTAAATAGTTTTCTAGCTAAATGAAAGGGGGCAGAATGCAGATGTCAAATATAGCAGTAGTATTAACTAATGAACTGTGCATACAATATCATTTTACTCCTTGCCAAAAGGAGAAAGATGTTTATATAACACTAACATGTCATGTAACTATCTTGTCAGTGTGACCAACCCTTTTTTATTGTGTTTTTATCTCTACGTAAATCATCCTTTAGCTTCTCGCATCTTCACTAGCTAGCTAGCTACTATACCATTGACCAAAAATCCTGACTGTGCTTGTTATTCATGTTAAAAAAACAACATAGTAGTACGTGGTATGATGACTCCACCCATGTGCTATGTCCTCTCGCCTCAGGGACATGAGCGAGGTCAGGAATGAGGTTTACAACTGGGTTGGCAAGACAATGGGAAAAGTGGACAGTTCATCAACCCTAGTTCCTCTGAGTTTTGAGACTTGAAAGCTATTTCCGTGTTATACGGAGTCACTGATGCAGCCCTATAAGATTATAAAGCACTTCCCATAACTCCAGGAAACAATATAATAATAATATATGCCATTTAGCAGACACTTTTATCCAAAGCAACATAGATTAGTGAATGCATATACTTTTCAGTATATGTGGTCCCATTGGGAATTGAACCCACAGCCTAAGCATTGTTACAGACCTACTTAGCCACACAGAACCACTACTGTGTCCTACTGTGTCTATTGAGCTGCCTGCCTTTTTCTTTCAGTTTTTTGTTCTTCCATTGTTTATAGTGGTAGCTGTTTGCTGATGGGCTGCCATGCACATACCACAGCACAATTTTTCATCTTACCCTTCTGTCCAGTGTGTATTTTTATTTATTTATCTTTTGATTTTGTTTCAGATTTTCTCCCTATTTTTCTCCCAATTTGGTAGCCAATTACACCCTCTATTTCTTTGAGTTTACCCTCCCCCACGAGTCTGCCGCTTGTCCTTGGAGTCAAGCCAAGTTTTCCCTTACAGAGATGCCTTTTACGCTTCTCAGCGAGTTTGAGTCGGCTCTCCCTCCTCCTCCCTCTGGGGTGGTCAGCCAATCACCGCCCCCGACAGGGCTCTCGGACAGAACTGGGCTGGCACAGCTGGGTTTCGAAACGCAGCCGCAGTGGGCAAACTGCATTCCGGACGAATGCCTTTACCACTACACCACCCGAGGCCCCCAGTGTGTACTTTTGGCTTCATGTTTGGCCTTTCGCTTTGTACACTTCTTAATCCACATCTCTTTCGCTGCTTTCTGCTTTGGTTCTACAGGAAACCCTAACAGCTTTGTTGGCACATTAAATTATAGAATAATTATGTTTCATTGGCTGGAATCAGCAAAATAACTTTACTCCTTGTTTATCAGCTTTCAGCTTGCAAAATGCTTTTACTGTTAACAATAACTATTGTTGCTCATAAGACTTGACACACTACACAATCTGATGTGCTAAGTAAAGTCTGATGTTCAGTATGATCATGCACATCATTTCACCAAATTGTGGCACATTTTTTAGCAAATGTGCAAGGGGCAATGAAACGAGTTCAGTTGGAACTAAAATGGTAATGTGTGTCCATTAGGCTTGATCTGGTGGAGAATTCAGTCCAAGACCATCCTCTTCCCTCTGGATGGCCTTTGGCAAATCCTGCCCTGTAAAAGCCGCTGGGTTAGGGATCACACATGCTTGAACTTTTGAGAAGGAAGCCAATCAGCTTGTCAATGCCATGATTATGAACTAACATGGTTTGCCAAATGTCTTAATCTTCAGTTCTCGCTGTAGGATTTAGAGTCAGTATCACTGTGCTGTAGGTCTTGGGACAGTGGGGCATTTGGATGATGTTATGGCATAGGAATAAGTCTAGGCTTGCTTGTTAGCATGATTTTCTTTCTGATTTGTGTGAAGTGGGGAACAGAACTATTTTGTCTGTTCTGCTGTTTGTGTGCTCATATACCAAATTGATGCTTTGTTTCAGCCACACAATGATTGGATTTTACAGTGCCATTAATACAATTTAGCATTGTATTTTATCCTCACAAATACAGTCCAAACTGGATAGTCACATTTTCCTATAGTTAAGACATAAAGGTATCTAATTTGATATTTTTAATGAAAATTCATTAGCAAGCATCCAACTCGCAGAAAGCTATGCCATTAAATGATCTCATTTATTTTATGCGTATTTCATGCACATTTTCACCCCTTTCTCTTTCAACCTCTCACTTTGAATACCCATAATACGACTACAAATTGTTCCCGCTGAAATAATGAAGCTTACAATAGAACCGGTGAACAAATTAATTGAAATCACAAAATGCATTGTCCAATAAGTCATTGATACTGGCTATTCTGTGATTTGAGTGAATGGGTACAATGGACTAAATCAATGTACACTGAGTTTATATTGCACTTGTCATTGCACTGTTGCCACGTTGTGAACTTGTATTTTCTGAATGAAATAATACTGCTTTGAACAAACAATCAAATTAACAGTTCCTTTTCTTCTTGAAAGTCAAAGCCAAACTAAACATTTTATTTAAACCCCTCCCTTATAAGATAGATTATTTTGATTATTTTGAGACTATATAGATTAACTTGTAATGACAGCTCAGGGTATAATGGAAAATATGTGTGTGTGTGTGTGTGTGTGTGTGTGTGTGTGTGTGTGTGTGTGTGTGTGTGTGTGTGTGTGTGTGTGTGTGTGTGTGTGTGTGTGTGTGTGTGTGTGTGTGTGTGTGTGTGTGTGGGGGGGGCATTTAAAGGGTTTTCAGATATTTTGGAAGACTTCTTGTTTGGCCATCATAAAATTCCTTGATGCCAGTATAATTAAAATGGTCATGTGATTTGTTGCTTTGAAATGACCTCATTAGACTTAGACATGACCATATTTGGACATCAATACTGTATGACATACATACAGAACAGAGGGGGGCACTTTAGATCTGGCAAGTAGGGGAATTCGGCACCATATAACATTTACATTCATGGCGTATTTTCATTCCCAAACATTGTTTTATCTTCTTTTGCAACAACAGAATACTAATAAAGCTTCATTAGCAGATGGATATTATGATTAAGTGTTCCAACCCAAACAGAAGTCTGCAAGCTGTCTGCTGGAAGTTCTGATTTCTGAGGAGCGCAGTGCCACAGATAAATTATACTGAATAGATGGAACTGCAAATAATATTTTGTTTGGTGTTATATGTCTCTGAACAATTATCTGGAGGAGGCCCTCCCCTGTTGTCAGTTTTGGAACATAGAAATGTATCACATCTGGCCTTCTTTATTGCACTCCTTTTAAAACTTATGCTTATAGTTTATATCATAATACATTGCAATCTATAACTGATTGGTTACAGCCCTTTACACTATTAGGCTACATTTATGTGATCCAACCAAGTCCAACCATGCCTGCTTTAATTTGTGATGTACTTCGTTCAATATTGTGGTACACGCTGGCAGAGGGAGCAGGATATTTCCTCCTCACCTACTCAGGATTGAAAAATCTATATCTTGTTTCTGTCACATGCAAGCTGAAGGTTGTGTGAGCACCTGGGTGAGCACCTGGGTGAGCCATCTTCTGTATCTTAGATTGTCAAGGTGCTGTAAAATCTATTGAAACACATGGCAGCAACATTAAGTGTGCAGAATTTTGGAAATATAATATATAATATAATATAGGCCATTTAGCAGACGCTTTTATTCAAAGCAACTTACAGTAGTGAATGCATACGCTTTTCAGTATATGTGGTCCCAGTGGGAATCGGACCCACAACCTAACCACTGTCAATGCCATGCTCTACCTACTGAGCCACACCATTAGCCAAGTTAAAAAAATGTCCCATAGTTGTATAGGTGCTATGAAAGGCTTGCACATCTTGTAAACAAACAAATTAAGAGTTTGAGCTTCAGGTGCATAATTTGTGTGCCAATAGATTAAATAAAGTTGCTCATTGGCAAAGAGTGCCATTTAATGAAGATTAATGTGGACAAGAGGTCAGGTGGACCGAGACGTTAGCTCACATTAGATGGTGTAATGCACATTGAAGTTGGCAGTTTTGGATGATGTCATAAACATAGCTCAATGACCCATAAACGTGGACTACTACGAAAGGGTAGTTGGCCATGGAATTCTCTCTGAAAAAGAATAGACCTGTTAAAGTCTAAATAATATTAAAACTTTGGAACATACAGATATTGATAACTATAACAGCCTATCCAGCCTCATCATTTAGTATTAAATATAATTGCTCATTGGATGCACTGAGAACAATTATTGTAGTATATATAAGTATATACAAATAAATAATGTATCAAATATCAGACTGTACACCATTATGTACAGTATATCAACGGAACATGGCTAAATCTGCAGTACTGGTAAGTAATTTTCAGTCTTAAATTACTGGAGGTGAGTTAGAATATATCAAAAGGTTGCATCATTATTAGTAACACTTTTGTTCAATTCATATATTATCCCTGATTACTTATATAGTGAACTAGAACTGCGATGCAACTGGAAATGCAATTATTGTCTCTGCAATTCAATATAACCTCTCATGCAAATACCTATTATGTTCTGTACCAGGCCAGGGTGTTCAGCACTGCCTTCCTGCCGGGATGAAAAACCATTCAATTAGATGCAATCATCATGATTACTTGTGCTTATCCTTTGCAGTAAAATTCTTACCCTGTTTCATACCATGACACATTGTAAACATGCTATATATTTAACACTAGGAGCGCCGACTCCGCCCACGCCTTCGAAATACCTATGACCGCCGCCTGTCCGGTCAAAAGACCACTGAGTCTACAGACAGAGGCACTGGTGCTGACGCAAAATGTTCACCAGGTGGTGCTTCTTACACAGCTTGTAGTCCTAAAACACGGAAGTAAGTCTAAGAGAGTTTCACGTTTTATTCTATGACATCAATTATGCACATTCATATCTCAACTGTGAATTTTGAAGCTGTTATGTGTTTTTTAAAAGTAAGCTGCTAACAAGTTGCTACATTCAAACTACAGCTGTTGTCGGAATAATTAAACGTCATTACATCAACGCTTGATATGTAGCTTTTGACTCTGCCAGGTAGCTAGTTACCGATTGCTGAAATGTACTTAGTTGGCTAGCTAGCTAGTATTTCTGAAATATACAGCTTGGTGGCTAGCTACGAATAAGCATTGCTTGCTCAGCTGTACAACTAGCTAGCTGTCTACCTACAGACACTAGACGTCAGTACCGGTCAAATGACCGGTTTCAGTGCTCCTAGTGTTAACACACATACACTACCGTTCAAAGGTTTGGGGTCACCTGCTGGAAACTATTTTTATCTCATAATTGACAATGCTTTACACCGTATACATTTCTGTAAATACTTTAAAATGACAAAAAACAATGAACAAAATGAACATCAAAGAAATGTTCAAGACAATTATATTGAAAATTGAATCTTGATTTCAAAATAGTCACCCTTTGGCGTGAGAATAGCCTCACAAACAGTGGCCATTTTAATAAGTTTTAGCAGGAAATCACCCGACAAGTTTTCCCAGCTATCCTGCAGCAATTCCCAGAGAAACTTGTGGGTTGCTTTGCTTTGACTCTTCCTTTCCAGTTTGTTAAAGTTCTATGGGATTGAGGTCTGACACTGGGCAGGCCAGGTCTTTAGTTTGAGTTGTTGTTCACATTCCTCCTTCACCAGATAGTTCTTGCACAACTTCAAGGTGTGTTTGTCTTATCTTGCTGAAGAATGAAGGAGTGCCCGATTAGCCATAGTCCAGATGGAAGGTGACCCCTAACTTTTGAACGGTAGTGTATACCTTTTAGTTTTAGTTTACATGTGTACATTTTAAATCAAATGAAATTGACTGATACTCCTGTGTTGTCTTACTGTGTGGCTGTAATGATGTACAAAGAGTAACTCATAGCATATACAGTGGGTATATACAGTTGCCATTTTTCACATTTTATTTTCTTACTTCATGGAATAAAAATGGATTGAATTGGGATTTCTAGCCACTGATCAACAAAAATACTTGAAAATGTCAAATAAAAAACAAACTCGTAATTACAAAAAAACTTATATTAAAATTAATTGATTCCATAGGTATTCGCCCCCTTGACTTAATACCAAATAGCTGTGTATCTATTTGGGTAAGTCTCTACCAGCTTTGCACATGTAGACACTGCAATTTTTGCCCATTCTTCTATACAAAATTGCTTGAGCTCCATCAGGTTTGATGGGGACCATTGGTGAATAGCAATTTTCAAATCTTTCCACAGATTCTCAATAGGATTGAGGTCTGGGCTTTGACTGCGTCACTCCAGGACAATGTTTTTGTTTTGTTTTTAAACCACTAAATTGTGGCATTTGCTGTATGCATAACAAATAAATCTTCCGCTTAATTGTAAACAGGTGGACCTGTGAAGACAATTGATTGCACCAGAGTTTATTTAGGTGTGTCTTAGCAAAAGGGGTGAATACTTATGGAATCAATTATTGTCTGTTTTTCATTTGTAATTAATTAAGAACAAGCTTTAGAATCATCTTTTTTATTTAACATTATATCAAATAATATCAGAGTATCAGAGTATATTGTGTGGCAAGAAATCCCAATTAAATCCATTTTTATTCCTTGAAGTAAGAAAATAAAATGTGAAAAATATCAAAGGGCGTGAATACGTTTTCTGCCCTCTGTATTTACCCAACTAGATATGCGTACATACCAGTGAAATCAGGTGTTTCAATTCAATTTTAAATTTTTGGATTTGAAAATATGTTAATCAGAGACACATTCCACTGTAGTGGAGAGCCCGGGGAGGCAGTTGGTCCACTAGAGAACAATAATTGAATAATTTCAGGAGTTCACAGCAGCATGTACGTCACTTTAAAGAACAATAAAGCCATAAAGAGATGAATTATTTATTGTCTTTCCAGCTTGCTTTGCCACCACTCATTAACACACAATAATAAGCAAAGTTGGTACTGAAAGCAGCTTAGAGTTACGTGAACAACATTTGTTATTTTTCTTTCTTTTACTGTAAAGATCACTCTGATGGAAAAGGGCGCACAGTGCTCTTCGTCGCATTTGCTTCTGAATAAAGGACGCGGAATATCTTAAGTCCAGTTATTATGCAATATTTTTGTCACCCTCCACAAAGAATGATTGAGAGCTGGGCAGTAATGGAACCCTGTGAATCAATATGAAGTATTGTAAAGTAGGCATCCAGACCAAGGCTGGGATCAAATGTTGCAGAGAGACAGATTAGCCTTTCAGACCCTGTAAAGAAGGGGGGGAGCGGGACACTTGAGATGGCCTCCAGTGTAGCCCAGTCCCCTCTGAGGGAATTCAATACAGCCATTGACAAAAGAAGGCCTCTATTGTAGGGACAGCGGCATCCTTTGAGACAGAGATTTTCCCCTTCCATTTCCTTATTAACAGTGGTTTGGAAAAAAATATATTACATACACATACATATACTCTATATATAATGCAATCCTAGGTTTCTTATTGTTCCCTGTGTGTCTGATTGGAGATTTTGTCAGGGTCAAACTCATCAGGCATGTCGTTTGTTTGAATATAAAGCAATAGTGTAGACCCTAAAAGAAAAAAAGAAAAATCTGTGGCAATACTCCCCAGAATATGCAGACATTGAGGTCATTTATTTGGCCCTTAATACCCATGAGGAATTGTCAACAAGGCTGTAAGTTGGTGAACAATTCCAACGATGACTCAACCATCAAAATTAACTCCTTGTTCTCCTTTTGTCTATGTTTGTCTATTTTGTTTACAGTCACCATTTTGAGCAAAAAACGAAACAAAAAAATCTCATGGATACCAATATATAACGTGCTCATTTTTATGAGTGTCCACCTCAGTGCATCACCATTTGAATGCTCAGTACCATTTCATGGTTTTCTATTTCTTCTATATATTTTTTTACTGCTGTTTCCCCTCCTTCTCCCAGAAGGACTAAACAGGAGTGGCCAGATTGAGAGGGACTCACTATAGAAGAGCAGGTTGTGGGGACCTGCAATTTTACTCCTTCTCTATAATTGAGATTTTGTAGTGATAAGGAATAAGAAACCTACAAAAGCCAGACTGTCAAGTGAGAAAAATTGCAGGAGTGCATTCCCCTGCAAGGTTTCCCTGATTGCTGGCCTCAGCTCAGTTCTTCGGCTTGAAGGGGATCTTTTTCACAGAGATAATGCACTGGGTTCTGCCTCACGAGTAACATAGCACATGAAACAAACTAAGGAGATTGAGGAGAGGGGATTATCAAAATATAATTATTGCTGTCCTTGAAACACAAGATGTTTGTTGCGTCTCGTGATTGTTCGGTTTCAAGAGGTGCTTCTTTTTCCCCTAAACAAACATGTAATTAATTTCAAGAATAATTTTTAAAAATCACATACTTGTATATGGATATAATTTTGCTACCAATCTATTTTGGGTTGCATGTTCTCCATGGCAATCAAAAGGGAAAGATGTAAATGTGCACCTCATTTAGTGTACATCATCGTAGTGATTCCACAAGAAAATTCATAAAAATGTTCATTCAAAATGTATGCATGCAATGTTGAATGTTTTGTGTATACAGTACCCAAGGAAGTATTCACATCCTTGATAAAGATGAGCGAACAAAACATGCATAAGTAATGACCAATATTGTATAATAAAAAATGATTTGGGGGAAAAAACACCTAAAAACACAATGTTTTGAGACTTCAATCAAACGTTTTCTTTGAATCAATAGCCAAATAAATTATTGTCAGAGGAAAGCAGTATTTAAAGAGTTTATTCATTTATAGAAAACAATTAGGTGAGTGTTTGTTTGTCCTACTGTTTTTTTTTAAAATCCAAAATTCTAAATGTAGGCCTAAATGCTAGTACAGTTCTCAAAATGAACTGTATTCTTAAAGTAATCATCCTAATTGATTTCAAAACTGATTTAGTGGATATATGCGATGCCGGTTCACACCCCTAAATCATACTTTCCTTGAATAATAATAATAATAATAATAATAATAATAATAATAATAATAATAATAATAATAATGACAATGACAATGACAATGACAATGACAATAACAGTAAAATAGAGGGTCCCCAACAACACAATCTGTCAAGGATTGTGTTGTTCTGTCAAGGAGATCAAGTGGTTATTTCCTGGTGTTGATGATTTACACCAAAACAATCATTGAGGCAAACGTTTTGAAAAGGCAGACCAAGCAGTAAGCTAAGATTTTAGAGTTGATTTGGACATGGTCTTACTCACATTTTCAGTCTAGAAAAGTCCATTATTGCACATACAAACTAAGCATGCTATTTTGTTGGTAAAAAAAAATTCTAAAGCAATTTATAAAATCATAATTGTGTCTAGCGAACATGACGCATGACACCTAATAGTTAGTTATATCTAAATAATGATAGATAGCTAACTAACAAATAGACCAACCACTTTGTGCACCAAACTTCAGCTATCCAACAATGTTACTGAGTTGCTCTGTTCGGTTCGGGGAGAAAATTTTAGAAAAATCTGAAACAAATAAAAAAACTTTCACTATTCATTTTGCATGGAGCCTTCGTTCCAAAAATCTAAATTTAATAAAAACCGTGGCAGGTGAAAATCTGTATATTCGTCAGTGCACTGGTCCGTTTAAAATTCTGAAGTGTTCTAATTTGGTGAGAAACTGTATAAAGCTGTAAGCAAAGCAAAATTGCTAACAATTTTCACTTTTAATTTTAATACAAACTATCGAACAGATGTGTAGGATGTTTTGAGGATTAATTTGAATAGTCTCGGTCCTTTGGCAAAAAAAACAAAATAATAAACTACACTTGTCCTGCTACTGTGTGAGACAGATGAGACTGGTTAATTTCATATTTTGAATGTAAATGCTGTGTACCATTGACTGTGCAGCACTTAATAAATACGTCTATATATATGTATGTGTGTGTGTGTGTGTGTGTGTGTGTGTGTGTGTGTCTGGGACAGCTTGGATTTCCAGAGGACTTAAATCACTTGGGGGTGTTTGTGTTGCAGGTGTCCTGTGCTGTTTAATTTTTCTTATGGCAAGGTATCTGAGCATTATGATGGCCCCATCTTATTTTAGCATGGCTGCCAGGCGAGCAGCACAGATGTGTGAACAAGATGAGGAGCGTGCAGCAGACAGGGGGGGTGAGAACGGGAGCCACCCTTCGCCGAGCTGCATAGTCGTTATGACTGGCAGCCTCTCATTAATAATCTCAGGCTCTAGGATTCAAGTCGCAATTAGCTGCCCAAGAACTGTGACCTCCGTGAGCTCCGCAGAAGCGCCACAAGATGATTTGTCACCTCCTTCCCTCACACACAGTGCACACGTGACCACAGCCCTCCCAGGGCAGCGTACATGCCTCCTTAAGCACAGAAGGCCGAGGTAGACTGGTAAACCCCTTGTCTCTCCACCTGTTTCGCATGGTTTTCTGTGTACCGGCCTTGTTTTTAGTCTGATCTTAACATTGTGTCTGTGTAGGGCATCCTCGATATTTTCACTCGTCTAGGAATTCAGGATTGATGAATATTCAATCCATGCGTTTCTGTATATGGTTTAGTATATGGCTAACATAATCATTGGCTGAAATTGTCTAAACCGCACCACATTAGGTTTCCTGTAAGTTACATGCCTTTGTGGCCATACATCGTAGGCTGATGTTAGCGATATGTGATTCATTTTAGATAAACATATAAGATAGCTTTAGAACAAAGTAACATGTTGACTCCTGATTCCGGTGTCCCTGGGATACATTTATGGTACAGTGTCCGGCTTCAGGAGCAATACTTTTGCAAAACCTAATCATCAGATAAATGGACGCTGCAAATCCAAATCTTGTCTGAAAGTCAGAGTTTGCAAACTTCAATCTTTCCATATGAATTTGACCTATTAATCTAGAAGGACAGTGCCCTTTGGTGGACTATGAAAGGGGCAACACATTTTTTTTACAGTTTTGTCATATTACCTCCTAGCAAAAGGTGTACTGTATTGTGTTAAGCAGTTACCAGATCCGCTATACGCTTCATTATGATATGCTAATAGTACGAAGAGAATGCCTTGGTCCCATCCTGAGATGATTGGTGGCATGGAGAAGCAACGATTTTGAAGTTGCAATCTTTTATACCCAACTTTGACAGCTGAAATCACCCTACAATTGATGTAAGTTATAAGTTATGTATATTTATCCACTGCTAAATTATTATTTTGACTGGACGTGGCCATGTGATATACACGTGTACATTTGCGCATATATTTAGGTTCAGTGATCAATTTTTCCCTTTATAATTAAACATCCCTCTTTTCTGACCAAAATTTTGGCTGTTTTGATATACTATCCATGTCATGATATCTAAACAGGTAATTTATTGTCAGTGTGCACTGATTGGGGTCAAAATGGATTAAGTGTTTTTAACTGTCAGTTTAGCGCTGGAGCCATTGACATATTGGGTGGGCAGTCTTTTTCTCTATTTCTCACCACCCACTCAGAATGCAGCCTCTCCATTGATGTGATACTAGGCTTCTCATTACACTTGACATTGCAAACAGTTTTCAGCATGAGCAGTAATACAGTATCATAATTTGGTATTAGATGTGCTTTGTTGTTTTACTTTTTACAATGTTCTTACAAGTATTCTGGCTTAGAATGTAATCAGTATATAATTTTTTGCTTTGTTTGAATCAAAAATAGAACAACAATGGATTATTTTCTGGGTCTGATCATATGTGTTGTGTATCTTATCCATTGCAATCGAGCGATGTGCTTTGCCAACATGTCTCTCCCTGTCTGATGCAAACTGGGTAACATTGAGAGGTTCTGTTTTGACTTTCCATTTGCTGTCGGGAAGTGTTCTATTATAACCCTGTGCGTATAAAATGGGAACTACAGAGCCCCGTAAAAGGTTGCTCTCTCATGGTAGCTAAAGCATATTTTTTTTATCCTAACCTCAATTAAACCCCGTGTTGTGCTGGTTGTATGCGGAGTCGTGCCAGCTTGAGAGCCATGGCCCTGTATAAGGCAGGCAGGCAGGCAGGCAGGCAGGCCAGGATGTTGGTTTTGGCAGATAACATCCCTGAAGCAATGCAGTGGCCCAAGAGTTGCAAGGGAAACAAAGGAAAGGAAATTGCCAAACAATGTCATTAGCAGGATAGAGCCCTGTATAGTATAGCCATTGCCCCCCCACTCAGCCCCCAAGTGGTCCACCTTAACAGAAGTATTGCCCATTTTTTACTTGTTACTTGAAATTCTAAATTGAATTTAAATGATTATTTCTTTCCTCTTTACATCCATTACGATTATTTTTGGAGACTGGAAATATCACAGTGTTTGTATGCATCTTTATTCTTATAATAGTATTCGTTTTTAGCATAGACATAAGTCCTTTTCCCACATGGAATCTGCAACATTGCTGGGTTCAATTATCCAGGTAAGGTAGTGTTTTTTAGCATATAGGTCTTCTATACAGAAAAAAATGTGTCTGTTCCCATATGACATGATCATTCCAGATAGATTAATCAATACAGGATGTATTTATTTGAAGATTTGTTTTATGCAGACTTTTCAGTTTGATAATGATCTGGCCCTTCTGTCTCATTATACCTAATTTGCGTAGGATGTCTGTTATTTTGGCATCACGGTGCCAAAGAGCTGTCAGTTAATTTTGTGGTCTGCGCGGACAGACAAAAGTTCCCTTGTCTCGGAGTCGGTCAAATTTCCAGACATGTTAAGTAGCTCAAACAAAGATGCTGCTAACTGCCGTTAGGAGTTAAAATGATGCTGAGGACACTGAACCCCCTGGGCATATATTTAACACATTTTATGACCTTTCAAGAGTCAACTGACAAAGGTTACACATTTCTTAACTATGCACATAGAAGGCAAAACTAGACAAAATTACTGGCAACGTTAAATACTACCCAGCTATCAACCGGCTAGCTAGCTAATGTTCACTTTTGCGATTAATTAGTACAATGCTCCTATGCCACATAGCTAAACATTTACATAATGTAATCAGATTTTTATATCGCAGTTAATTGCTATCAGATACATGGATGTGAAATGTTAGGAAAATAATAAACTAGCGTAAAATAAACTAGCATAAATAGCTAGCTGGATGTGAAATTCTAGTTTGCTAACTTGCAGTTTGAATTGTTAAAATGTTTGAAAAAGTTTAAATGTTTGGTTTGATCATTTCACTATTTAGCTAGCTAGTGCATTAACATAACTTATTATATTACATTTAGATTGTATTATATTATGATTGGCAAAGTAAGACGTTGTAAGAACGTTGTAATTGTTTGCGTGCTTTATCCGGGAATGCTGTTGCTTTTGTTCCCAGTAGAGCCATGGGCGGAAGATTTCCGTAAATGTTACTAGGTCTGGAGCAGGAAAATTGCCAGAGCATCTTACACGGAAAAGCGACTCCAGCTCCTGTTCCCACATGACGCCAACACGGAAAATTACCAAAACATTTATGGGTTAAGGTGCAAGTGGGAAAGGCGCTATAGATTTCACGGGTGAAAGGGGGTGGGTTGGGAGGATGGGTGTATCCTGTCCCCCTCGATGTTGAGAGAATGTTTAGTTTATCATCAGGAATGATGATCCCCCCCACCCCCCACCCTCCTCCCCCAATGTCCAAATGAAAAGCCCTTGGTTTTGAGTGTGGTGCTCCTAGCGCACAGCACAACTACAGGTGTGAAAATGTGTGACTCTTGGTTTTTGAGTGTTTCGGCGCAGTGTGCAATGCAGCATTGTGCTGAAAGCTCCCTCCAACTATGCTACTGATGAAGTGCTACTTTAATACAGCCGTGCAGTGGCACACACATAGCCCAGGTACTGTGCGTCATGCTAAGCAGACCAGGCCCCATCAACTTGGCTATTCCCGTCAGCACTGCCATCACATTAAAATCGTTCTGCCAACTGTGAGATTGTCGATGCATGGAGAAACTCCACAATGCCCTTGATTTTATCAACACAAGCAGAGAGATGTCAGGGCTCTGCCATAACTCAGGCAGGAAGTAGAAAGCGGCTAAAATGCCTTTGTTATTTAACTCACAGAACTGAGGTTTGAAAGCATTTTTTTTTAAATTAGGCTAGCAGACTTTTTTTTTTCTTCCTTCCCTGCCACTTACATCACTGGCAAATTTGCTGACTTACTGAGCTAATTTCCTAGGGCACAGCTAACAACAAGACTGACAGCCAAGCCTCAAGTGTTCACACATCTCCAACGCCGTCAAGAGTTTTTTGCCTCTTGACGGATAGCTTGGTTTGTAGCCAATGTCTTGCGATGTTGAAGGAAAAGGGAAACAAAGAAATAGCTTGTTTCCCTACACAGAATATGGTTTGTAATCACAATATCTTACTCAAATGACCTTTGCTGCAGTATTGAGCTACGCTATTGAATTTGACAGGCCTTAAGGAGTCGGGTTTGAAATTATTTTCTGCATCGTGACTGGTAAATATTTAACAACTGACACATAAATGTGGTTGTGAGCTACTTACAACAGATGGATATTTGTGATTTTGTGCTTTGGCTAAAATATCAACACCCTCTCGAGTAATGATCCAAGTGAAGGCTTTGAGGTGTCATTTCAAGTTCTTTAAATGCTTGCAGGATCACTGGCGGGAAAGGACAGGGAGGTCACGTGATGCTGGCTTAAAAAAAAATGGTGACAGTCTCTCACATAAAGTCATGGCCATTTCCCCTTTCTTTCCATGGGAAAGGCCATTTTCCAGCCTTTTTACTGCCCTCACCAAGGTGTGGATGCGGATTGACTCGGTTGCCGTGGTTTCCTGACAGATTTCCTACAGGACTGGAGTTTTAATTCTGTAACAAGGAGTGGATGTGGGTGTATCTTTTGCCCGCTAATCGAATAACGACACAATGATTCATGCACTAATTAATCACTTGCTTTGTGGGGGGTTGCAAATACAGCTCTATAGGACAAAAAGACCATGTTTGATGTGCTCTATCAACCATTCAGTTCCTCTATAGCTCATTTAAATATATCCTGTTTTCTACTGTAAAGCAGTGAAAGGAAATTAAATTCCTGTAGAGATATAAAAAGTCATGCTGGGGATCCTCAAATAATGTGGCATATTTCCACACAATACATATTGTAGAGAAAACAGACAAAGGAAAGCAGAAATAAGATTGAAACTTATTGAAATAAGTATTTTTTACATTAAATGACATTACATTACAGGCATTTGGCAGATGCTCTTATCCAGAGCGACGTACAACAAAGTGTTAACCGTAGTCAAGAACAGTTTAGCTGAAAGCCACCCTAGTGGGAAGTACAGTTCCTAGGTGCTAAGAGCAACCACATAGTTCAACTAGGACCCTGTAGGTAAATCTGTAGCCACAATTCAAAGGTAGCAATAAAGCAATCAATGCTTTTTGCACAAAGGGTATAGGGTTCCTTATTTGATAAACAGAATTATCAGGGGGGGGGGGTGACCATAATGAGAGTGTGAACCTCTTATGAAGAAAATCCCCTTTTCAACAACAGGGAGCAATAAATATTCTAATTTTATTTTTGTTGGAGACAATCCTGTTTTATTGCTATGTGTGTCCGTGTGTTGTCGGCATATAGCAACATTTAAACAAAGAATTGTGATCGGCCGATTAAGTTATTCCATGGGCTGTTACAGTACGGTATAGGCCCGTTCCATAGCCCATTTGTTATAAGGTTAGTATAAATACTTTTCCATAAAGCTTGGGAGTAGTCTTTTAAACCTTTGATAATAAGTGTACTGTGCATTAAATACCAAACCGTTATTTACAGATAGAGAGGAGGGTAGTGTGCACCCAGTGATAATTCTGTCATCACCCTCATGGGAATAGCTTGTGTTGTTATTGGGGGGTTATTAGCACCTTTGGGCCTCTCTCTCTGTTTCACTTGTTTTGCTAGAGACGTTCTCCATTTTTCAACAATGTCAGGAAGCATGTCGACAAACATGCATACTAATCTTTATGGCCGATGTCCGCTACGTTTTGGGAGATTTCTGGATAAAGAAGATGCTTGTCCTGGGAACCTCTTTGCCCATTTATGATAAAGTTTATATGCCATAACAAGCTTTTCCTCAAAGTAAGGATGGGATGCCTCTGATGTGTGTAATTCCTGACGCAGTGTCCACAGCCAGTGGAGCCACACTTATGTGTGAAGATTTGTTCATTTATTTATGGATTTATTTATATTTTTCATTGAATAATATATATATATCATTCAATGTTTTGTTTGGGAACACTTAGTTAACACTGAATGTACAATTGCAAAGGAATACAAACGTTAATATTAAACAAAAAAAATAAAAAAAATACTGGAGGCTCATCCCCTCAGGCAGCACCAGAAATAATTAAAGTTAATATCTACCACCACACAGTCCTTTTGCGCATTCAGCAGAAACCTCTTCAAAGATTCATGCTTAAAGAATGTCTAAAAGATTACCCATAGATAACAGAATATTTGATGCTCTTGGTGTGGATGTGTGGATCTCCTTTCATTTCCACTGCCTTGTTTCTATCTCCGCTGGTGGACCAGCCATACCAGTGTGATTGCTTGAAAAGCTAGTGGAAAATACAACTCCCCTGCCTCACCACCTCAGTGCTCAGATGCAATTACAATAGATTGTGGACCATTTCAGTAATTTAAGACAGTTGTGGCATTTGGTCGCTTGCTTACATTAGTGTTTTATGCACTCCTGTGTCTGAATTTATTCTGTTTTTCCTAGAAGGTTAATGCTGAACTCATGTGCTGGAAACGTTAACAGGAAATGTCAAACATCCCATAGAGTTTCAGAGCGAGGTCGTACCCATGTACTTGAAGGAGTGATGCATTTCATAGTGTGGCATAACCATCTGCGCCACTGTCTGGCCAGATTTGAGAAACTGATATTAATCATGAATTATTACATTTTATTTAAAGAACCGCTTGCACAGTGCCCCTCAATCAACAACACATTCACTAAAACGGTGTTCTGTATCCTTGATTTCCCTCATCGGATAAAATCATTTTTAATATCACTATCTGATTGGTTTTTCATCCTGTCTTTTACTTTTGAAGACAGTAAAAGACTGTGAGTAACTGTGAAGTCCTGCTCTATATGCTACACTATACAGTACACTACTCATAAAGCAAATAAATACTTTCAATGTATTTATTGCAACTTTTACCTCCAATGAATGGAAAGAAATACTGAAAGCAATGCAGACAAACAGTTTAATCCAATTGTTTAACTGCTTTGCCAGATTTGTTGACTAAATAGCTAGTGATAATTTGTTACAATTTGTTAAAAAAATGAAATACTTATCAACATAGAATGACCAAACCATTTCGTTTAATGTGACTTTACAACTGTTAGCTCTTATTGGATTGTTCTAACAACTGATAATGGATTGTTCTCCATTGTTTCCAAGTACCTGGGAGCTCTGGTAAAGATTATATGAATACAAGAGTCAATGCTGCTGTTCATTCTGTTGTATGTTGCTCATTCACTGAATAGTTCTTTAATATATGAATGTATTTATGTGCCACCAATGTTCAAAGTGCACTCTTTGTGTAGCATTTTTATTCACACACTCCCAAAAGATGACGCCATACATGCAGTTTAATGCTCATTCGGATAGAAAAAAAGGTGATGTTGCCATGGTTACCTTTCAAGCAATTTACCTTGATCGCACAGTTGTATCAAAGCTCTGTCACACCTATAGATTCACAGATAGATTTGCAGTACTATGTGCTTAATTTAATAGTCTAGTACATTACTTTATGTTCCATGAAGAAAACATGTAATGGGCAAAGCATTTAAGATAAATGTGAACATTTATTACATATTAAAGCTTGAAATTAAATGACTTGTTTTGAAATAAATATCAGAAGTGGATACTGGGAAAATATGGAACACTTGTTTTGAGCAATGATATAATTGTGCCCTGGACGCATTTAAAAATATTTGTATAATGTTCATGAGTGAATCATTAATCATATATAAGCATGGCTTACATTCAGAACTTACATTTGATGATTATCCTTATCGGCTATGGTCGTTAGTCATGCTCTTACTCTATGTGTGTGTGTGTGTGTGTGTGTGTGTGTGTGTGTGTGTGTGTGTGTGTGTGTGTGTGTTGTGTGTGCATGTGAAAATACACTATGTTGTATTGTTTTTTTTTTCTGAGGAATAACAGTTCCACACATTTGTTAATATTTTCTATTTTTGCCTTTTCAAATGTATGGCTTTGCTACTCTTTAAACTGGTTGCAATGCAATTGTTTTAAGGCCATACTTTGATATGTAACAGAACTATTGCCATTTTTTAGGGGAGAAAACCGTGCTTATTGTTCAGTGGATGATAATTATTCTGGTGCCGAGAGTGGTATTTGATATACATTTACAGTTTACATTTTAAGCATTTAGCAGATGCTCTTATCCAGAGCGACTTACAAGATGTGCATAAATACATGGTAGGAACAATCATAGTTAGCTCAAGAGATCAGTGCAGTAATACAGCGATAAACATAATTGCAGGCAGCTGCGTACCATACCTGTAACACTGGGAAGGAAAAGGTTAGTCTTTTTTTAAAATGTTTGTATTAAATGGAGTAAGCAGGGGTATATAGTGTTGAACAAGTAGGCAGTAGTGATGACAATTAGCTAGATGCACAGAATTCAGTGGTAGTGGAGTCTGAAAAGGTGGGTTTTGAGTCTCTTGCAGAAGATTCCACGGTCCTGACCGATTGCGGAAGGTCGTTCCACCAGCGAGGGGTCAGGACAGAGAAGAGACGAGACCGCGAGGAGCGGCTGCCAGGCGCCCGGAGGGATGGGGCAGTCAGTTTGCCAGAGGAGGCGGAGTGGAGGGGTCTGGCTGGGGTGTAGGGAGTGATGAGTGACTGGAGGTATGGGGGAGCAGTGCCTCTAGCCGCTTGAAAAGCAAGCACCAGTGATTTGAATCTGATGCGTGCTGCGATGGGGAGCCAGTGCAGAGAGGAGAGTAGAGGGGTGACGTGGGTGAACTTCGGCTGGTTGAACACCAGACAAGCGGCAGCATTCTGGACTAGTTGCAGTGGCTTGATGGCGCAGGCCGGTAGGCCTGCCAAGAAGGAATTGCAGTAGTCCAGACATGAGATCACCAGGGCCTGGACCAGGAGTTGTGTGGCCTCTTGGTTGAGGAATGGTCGGATCCTCTGGATGTTGTGGAGGGAGAATCGGCAGGTCCGAGTGATTGCTGCAATGTGGCTTGAGAAGCACAGCTGGTTGTCCAGGGTCACTCCAAGACTCCTGGCAGACTGGGACGGAGACACTATGGAGCCTTCCACGGTGATTGACGCATCAATCATCGGGGATCCCTTCACTGGGAGGAAGAGCAGCTCTGTCTTCCCCAGGTTCAGCTTCAGGTGGTGGGTGGACATCTATGTGGAGATGTCAGCCAGGCATGCAGAGATCCGTGCCGGGACCTGGGTCTCAGATGGAGAGGAGAGAAAGAGTTGAGTGTCATCGGCATAACAGTGATAGGAAAAACTATGAGCAGAAATAACAGAACCAAATGACTTGGTAGAGAGGGTGTGGGGAGAGGAGAGGGATCCTCTCCAGGCCACCTGGTCAGCCAGGTAGGACTCGAACCATGTCAATGCAGATTCAGAGATTCCCATTTTGACGAGAGATGAGAGCAGGATCTGGTTGTCCACAGTGTCGAATGCAGCCTACAGGTCGAGGAGGAGGAAGACAGAGCTAAGGGATTGGGACTTAACCACGTAAAGAGCCTCAGTGACCGCAAGGAGAGCAGTCTCTGTGGAGTGGCCTGCCTTGAACCCAGATTGGTTAGGATCAAGCAGGTTGTTCTGTAGGAGATGAGCAGACAGTTGGTTATAGACAGCCCGCCCTAATGTTTTGGAGAGGTATGGGAGGAGAGAGACAGGTCGGTAGTTTGAAATGACAGCAGGATTCAGAGAGGGTTTTTTGAGGAGGGGGACAACATCAGCGCATTTGAGGGAAGAGGGGACATAGCCAGAGGAAAGAGAGGAGTTAATAACATTGGAGACAAAGGGGAGGATGTCCATAGCAATGGACTGGAAGAGGGGGGAAGGAATGGGATTGAGAGGGCAGGTGGTGGGACGTTGGGAGTGAACAAATACCACAACATATACCACAGTGCCAGTCAATGTCAACCATTTGTAGTAACTCTGTGATCCTCTTAATCTGATATGGTTTGCCTTTAATCCCACATAAAATGGATTGCTAAAATAGCTGCTCGTCTTTAACACTATTTTTTATGATTCATTGTGGCACAGTCTTCGGTCCCCATTAGGTTAATTGAAAAAAGGATAGTAATCATTTTCAAATGAATGTGATGCAAGTTTTGATGATGCATTTTATTAACCCCTAAATATGAGGGATTCATATAGTCCATACAGATTTTTGCATGTGTGTGCATGTGCATTTGTGTTTATTTCCAGTGCTGGCCCTATCAATGTTTATAATCATACTTTATGTATACTGTAAGATTTACAAACAAAACACATGTTTTTAATTGTTTTTATTTTTGTCTCCTGATGTTTTAGTAAATGTGCCCAGGACTCCCTGGAAAACAGCATTATTACTGTGTGGACTATCCTGGTGAAGTAAAAATAAAGAGTCTTGAGTTTCCTGATGTCTGTCTGTGTACCCCTGAAGCAGAGCTCTTGATTAACGGGTGAAGCTCTTGAGTGACCTTGAGAATCTGACTTTGGGCTGCTTGTGCTTGCCCCCCTGCAGCCTTCAGCCGAGCCCCCATCCCCATGGCTGTGGTGCGCAGAGAGCTGTCCTGCGAGAGCTACCCCATCGAGCTGCGCTGCCCGGGCACCGACGTCATCATGATCGAGAGTGCCAACTTCGGCAGGACGGATGACAAGATCTGTGATGCCGATCCGGCCCAGATGGAGAACACGCGCTGCTACCTGCCCGATGCCTATAAGATAATGTCCCAAAGGTGAGGCCCGTCATCCCACCAGGGCGTAACGTAACAGAACCCCCGTTTCACCGTTCGTTTAATGAACTGATTTCTGTTTTTCTTTGTTAGGACCTGTTAAAAAAATTTTTTCGTAGAGATTCATAATTTAAAAAAATATAATTTGTGCACTTAACATATCCTTCTGTGCTGCTATGCAGATTTCAGGCATTTGCATATAAATTGCAGGCATATTGCATTTTATAGCACAAGTCATCAGCTTACAGAACTTGTTGAGGACATTCTTTAGAAACTGGAACAGAGGAAAAACTCCACCTGACTGCTGCATTAATCACAAAATGTTCAATGAATTCAATTTAAAATGTGCAGGTTTTTACTTTACCATCACCATCCTGAGTGATCCAGTCTTTATTTTCTAAACCAATGTGAAACGGATTGCTTATCCAAGTCAAGAATACCAATGAGATTGGAGCATTTGCCATCTAACTAATAAATCGTGGGTAGTTGCAGCAGTAAATTCATACCTACAATAAATTTACTGGGATAGAAATCAATGTTCCTTTTTTAAACACTTTGAATACATTATCTCCGATTGGTCTAAATAAACTATCAGTCAAGGCTGTTGTGCTAGGTTTAGCACCCTGCCAGAAATAGGGTTGCATTGTGAGAAAAAGAAACACATTAATAAATACACTGCATATATTTTTTAACAACTTTGTATCCCTTTTTGTCTTATGCCCATTTTGAAATGTCCAGCTGCATTAAGCCAGTCCTATCGCTGTGACATCCTCCATCAATTTGCAGAATTCTTCATAAAAAAACAGCTAGCTTCCATTCACTCTGCTGCACAGTCATTGTACTTGAGGATTACATGTTTTACACAGCTGGTGCAGGCAAGCCACAAGCACCCAATCCACCAGAGGAGCCACTATTTCATAATGAGGCGGGGAAAACGCCGCCGACTGAAAGCCTGCACTGATGCTATGACTAGTTAGGCCAATGTGACAACAAAAATGACAAAAAATCCTAAATATGGCCCCTTGCGTGGCACGTCCAAATAAAGCCCTATCCCGGTGTATAGTAATGTGCCCCATTTTCCGGAACAAAATACTGGGCCAGTGCCAGGCATTCGAAAAATTTGAAATATTGGTGAAAATAGAGTACTGGAGATCCCTACAGAGCTTCTGCAGAACTCCTCTGTGCAGTTCCCACAGGATGACCTTCTGCCTCATGTTTGTCTCTCTATCATGGTCTCAGTACCTAGCTAGCTAAATGATTGACTGCTTGTAGTTAAGGAGCCAGCTGTCATGAAATTAAATTATAATTCTCAATAAGAGTAGCTGTAAGAGATATAGGTTACAGAACTACAAAATTGAAAGTTTTAGCAAGCCATCAGTCAATAAATCTTTATTTTGTACAGCATCACTTACAATCAGTTTGTCACAAAGCACTTAAAAATTGACATTTTCCAGAGAGGAAAAAAAAAAAAAAAAACTGAAAAAACCCATTTGAGCCAGAACTGGAAAATGATTCCCTGACCGATTAAAAGGCGATCAAGCTGAACTCCTGGACAAAGGATGAGATAGACAGAGAAGATTAGCACATTTAAACACAATCAGAACAAATACAGCAGCCATTTTAAGGGTTACAAGGTGACTCTCAGACTGATAACCAGTTCTACGTATTACACAATATACACTGCCCGTCCAAAAAAACTGTCACACACTCTAATATTTTGTTGGACCGCCTTTAGCTTTGATTACGGCACACATTCACCATGGCATCGTTTCGATAAGCTTCTGCAATGTCACAACATTTATTTCCATCCAGAGTTGCATACATTTTTCGCCAAGATCTTGTATTGATGATGGGAGAGTCGGAATGCTGCGCAAAGTCTTCTCCAGCACATCCCAAAGATTCTCAATGGGGTTAAGGTCTGGACTCTGTGGTGGCCAATCCATGTGTGAAAATGATGTCTCATGCTCCCTGAACCACTCTTTCATAATTTGAGCCCGATGAATCGTGGCATTGTCATCTTGGAATATGCCTGTGCCATCAGGGAAGAAAAAATCCATTGATGGAAAAACCTGGTCATTCAGTATATTCAGGTAGTCAGCTGACCTTTCTTTGGGCACATAATGTTGCTGAACCTAGACCTGACCAAATGTAGCAACCCCAGATCATAACACTGCCCCCACAGGCTTGTACGGTAGGCACCAGGCATGATGGGTGCATCACTTCATCCGCTTCTCTTCTTACCCTGATGCGCCCATCACTCTGGAACAGGGTAAATCTGGACTCATCAGACCACATGACCTTCTTCCATTGCTCCAGAGTCCAATCTTTATGCTCCCTAGCAAATTGAAGCCTTTTTTCAGATTAGCCTCACTGATAAGTGGTGTTCTTAAGGCTACACAGCTGTTTAGTCCCAATCCCTTGAGTTTCTTTCGCATTGTGCGTGTGGAAATACTGTTGATTTTTTACGATATGATTTCACCAAACGTTTAAGTGATCGCCGATCACAATCATTCAAGATTTTTTTCTGACCACATTTCTTCCTTGAAGGTGATGGTTCACCACTATCCTTCCAGGTTTTAATAATGCATTGGACAGTTCTTAACCCAATTTTAGTAGTTTCAGCAATCTCCTTAGTTATTTTCTTTCTTGATGCAGGCCAATCTTCTGAAACAGATTAACATCTTTTCCACGACCACAGGATATGTCTTCCGACATGGTTGTTTAAGAAATGAGAAGCTACCCACTGCATCAGTTAGGGTTAAATAACTGGTTGCCAGCTAAAACATATTAATCACTGCAGTAATTATCCAATGGAAGGCTCTTACCTATTTTCTTAGTTAAATCCAGGTGGTGACTTTTTTGGCCAGGCAGTGTATGTATTACACGTTCCAACAGTCAACTTGTCGATGAACATACCATCAACTAGACAAGTTTGAGATGCCACCTGAACAAATCATCCATATTCTATCATAAGTCTCAGAACTTCACAAACCTTCATTGGTAGTTTTGCAGGCGTTTATTCCCAGGTTCACTGTGATTGACTTATAGACTAATAACTGCATTGTTGTGATTGGATGATTGGATAGAGGAGGATGTCCTTCCCATAATGCCAATGAGACAGACCCGTGTGATGCATTGGCATTTGTGAGAGATCTTTTTCAGTGGGTGTCCTACATTGACGGTCCTACACTGGCATTCACATTTCAGGAGGTAATACAGTATATGTTGTGCCCTGAATTGTTGCTCAACTTCGTGGATGTAATTGGATTCATTTGAAAAAGGCAACCGATTTAGGGTTTCTGATTTAGTTCTCATACTGAAAAAGGCATTCTTCATTATTAAAAATTAACATGCCTTTATTATGGTTGCAATAGTAATAGTGTCCAACAAGGTTGCTAAAAATGTTACACACTGCATTTCAGCTGAAGAACGTTACACTCTGATGAAGGCTTTCCAGCCGAATGTGTGTAACATTTTAAGTGTCCTTGTTGGTACGCCACCACAATAAAGGCATTTAATTATTTTGATTGAAACGAGTGCTTTTTCTTTGAGAACTGAATTTATATATCATTCATGAAATCCTGAGGAAGAACCCTGTACTGGTAAATATTGATATATAATGATATATACCTACTGTAGATATTGATGTATACATATAGATTGACTCTTTAAAGTAGTGTGAGTAGGTGTTTGTCTTTTGTCCTGTAGGCTGCCAATACATTGTGTTCTGAATGAGTGCCAAACAATGAACTCGAAATATAATACTTAATGGGCTACCTATCTGGTTTCCCCTGCTAACACCGATGAGAATTTCAGTGAACACCAAGAAAGAAAGGCACTGTACAGCTGAAATAATGTATCTGTCCTGTAATTCCGTGTCTTCCTCCCACCCACTCAGATCAGTAACGTATCCAACTTGTGCAACAGAAAAAGAACCCAACTGTGATGAACACCCATCCATTTTACCTTTCAGTGCATTGGCAGGGAAATCTGAATGCCAAAATCAAACCGAAACACAAATCAAAAAGAGCATTTGTTATATGTGGGGGGGGGGGGGATCCTTGGATATTTGGAGCTATAACGACACAACTTCACATTTGCATGTGAACAGTTGTGAGAGGTTTATCACACTGGGAAAGACGCCCCCGGCAGACATAGACACTCACAGCTGTTGCTAGGATGCCGGCTTGTAAGCTCATTAGAAATGGAACAAAAAAAAATCTTCAAAGACGGTTCCAAGCACAGATAATACGGAGGTTGACATAATATGAAAAGGAAGACAGAAACGCATTGGTTTGTATTTAGGTGCAAATTTTCCCCAATGTCGGTGGCAGGCTAATATGACACAAATATGCGCACTGATGGAGTGCTCACATTGATGTGGATTTTGACATGCTTTTGTTGTATTCAGCTTTGACTGGCCATGGGACAGATATCATATAAATTTATTCCGTTAATACAAAATTGCTCATAAACATTTACGCGTTAACCTTTTTCCCCCACATAATTTTTAAACATTATTTTTCATTTTCTGACCAGTGCCTTTGTGTATTAGCATTATTACCTATTACCTTATTTTAATGATTGATTTGCTCTTGTGAATTCACAGTACAGATTAAACAAGAAGTGCCCAATACACACAGAGCAGCGATTGCCCTCTTTTTTGTGTTACCCCTTGGATGTGTCTGGCACCGACCCCGTCTCCTTAATGCAGTGTGCCCCGTCGGCGGTATGTTTGGCCTCTGGAGCCACCTGTCTTGCCTGCTGGCTTCAGTTTATTTTCTCCGGCACATTCTAGTCATCATTCACACTTAGCATACGGCCAGACTATACTGCAACCCAGCAGCCAGAATTCATCAAATGCAAATCACTATTGACGTGTGCAGAATTGTAGTCGTCAATGGACCATTTTTCCCCTTAAAATAAGGAGGTATTTTTCTCCCTAAGAGGCTGCCGAAATCATTAAAAAGAATGTTTTCATTCTCTTAGTATACTGTAGCAAGTATCCTTTATGCCTTACGGAGTCATTGCACATGAAAATGAAGGTTTCTTTGCCCCCTTTACTAGAGAGCCATCTTCTCTCAGCAAGATATTCAGGTCTATTGCATTGTTTAATGTGATTCCTAATAGCTCCTGTCCAAATGAAGCACGCAGTAAAGGGCCTCCAAATGCACTAATGCATCTCAAAGTGAATGTGCTCTGCCCTGATACAGTGATTGCTCCTGGCTTGACAGGATGAATAGTCCAGAATCATTACTTTGCTTGCAAGAGGTCTAGGTATGTGGGCATGCCAGTGCATCAGTGATTCTTAAAATTGCATTCCTGTATTAGCTGCTGGGTGAGAGAAGCCATTTTCACATGCAAAAAATGTTAAGTATGCCAGATTGAAGTCAATGAGTATTAATTGCTCATATTAAAGTATGGAGAAAAAAAACTTTGCTGACTATATGCTTCCCACAAATCTTGTGTTCATGTGTTAAATGTGAGTTGCCGACTCTACGGACAGCAGATCCTTTGGGTGTGTTGCATTGGATAAATATACTAATTAACAAACTGTGCATTGCATGGACCAATTCATATTTTACTTTCCAACTGAGAATTAAGTACCATTTTATAATTTAGTGTATATTAGGCAGCTGATGTAATATTAGAATTTCTTTGTACTTCTGTTCACTGCACCAAGCCACTAGTAATGTGCAACTCAATGAGGCACTTTTCGAAATGATTCTGCTGATCTCACACAGGGACAACAGTGCCATCTCCTTCCGTCACCGTGCCATTGAAAGGAATTGTTCAAAACCTGTGATTAAAATCGAACAACAATTGCCATTTTTCATCACGAGCACGTTTCTTTTGTATTACTCTTTCCCAGGGCACTGCGGCCTCCTTAGCCTGTAATTACTCCTGATATCAAAGCCATATATCACTGCAGACTTCCCATGCTACCAAAAGCGGGGGTTAGTATTACCGCGTCACAGTTGTATACAGGTCAAAGGCAAACAAAGTCTGCTCTCTCACATCTTCCCTGAACTTTTCACATCCACTCATCCGTCTTTTCAGGTTCTGGTTTGTTTGACCGGCTGCATTGTCTACTGTGTCTACTCAAAAGATAACTGTT
This sequence comes from Aldrovandia affinis, assembly GCA_029706075.1. Classification (NCBI taxonomy): domain Eukaryota; kingdom Metazoa; phylum Chordata; class Actinopteri; order Notacanthiformes; family Halosauridae; genus Aldrovandia; species Aldrovandia affinis. Next base: position 5,709,454 of record JAINUG010000006.1, read on the forward strand.
TTATGTAGCCCCTGTGTACTTTATAGTGCACATTTTTTCCAGCACTACGTCCACCTCCTAACCATAGAAAGAGTGAAAAAAAAAGACTGGGCCAGGGGGGTCACTTTAAAGAGCGTGGCTCTAATGTGATCATTTACGTGAATGTATTGGCGCCCAGCACAATGAAGACATCAAAATGGGAAACCAGCCTGGACATCAGTACGGTGGAGAGAAAGTCACTGAAGAAGTGTGAAATAGAAATGACCAAGGGTGGAAAGAATATCAATAAACAGAAACAAGTGAAAGAAGAGCCTGGTGAGTGTGAACCACCTTTTCCTCAAAGGAAAAAGACAGAGGATACAAAAGGAGACTCAAAAAAGAAGTCCCAGGATATCCCCCAATGGCGGTCACCCAACCTTTTTCGAGCAGGAGTTGCCACTGATTACGATCCGCATAGAGCGATGCGTTATGGATGCACTTTACGGGTAAAGTCTGCGAATGGTCTCAATGTTGTTTCTGTCATTGCTCGAATCGCTATGAATAAGCATCAGTTCAGGATGTATCCCCTAAACGTGTCTGACTCCTTCGCTTCTGCGCTTGCCATCGAATGGCATTTGCATTAAATTGGATGTTTGACCTACTTCAGGATTTGGGGGATTTCATAAGAAAGGTTGAACAAAAGGATTAGCTGAAAGCGTTCAGTTCCACAACTCTTCAAATATTTTAATCAAAACTTGGACAGCTTCTTATTGGTGTGAATTCCGTTACACAAACAGATGAGTATCTCTTGGTAATTACTTTGCCAAGCGTCTGACTAAATTAAATGACACTTGTACTTTTCACGCTTTTTTAAAACTAATAACACAGTTATGACTAACGGCAAGTTGGCTGCGTCATGCCGTTAGTAAGAGGTTTCAAATTTGAGAAACTTTTCAATGTTTATTTCTATCTGCTTTAGTAATTGTCTGTGTTTTTCTTATTCAGAGGGTCAAGGATAGGTTATATTCTAATAGAGGAGATGCAATCTACTTGAACGGAAAATTAGGTGTTACACTGAGGATGTATTTAAAAGTCCTGAAGATGCATCACATGGCTTGTCACATGAGACTCTGAAACACGAACACTCCTTTAGATCTAAGTTAGAAAGGTCATCCATTTGGAGACAGGTGATCAACCAGTTAGTCAACATTGAATAAAACCAATGGCTAAGAGAGAGAGTTCCGCTACATAGACTCCCATAGGGTCCCGGCTTCCTCCCTCCATTTCTTCCATCGCTCTCATAAAACTTTACTGCGGTGGCAACAGAAATTAAGGTTTTGTGACTCGATGAGTTACATAACACATACAAAATGAAATGTTGATGAGAAAATGTGCTTTAATGTGATACATCAGTTCACTTTGCAAAAAATAGAGGGCCCATCCATGATCTCTTAAATGTGTTTCCATGAAGTCCCAGGAGTTGAGCTCTTGAACTTCATTGGTCTTTTTTTTTTTTGGATAACATATCATATGATATCTAAAATATTGCAATTGTGCTACTCCTGACATGGGGTCTCCTCATTTGCTCCCTGTCATTGCTTCTGCATATATGTAATTTGCTAGTTTACTAATTTACTCTGTTTGCAAATTGTATTTCCCTTGGTTGTCTTGAATCTCCTTTACCAGAGGGTAAAATCACAATCAACTGAAATTAAACATTACATGTAATTCAATTAAACATTGTAGCATGTATCCATTTTTAATTAAAAAATAAAAAAATCAATAAAAGTGTTTTGAGAAAGCTTGCAAAGAACTAGTCCAAGCCCCACTAGCCATTTATGTTTGCAGTGTTTGATGATTACTTCTGGAATTTAAAACTGATTGCCTCCTGCACATAATCTGCTCTATCTATTATGTAACTTTCATATAAACTCCAAAAGCACTTTAACAAAGAGAGGAAACAACTTATTTTTTCTTGTACCTGTATATATATGCCATTTAGCAGACGCTTTTATCCAAAGCAACTTGGATAAAAGCAACAGTAGTGAAAACATTTTTCAGTATATGCGGTCCCAGTGGGAATTGAACCAACAGCTTAATCATTGCCAACGCTGTGCTCTTTCCACTTAAGAGGACTCATTAACCTGGCCAGTTAGCTGCTGCAAATGCACTCAGGCATTCTGACCATACAGTTCACACCCAGGCGTAGCCTGAATTGAGCAGTCCCAAAAAACTTGAAACTTGTGGATATTTTGGAAGGCTGCCCGTTTGATCGATGTCCCTCGAGGGGCAGCAGCAGGGCCAACTCTAAAATAAGCATCGCAGAAATCATTTTCTATCCTTTTCCACGATTGTACTGACCCCTTCCAAAGTCAACGATGTTCCGGCCTTGTTCTGGCCACGGGGCTCCCCTGATTACATGTCCAGTGTTACGGAATGGTACGCGTAACAAGAAGCTCCATCTTTGAACGCGATGCAGTGAGCATAATTCGTAGAGGCTGTAGCCAAACATTGTTTTGGTAGTAAAATGAAATGTAAGGCGTATGCTAAGTTCATTTCATGGGGATGGGAGTGTGCTTCTTAAACAGTGATGAAAGAGCTAATTCAGATAGGGGCAGGTGGTGTGGCATCCCTCCGGGAGCAGACTTCTTTCTGTCTGATGTCTCTGCCTTTACTCATAAACCATGTCTTCTGTGTGTGCATTTTCGTCTTAACTGGCAGGTGGGAGTGTACATCTATTTGATGTCTGCCGTGTGTGCTTAGTCTGCATATTCGGGAAAGGCAGCAGCGTTGTTTTCAGTTTGACCTCTTGTGGGTTCACCCACAATTCAGCTCATGTCCAAATACTGTGACAGACCTCCAATTCTCTTCACGCTAATTTGAGTCATTGCGATCTGCAGTAAAGCTATTTATGCCTCTTTCACTCCCTAACTCAACCCTCCTGTCCCCCAAACATAACTTTCTCCTGCCAGAAATGTTTGAGCTATTCACTGACCATCATACGCTTACATTCAAATGAATGTGAAAAGGAGTGGGAGGGGTGGGGGGTGGGGGTTAACCGCATCCAAATAAACAGTCCCATGAATAACATATGGGTACTGCAACTTGTTTTATTTATTTATATATTTATTTAGTATTTGTAAGTAACTAATATAACTAGATCATTTACACTAGATATCGAATATATTAATATATCTTGTTTATATCTGACTCTAGTATCACTAGTATACTACAACAAAGGTTGACCAAAAGGGTTGAGGTTGAACCCACGTGCTTAAAAAATGCGGTGGCCACTATTATGCAAGCAATGGATAGGTCACATTCAGTATAGGGAGAGGGTGAAGAGGCCTGTGTCGTTCTTCGGCTTTGCTGATCTTGATTTTTGTGTACCGTACCCCTGCAGAGGGAATTCGCAGGCCTCTTTAGCAGATATGGACTGTCAGCATTTGTTTTGGAGCGTCGTGTTCCTATGCGCCGCAGCGCCGTGGAAGTCACGGAAAGGCTTCACTTTGGAGGAGGTGGGCCTACACGGTGCCTTCGACCCAGGCAAACGGCGATTTGAGCTGTTGGTCTGGGACGGCTTCCAGTCGCAGCTCGACTCAACATCTCAGTGATCCCTCTCACCCCTGTCGCTTGTCGTCGTCCCCGTGCCTGGTCAGCAGCTTTAATGGGACATGAATGCAGGGGCTGAAGGCCACCTCACTGTGGGCGCAGCGCTAGGATTGGCCACTGGGGCAATGGCCCGGGCCACCTGATCCAGAGGCAGGCCAGGTTGAAGCTGGCCTATTCTTCTTCCCGTGAGTCCCTTTGGGCTTAGGGCTCATGCAGTCAGTTTCCTCGCTGCGCTTCACCAGTCTTCAATTCGTTCTGGCATGCTGTTGCTTCAGAATAGTGCTTCAGGTCTCACTACCACAATTTCAGTACAGAAGCTGTCTTAAAGGGGTAGATTGTAATACTAATGATATGCAGGCATACAGATATATGAAACCGAGGCTCTGCGGTAGTGCAGGTTGTCAATGAATGGCATGAAAGCTTTATTCCTGTCTGGGAGCCTTGTAAGGTTAGACCTTTATATTTGTCCCGGATACAACAATAAATTTGTTGTCGTGGCCCAATTGCTTTTCAAGCTTTGCATGTATCAGGTATATGGCCATGGTATATGTCATGTTATGAATTACTGTGATATATAGCTATGTCTCACACATACGGGTATGTTTGTGTGTGTGCGTGCGATTATTAAATATTCATTTTAAATACATATGTACATAGGTTTTACATTTACATTTACATTTTAACAGTTTTATTAAACTGCATAAAATCAGTGTGACATCAGTTAATGACATGCTGTTTAATATAAATTGAAGTTTGAAAGATTACATGCATTCATTTGTATGTCCCCGATAAGTGTTTTACAAGCAGGGGAGTTCTGAAACAGTATTCAGAATGTTATTTTCCCATCAGTACACAGACTTTGCCTCAAAATCAGTCATCCCGCACAGTCAAATTGATTGGCATTAGATGTGTTTGTGCAGAGTAGCTCAACCTCCTTTTAGTAATTGTGATGGCAGCTTAACATGTTAAAGTTAATGAGCTGTTTGATATGGATGAATTCATAATTATCACGGCTCGACAACAAGTCCTATTCGTCGAAATGACCTTTTAAATTTCTACTCATAACCTTTTGAAAGCTCCCGCTCTGCTCTTGGAAACAATAATTGGAATGTATTTCATTTTCTTCTGATGTAAATCATTAATGTTGTTTTGATGTTATCCTCATAAACTTTATCATACTTTATGTAGCACTTTTATTTGATTTTCCATTTATTATTGCTCATTTTTTAACATTTAGCAGAATTGTATTTATGCATATTAAGCAAAGAATTGAATGGGCCTTTTACAAGAAGCAATGGAATACATTTTCTGACTGACTTTTTTTATTTTGTTTTTAATTTCATCCTAGGGGCAATACATGATTGCCCTTGTATTGTTTTTTACTCATAAATAGGTAAAAGCTATTTTCTGACAGGAAACATTACATTTTGAATTTTGTGAGGGCTTTGGTTGCAGTATTCTTATTCACAAAGCCCAAAATCTTTGCAGTGGGACATGCTTGGCTTCGTTCCACTGGGATCCCAAGCAGCTCAGTCGGTAAAAGCAATCACCACGGGTGCAGACTGGGCTCTATGGCCTAGACATTGGCCTGGGCATTGGTCTGACATTGGTCTGAGCCTGGGCTATATAATATTGCTAAATAATACTGTGAGTCCACAGTGGAAGGGGAAAAATGGCTGAGATTAAAGTCAGTTAGGGTTCCCACGGTTACCGCTGGATTCGCTGCATTGACTCTTCCTAGCACAGTGCCAGTGAGAAACACCTCTTCTCTGATTGTTACTAGCTCTTGTCCAGTACTATGTGGACGTCAGCGAATGCATCGGAGGACCCTATGCTCTTCAGTGTGGTGCTCCATAGACAGGTTTGGGTGGCACTTCAGTGAATTGATAGTCATAATTGCAGATTAAGAATTGGGTAGAAAACTAGGGGGTGAAATGTGTGAATATATATATATATATATAATTTTTTTAATGATTTATTATAAGACCAAAATCCTACATATTATGCTACATATAATCTAGAATCCTATGCCTTTGTACAACCCTGAAAATCATCAAGCCAGACTGCTTTTAGAAAAGGAATTATTAGAAAAATAAGATTGTAAGATATATTTCTGTTATATACTCAAGGTTTTTAATGAATGTATATACAGTGCCTTGCAAAGTACTCAGACCCTTGGAAAGTTTTAAAATTTTGCTGTATTACAAAAATGCTGTATTTGTTACATTGCATATTTTTTATTCAAAACTCAACCTGAAAAACTCAAAACTCAACATGCACAAACTGATTTTTTAGAGATAATAAATAGTTATGTTAGAAAATATTTAAAACAATAAAAAACTTAAATATGCTGCTTGCATAAGTATTCAGACCCCTCACATTGATATTTGGTGGAGGTATCCATCTTTACCATGTATTAATGCACATCTTTTAAGTCGCTCTGGATAATAGCATCTGCTAAATGTTTAAAATGTAATGCAGCTCATTATTAATGCAGCTGCATAACAGCATTATGTATCTTTGGGTAAGATTCTGCTAACTTGGCACACTGGTTGGAGGTGATTTTCACCCATTCTTCCTGGCAGAATTGCTCCAGCTCTCTGAAGTTGCTTGGAGATCGCTTATGGACAGAAATGTTCAAGTTGTGCCATAGATTCTCTATGGGGTTCAGGTCAGGACTTTGACTGGGTCACTCGAGAACATTCACTTTTTTATTCTTGAGCCACTCCACTGTAGATTTGGCTCTGTGCTTTGGATTGTTGTCCTGCTGAAAGGTGAATTTTTGCCCCAGCTTCAGTTTTTGGGAGACTGAAATAGGTTCTTTCAGTATCTGCCTGTACTTTGCTCCATCCATTATTCCTTTTATTCTGGCAAGTTCCCCAGGCCCTGAAGAGAAGCATTCCCGTAGCATGATACTGCCACCACCATGCTTCACTGTAGGGATGGTGTTACGTGGGGCATAGGCAGTGTTAGGTTTGTGCTATACATAACACTTTGCATTTTGGCCAGAAAAAACTCTATTTTAGTCTCATCTGACACACAAAACCTTTTCCCACATCTTAGCTGGATCACATCATTGAGATGTTTTGTTTTAAGTAATGTCTTTTTCTTGCTACCCTGCCATACAGGCCAGTATTATACAGTGCTCTTGGTATTGTTGACTGATGCACTATTACTCCATTCTCCAACTCTGTAGCTCTTTTAAAATAATTGTTGGCCTCACAGTGGCTTCCCTTCCCTCAAGTCTGCTCCTTGTCTGGTCACTTGGAGGGAGTGAGTTTGGAGGGGCATTCTTTTCTAGGCAGGGTCTGGATGGTATGATGCAGCTTTCACTTCTTGATTATTAACAACAGTGATCACTGGGATATCCAAACCCTTAACTATTTTTGTATATCCTTCTCCTAATCTATGCCTTTTGATAACCACATCCCTGGCTTCCTGAGAAAGCTCTTTGGTCTTCATTTTTGTGTATTTTCTTCAAATTCACTACGCGACCAATGATCCTCACAAAGACAGGTGTTTTTAATCCTGAAATCATGACAATCACTGTTATGGTACACAGACAGAGGCCAATAAACTCATTGTGTGGCTTGTTAAGGTAATGCTTTGCACCTGCATTAACTTACAGCTGCCAGAGCACAGGGTTTGAATACTTTTGCAATCAACATTTTTCCATTTTTATTTCATTTTAAGTATCTACAGTGCTGCTTGAAAGTATGTGAACCCCTTGAGCAGTTTAGAGTTTTCCGTTGTTTTACCATGATTTTCTTATTTTATCATCACCAGTTTTCTATATATGAAATGTCAGGTTTAAGTTTATCAATTGCATGTACTTGTTTAGAGGGAATTGTGTGAGTAGCCAAAAAACTACATGAAACATGGAATTAGTGTATGTGCAAAAGTAAGTGAACCCCCAGCTGCATTGGTAAAATCAAGTAGGTAATAGATTCAGGTGAAACACATTTGGGTGCTTAATTAATCAATTAAGCAGACCAATCAAATGAGACATCCTTAGGAAAAGGGTTGGGCAACACAGATTAAAAGAGAGAGGAAACCAACCAAACCACTGTAGTGCCAAGGTGTACCTAAACAGATCAACAATGCCGAGAGGAAAGGAGATATCCGAGGACATCAGGAAGAAGGTACTGACAGCCCATCAGTCTGGGGAAAGCTATAAGACCATCTCCAAAAGATTCCAGTTCCATCCATCCACTGTAAGACAAATCATTTACAAATGGAGGGCATTCAACATGACTGCAACTCTGCCTAGAAGTGGACGCCCATCAAAACTATCACCAAGAAGCACCAGAAGAATAATAAATCAGGTAAAGGCCAACCCACACATCACCTCTAGAGAGTTGCAGACCTCTCTGGCAGCATCTGGGGTAAATGTACATGCGTCTACAATCAGACGAAAATTGAATAGACATGACATTCATGGAGGGTTGCTAGAAAGAAGCCTCTGCTCTCAAGAAAGAAAGCTGCCCGTTTCAACTTTGCCAGAGAACACTTGGACAAACCAGAGGCCTATTGGAAGTCCATTCTCTGGACAGATGAGTCCAAGATAGAATTATTTGGTCACAATCAAAACCGCTATGTTTGGAGAAAAGCCAACACTGCATACCAAGAAAAGAACCTCCTCCCAACAGTGAAGCATGGTGGTGGAAATGTGAAAGTCTGGGGCAGCTTTTCTGCCTCCGGACCTGGACGACTCCATATTATCCAGGGAAACATGAATTCTCATGCCTATCAACAAATTCTTGATCAGAATCTCTTGCCATCAGTCAGGAGTTGAAGCTGGGCCGAAAATGGGTTCTGCAACAAGACAATGACCCAAAGCATACCAGCAAAACTACCAAGGAATGGCTTAACAGAAAGAGGATTCGTACTCTGGAATGGCCTAGTCAAAGTCCAGACCTCAATCCTATAGAAATGTTGTGGCTAGACCTGAAGCGGGCGGTACATGCCAGATGTCCCTCCAACCTCTCTCAACTGGCTGAGTTCTGCAAGGAGGAGTGGGCAAAAATCCCCAACAGCAGATGCGAGAGACTGGTCAGTGGTTACAGAAGACGTTTGGTTTATATCCTTTTTTTCCACTTGTTCTTTTTTTAACAAATGTGTTGAGTAGGTTGTATTTATAAGAGATATTACTTCTTAAATGAAAGTGTTATGAGTGAAAGCTTGAAAGCAACAAAATGTGAAAGTTGTGCAAGGGTCTGAGTACTTTTGCAGGGCACTGCATGTAGGAGCTGCATGTAATCTGTACTACATTGATGAAATATGAATATGAATCAATGTAGCATATCTAATACAGCTAACTAAGGTTCTTCTACAGGGGGATTTGGCAATTAGTACTGTGGGTGTCACGTGATGATTGCAATTGCTTATCCTGTAATTAAGTCCCCAGTGGAGGTCAGACTCCGTGGAGAAGTCTTTTTTTCCCGATGGAGTCATTCTTTCCCATATCACATTGGATTGTCAAAGGCTTAATTGCCAATATTCTCTGTTTTTGAATGTTGTTATGCATGAAACCGTTGACCCTCAACGGGGTATACCATATGAGGACAGTTGAATGGGTATACAGGTAGGTAATGGAATAGTAAAAAAATATGTCAGTTATGCAAATGTTGGGAAATCATGCAAAAAATGTCATGCAAAGTGTTTTTTAACCCATCTTCAATTAAAAGTAGTTTAATACAAAGTGCTCATTGACAAAATGTTCAGTATCATTTAGAATAGAAGCTATTCTACATCAAGGTGATTGTACAATATGATATGTATAATATGGGATATACACAAATTACATATAGCCTGCATATATTATTTTTATGTGCATTATTACTTTAGGGAACATGCTGACAGTCCATTCTGCAGTAAGTGAGTCAATAGGACATTTCCAATTATGTGGTGTACCACGTCACTCATTATCAACTTCTACATCAGTTCTTCTACTTCTAAATCAACAACTAATCCCCTATTTTTCATTTTTTTCATGGTGTATTATCTGCCCAACCCTCCTGTGTGCTCACCCCTCCTGTGCGCTCACTTGTTCCCATTTCTCAACAAATTCCTTCCATTTTCCATTTCCTGTAGCAAGCATTCCTTCCAATGTATAACAATGTTGTCACGTGATGTATTTGTCCCAGCTCTGAGCAGGCCTGGGACATCAGGACTCCTTTTTCTCAGTTCTGGAATAGGCCGGATTCCACCGTGGCCTTCATACAGCTAGTTCAGCTCAGAGAGATGCCCTGCAGTACTCTTGGTGTACAACTGTCAGCCTTGCTCACTGCTGTAATTTGGGGTCCACACCACAAAATAACTCCTTTCTGCTTGTTGCGCGGTATCGGTCGAGTATGTTTCATTAATGCCACAAAATGCTTAAAGTAAAGTAGAACGCCTCCCTTGATTAAGTAAAGAAACAACGTTTATCCTTTTTTAAATGGTCTGTTTTACAAATGAAAGTAGGAAAAATGATTTCCTAAATGTAGTATTTATGTTGTCCTACAGTGATCACAGAAGAAAAAGAAAGTCGATGTGCAGAGAGCCTGTCTTATATCATGCTGAAAATTATGGAAACATCCCCTCTAGTTCTGTGTTACTGGTACAAATGGTATCATTGTACCAGAGAGACTGGATCTGAAGTTTATAAATCTGGCCATGCGTGGGGAGCGGCATCTGTCAATACGCTCAGTACAAAACCTTTTCAGCAGTAGTCCACGTATTGCTTTCCTCTGTATAATGTTGCATGCAATGAGAGCATCCTGTGAAAAATAGAACCACATTGCACAATGAAAAGGGAGCACAGATTTGGGGATACCTATGTGCAAACAAGGATGCCTTGGAATCAGATTGTGAACCATTAAGCCACACATAATGCCGTGTGTGAAGATGTCTAGTCCCAATCTCCTTCACACTGTCCGGGAAAGGCACTGGAATTGAGAAAAAATAAACTGAGACATTCCTGTGATGAGGAAGCTGATCGTTATGGCTTAGCAACCAGTAAATGTTATTTCTATCTACAGAACAGTTGTAGTGAAAACATTCTAACAAGGAAACGTATTTATCTGGCTTGCTAAAGACAGTCGCTATTTTGTTGCGGCTATTTTGCGGTCACAAATATCAACACATTTACGACCAATTTACTGATTCTAATTATGCAATCAAAGACATGAAACACCTTCATTTGAGGTAGGATACGCCCATAAAATGGGTCCGAAACAACATGGCACGCTCACACGTTCAGATCACGCCAATAAATGGATACGCAACAACCAGGCACAAGTAGTGAGGGAACAAAAGAAAAAGAAAACGTAAATTTTCAGATCAGGAAATAGAGGTATTGGGCAACAGTAACACAACACCAACAGAGAAGGAAAACAATTGTGACATCATGAATTAAAATAATTCATTAGGCATAACAAAACAAACAGTAGATGATGTAAAGAAAACAAACAACTGATGATGTAAAGAAAATATGACATGGCATCCAAAAGAAAAACTTTTCTACAACATAATGCGGGATTGTAGCACCGGTGGTGGTCTAACAACCGAGGAAAGAATATTAGAATAAGAATAAAGAAACACTAATATAAACACTTTACTTGTTATGGGAGAAGGTCACAGAGCATCTGAAAGTAAAACTGTATTAATAATTCATTCTATACCCTCCTGGCCGCATATGCAAAATAAGATAATTGTTCAAATTCAAATTGTATACTGACTGCTAGCTGGTGACAAATTGGACAATATAAATCCTGTGTTGTTTCATATATCTTTTATTTCAAGTTCTAGTAAATAATATGTATGCTATATAGAATATATATTTAAAATTCTGACTTAGCTGTCTGAAGATACAGGTATTCCTGAAAATAAAGCTGTCGTGACATCATAACATTTGTGATTACTTGTTTTGCATCGCTGGGATAGTGACTAGCATGCCGGAAAACACAATAGAAAAGAGGAATTATTTTTGAATTCTCACGCAAACAGGAGAGACATGGCTTTCTTTAGTAAATCAGACAGAATGCTTAATCAACCTAATTTATAAAATCTCCACCTTTTTAGCGTTTTAGCACGTTTTCCCCAGGTATACATGTGCTTGAACACAATGAATAGCATTAAATATTCATCTAAAGGAGAGTTGTAAAGTGACTTAACCCCCGCAAATTACATCCTAATAGTGATTTGACTCCGACGTAGTTTAATCGGACGTTTGCAAAAAACGTAGTGTTGGAAAAGCAGTCGCAATCCCTTAGGAAATATTGCCCTCAGTGTGTTGTTTTGTTGGAGTTTATGTTTCACAATCAACAGGCATAGTCTTTTTGTTAAAATTCTATTCTATTATTAACAATAATAATAATAAAAGCCTACCCCTGGGCAGTGCAAGTGGAAATATACGTAGGTGGGGCAAGCATATTTCAGACCTACATCCCCACTCTCTAAAAGTTCTAACAAAGAGCTGTATTGTGAGTTGTGCTCCTGTTCAAAACGCCCCTGGAATTATTAGTGTTTGCACTGTAGATTTCACCAAAAGTATGCATGGTGATGTTTCGGTGTCAGAAGAAACTCTGTTTGCTCATTTTTTTGTCCACAGAGTCTGAGATTGGTGTTCATCACCATGTATTTCAAATAGTGTGCTGGACGTGACTAGCAACGTTCCCAGCAAAGTAACATGTTTTAAATGTTGCCATAGCCAGTGATGAATATGCTTTACTTCCATAATGATAACCTTCCGTTTCTCAGTCACAATCTGTCATTGTGTATTCGGAGCCGAGCAACAACATTGAGATTGATTTGAAAAAAAGTTTGCAACTCTTCAATCCCAAACAGCTGTTCCACTTCCATTTCTGTGGGCATTTTTTCCAACCAGTCATCAAGCAGTTGATGATGCTGTGTATTTTTTATTTATTTTGTGCTATGCAAGATCCTCCCCAGTATACATCATGGCTTACATACTGTCTTATTTTTCCACTCTGGATTCTCTCCTCATTCCTCTCTGCGTCTCCAGAGACGCGGCAGAATTTGAAAAGACACACAGTCGAACGTCTCAGACGTACCATCAATTCCAAAGGGAACGTGCCACCACATGAGGCTTGATGTTCGAAGCATTTTGTCACCTCACACAGCAAGAAAAAAACAGTGTTTTCCCCCCCATTCGCAAGCTCCTTTTACATGCTCCCCTCCCTCCCGTTCAGTTTCGCTCCAAATATGTCTCAATATATTTGTGGATTCAAAAATTATGATTTTTTTTTCTTTGTCCCCCCTGTGAGAAATGAGTTATTTCTCTCATATTCGTTAGTTTGTCAAGCTCATCAACTTAAAAAAATTAGTACCATGTGATGAACGAACAGATATGAGTGTCAAGCCTTGTGATAGGCCAACTTTCTGTGTGTCAACCGGTCTTACATTTCCAATACTTTCGTTTATTGTTCACAGAATGTTGTTTGTGAGATTCACACTTTGGACACACTAAATTAAGATGTTCCATCATGGTCAGTAAATTACATTTTTTCTCCCCAAAGTGGTGAATCCCTGTGGGTATATTGATGTCATGAGGCAGTACGAATTCCATCATTGAATAGCTTTTAATCCCCTCCATAAATCCTGCGAGACAGCCCAGTAAGGCCTTAGATGGCTGCCAGTACAGATGCTGTTTGTTAGTTTATCAATATCTGGTTTGCTATTAGATTAGACTATTATTTATACTCCTCATTCTTTTGCATTAAAAAGAATGCACACTGACGGGTGTCACATTTGGGATTCATTTATCCCTCAACATGGAATATATAATCCACAAATCAATCTTACCTGGCCAATGACTTTGCGTGTTAAATACATTTAAGATAAGAAAATGATTCCACACATAAATGGACCCCATTAATTTGTGTTTACTGAAATGATACTCACTTAAACACCAAGCACTACTGATATGTTTTTGAATATGCAAAGGTATGTGTGTGTAACATCACCTAATTAGTTTTTCATTTTCTCTCTGTGAAATATGATGGTTGTTTATGATTGGGAACAGTTACTGTGTAGCGGTGATCTCTTTTATGTCTTTAGGGAATGTGTAACTAGCTGCAAAAGACCACTACAGCCATGTTTTGGAGCACTGTAGCCAAGGAATGCAGTGTTGTGTTTGGAAAAAAGAAAATGCTGGAAGCGCTCTCTAGAATTGGACATTAGGGTTTCCATGGTTACGTAGAATGGAAATGAAATAGCTGAGCTTAAAGGCTACCCAGATTGTGTGTGTGTGTGTGTGTGTGTGTGTGTGTGTTTAGTTCAGTGAAATATTGGAGATGTTACTGTGCGGCCGAGTCTTTGTCAGGATTTTTTCAACAATTCTGAAGCTGTTATGGCCACTGAAAGGCAGCTGGGCTGGAGATGGCATTCAATTCTCTGTTTTGTTGCTATGCCATGCATGTGTCCACATAAGCTTTTTAAGCACACTTCTGACTCTTAATGGGAGCTTTCATCGCTCTGTGCGCGTAACCAATGAGACTTGATGTAGTGAAAAGCTGAGGCAATTTAAGTTTTTCAGCCCTCAATGGGAGTGTCGCCATTTTATCTGTGAGGGGGATCTGAAATTCATAAGCTCACTGGATGCAGCACTGTCCTGGTTTGTCAGCACAACAGGCGTGACTCAAGAAGGTAATGTGTTTAGTGTCTCCTGGGAAGGTCACCGCAATCAATGAAGTATATCTGGTAATGTAATCCTCTTAGTTTCAGCATTCCTTTGAAACACAAAAGGGTAAAACATGTATGCAAGCACACACAGACACACACACACATACACTCACACGGTAATTATTTTAATAAGGCACTTGTGAATCACTCTTTATGAAAAAATCCCCAGTAATCGCATTGACGTTAATATGTAAAGGAAGCGACTTATAATTAACCCACATTGGCAGACTGCCCCAGTATCCCTTAATGTCTAAGTGTGCAAATTTGTACTGTTTACACTGATGTCGGAGTTCTGCACAATATAATTTATCTTACAATAACAAAGTGTATCGGTGATATGATTGAAAATGTTTTGTTGGAGAAAGTTCCAGAATCACAAATCAACCCTGCATTTTAGTGGTGTTCTTGTATTTCTTGGGCTCAGGCCTTGGGCCACAGATGATTATCTCCACATACAGTGCTTGAATGTTTATATTTGTGGAACATGTCTGTCCTCCTTACTTCTTCTGCTTTCTGCTGGTCTTTGGACCAGTGTACAATATCTGAATGGTCAAAATTCTGTACAGTCAACCTGGCTCAGTTTAATGTAGAAATGCCTGCAGCTCACTATCTCTCAGTGGAATTGCAGCACTTCTGTTAAAGACCCCAAATTGTGCATTGTCTATGATGATCACAAGACAGTCACAGCATAATGTTTCCACATCCCCTGAACCCAGATCTGCCATGTTAATATTATGGAAACATATACATAATGAATCACATTTTAAAGGCTGCTGGAAGGGCTTTTGTGATATAAAAGTAACTGCCAAAATAAAGGAAATGCCAGCAAGAAGCCTCTTAACAGGGCGCTGGGTCACCATGAGCCTCCAGAAAAACCGTTGATGTGCCTTAGCATAGATTCTACAAGTGTCTGGAGCTCTGTTGGAGGGATGAACCACCATTCTTCCTTCATAAATTCCATATTGTGGTGTTGTGTTGATGGTGGTGGAATAAGCCACTGCAGAATCTCCCATAAGTGTTCAATTTGGTTGAAGTCTGGTGACTGAGGGAGCCATGGCATGTGGTTTACATTGTTTTCATGCTCATCAACCCATTCAGTGACCACTCGTGGATGGGGCACTCCTGGAAGAGACCATTCCCATCGGGATATAAATGCTTCACCACAGGATAGTGGTGATCACTCAGAATGGCTTTGTATTTATTGGAATTTGCCTTGCCTTCTAAGGGGTTAGGTGGACCTAAACCATGCCAGGAAAATGCATTCTAAACTGCAAGAGAGCCACCAGAACCTTTCATTTATTCAAGTGTTTCCTTTATTTTTCCAGTTACCTGTACATTAATTAAAGTAAAATTAACAATCCAAAATGGAAATATAAAACTATTCAAACTATCAAAAGGGGCCCACAGCACATCCAATGGTTGAACCTGAATACTAATAAGGAATGACACATGGCAGGAAGCCAGTTTCATTTAATTGAAAGTCCTTGAAAATGTTAAAAAAGACAATCCTGTTTTCACTAATTCTAGATGATTTTTCTTTCTTTTTTTTTTTTTAATTTCAGTGTTGGGATTGAGGATATTTCAGTAATGGATTCACATTTGTAAAGTATTGAATACAATACAAAATAAATTGAATTGAAATGAAACTTCTTGAAAAAGTCTAATTAAAAAGGCAATGCTGTTTTCACTCATTCTAGATGATTTTTCTTTATTTCTTGTTTTTTAATTGCAGTGTTGGTATTGTGGATATTTCAGTGAAGCATTTACATTCGATGCTTTGGAACCTTTTTTTGTTACCCATATCCATTTTAGCTGTCTCTTTCATCCCCATCAAATTGAATTTCGAACTTTCCCAGCAGCACGGTTTATTTACACACTAAACAAAAACATCTGGACAGTGTTAGTTAATGACATGTTTCATTTTGCTGATGTATAAACTTTGCTCCACTTACCCCCCCACCCCACCCACAACTACATGCACTCATGGCATCTGGAATGTGAAATTTAACATTCTTAAACTAATCCGTTTTGTGGAATGGCATTCGGGAGTCAGCCTTCCAGTTCTAGATGCACTTCCAGTCGTGTATGATGATAGTATGTCAGGTGGAAGATGATTATTTTCGTCATGCTTTGTGTCAGGCAACTGGCTCCACTCCCCCAAGGCCCACTCATCCCTGCTAGTTCTCTCTCATAGGTTCTCTCAAGTCTCGTATATTAAAAAACCTGTGCCGTCAGCGTATGTGGGATGGACGCCGTGACGTTGGCAAATTACACAGAGTAATTTCACAAATTTGGCACCTGTTGACAAGGTGCGCTAACGTACTGTGGTGAGATGGAGTGACCCTCTTCATTGCTTGTGAAGTGATGCTAAACGCCATGTATTTTTGTGTATGGCCCACAGAGAGCCTGTTTAAAACATGGCCAAGCCTAGCTGATGAAGTGGGGCCCTTTTTTAAAGTTACATACTGCAATGTTTAGTGATTACTTTCTGCACTAAAGCTAAGTTAAGTCTTACTGGGTTTTCAGTGTATAAAAGCATGCATTTTATTATGTTGTTGATTTGGTTTGTGGAGACCTTTCATAGAATACACTTTTGAGCAGACAAAACATAAATGTTAAACCCCTACTTTAAATGTAGTTTGAACTGTTGAGTATATAGAATGTGCTTATAGTCCTAGGGAAATGGTGTATGATTCAATGCCCCAGACCTTATGTTGTGACCTAGTTTTTTTTTCTTCTTTTGCTCATATTAAATGTGTTATAAGCGTGAACCTATTGGCTATATTTCCAATGAAGAAGAGGAAAAAAGTCAAACCTCATTGTGTCAGGTGATGACATGTAAATGTTTTTCTTATTGGCTAGATTTCAAATGTAGAAGAGGAAAAAAGTCAAATCTCATTGTGTCAGGTGATGAAATGTATATACTATGATCCCACCCAGCTGCAACTACACACACTCATAGTATCTGGACCATGAAGTCTTACATATTTGCTACTCTTTCTTAAATTTATCAGTTTTATGGAATGGCATTTGTGAGTTACATGGCTATGTGCACTTCCTAACTCATATGAGATGGTACTGTGTGAGGTGGAAGATGATTCCGTTTTACATACTTGTGTATCTCATGTCTGACCAAGTTTTAATTTTTTTCTCCAAGTTAAGCGTGTGAGCTTTGTGTTGTAAGTGTGACCCTATTGCAAGATTTACCATAAAAAAGAGTCAAATAAGACTGATCTCAATGGGAATCCCTTGTGAAACTGAGCGCAAATACGCATTTATGAGGGGAAACGCTGGGACTCCTCTACATTTGTTTCATCCATCATCACAATGAGTCAAAATGAGTTAAAGGCCTATTCTATTCCAGAAAGAGGCATCATTCTTCAGTGTACAAAGTGACCCATTATTTTAAACATACCAGAAAAACGCATATGTTTGTCAGTTGAATTGACCGCAGTGTTCTGGAGCTGTGCCACGTTTCTGTGGAATTCTGATTTAAGCAGCGAATCATTCCACCAGATGCTGTGGTGAACAAAGATGCTGTATTCTTACCTCGCTCCCTACTCTGTCTTTGGCCTTGCGCTGGAGCTCAGTTGACCTTTACTGGTAAAAGAGGATGAGAGCTTATCTCTGAAACAAAGTACAGAAAATAAAATGAATGAAATAAGTACGGCTGACCTGTCTGAGCATAATCTTTCCCACAACATGGTGACAACAAGAGCAGTGGAACCAAATATGAGATGTGGCTTGAGGGGGATTACATCGATGGTACACAATTCAACCCCATCTTGTTTGGAAGTTTGTCTTTATGTAATCTCACGGAATAACTGTAAGCATTTCAACTTGATAAGCTAGCATGGACCCACAAACCTGTCATACCCTTTTTTTCACATTTTCCCACTGTTGTGTCTTTGTGCTCAGGCAAATACGAGTCTACAGTACACTCTACAGATGAAAAGCAGTGGAGGTTACAAAAGGAAGCTTTCATATCCTGGGATTGTAAGCAAATTTGTCAAACTGCACTTGAATGCCGAATGATCCCCCTAAGCAATGCAAATATATGACTCCCACTTCCCTTTCCTGCTTTTAATTTATTTTACGCATATTTTATTTTGCATTGTAATCTTTATTTAACGGCTTGGACTGTGAGGTTGGAGCAAGTGGATCAAATGCCCACAAACATTTCATTATTGATGTTTCTCTGGATGCATACACGTGTAAATACATTAAAGCTGTAAAAGATGCTTGTGTAAGAAGTGAATAGCATTCCCATGAACATAACTACCCTTACAAAGAAAGTTCCGGTATTCTGCAGGCTCTCTTTTTTAAAAACTTTTTTTGATTTCCGTATGGGTCCTGCATAGATACCCTATAATGAATTCCAAAGGTAAGAGGTATAACAAATAAATATAACAAATATATTTCATGATGACACTTGAATTGTTTTGTGACTGCTTGGCTGTTAGTTTAAATCAAATTTGTGGAACCCAAAGACGTACCAATATGTGTCATGCCATTGTTGTCTATATATTTCTGCGCATTGCACTTGTGTGCAGAATGAGGCCTCTTTGGAATGCAAGGCATTCCAAGCACTGCAGAATGCTTACCTTTTGCCATGGAAGCCCAGCAATTTTAAGATATGGTATATTTATATTCAGCAGCGGTGGGTGGGGGGAAAGAGGGAGCCGTCAGTGGCTGAAGCTTTGGGAACGATGCTTATTTGAAGTGGTCATGCAGATTTAAGGCTTTTTGTGCCAACTGAGAGACGGGGAAAGTCAAAAAGATGGATGCTTTGCGGGGCAGCTGTGAAGAATAATGAATTTAGTCTACTCTCAACTGTAAGACCATCAGAAAAGCCTAATGGGTCCCCATAGAGAAACCTGGCTATTGACCCGTCTGTCACTCAACCACACCGTCTTTTTAGCATTGGCAGCACACACCATCTTCATTCAGTGCTGATTTGTCTGGAATATGTTGGGACTTTACCAATATCATGGCTGTTGGGGTTTTGTCTGTCCACTTATGCGATGCATCACACCTGATTTCTGTTGGCAGACTGCTGTTTTAATCAGGCAGACTGAAGCACATACAGAAGGGGTGATATTTTATGGGATACCGGGGTGCTCGCTTAAATAAATACAGTAGATGCGGTCATTTGTTCTTCTTTGCGGGGGTCGGCGGTGGGGTAGGTAGGGTGGGTTGACAAATTCTCCACCTGTGAGGACTTGGTGGAATTCACACAGAGATATGGCCACTGTAATTAGTTCATGGCACAGATATTGGGGCCCATAAATCTCACTCTCATTAAGAGCGGCTTTGGTTTCACTGAAACTCACTCAGTCACCAGCCACCCGTGCAGAAGGGACGGCCTTTTATTGTTTTTGGGATAAGCAGTGATTACATTTTTTGCTTACATGTGTTCTCTCCTGTGTGGCACATCCGGTGTTGTCAGTTCTTTGTCTGAGCCCTAATCTGCCAGGGATGACAAATGACAGATGAGACCACGGAGAAGCACCGGCCAAATTGAAAAATTATGAGCGGAAGATTTCAGCGCAGGCAAGGAAACTGGCAAGCATTAACATTCAAATGGGCTGCCATTTGATAGCAGCAGGCGGTTAATATCAATATTAGCAATTTCTAAAATATTACCGCTTTCTTTCCGTGAGTGTGCAGGGATGGAGAAAGCCTGTAAAATTAACACATTTGGCACACTGTAAAAGCTTGTAAACCTGTATTTAAATGTCATCTTGACAGATTTCTGCTCTAGACATAGTTTTCAAAAAAATGGTTGAAATGAAAAGATGTTACTGTTACTGTTGAACCTGCAAGGCAAAATTAATCGCATTATCTGTGACTGTTTTATCCGTCTTTTCATAAATGGTCTGGTAAAATCTACTGCTGTTTATAAACTTCTCTAAACTTTGATCGTGCGATGATCAGCGAGTCTCTGGATCATGTCAGACAGTGATGTCCGTTTAATATCCCCAGTGATGTGACACACGTTTATCACACTTTTTAGCTTGCTCAAAACTGGGGTTCAAATGCAGTGATTGGATGTTCAGTAACAGCCTTATCATAGATTAAATGATAATTTTTGAAATGAACATCAAACTGTTGTTTAGTTTTGGCAAATATGTCAATGTTACAAATAAGTTAATGAAGTCAAGAATTTCAGTATGCACATGTATTTTCAATATTTCATCACTATTTTATTTGTATTTTATTGACATGAAAATGGAAAATAGTTTCGAAAATAGTGTGTTGCTATCATGAGCCTTCTTATTTAATCAGTTTATGTCACAATAAACATGCTTTAATTTTTTTTCAAACTGGAATAGGCAATGCAACCTCTAAATTTACTTCTTGTAAAATTAATGTAAATTCAAAAAAATTCTGTGAATAATACTGTAAATGTGGGTCAAGATAAACAGTAATCCTGGATTAAGTAAATTTAATCTTTATCATGCTCTAGGCATAGCATTATGTCCTTCATATGAAGCCTTTACAAGGTGATGTGTATATGCGCATGTGCTTGTGTGTGTGTGCTTGTACGTGTGTGTGTAAGAATTGTTATCTATATGTCCCTCATTGTAATGATTTTAACCTTTAATTATATCTTTCACTGGGCATTAATGTAGTATACATCCTTTTTAATATCCAGGGATTTTAATACATGAGCCCTGTAGTCTTTTGTGATTGGATTGTATGCATGGTTTGGCTTGTTATTTGCCTCCACCAGCATTTTGAATGGATATGGCAGTGTCAATTTATTGTATAAAGAGACAAAATTTAAACAAAGGGAACATTGGCTGTTGCCATTATCTGTTATTATGGGGACAAATACTTTATGTTGCTATGTTCACAGTATTACCATATGCTATCAGTATCTCAATATCTACAATATCAATAACACAAAGTAAGACATATAATGGGTTATTCATAAAATTTGCTGCTAGCATCTCTGCATCCCACTAAATCTGTGCTCTGGTAGTCCTTACCCATTCATCAAGGTAGCGTCCAGATGACTACTGCCGTGGTTTTTGCTTATTGTTGCCATATTCTCCGTGGTACATTAATATGCAGGTAACAACATCCAGTGAAATGCATGTAGATTAGATTGCTTCATTGTACCAGCTTGGAATAATTTTCTACCCAGTTTGGAATTCTTAATCATAATTACCATCACAGAAGCAGCCTCTGTCCCATCTCACTTGAATTTCCCTACTTGTTTTGGCTTTCACAAATCTTATGGTCAAGTAAAAAAAAATTTTTGTCAGGGATATACAGTATATATATATAAAAGGAAAGTCTGCACACCCCTTTCACCCTCTCCACGTTTCATTGCGTTACAGACTTATTCTACAATAGATTTAGTTCATTTTTTGTCTAAAAATTCTACACAAAATAGCCCATAATGACAAAGTGAAAACAGGTTTTTAGACATTTGTGCTAATTTATTAAAAATCAAAATGTAAAATATCATGTACACAAGTGTGCACACCTTTTGATATGACACCCAAAAGTGAGCTGAGGTGCATTTTGTTTCCACTGATACTGCTTGAGATGTTTCTACAACTTGATTCTAGTCAACCTGTTGACCCCACAGTTGTTGTAGGTCCCACAGTTGACAGTGCATGTCAGAGTAAAAACCAAGCCATGAAGTCCTAGGAACTCTCCATAGACCTCCGAGATCAATTGTGTTGAGGCATAGATCTGGGGAAGGGTATAAAAACATTGCTAAAGCATTGAAAGCACCCAGGAGAACAGTGGGTTCCATCATTGTGAAATGGAAGAAGTTTGGAACCACCACAATTCTTCTTAGAGCTGGCCGTCCGGCCAAACTCAGTAACTGGGCAAGAAGGGCCATGGTCAGGGAGGTGATCAAGAACCCAATGGCCACTCTAAGAGAGCTTCAGAGTTCCTCTGCAGTGATGGGAGAACCTGGTAGAAGGACAAACATCTCTGCAGCACTCCATCAATCAGACCTTTATGGTAGCACTTGGCATTCAGGCCAAAAAGTTCAATTTGTGTCTCATCAGACCGGAGAATCTTTTTCCTGATGCTCTTAGAGTCCTTTAAGTGCCATTTGGCGAACTCCAGGTGGGCTGCCATATGCCTTTCACTCAGGAGTAGCTTCCGTCTAGCCATTACCAAAAAGGCCTGATTGATGGAGTGGTGCAGAGATGGTTGTCCTTCTGCCAGGTTCTCCCATCGCTGCAGAGGAACTCTGAAGCTCTCTTAGAGTGGCCATTGGGTTCTTGGTCACCACCCTGACCAAGGCCCTTCTTACCCAGTTACTGAGTTTGGCCGGACGGCCAGCTCTAAGAAGAGTTGTGGTGGTTCCAAACTTCTTCCATTTCACAATGATGGAGCCCACTGTTCTCCTGGGTGCTTTCAATGCTTTAGCAATGTTTTTATACCCTTCCCCAGATCTATGCCTCAGCACAATTCTATCTCGGAGGTCTATGGAGAGTTCATGGCTTGGTTTTTACTCTGACATGCACTGTCAACTGTGGGACCTTATATAGACAGGTGTGTGCCTTTTCAAATCATGTCCAATCAAACATTTTTTGGTTAATATATTTGGTTAATTAACGTTTTAATATTGACAGTCCTAATAACTATTGCATTCATATTATATATAATATGAGAAAAAACCTGCAATAAAGAAGGGTATGCAATCACTTGCTGTTTCATAGGCCCGACCTATAGCTATGAGTGACATTCATATGTTTGAACTTAACTCTTTATGTAATCTGCCATTGTTAAAGACGTGTTTGACAGAGGCTCTGTCTGCTGCCAGGGCAGAGTGACTGATGTGGTGGTCTTGATCCTATAAAACGAGGATAATGATAGAATTCCTACCACATTTCGGTTTAAAGGAGAGGGTCCTTTGGTTTTCCTCAGAATGCAATCGATTATTTTTCACAGGATCAATGTTAATTAAAATGTAAAGGAACCTTTTAATTGTACCGTATGAATCACTGTGTCAGTTTCCTATGACCTTGTCTGTATTGTAAGGAGCAGTGGTAATAAATAAGTACAGTAATACTCAGTCAAAGCGGCTGATTACCAACAGACAGCTTTCCCTCATATACTACGTAGAAGGACGTGAGACCTGTCGAATTTCTCAAATTCTGCTGATAAATCAAGTGGAATGTGTCAAAATGTTTTGTTATCAAATGTTTTCTTTATTGTAAAATTATATAAACAAGACAAAACAAAAATTGATGCCTACACAGAGTAGGAATCAAACATGGCTGGCTCTGTCGTTGTTAGACTATAACTTATTTTTTCCTTTGTCTGTTTTTTCCCTTTTGACCGAGGTCTAGACAATAGACCACCGTTTCAATATAAAAAAATTAAAAGCACCTCTGTTAAAAAGCAAACATCTTTGTTGAATGTGTCAAAATGTTGAAACTTAAAACATTAAACTGCAAATATTTCTGAATGAAAGCACACTAATAAAAATAATGGTTTTGACATAAATACATACATATAACATTTCTAATATGTCTAAGCAGGTGTGAACTTAACACATAGATCACATGGATCCACCACAAATATGTGAAAAATAACAACCCCCTCTGGGTGATATGAGGTCGCATTTTCATCAAAAGGTTCACAGTCTCCTCCGAGGGGGGTAAGAGGTTTTCAATTAAACAATTCATCAGGTGATTGGGTGGCCAGATAGGGAGAATGTCAAGAGTAGGAATATGTCACGGTCAGTCAGGGAACAAGGTGGTTTCAGGTTTGAATCCCAGACAAGACCCTAATATTGTACCTGTAAACAAGGTAGTTTACCTGAATTGACTAAATATCCAGACAGTATAAATGGATAATGTAAGAGCATGTAAGCTATGAGTAATGAAGAAACAAATTAATGATGTAAATAATCACTGAGATTAATCGCCTAAAATGCCATGAGATATGTAATGACCGCAATGCATCATTTTAATGATTTAATATTTTGCATGATACATTGCAGGTTCTGCAGAAGTGTCCCCCAACCAGAACAGTTTTTTGTATTTCTTTTGTTGGCTTGGCCCATAGGGAAGAGTGCCCCCTACTGGTTAAACACACCATTTCTGGCACCATCCTCATTTGTTAGGAGGCCTATCTCAAGCCCGGCTCTGCTTAGCTTCAGTCATTTGACAAGGTGAAGGCTGGGTGGCAATGGCAGCTGGCCAGGCTCAGAGCAGCACATCTAATCCATACCTCTCTGAACCATATTTTGTGGAGGCTCATTGCATTTGAGAAGCGCAATTGTACACAGTTTGCTTAAATATATTCTCATCAATTACTCTGCATTGTTAACCAAGCAATAAAATGTACTAGATTGCGGTCAATCAAGATTATAGTCACCACCAAAATGAATGACTTCAATCCAATTACATTACCGGTCCCCAGGAAACCTCCTCAGTAATAGGAATTAATCACCTTTTACTCTTGAGTGCTTATGTGGTCTATTGTCTTGAACTATGTGTTGGAGTTGCATCAGTAATTGAATTACACACTTGTCACAGCGTATTGCTTAAACCAAGAGGAAATGTCATATTTTGTTCAATATGAGTTCCCGCCATTTTGGAATATAGAATATTCCACATATGGAATAGTAAGGTGTGTCTTTTCAATGGACAGAAATATTGAATTTGCATTTGGTGCATCATTTTTGTAATAATAAATAATTTAATAATTTAATGATAATAATAAATAAACATACAATATACTTAGAATACATACATACTGTATAACATTTAATTTTGAAAAGCTGAAGAGTTCCATAAGGACTGTTGATAATAGGTAAAAGCTATGAAAATATGAGCGAATAATTTGAATGAAGGTTTCATAGCTATAAAATGAGAGTAGCCTATTTAAAAAAAAAAAAAAGGCTACAGTACTGTAAGTGACGATTCCAAACAATAAAGGATTCAAATTCTTAAAATTGGTTTGTTGTCACTTTCAAAGTTCCAAACATTTCAGAGTTCCAAACAACCTCCACTCCGATTTGACCATATCTCAGAGGTTCTACTGTATCTGTATCCTTGTGTGTCAGGTTGCCAGTACAGATGTGCAGCTATGTGAATGTGTTTCTTGTTTGGTTTATTTACAGATGCAATAATCGGACTCAGTGTGCTGTAGTTGCTGGACCGGACGTTTTTCCCGACCCTTGCCCTGGAACATACAAGTACCTGGAGGTTCAGTACGAATGTGTCCCATACAGTATGTACCATTCTTTTCTACAATTCCACAACAACTATTATTATTATTATTATTATTATTATTATTATTATTATTATTATTATTATTATTATTATTAATGATAATAATAATAATAATCATAATAATTATAATAATCATAATCATAATATAATACATCAATAATGATATGGTGCTTTTCATCTCATGATCTCAAAGTGCTTTACAGTGAAAAGGGGAAACTCAACTCAACTCAACCACCCATGTGTAGCACCCACCTGGGTGATGCAGGGCAGCTGCCACACATTAGCTGATCAGCTGACTTGCCATTCCCATAGTTTGATATATAAAACTCTGCCCTGGGTAAAGTATGTGTAATTCCTAGTTTTTCACAAAAGATCACAAAAGGTCACTCTTACTCAGGGGGTTTAAAAATCCATTCATGTTGTACAGTACTATTTACTATTATTGCAACTTAAATAGGATATCTCTAAAGACATAATGATATCACTAGCCCTATGACATAATTATTTGTCTTTTAAGTTTATGTGTACTTTTTTTATTATGTAGTACTGATTCCACACATTATGGTATGGCATGAGAAATGTCAAGAAGTTTCAGCCTAATGATTATTAATGAAATGATTCAAATGTGATGATATAATAATAATCTTACTTTGGTACCTGATGATCACAAGGTATGATAACTGATCCAACAGGTGATTTTTTTTATTCATCCCTCACCCCTCAGTTTTACTTATGCCACAAGACTGTAATGGCCATAAAGAAATGCAATTATTCAAATGTAAGATGACTAGTCTGGGTGTGTTAATTATCATGTGTGAAACAGTAAATAATTGGCCTAGTTCCAACTTATTCTAACTGTATTCTGAACAAATCTATAAGGTATAACTCCACATATGATTGTGTGTCTTCTCTGCACCTTTTCAGGATTTTGCACATTTTCAGGATTTTTTATTTGTCACACTGATCTTTACCTTTCAGAATTCCTGTGAGAGTATTTTGATCAGAGATTCACTAAGGGCTAAAAATGCATTCTATCCTGTCAGACATTTCTTGTTCCATTCCATTTTTAACTGTTTTTTGTCGACTTGTCCCATCCCGTTATTGTATATACTGCACAAAGTCCAGAAGCCCTGATGCAGGGGCCTGTGTGTTCCTGTATACAGTAGCATCTTATGGTATATTTTGACACAACTACACATTTTCTGAAGTCTCATGACATAAATAATATGGAAATATCCTCATGTATGTCTCTAGATTGTAGCTGAGTCTAAAGGGAGTTAAGTCAAAGTTAAGTTAGGCTGATTTAAGTGTAAATGCCAATCTTAAGCTTCCCAAGCATTTTATTTTCAGCATTTCCCATGACTTCCTGTCTCAGTGTGGTATCACATCCTGTAAAATAAAGCAGATACGCAACTAACTGTGACTCTATCCCATACCACAGGGAATCACACATTTCCCATAGAGTGTCTGTTTTGAAGCCACACAAATGTGGAAGCCAGTCCTTTCATGCTGACAGCCTTATGAAGGGCACCCACATTCAACTTCATCAATATTTCTACAGAAATGTACATTGGATGTAGCTTCAGGATTGTGCACAATTAGCAGAACATACTGTGGGCCATTTTACTCATTTTGTGCGGTAAGCTGGCATGTTGGCACTGTAGCTGGATGATACATCCTGTCAACAGAGGCAGTGGTTGGCCACTGTAACTCTCAGCTCAAATGCTATCATTGTTGCCTATAAACAGTACAAGGACATAGCGTTATTATGGCACAAGGAATGCCCAGTGACATCTGGAAATGACCTTCTCATTCTCACAATACAGCACTAGACCCAACATGACAGTTCATGTCTGATATCTGCCATGCAGCATCTCCGTAAGGAGATAAATCTGCCCAGTACAGTTGCTTTCAACACAACCAAATACATTATTGTTTTAAAAATGGACGTATCAAATGTACGGAAAGCTCCACATCCGTGTTTCATCAAAAAGCTCTGGAATATTGCAGGAAATGCTGCGTCTGTCAAGTGCAAATTCACTGTGGGAGTATCCCCAGACAAACACACTGTGGCCAGGGATATCCATCACAGAATTATGAATGGAAAATGTGAGGTGTTGAATGGATTCTCCAGCTCAAAGCTGGTATAAACAGAGGAACAGGAAGGCAAGGGGGAAAAAATGTCACAGGATGCTCGGTCAGGACAATTTATGATCGTGCATTGTTTTTAGCTAACTTGGCAGGGACAGCTTTAACATGCCAGAGCAGAAAGAACCGAGCTCTTCGCTGACTCTGAGGCAGGGTGCTAACGTCATGGCTTTTGTAAGGGCGTGTCTCAGCTTTGTGTCTTTTTCATTTTCGTTTGTGTCAGTTTTATGGCACAAAAACAGATGTTAGTCTTGCTCTGAAACAGTTGATTAAGTTGAATGTGAGGACGTGTTTGGTGGTCTGTTTAAAACTGTACAGTGTGCACATATGGGATATCACCCTATATTGTACATAGGACATAACTACAGTTTATGCAATGTGTAGTGTCTAGCACTGTGTTAAAATACAAGTATTGCATGCCTGTTGTAATAATTGTAGTAATATTATTA
The DNA here is from genome assembly GCA_029706075.1 of Aldrovandia affinis. Lineage (NCBI taxonomy): Eukaryota > Metazoa > Chordata > Actinopteri > Notacanthiformes > Halosauridae > Aldrovandia > Aldrovandia affinis. The sequence goes on from JAINUG010000006.1 coordinate 5,737,529, forward strand.
TTAATAGTAATAGGTCTACTTTTTATGTCTCCCAGATGAAAATAGAAAAAGAATAGGCCATTGTGCTAAAATCTGAGATGTTAACTCTCCATTCCAATTAAGAAGGCCATCAGCAGACATGCAGTCATACAGTGAGCAACACAATTGCCTGAGCATTCAGTTGAACATTCAATTGAACATTCAATTATTCTCCAGCGTTTCTACTTAATGACCAGTGTTTCTAGAGCACAGCATTGTGGTTTAAATAGTACAACTATCCCATTGGGAAATAAAATATGATATCTCCTTATCACTCCTTTTGAAGTGCTACGCTGATGTGAAATTGCTCCAGCAAGAACCTATAAAGCAAATGCATGGTAACAAGTGCAATACACATTTCATTTATGTCGAAATTATGTCTCTGTATTCCGTGCCCATTCTTTTCAAAAAGTAATCTGTGCGTTATCAGCAGTTCGTTAAGCGGACTGACAAGGTTGAGCGAACCAAGCTTTGCTGTACCAATCACTCTTTTTTCCCTATAGTTGTAATAAAAAAAGTGAACGTCCTAGTTGATTTGAAACACATCAATTAGGCAAATAGCCTTCAAATAGGACAGGGAGAGGATTATGGCCCAAGTTGTTAAGTGAGGTAATATGTCATTACTTGTTTCATGATGGTTATATTCAATCAAAGGAGCATGTGATGTAATGGTTAGAGGAGGGGACTCTGCTTTAAAATCCTTGTGGGGGTGTCTGCTACTATACCCTTGAGCAATGCACTGCATATATAGATATATATTTGATTTGGTGAAAAATCCATGAAAAGGTTTCATCATGCACCATATGTATTTCTGTAGCCCTGGATAATGGTGTATGCTACGAAAATACCTAGAATATAAATCAAATTGGGGGCCACCACTACTTGCAGTAGAGTCACTATAAAAACAAATCACTATAAAAACAAATTAATAAATTGTGTTCATCACAAAGTAGATATGACTGTTTATTAATTATTTTGACTATCAGATGGATATGGATCACTGCTACATTGTCACAACAAATTGATAACTTAAAAAAAAGTATACTTTCATGTTTGATCCAACTGCATCATAGGCAGTATGAGTATTGCACCGTAGACAATCAGGATTGATTAAATAAATGCAAAAGCCATTTCAAATATTTGGCCGTAATTCCAGGTAAGTTTCTTCTGAGAGAGCGGGTGCTTTTGTGATGGGTTAATTATCGGATGGAGAAATAAAGGGAGACCTGTGAACCAGGGTCCATCCAGACTGCCACAGACAGGTTGAGGGATTTGAGAATCTAATAAGAAAACCAGCCACCCATTGAGGGAATTTCGTCAGCAAAGAATCTTTACTTTGTACCCCACTGACAAGTTGTCTCTTTTTTTCCTTTCTGTGGAGCATGGTTTCATCAGTATTCTGTCCAGGTTCCTACTCTTCCAGGAGAACCTACTGCTCTCCCTATCAATACCCTGTCAACACAGTCCCAACAAGGGAACACTTCTGCTGCAGCACTGCTGTTTGTGGAGTGGGGCAACTAAGTTCCAAGGCAGCAAATTGTTTTGTTAGTGTAAAATTTATATATTCTTTGATTGTTTAGTTACAATTCAGCATAGTATAAAAAAACCTCTGCAGCGTAAAGCATATGTGTAACACATAAAGTATGTAGCAGACATCTGCAAAAACTGTATTTTTTGATTAAATGAGTAGTGTGTACGTTTGTGTGTGTTCGCACGTGTGCGTGTTCATGTGTGCGTTTGTGTGAGCATGCGTCCGCATGCGTGTGTGTGTGCGTGTGTGTATGTATATGCGTGCGCATGTGCTTGTGTTTGCCTGTGCATGCGGGTTTGCTGTGCACTGGATTACAGCGAGGCTCATGCTTATGTTGTGCTCTCGAAGCCCACACTTGTCAGGCCTTTTACGATGACATATTATCATGACTCAAATTTCCAGAACGGCTCCCCTCACCCCTGACCTTGACTTTCATCCAGTGATAAAAAGTCACAATGGACTCTTGTCCTTCCTCCCCGGCTTTTAAATTCTGTTTTGTGGCATTGTCTGTTTTATGTGTAGGTCCTTTCAGAGGTCAACACTGTGGTCCTCACAGCCCAAGTCTCATTCACAGTGTTAATTAATTGAGGCCTCACCTAACAGTTGAATTGCTGGCAGCTTGAATGTGAAAATAAGCCCTGAATGAGACTTTTTCTCTGTGCGATGAGCGCTGACCTCTGTTTGGAACCAGATGAATTTTTCATTGCGACCTTATCTGGATCTGCTTCTCCGAATCCGTCCAATTAAAAATATTTTTGCACGCCGATACCATGGGAAGCGTGTTGACCTCGTTTTTGTTATTAATCTCAATGCCATGCATACTAATGACTGGATTTTGGATGATTTTTGGTTTCTAATTATTATATATATTTTTTGTAGCTTCTACGCAGGATATATTTGAAGATATGAATATCTGAGCATCCGGACGCTGCATTAGGGGTCACTCTGCCACACATAGAATATGAACGGTCTACACCCCCTGTGGGTTTCTGCAAATAATGAGAAGGCTGAACCTCATGAAGCTCTGTTGGAAACAGAAGGAGGGCAAATGGTGCATTGAAACAGGTCCAGATAACGGCACAGTACATATGCTCAGAAGAAAGATCAGATAATATCTATTAATTATCATTGATTTTATTTCACCAAAGCAACCCCATATACTTTTTTTGTTTTTGAAAAATACATTGACATTACAGCACTACAGGTAACTGACAGAAAGGAAACACTTCTTTAAATGAGAACTGGTGGCTCAGTTATGGTGTGGGGTGTATTTTCCTGGCATGGTTACAGTCCACTCAACCGCTAAGAGGGCAAGGTAAACGCCAATAAATACAAAGCCATTCTGAGTTATCATCTTCATCCTGTAGTGAAGCATTTTTATTCCGATGGGAGTGGTCTCTTCCAGGATGACAATGCCCTAATCCACAGTGCACAAGTGGTCACCAAATGGTTTTATGAGCATGAAAACGATGAAAACAATATGCCATGGCCATCTCAGACACCAGATCTCAACCCAACTGAACACCTATAGGAGATTCTGGAATGGCACCTGAGAGCGTTTTCCACAACCAAACCACCAGATTATGGATTTTTTTGTGGAAGAATGGTGTTGCATCCCTCCATCATAGTTCCAAACACGTGTAGAGTATATGTCAATGTGCATTGAAGTTGTTCTGCGGCTCGTCGTGGCCCAACACCCTATTAAGACATTGTGTTGGTGCTTCCTTTTTTTTTGCAGTCACCTGTAAATGTGCAGCATAAAATAGTTTATCTCCTGGACTGATGTGTGCCTACTGTTTATCGGATTGCAGTCCGTTTAAATAATTTGTGAACAATCAAATAATTAAGCGTTGTTTTAGCAGGTCACCGTGCACATATTTCTACAATTACATCCATTCTCCATTACCAGGAGAGGGAGAATAGATTCTGAAACAATTTGCCCCACTTGTGTGCATCATATTTATTGTGCATTCACATAATATGATAATAATGTGGGGCACAATATGCCTTTGTCATCCCTCGAACAAAGAACACCTGTGACCTCATTCAGAAGTCATGAGGCAATTTGCTTGTCTTGTTGTGGCAGCAGAGAACCGTTACCGACCGAGGCCGGTAGATGACACCTTCTTAATCCTGATAGGAAGGGTGAAAAATTGTACTCCAAAAAATAGTAAAAGTAAGGAACCGAATATATGCTCCTCGGCACGGGGGATTCATTTTTTCTCCCCCAATGGGTGCTCTGGAAATGATTGCGGAGAAAAAAGCCTGCCAGTCGGTAATTTGAGATGCTTAAAGTCCACTCTGTGAGGTGATGTCGGCGCACAGGGAGAGCCGTTTCTTTCACGCTTCGGCACCCTCCCTTTATTGTGACGTCAGCCGGCATTGCATTTGCGGAAGACGAAGCTGAGCCGGCTAACGGTGCAACAGATGGCTAGTTGCTCGACTTCAAATTGAATGCGAAACATCTGGGTTTTTAGAATCGATTAGTGTATTATTTATGCGTTCATAGATGTTATAGGCATGCAGCGTATGCTACATTTGAGGAGGGGCTTTTGAAGGAGACTAAAAGCACATGGAGCGTGAGAATGGGTTAAATAGGGGTCGATAGGGCAGGCATCAGTGGGTCAAAGTGAAGAGTCTTCGCAGCAGAATTCACAGGTCAGTTATTGGATTGCTGTACGCAATTCAATAGTGTCAGATGGATTTTTAAGTAATAAGCCCTGTATCTGCTCTCTTTTTTCTGAGGAAAATCGACTTGCTGCTTCCATTACTCACTAATATAAAGTGAGCTGACAGTGATTGAGAATACCAGAAGATGAAACTACAGTAAAAGGATTGATCTCATTGCTCTGTTTTTATTATATTGTATCACATTTTTTTTTTTTAATATATTTTTCAAATTTAGTATTACAATTTTTCCTATTTTATTCCTGAATGGAAGCCAATTATCCCCTCTATTTAATTCGATGAAGTATCCCCCACGAACTCGCTGCCCATCTCTACGAGGCAAGCTAGTCTCTGAGACCGGCAATGATCCTTCTCCTTTGAGACAAAACTCACCAAACCCTTTCTGGAGACACCTTTACATGCTTCACAGCGAGTTCGTGCTAACCACCCTCCCCCCTCCCTAAAGAGCGGATAGCCGAATGCCACCCCTGATCAGTGATAAGTGGGGGTCAGCAGAACAAGAGGCCACAGGTGGAAATTAGTTAAAGGCAAATTCCGCACAGATATTAGGACGTTTTTCTTTACACAGAGAGTTGTCAATGCCTGGAACAGCTTACCAGGTCGGGTAGTAGAGGCAGAAACGCTTGGGATATTCAAGTCTTGATGTAGTACTAGATACTGTTTAGATTAGGACATGACGAGCCTAGATGGGCCGAATGGCCTGTTCTTGTCATTATGTATTCTTATGTTCTTATGTCCTTAGGGCTAATGGCCAGGGCCGGTCTGGCAGAGACGGGTTTCGAACCGCATCCCTGATAGGCAGCTCACACTCATACAGTACCATCCAAATACGTTAGACCACTATGCTATCCGCCAGCCCTTATAAACCTCAATTCTTAACGAAGATATCCCAAATAATGGACACACACAAAGAAACATTATATATTTTCATTGTTAATTTAACAAAACTGGTTTATTTAACAAAAAATCATATAACTTCAATCAATAACTTGTGGCGATGATTTGAAGCAAATATCTCCTATAGTCACTGATCAGACTCTGCCATCTTCTTTGAGGGATTCTTTCCCACTCCTCCTTACAGAACTCAATGAGGTTTGAGGGCTGTCTGGCATGAACAGCCCACCTCAGGTCAAGAATTCTCTGATATCCCTCAAAATTCATGTTGAGTCGTCCAGGCCCAGAGGAAGAAAAGGAGCCCCAGATTATGACACTCCCGCCACCATGCTTGACCATAGGGATAAGGTTATTTTGGTGGTGGGCAGTGTTAGGTTTTCACCAGACTTGATATTTTTGCTTCCAGAAACCTTCAGGTTTGTCCAGGTGGTCTCTGGCAAACTTAAGATGGATAGATTGGTTATTTTTAGACAGCAGAGGCTTCTTCCTGGCTACCCTTGCATGGCAGTTCTATTCAGCTTTCTTCTTATTGTTCATGGATGCGCACTGACATCAGGTGTTGCGAGGGAGGCTTGTAGATCCCTGGATGTTATTCTTGGGTTGCTTTTCACTTGGCACCCAATCATATACCCACCTGATTCTACTTACCTCCTTGATTTAACTAAGGCAACAGGAGGTTCACTTATTTTTGCACCTTCACTAATTATTTTTTCCATATTTTTACTCTACTATATGTACAATTTACTCTAAATGTATGACATTGGTAAATATAGACCCTTCATTTCTCTTCAAGAAAAGACTGGTTCTGATTAAATAAAGATTTTGTGGTAAAAACTTTCTATGATTACACAAGGAGTTCACAAACTTTCAAGCATCACTATATATATATATATATATATATATATATATATATATATATATATATATATAACATTCTTTATGCATACCCCTCATGCAGCCAAAAGCCAGCTTCATGAAACAAAGCTACTTAACAACTGCGATGGTAGAAAAAAGTACCATATATATAGTCAAATTTGTGAGGAACAGGTTTCCTTCCCTTTCATAAGATAACCATCTTATCAGAGGATATGGTGTGTAACAAAGTTTAAAAACTAATTTGAGATGCATCATAAGGCAGCAAAAAATCATTGCCAGCAAAATTGTTTTTATAGCAAATTGAATCCTTAAGATTGCAAAGGAAGAGCACAATTAGCAATTTTGGATGAATTACAATGTTCGAGGTGAACCAAGGAATGTGAGAGCCTGTTTTCCTAATAGCCTTGTGTGCAGTTATAATCGATCAGGTCTTATTCTCTGTACTTGTGTTTCTGGCACAGTCTTTAGGGTGCTAAGTGCTGAGACCACCAGTCTAATTGGTGATCAGACACTTCAGGACTTCCCATGTGACCACCCATGTTAATGAAGGGTCCCAGTGTTCTGCATCACTAATAAGACTCTCAAGACACTTTTGGAAAATTGATGAAGCGCTCACCAGACCATAGCTTTTTGCTCATTTCAATTTATCCACTTTCCATGTGTCAGGAATCAAGTCGCAATTAGAAAACAAAAGTATGATTATTTCAACTCCAATTTCAGCCGCCGTCTTAGCTTGATGTCTTATTTTTTATTTTTGGTTGGTGTTGTTGCAGGGTTTTTTTTCTATCGATGATTGGTTGGCTGTGGTCCAAATGTATGCATCTATCACAATATCACTTCCCTGGATCATCAAGGTTGTGAACTGGTGCCTACCTAGAGATTGCAGTCGTGACCTCCCATATCCTTAGGCACATGCTATCTAACCTTATGATTTGAGTAATTAATATGGAGTCAAATTATATCCACAGTTTCCACACAGATTCAGATAAAACTGATCTCCATTCAACAATGAATCTCTATTAGGCTCTCCAGCAGTAATGATATCATTTCGATTACCTCACAGTCATTGTGATAAAATGTAATATGTTAATTATTAAAATACTGATCCATAGAGCTGTATCTCACATGGTTTGCACAGCCACTGTTCATCATGTATGAACCCTGTATCTGGAGTGCAATTATCTTTTTTCCCTCAGTAAATTTAGCTTATTGAAGCAGATGAGGTATTTTCCCCAACTAGCTGGACCTATTTACCATAATTAGCAGACAACGTAATTATAATGTGATTGCCCTGAAATCTCTCAAATATGTCTTAAGTCTTGAAAAAATGTTCTGGAATATATTAAAAAATATATATGAGTGGAAAGAAAGAGAAGAACTTCTTGTAGATAGCTGTGGTGTGCATATGCTTTTTTTTATATACAGTGCATTCGGGAAGTATTCAGACCCCTTCACTTTTTTCCCTCATCAATCTACACACAATACCTCATAATGGCAAAGCAAAAACAGGTTTTAAGAATTTTTAGCAATTTTTTTTTTTTTAAACCCCGTAAATATTACATTTACATAAGTATTCAGATCCTTTGCTATGACAATCACGTTCTGCAGACTTAAGGATGATCAAAAGGAATAGGATGCATCTGAGCTCAATTTCAAGTGTCATAGCAAAGGGTCTGAATACTGAATTTTATTTTTAATACATTTGCAAACATTTCTAAAAAACTGTTTTTGCTTTGTCATTATAAGGTATTGAGTGGTGTAGATTGATGAGAAAAAAAGGATTTAATCCATTTTAGAATAAGGTTGTAACATAACAAAATGTGGAAAAAGTGAAGGGGTCTGAATACTTTCCGAATGCAATGTAGGTATTTGGAATTAGACGCATATTCTAAATGGAAGATACTGCTGCTCTTATTTATTTATCTATTCTTTTTAAGAACACTTTTTTACAAAACATTGTAATAGTTGATTATATATAGTTGTCAGATATTATTTTCCCTTTAATTTATAAACTGTATGTTTTTATGCAAATCATAAACAGAGAATATGCTTTAAGAAACTAAATGACAGCGGGGACAGAATCATATTACAGTCACAATGTAGATGATGTCTCATTTGAAGTCTTTTTTTTTTTCTGTCTTTGAGAAGCACTAAATTTAGATTTCCCGTCACATCATTAATGATAGAATTCAGTTGTACCAGACACATTATTACAGTAGACTGCATGACATCTGAAAGTGACCTTGGTCCTCAATTGTTGATTTGATTGAGAAAAGATAACAGCAGGGCAGTCATATAGTTGCACTGAGCCTGGAGATCTAATGAATATGCTTGCACATTGTTTCTTTGTGTGCATCAGATGTGTCTCTGTTAAACTATGATGTCCTTTCATTTCCTTATATGCAAATCATAATATCCTGACGTTTGGAGAAAAAAAAAAAAAAAAACATCAGCAACTCGCTAAATGATGTTTACTGGTAGGTATACCATATTTATTCAAATGGATAAACCTGCCCAATGCGATGTTTGGAAAAAATGTTTATGTATTTATTAACATATAATACTGAACACCAAATGGAAATAAAATGGTTGGATTCATGCGAATGCTTCTCTGCTATCTGAAGATAGTTACTCCCCTCTTTTGAGGCAACAGCTGTGACTGGAACATGACTGACATTATACACGTTTTCTGTGCAGAAAGGTTGGTTTATTTATTTAGTAAAAATACAATTTAAGCTCCAGCAACTATGATTAATCCGCTCTTATTGAATAAAGGATTATGGGGATGGAAGCTGCGAAGAGGCAGATGTCCGTCATGCTGTTTGTGGTGCGGCTGATATGGGCAGGGGGAACAGACCCAGGTTTCCATGTGTGGACCGTGCAGAAGACAGTGCTGGGTGTGTTTATTGCTCCACATCTGTGGAACCTTTTCTCTTTTCTCTACCAGTGCGTGCAGCACAGAGAGTTGTATGTAAATATACTGGTGGTCATATACTGGCGAATGGCAATGTTAACATACTCCTGTCTACCTGGATCCAAAATGGTTACCAAGTGTCCTGTAGTGTTGAATGAAGTTTGAACTTTTTTGAATGCATTAAGTGAAAAATGGTGGTGGTATAATGGGATAATGTTTTTAGACAACTAGATGGAGAGGATAAGATTAGACATACATTTTGTTCACGTTCAAGTGTGTATTGCCTTTGGTGCGGGAAACATACACCATACTCTTTCTTTGATGTTTATTTGGTTCTACATTATTTGTATTATTATTGACGCATTCTGTATTTAGTCAACCGCAAAAAGGTTTAAAGAAACTTTCCTTAATGTTAACTGCCACATTATTTTTCAGAATTTCAGAATTGTCTGATACACTGGAAAAATTGGTATTCATATCTTCAATCGGATTATTGTTATTAGCATAACAATATTTACCAAGGTTTGTGCTTTCTCAAACAGTGAATACTACATGTTAATTTTAATAACCCTTTTAAGATGGCATTATTTGAGTACCAGCATCTGTAGATCATTGGTATTGTACCGTGTTGTCAAGCCTTTTGATAAATTGTGCACATGTTTGAGTAATACCAGCTTCCTCTTCAATCATTAATTAATCTTCTGCCTCACTTAATCAATCAATTGATGTCTTCAGGAACATACTAAGACCACATGCATCAAGGCTTTCAGAGTTCAGAGCTGGGAAACAGCAGTCACAGTGTTAACATGCATCATTTTCACTAATGTAAAAGTATTTAAAACAGGATATTTCAGGACATTTTGGGTTATTTTTCCATTGCTCCAATCCTCACACCACACATGTTCTTGGTTGCCATTCTTCCAACGGAAATGACCTCACTAATCTTTTTATTCTTTTTACCAATGGTCCACATTCCCATTCTGACTTAGCATGGGCTATTTGAATATTTTGGTCTTAAGGGCATACTTAGTACTGGCATGTCATTTATGTGTGCAATTACCCCTTCTGCACATTCTGTGTGAAAATGTTAAATGTTGGGTAATTTGGTTGTAAATAGAAACAAAATTACACAGAGTGGCCAAAATATATTAATTTAATTTAATTCAGGTTCTGGTAATCTATTTGTGTCTTTTCTAATGTTCACTGTAAAGAATAGGCTCACGCTGCAGAAGATGGTTTAATTTGCATTGTTTTTTCCACAGGTATGACAGCAACAACATAACCTTTCTTTATTGCATCAACTTTCTCTCCAAAGATAACAGACTTGCATTGCGAGACGCTGGTAAAATACATAGCACAGTATGCTGATGATGTAGGGTAGATATGCTTGACGATTACTGCATCATTAATTTATTCTCTTTTCTCTTTCTCCTCCTTATCTCTCCCCAATGCCTAAAATAGAAGTGGAACAAAAAGGTAACTAAATACCTTTCAAACTATATCCTCCTTTATACATGGTTGCTGTATGCTTTATCCGGTCATAATGGGGTTCCTTATTAGCTCTGTCACGCCATTTGTTTTTAATGTCCTTTTCACTTTTACTGCTGAGTTTGCAATATTCCTTGTTCATGCCAATGCTGAAGCTTACGGTCCCTACTAAGCCTGACTACAATGTGTTTTGCCCTTAACTTTAAGTAAAGACTTTAACCTTGTGGCAATATCAGAGACTCATTTTGTTGTATGTGAAACAAATAAACACTACCCCTCTGTATAAGTGTTGCATAATGCACATATAGACTGTGTTGCCGCATTTAAACAAACATGTTCACATCTATGTTTATTATCAGCATGCTGGACTACCTTTAGCAAAATAACACGTATGCATGCATAAACAGTAAAAGCAGTAAAGGCAATTCCCATTTCAGTTTGCCAATTACCAGTCATGCAGTTGAGACAGGTTTTTGTGCAAATATATATGTAATTAATGCACATTTCAATGCTGATACTCCACAAATATTTTGCAATGCATGGTAAGCAACTGCCCCAATTCATGTTCCATCTGGTAAGTACAAATTTCCCCAACATTATGTTCGTAGAAATCTGCCAATTACACTTTTTGTTTTTAAATAGGCTTTTTGATCTAAAATCAAGAGAGCTGTATTTGAGACGACCAGCATGCATCCATTGAGCTGCCAGCCTAGTAAATTACATCATAATCCCGGTGGCGGCAGTAACCTTCAGGCATTCCCTGTCAGAGGCAAGACCAGGAGCTGCGTGCATTCCATGCATTACAAATACCACTTTACAACACAGGAATCCTGCACTCTCACTCAAGTGCTATTTAAACATCCATTTGTGACATGCTACGCATACTAGGCTATTCAGCTGGCCATGTCAATTTCACATACTCTCTTGTTTAAGCTTTTGCCTTCCCCAGTATCCTGAATAATGCTCTCAGCAGCAAAATTGGTAATTTAAGCAAGAGCGTATGTCTCGCCAACGAAGCTATTAACATTTATAATTTCTCCCTCCTGCCACAAAAAAAATCCTCCAGCTATCAGTTTTTTTCTCCCTAATAACCTTTTCTGTCACTTTCTTCTTTACCCATGTTTGAATTCGTAGCTCAAATGTCTCTGCAATCACCTGTCATTAAAATACTATTGCTCAGCTGAAGGCTTTCCATAGACTCACAAATTGTTTGCTCTTGGTGCTCCCTCTGTTGAAAATGTGTACTGCTGTCAACAGGACATAATTGTAGGTCTTGTGTGAGGTGGTGGAGGACATGTTTAATATTAAATGATTATATATGATTATTAAATGATGTGTTTTCTTCCGACACATCAGGTATCTCCATTGTCTCCATGTATGCCACTTTTTTTCTGAAGCGTCACCCCTCTCCCAACAGAATATCAAACACTTCCACATATCTTTTTTTTTTTTGTATCATAAATTGGACGGAGATGAAAGTCAGATTCATCTCTCACTCTACTTACTGTATCAGATCAGACAGAGGAAGTGCTACCTCCTGATCACCTGATTGACAAAGGAAGGCTTCTTTCCCCCACTCCCCTTGCCGAAAGTTATTTTCATAAAATCTACATTGGAACCAGTTTGTATTATTTACATGATTGTATCCATTTACTATACAGTATATGCACAGTATGTTCATAATGACCAAAAAAAATACTGTATCACTTCATTTATGCACATTGAAAATATTTACTTAAATTCATTTGGATATGAAAAACAATAATTCATCTCACAAAACAACTTTTTCAGGGTTTGGCTTCACAGCAATGACAAGCCATCAATTGTAGCTCTGTTTGTTGACCTTTTTAATGATGCTCTATCAAAATGTTAAGCCCACAGAAGAAGATATGAATATTTTTCTAAAATAGTAATATAGGCTAGGTAAAAGAAAATGTAAGCTGATGATAGTTTCTTGATTTGCATGACTTTGATTAAATTGTTATGACCATATGCCTGAATTGGAATTTCACAGGAAATGCCATATCAAAGCAGCGAGAGGATTCCTGGCCCAGTTTCACACTGCGTGAATACACACCTTCTGTATATTTCTTTCAATAACAGTAATTGCGGAATTCTCCATCAGACGATGCCTTTCATCTGAAGATGCTGCCATCAACAAACAACAAAGAAATGTTTACATGCTGCCAAGCTCACTTTGTGTCTGCAAACCCAGGCATTTGAAAAGTTCACAATTAATAAGAAAAAAAAGAAGGCCTACCTGGACGTTTCCATAACAACGTGACCCAAAATTCAGCACAAAATTCAGTTTATGTTGTCCTTCATATTTTCCTGACATGCAATCCAGATACACATCAGTCTCTAGTCCTTGGGACTGATTCTAATTTACATTAAAAACTTTTATTCAGCCTTGCTGACCTACAGGAATGCGAAACAATGGCAGTTCTGCTGGGCATGAAATATTGGTAATATGATCAGTACATTTGACAGGTAATAATGAGCAGTGTGTCAGCTGTAATGATTGGGGTTTGTGGGGTTGAGGGTGATTTAAACATGTGGGGAAAGGTTGATGAAGGAGGGGCATCTCCTGAAAGAGGTTAACATAATTTCTTGGTAGATTAAGTCGAGGGCAGATCATCTCTGCTCTTAGTGTATTATTCCCTTTGATGTGACTCTCTCTCTCTCTCTCTCTCTCTCTCTCTTGTTCTCTTGTTCGACTCCCCCAGTTTTCCTGTGCCCGGGCCTGTTGAGGGGAGTGTACCAGAGCGAGCACCTCTTTGAGTCAGACCACCAGTCGGGGGCCTGGTGCAAAGACCCTCTCCAGGCGTCAGACAAGATCTACTACATGCCCTGGACTCCCTACAGAACTGACACCCTGACAGAGTATTCCTCCAAGGAGGACTTCATCGCTGGCAGGCCCACCACCACATACAAACTGCCCCACCGCGTGGACGGGACGGGCTTCGTGGTGTATGACGGGGCCCTGTTCTTCAACAAGGAGCGCACTCGCAACATCGTCAAGTTTGACCTGCGCACGCGCATCAAGAGTGGCGAGGCCATCATCGCCAGTGCCAACTACCACGACACCTCGCCATACCGCTGGGGCGGCAAGTCAGACATCGATCTGGCGGTGGACGAGAACGGGCTGTGGGTGATCTACGCCACCGAGCAGAACAATGGGAAAATGGTGATCAGCCAGCTGAATCCATACACGCTGCGGGTGGAAGGGACCTGGGACACGGCCTACGACAAACGGTCCGCCTCCAATGCTTTCATGATCTGTGGCATCCTCTACGTGGTGAAGTCCGTCTACGAAGACGATGACAACGAGGCTACGGGGAATAAGATCGACTACATCTACAACACCGACCTCAGCAAGGACGGATACCTCGACATACCCTTTCCCAATTCCTACCAGTATATCGCTGCAGTGGATTACAATCCCAGAGACAACTTGCTGTATGTCTGGAACAACTATCATGTGGTGAAGTACTCCTTGGATTTTGGAGCACTGGACAACAGGCCAGGTAGGTAAACTTGCAGTTTGCATTTTTGTTAAATAAATAGAGGGAAAGATCTTTTTTGGCTGAAGATACATTTTATCTTCACACATCTTCTAATGTCAAACATTCTAGGTCGCAGAAAGGTTGTTAGGTGAATAATTCCATTTGTTTTCAAAGTTAATTTGCGGTTTGAAAAAAGCAGACTGACATGATGTTTATGATAGTGATAGTTTTTAGAGTGTGTGAATGTCAGATGTTAGATTTTTAGATTTGTAGTTGGAATTCAGGACCATAAGTGAAATGTGTGGGATGGTGATAATTAGATACTGGATGTGCTTCAAGGTGTAACTCATGAGTTAACTGGATTTTGAAAGAAAGAAAACAAAATAAACTGCTGTATCAGTTGTACAGAAATATAGTCACAGCAAAATTATAATTGCTCTAAATATTTGAAGTGCTGCAAAAATATTTTGCTATGATGTACCATTTTTTCAGAGCTGACTATTAATTTATTTATGTATTTATTGCACATAAAATGGGGTGGTGCAGTGGATAGCACTGTCGTCGCGCAGCGAGAAGGTCCTGGGTTCGATCCCGGCCGGGGCCTTTCTGTGTGGAGTTTGCATGTCCTCCCTCTGTCTGCGTGGGTTTCTCCCACAGTCCAAAGACATGAGGTGTTAGGCTAATTGGAGAGTCTAAAACTAAACTAAAAAAACTAAACTAAACTAAACTCTAAATTGCCAGTAGGTGTGAGTGAATGGTGTATTTGCTGTGATAGATTGGTGACCTGTCCAGGATGTATTCCTGCCTCTCGCCCAATGCATGCTGAGATAGGCTCCAGTGACCCTGACCAGGAATAAGTGGGTTAAGATAATGAATGAATGAATGCACCGAATATAGTTATATCCAGTAAGGCCAATTCACTGGATAGATTTATTTTTCCTGACATCAAGAGATAATGTAGGGACATAATCATTTGTTCTTTATTGTCATCTTTTTTTTACTGTTTGATTAAACAAAGCTAAATTATTAAATATATGAATTCGATTAATTTGTGAAGAAATTAATGAAGCAGTGTTCCAATTTTGAGGGCATACTGTTGTTCCCCCTATAAACCTGGTTTGGAAATCATTAAGCAGGGCTGGATTTGCAAAAATTATGCATATTTTTTTGTCAGTCCTGCACATTAGTTCTGCATAAAGCGGAACACCCAGCAAAGTATTAATGCTGCAAAAATATATTTATTTTATTGATCTTACACATAATGCAAATATGAGCATTCTAGTGTATTTATATATTCTAGGTACATTCGATTGTTTAATTGTTTAGTTTGATAATAGTAAAAAAAAGCACAATTTATTGTTTACTAAATTCGCTAGATGGCTGTATTAGCTAGAACGTCTCAATATTCATTGCAAAGAAAATATTTGGCAAATGTGCATTCCAGGGAACTCGTTAGGTTATTGAAGCACGTGAATTGAACATCTAAATTGTGATGGAATGTTTTTCAGACATGTCTCTAGCTAAATTGTAATGGGTAGCCTATTAACAAGTCAAACAGTTTACACCTTTCTGTTGCTCATGCACATGTTATTACTGCACATTGCCTTGAACCTCTAGATGGCAGTGTTGTACACAGTTGCTGTAGTTTTATGGTGGCCCTGTATGCATGACCCACTAAAATAATAAGAAGACTTTTTTGATCTTCAAGAATGATTGGACCCTGTATTTCTTCGTGAAGCTATATTTCTTTAATTATTATTATTTGTTTGGTATAGGCTACAAAAAAAAACACACACACACACACACACACACAACACACACAAACACAAAAAAATACTTCTTTAGTTCTAGATGAAATGTATTATGCAAGCTGAATATAACATAACAGGTAACACCAGCTAGTTCACTTCATGCCACTTATTTTGACATTAGCCAGCAGAAAACCTCAGACTTCCGTAGCAACCTGGCTAACCACGTTGTGGGTTACTCTCTCTGGTAAAGGTTACCTGTTGGTGGTTACGCCTGACAGCGAATACAGTTGTTTTATTAAGACGGTAGACATATTTACTCAGTGTAAACTCGCAGTTCACTTCTAAAGGTGATCAAGGAGGAAGATAATGTGTTTTCAGCCAGGAAAATGCTTTACAAATGAAGCTAAATGCAATTGTTGGTTTTGATGTTCAAGGAAATAAGTGATCTGGTGTCAGATGCTAGTGGTACACAGAAGTACAGTGGAACCGCGAACGCCCCTACTCACGAACAAATCGGCCCACGAACACACTTTCCGAACAAATCGGCCCGCGAACAACACTTTCCGAACAAATTTTCAAACTCGCGGGCTTCTCGCCGTAGCGCGTCGTGGATAGCGTCAGTTGTGCTTAGTACTCAGCGTTGGTCGTTGTGTTCTCCTTTGATACACGTTCTTTTTGTGCTATTTCCATTCAATTTGCCCTCATTATGGCTCCCAAGAAAGTGAAAAGTGCTACTGATAGTGGTGTTAAGAAGCCTAAGCGTATTACAGTAGAAACGAAGAAAGAAATAATAGCTAAACGGATAGTTTTCTTGTTCAAACACCACACACCCAACCAGCCATCGAACCACTTCAAACGATACAAAGAAGAGAAAAAAAACACCAGAAACACAGTTGCCCGATGTTATTATGGAATCGGACTCTCCCTCGAAGGCCTCTCCTTCGAAGGAGTAGTCTTCCTCCTCCTCCTCTCCTCCTCCTCCACCATCCACCTGTGCCAGAAAGTTAGAAACTATCAACCACAAAGGTAAAGTGTACAATTATTATGTTTTATTTTAGTATTAATGTATTTTTCTATAATTAAGGTTATCTTTAATTCCTTTCTATATTTTTGCCACACATAAACCCATAAAAAAGTTTTAAAAAAGTGTTTCTGGGGCTGGAGAACGGATTAATTGGATTTACATTAATTTCAATGGGAAAAATTATTTCCGTTCGCGAACGGAGTCAACGAACGAATTAAGTTCGTGGGCCGAGGTGCCACTGTATGTAAAACACTAACTAGCAGCCGTTCGGACTAATACGTGTGTATGACGTGAGCTACGGCCAAACGGTAGCCCAGCAATAAAAGGAAACATCGCAGTGAGTTTATTCTGAGCAAACTCACTACACTATTCTATTATGCTAGCTAGCAAGCATTAGCAGTTTTAGTTAGATAGCTGGCTAGCTAGATAGATCTTTACATAAAATTGTCCGCATAGGAAAATGGTATCATAACAGATTAGTTTAAAAGTTAAATTCAATTCTGATGTAGTTACCTGTTACAGAACGCATCAGGGAAAAATATGAATACATTGATTAATCGCTCACGTTGTGTTGAAAATATGCCCGACAGGCCATCTTTCTTTTTTTGACATTTTGAACCGATCAGTGAAATATTTCATACTAGCAGCCGTGTGAAAGAAAGTCCGCTCTAGCTTTCAAATCAGGTAGACACCCTGCATAGCCCACATCAACGAATCTCTGCCCTAGTTCTACCATGAGCAGGCCCCGCCTACAGTTCCAACAAGTGGACACAAATTCCACATGGTCCTCCTAGAGACATGTTTCTAGTTGTGTCTGTTTCTCTCGGCATATGTAACATACTTTATCTAATCTTAAAATGGTAAGGACAAAATCGCATTTTCAAAAAAGTGATAGGGACACATCCCTACCGGTGTTATAGGAAACTATGCCCACGGCGGAGATCGAGGATGCAATCGCGAGTAGATTTTTGGATGACATGCTTTGGTGAAAACCAGCCCTGTGCTGTGATTGGGTTAATTCTGGTTGATTCAATAGATATAAAAGCAAACGATTTATTAATTATTTGTAATATTCAACCTCAGGCACCAAAAATAAGGAACATATTTGACTTCCCATTTATTCAAAGTTAATAATATGATGCATTACAACTAATTTATTCTGAATCACTCAGATATAAATAATTTAGTACTTATTTATTTACAGTTATGTTTGCTTTGTGCAATGCTCTCTTAAGATATAAACAAAACAAATATATTTCTGTAATTTCACTACCCCATTATTTATTCTGATGTATGAATAAATGTGGAGTGCACTGTATGTATATCAATAATAATATAAATGATATCGCCTACAAATTCTAAAAAGTTAAATAACCTTTTATTCATAATTATGGAATTATTCCATATTTTACTGAAAAGGTGACAACCCCACTTCACTAGTAGTGCTGTAAGGTGATACACATACACACAATATAATTCTGTGTAGCTTCTATGTTTTTGACAGACTTTGCATTACAGTAATAATCATATTGATGGATATCATATCCAAGTTCTGCTTACTGTGGATTTATTTAACTTTGGAATGCATTTTATCATAGAAATATATGTTACTTTACAATACTAACTTTTTTGCCATGACTTGTTATTTTGTTATATTGGCTTGGTACTGTCCCAGCATGTATGTTATACACTTGATTTTACCCTAAAGGTCAAGAAGCTGCGTCTCATTCCGCATATTGACCATGATCACATGAGCTTAAAAAACAATGTGTGTAAAGAAATGGCATCTTTAATAGCTATTAAATCTGCCCCTCCCAAGGATGAATAGGGAATTCCCCTGAGAACAAAGCTATTTGTTGAGTGTAATTGCTTCACAGTGCCTTTTAAGAATGAATGTGGTGTGGTCCATGCTTTATTAAATGATGGTGTATTAACTAAAGATTTTACATGCATTTGGGAGTTGCACTACACAACATTATCCAGAGGATACTCTATAAACTTTGTTTTTACCGATCACCCCGGGAATAATGGACTTTTTGGTCTCTAGGGAATTCCGGCCAAGATCCATTGGTATTCAATGGACTGACCCTCAAAGTGCTATTAAGAAAAGGTTGCTGACTACGGGAAAAACACATTCATAAATAAAATAAATGTTACTGCTCTGTCCTTGCCCGTGTAAATGAATAGCAAACAATTAGCCTAATTGTATATACTGCAAGGCTATTTCATCTACCTGGACCTTGGACCTCACCAAGGTTACCCTTACCGTTTTGGTAACAAAGCTATTATGAATAGCGAAAAATGTCATTGAAGATGCATGTGTGGGTGGTGCAGATCCCAGTCTGAGGCTGTGCAGATGTGGCTCTGTAGTAGGGAGGTTAACATTTCCTGAGAGCTGATGTGTAAGATGTCTACACAGCCATGATCCCACCTGTGACCCCCAAGGCACACAATGCACAAACTTCCTTTGCAATGGAGCATGAGAAATGGGCAATGGGCCAGGGGAAAGAGTTGTGGTGTTAGCAGATGTGTCTCCATTTAGAGTTTAATGCACCAGTGGCTACCGTAGAGTTCTGCATATAGGCCTGCGCATATGTAGCCATTATTCCTTTGCATCCAGTTGTCGAGAATACAAATGTAGATGCATTCAGTGCTGTACTTGTTGAAATGGGACAGTGTTTGAACGTGCTTAATTTGTTGGTCTATTGAATCTGCCTTTTGGTCCCTTGCTAATTTATTACAGAAATGCATAAAGCAAAGACTGAATTTTATTTAGAATGTATATATTTTTTTACAGTAAAAATAAATAAATAATAACAAACAAAAGCACAATCAGCAAATGACTTAGTCTATACTGATTTATGACTATTGATATAGTGATGACTTAATCATACACTACCCTATCCCTGTGCGTATGTATGCTGAGAAATGTATATGCGTATAATAAATGAACTAATAAACAGCTATTCCTGTATACTGAAAGTACCCGGAAAAATACCTCAACCACATTCTCAGCAATTCAGTAAGGATGTTGTTATAACATTGGTCCCAATGTTTGGCACTGGTGAAATTCTTACAGGGTGCATATTGTTGGTGTTATGCAAAAACCTTGTATTTTGTATCTATATATATATATATGTATAATATATATATACAGGTAATTGTCAAAATAAAGGAAAATGTATTTTTAATAAATACATTTATATTATAAATATATATATAAATAGATTTATTTAGTAAAATAAATTGGCAAAATAAAGGAGACACTTGAAATGAAAGATTCTAGCTGTGGTTTCTAGTTATGATGTGGTTTAGGTCCACTCAACCCTTTAGAGGGCAAGGTAAATGCCAATAAATACATAGCCTTTCTGAGTGATCACCTTCATCCTATGGTGAAGCATTTCTATCCTGATGGGAGTGGTCTCTTCCAGGATGAAAATGAATTGATGAGCATGAAAACGATGTAAACTATATGCCTCATTCACCAGATCTCAATCCATTTTAACACTAATGGGAGATTATGGAGTGGCGCCTGGAGAAGGGGGAATGTTAGAAGGTCTTCAGGGTGCACCTCTCCCCGTAGTCCGGTTTTTGTTAACTTAGGGACATAGTCGCTTAGTTTACTCGTCTACTTGTTTATGTATTGTATTAGGCTTAGGCATTATTTCCTGCATTGAGTGCTTTACTGCTACCTCTGAATTGTGGCTACAGATTTACCTACAGGGTCCTAGTTTAACTATGTGGTTGCTCCTAGCACCCAGGAATTGTACTTCCCACTAGGGTGGCTTTCAGCTAAACTGTTCTTGACTACGGTTAACACTTTGTTGTACGTCGCTCTGGATAAGAGCGTCTGCCAAATGCCTATAATGTAATGTAGTATAAGCAAAGTTGAGACAAAACACTTGTCCTTGATTAAGGCCATTCATGACCTCCTACAGTATTGCCTGATTGCACTTTTAAAAATGTAGAAAAGCTGGTGTTCCCTTGCTTACCTTATTTTTTCATCTTTACATTCTGTTTGTGAATGATTGGGCATGTGAATTGCCACAGGGCTACCGTGTGCAGGCAGTAGGAATAATATCCTCTTCGAGACACTCGCTCCAGCTGCTTAGTTATTGAGCGAAGGTCTCTCTAAAATGCTAAATAGCTCAAATAAGCAAAATAGTCACAGTACTATGTATAGACCTGCTGGTGTTTCCATTTTAATTTTCTCTTCAGGTTTTTAAATATGAATGAATCCACGTGGTGCTATTCATTCAAGCAGCTTCGAAACCCTCATAGCTCACAGTGAAATAGCCACCATATATGTGATATTTTCAAGAACATCACTTTTGAAACAGGTGAACGTTGATTCAATGACAGAGTTTGCCTGCGTGTGTGTGCGCACGTGTGTATTGGGAGGGCAGGAGAGAGGATTGTTCACGTTTGCTCTTATGACACCAGTTTTTTTGATTTACTGAAGATACCTTTGATCTCTAGTCATTGACCTCATTTCCTGCAAGCATGCAGGAAGAGGTCAATGACTTAAGTTATTTGCCCCCCTAACCTGTGTGTTACCGAATACAATAGCCGGTGATAAATAGGTTCAGGAAAAGGACAGAATAAAGAGATGAAAGTTTAGCAGTGCTAATGGTTTGAATGGTGCCATTAGTCTAGGGATTTCCACTGATTTGCAGAGCATTCCCTTGCACTGATATTTTGCCCAAAGCTATGATCTAAGATAAGGGGAGTAAACCACAATATGCTGTTGCTTTTGCGCTGTTCAGATTTTTTTTAAACAGCATGTGTGTGTTCATACCAACTTTATGCCAGCGCACGGTAGTTTATGTGCATAATGAGAACTACCTTAGGTTCATTTTAGGTAATTGGATTTTTTTTTTCTTGACTCGTTTATTTGCATATGACTGGCCTGGGTGTTTGTCTGCTAGCCAGTGTTAGCCCTCCAAGCTAAAAATGCCTTTAGCCCTCAATTTCAATTTCAATTCATTGTCACTGCCAGCCCAAATTGCTACGAGAGCTTCTCCCCAAGGTGGGAAAGTTGATTGGGTGGTATTTTTTTGCTCATTTACATTTTAATACAGCTATTGAGAACAAAAAATCACTCCATATTAAAACTGAAAGGTTATTGTTAGATGGGAGTAGCATATAACCCCCCATTATAATTCAGTTTCATATTTCAATACAGTGACACAGTACACCAAAAAATAATAACAATAACAATTTGCACACCTTAACTCCAATTTTTGTTCCTTTTTTTTTTTTTTTGTCCCAATGGTGAATCAGCTAATATGGAAAAATCCCAATTTCATAATGAAGAACAATGAAGAACAAACCACTCAATTGGCCAAATTGGCCAGGCGGAATTCACAAGCTCAAGGACCTTATTTATAACAATACTAACAGTTCATTTACAGACCTCGTTAACTAACAATTTTCAAAAAAACGATATTAAGGGAAACAAAACTTCTTGGATCAAACCCACATGTACAGAGAACTACTGGCAGCACAGGCTAGCAAAAATAAAGTATGCCATTTCTACAATTTCAATGATACGGTCCATCACTCATTCAACAATTGTGCTAAACGCTGGGCTGAGGACTGAAATATTCCCCCAGATGGACTGAACTGGTCAAGCACTTGTAAAAATGCAAGATAACCATTCAGGTGAACATACAAAAAACTACTCCAATTTAAAATACTGAATAGATTACACTGCACACTGGGGGAAATTAATTAATTAATTAATTCATCTCCACATTGGCGGTACCTGTTCCAAATTCAGAACCCACAAAGGCTCACTATTGCAGATGCTATGGGAATGCAATTATATTCAACAGTTAATGGAAAACTACAATGAAACAAATAACTAATCATCTCCATATCTGACTACCGTTTTCCTCTATAACATATATAGTTGGAGATTTATCCAACCGCAGCATTTCATTTACCTCCCCCCAAAAAATTATATTTAAATGCCCTTCCAAGACCAATCACAATCACAGTTGAACAGTTAACACCACTATGAAATGTATCTTTACATTTTTTACAACTTGGAAAATTATTTTGAAAACAGAAAGGTTTGCATTTGCTGATGTCAATGGGAGCTGTGATTTGCCTGTGTTCTTTTGTGTTATTGTGGGGTGGGGGGTAGATCCTGTCATGTGTATGTGGTCAAAGGTGTATCTTAAAATGTAATTATTAAATTACAATAAAGGTGGTGTGAAGTGGGGTGCGGGGGTATGGGGGTGGAGGGCATAACAAGTATACGTTGGTTTTAGAAATATAGAAATATATGTTCTGTACCATGTAGTTTTTCGATAAACTGGTAGTACCCTGGTTTCAATAAATTAAATGTGTGTACAGGAATGCATTTTTCAGTATTCCAAATAGCACCTTAGCTACTTCTTAAGGATAAAAGTGTAATCACTATGATACAAAGTCATAACTTGACACTCCAAGCCATGTGTAATTATGACAGTAAAGACAAATAACTCATAGCTTGCTGATCTGTGCCCTAAAATGTCCACTTACTTTTCTCAAAATATCAAATGATTCATTTAATTCTTGTACTTCCCTTTATTATGATTTTTTTTAAATGTCATTGATTATTATATCTAAAGATATAATATGTTTACTAAAGGCAGTTTAAATGTACAGTTTATCTATTTATTGTATTGTCATTAGATAAGGTCTGAAGCCTGAAGCCAGGGGCATATGTAGAGTCTAAACAGAAAATAAATGGTAGCTAAAAATAATAAGTGTTTATGAAAATTGATGTACCATTATGTGATAAAGATTTATTGTCAAGAATTAAGCATCTGATGATGCTTGAAAGTTTTATCAATGCCATACTTGTATTGCATAATTATTTGTGTGTGTGTGTGTGTGTGTGTGTGTGTGTGTGTGTGTGTGTGTGTATATATATATATATATGCATATTTATCAGATTTCTGTGGAAGTCAGAAAGACATAGAAAACCATAGCATGAGCTATCTATTAATAGTTGGCAATGGAACTCACTGAGTAAACCTAAGGCCTGTATCACTGGATTATTCATTATAAACATATGCAGACGTGGTCTTTTTCCACAATGTTACTGAAAGAAAGGGCATGGATGGTTCAAACATGGGTTCAAAGAAGGTAACGTGTGTCGTGCCCTGCCACCCTTTAAAGATCAGTGGGTCAGAGTGTATATGGTGACATTTGAGCACCTGCGTACCCTGCTCCTCCTGCTTTCCCATAACCATGCCACATGTTGCCACCTGTCTGGGGCAGTACACTGCTGTTTGGTAGGACCTGTCAGTGGCCCGACAGTACCGATCTCCATAATGAAGTCGGATTGTTTGCAACAGCCGAGTGGTCCGACTCTGTCAACATGAATGGAGAGTTTCTTAATTGAACAAGATTTGCTTACAGCTGAATTCGTTGAGACAAGAGTGGTCATCATGGAAGAGGCGGTTGAACCAGCTATCCAGGGCTGCACCTGCTGCCATTGCCTGCGTGCTCCAGTGATAGCTATCTCACCAGCCATCCATTAGATAATAACTTCCTGATTTGCATTGGGTAGAATGTTTATGATTGGATAAAAGAACTGGATAAAAGGAGAGTGAATGTCAATCTATGCCTCTCCACTTCTTAGTTCTGGAGCTACATATTAATTTCCACATGTTACCATCATGTGCCTCATAGCTAAGAGATGCCCTCCCACACACACACACATTTTTATATTTAAATGATCAAAAAAGCTCCTTAAGCACTTATTTTGGATGTCTTTTAAGTCACTTATGCAAATAAGTAATCATGTTGGATAAAACCTATTTTGTATTTCTTTTGCAAGAATGACTGGGAATGGAATTAAGCCTCCAAACCCAGATCAGGTTAAAAAAAAAATATAATAATAATAATAATAATAATAATAAATATATATATATATTAGCTATTGTCTGTTACAGCTGTTTTGTTTTATTTTTATTCATTTGAATATAATAGAATCCAGGTCGGGGATGGGTCACGCACACTCATTATTATTACTTATATGTGCATAGCTAAAAGTTACTGCAGACTCAAGACTGTAGGAGAGCTTGATGTAGAAATTATATACAACTCATTTGGTTGAATGTTGGGGGATTATCATATTGTAACTGGAAGGTGTTGCCCAAGCATTTGAAATGCATACATTTCTATATTCCTTTTATTTTTTACTCTCAATTCCGTTCCTCCCTTGAATTAAGATTGCTTATGAACTTTCTTGACCCACTGAAAATACGAGTTTGGGTTTTATCAGTAGAAAATCTCAGCCACTGTGGTTACTTTGAAGTTCTGAATCCCCCTTATCAGCACCATTAGAGTTCTCACTGAGAGCTTTCATTATCGCACCATGCCACTCCCCTGGTTGCCAGTGTTTAAATCCAGACCTAAGGCTTTTGCCCAAGAGCTCTCTCTCTCTCCCTCCCCCTCTCTCTCTCTCTCTCTCTCTCTCTCTCTCTCTCTCTCTCTCTCTCTCTCTCTCTCTCTCTCTCTCTCTCTCTCTCTGTGAAAAATGTACCACCTCATATCATCAAAGCATGTGACGTACCGGCAGGACTTCATGGGGTGCAGGGTTGGTTGAAAAGGTGTAATTTAAGGGGCCTTTACCCAGCTCCATGCAGAGCTTTGAGGCTCTCTTCTGTGGCATGTGTCACGAGGTGATTTGTTGTCCCCTGTTGTTGCCGTCCTGGCACACCGACACAAAATAAGTGTTTAATTGCGAAATAATGCAGTGCATACCCTCCATCCATTAAAGGTTAGTTATGTCAGATGATGTCAGTGCATTACAGGATGCCTTGATGCATAATTTACTGCAGCACTGTCTGGCAGACTGGTGGCCTGCCACAAGTGAATGGTCCATTAGATCACAGTAATTTTAACAGTAATTTATGTGTCCTCTCGCACACATGTAGCTTTTGGATTGTTACACTAAAGTTCTGTTTCATCTGTATTAGTAGGTTACTCAAGCATCCCATGTTCTTGAATCCAAACAAAATGAATCCATGCCTTACTTTTTTGGGAATATATTCCAGTGACTATAGGAATGATTCGCTCCCTTGAAGAGTTTTCACATTCTGTTTTCACATTTGGTTGGTGTCTTCACAGCATTCATTTCATGTCAGAAAAATAAATTATATGAAAAGCATCTGTCTCTCTTAGGTCCCTTTGCCAGGTAAGTCGAATTTCAACCTTGAAGACCAAGGAACTTTTGAAATACCTCAGGGATATAGTAGTAGAAAGGCACAGATCTGGAAAAGGTGATAAATCTTACCACCCAGACGCTACCTAGATCAGTCTGTCCCTCAGAACTGAGCAGTCTGGCAAAGACAAAACTGGTTCGGGGAACCACTGGGAAGGGAAAATGTGCCCATTAGCCTGGTATTGTTAAATAACCAACTGTCTCACAATTAAATACAATTCAAGAGCTGTAGCAATGAAATCAGGTTGCATACAAATGGTTGCAAGGTTGCAAGTCATTAATACATATAATACACACAGTAGAGTTGAAAATGTGTATAGGCTACTGCATAAACAAATGCAATTTGGTAGCAAATTTGGTTTAATTAAATTATGGATTTTCTTGTTTTTTTTCATTACATGCACTGAATTTACAGAGCAACAGTGTTGTTCTTGCAAACAATTTAAAATACTATTTACAATACAATCATAAGATTTCAACTTGCATGTATGATCTACAGATAACTGCCAAAGTAAAGGAAACACCAACAATAGTGTCTTAATAGGGCCATCACAAGCAGCAAGAACAGCTTCAATGCACATTGGCATAGATTCTACAAGTGTCTGTAACTATTGGAAGGATGCAATACCATACTTACACGAGACATTCCATAATTTGGTGTTTTGGTGATGAAAAACTGTCTCAGGCACTGCTCCAGTATCTCCCATAAGTATTCAACTGGGTTGAGATGTGGTGACTGAGACGGCCAAGGTATATGGTTTACATCATTTGTATGTTCATCAAACCATTCAGTGGCCATTTGTGGCCTGTGGATGGGGGCATTGTCATCCTGGAAGACACCGCTCCCATCAGGATAGAAATTCTTTCCCATAGGATGAAGGTGATCACTCAGAATGGCTTTGTATTTATTGATTTTTACCTTTCCCTCTAAGGGGATAAGTGTACCTAATCCATGTCAGGAAAATGCACCCCACACCATAACAGAGCCGCCAGAATCCTTCATGGCAAACCAACTTAACAGTTACCTGTAAAGGTATCATTTTTGACATTTGAATACAGCTTGTTTTCTTTAATGGATCATTTTTATAATTGTATATCACCTGCAAGAAGGTATACATATAACATTCTATTGCAGTGTAAAATAGTCTGAGAACATTGAGAAGACAATCTCTGCATGGGAACTATGTATTTGATTACAACGCAATTTGAAGTTACAGCCCACATAACTCGTATACTTGTAATGGACAGTTTTTTATATTGCATGTCCAATAGAATGTAATATGTGTGTCAAATAACTCAGTGATAAATCATCATTAATGCAGGTGAGACATGGCTTACGATCTCTGTGATAAATCAGCATTAATGCAGGTGAGACATGGCTTACTGTCCTATTACTCTCAAGATATGGCCCTTTATTTTGATATGGCCCAGAATTGATTTGATTTGGTTTGCATTTATTTGATTAAATTGTCATTTAAAATCACAAGACTTTCCAGTTTGATTTAATTCAGTTGCCTATGTGTATGTTGATGATATATATAAATACAGAGTGTGTTTACACAAGAATATACATTGTAAAAAGTTAATTTAAGCATTACTCGTTTGTCTGATTATTTGTTTTTGTTTTTTTATCAATGCACACTGTAACTGAGGTGTAACATGCTCTGTCACAAGGCACCATAATGAAAGGTGTGCCAAAATAATGATTTTTATCATTGATCATTTTATTTTTAAGTTTATTAAAAATATTTACCATAAACACTTGCTTATCTACAAATTACTGCTCCTGTCTTCGCATGTAGGCTAAATTGGTTGAGATCTGATTATTCAGCCTTGTCTTTATGGATAAGTACAGAAAAAGTCATGGCATGGAAGTGTGTTTTCCAGGGTATAGTGATGTGATAAGTCTCTCTAATTGGGGACTGTGGGTTGTTTCAGCTCTGACTATAAGCATTAGTGTGAGCTTCAGTTTGCTGAGAGATATATATTTTTACAGTATGCAACATAAGTAGGATATGGCTGGTAATGGCAATGGCACAGAAAAAGGTACTTGGCAGTAGAGGTGTTGCAATTTGTAGTAGATTTATTCTTAGATCTGTCAAATTGCTTCAGCAACTTTGTCCTTTTTGTGGTTCATGACCCATTCAATACTTCTTTGCTAATCACAAATCTGATTCATTGATGTTGAAAATTCTAGTGTTAATAATTACAATTATTATCAGAAGTGTTTGCTTGGATACAGGAAAAAAAAGTACTTCCAATAGTGTACATGGTTCTAATTCACCCATTTAAACAAGGCCTTGTAAATAGGGCCTTGTAGGCCTTGTAAATAGATATTAGCTCTTCCTAACCACTCTCAGACTTTTATGTAGGGGCACTCAGGCTATAACAAGCATTATACTAAAAAGGACTGACTTGCAGTTCAACCTAGATTGGTAACCATCAACTTACTAACTTATACAAAGAATGGATTGAATTCAGGTTGGATGATTTAATTGTACCTGGAATTAGACAATACAAGATATTCTTCAACATTCTTAACTATGACCAATGAACATCTTAGTCTTTGATGTGGAATGAGCAATGCAGTTCAGCAGGATGTTTTTTGGGGGAAATAAATTCTGTGTATTAAAAAGGATTTCTTTCAAAATAATGAGCTACACTGAAACTTGAAAGTAAGATTTGTCTAATCATTCTTCTATAAGCCCTGGCAAGGATAAAGTAATTATGCAAGGAATATACTTTGAAATGGATTTATGGATTTAATCACTTCCTTTTGAGGTGAAAAGAATAATCTTAGGATGTGTACACTGTTTCTTTCAGGAGTAAGGCCTTCAAATTGTTCAGTTGTTCAAGCCAAATAAATAGCGCAAATGGAAGGTCTATGCCCGGTTTTATCACTGAAGAAAACAGTTAAAGATCATCATACCAATGTCTCTGAGTTGCAGAATATCAACACCTCGTGGACTGCCCTTCTCGCTGCTCGCACTTATACAAGTGCTTCATGGTATGCAGCCACTTTAATGGCATCTCTCATTTGAGAGATAGGTTCACTTAACTACATTACAGCATGAATATACATCAGCACATCTCTGCCCACCACCAATCAAACACCTCCCTTATTCCCTGCATCTTAATTATGGTGTGGATGTGGGCAGGCTCTGAGCAAAAAGGAGCAAAATGTTTTTCAAAGTACTGTCATTTTCCCTAACCGCATCCTCCTGTGGCCCTTTTGGGTTTTGGGGGGGATCAATGTCCCCACCAATATTTAAAACAGCCATATCTGTCCCCCCAATAATTTGTAGATATAAAACATTCCCTGTCTTTATGCCCCCCCACCACCACCCCAATATGTAATATGTGGTTACGCCCTTGCAACCAGCCGTATGAGTCCAGAATATAATATAATCTAATATATATAATATATGCCAGAAAAGAGAAGGGTCAGCCGGCGGTTCCAGATAATAAGCATGTTCTTTCAGTTTGTTCTTGTATTCTGAGGGGCTTTTCAGCTCTTCTCTCCAGTGAAAACAAGTAACTGTCTGTCCGCTTTTTATAATAAGTATTTTACACGTGCAGGGGCCAGAGATGTCTCAATGCTAAGTCACAGATTAACATTCAGCCAGCCAATGCTGCGTTGTGCACAGCTTAGAGAGACACCATGGAAACAGCAAACAAACAGGTTTCCAGTTTTGAAAATCCATTGTTCAATTCTGTTCAAACAGACACTTCCGCAAATGTCTTTAAAACAATTGTAAATATATGTCAAATATATTTAACGATGCATTTGCTGTGACCTCCATGTGAGTATTTGGTAACTGGTATGAACAAATAATGTAAAAGTATTCATAACCTTTCCTGTCAAAATAGAGTGGTTCATTAGCGTTAGCATCAGCATTGTAAGAGCTTTACAATGTTCCAATATGTTTTAGTAGACTTTGTACAGAAATATACCCTGTAACGGCCCATTCTACTTTGTCTATTTTCAGCATTATAAGAGAATAGTATGCAGCGTATAGTGCAAGCATTCTTATTTTCTGAAAGCAGCGCAAGGCAATCTTTTGGTATAATATTTAATCAAATGAATGGAAATCAGTGAAGGTAAACAGAGCTAAATTGTCCACAGCCTTTTGTGTTCCATCACACATGGGCTGTTATTCAGCATTATAGAAATCAGAGTGTAGAACATAATTAAATGGATAAAATGTCTTTAGATAGGCCTTTTGTCCATAATAATGAAGTCAATGCTAATAATTCACTATGCAGTATTCAACATATACAAATAATACCCTTAGTAAAACAGCACTTCATAATTCTGTTGAAAGTATACTCCTCTTGAGTAGTAAGCACCGTCGGTCTGAAGGGTGTTTCGTCAGGGAGTGTGGTAGAAACCTCTCAGTATATACACTTCAGATGAGAATGAATAGACAGGCTTTCCTATCAATGTCCCATATATCATTACCGACAATATGCACTGATGATTAAACAGTACTGTAAGAGAAAAGTCAAATGCATGGTAATAAACACCTAAACAATGTATTTTTTATTTTGCAATTGAACCGTTGTCTGTGTTTACCATGAGTGTAGGCCTGTGTAAGTGGCAGTAATCAGTTATTGTCTTTGGAGAGGAAGCTGTATGTCTCACAGGCACTGCCTAGCTTTCAGCACCAAAGAGCTCATGAACTGATATGTTAACTAAAAATATGAGAATATTTACAGTATATTGGATTGCTGTTGGTATTGTTCCTGTTTCTGCTGTTGTTTTAATTTGTTAACAGATAATTCATCAGATTATTTGCTTTTACCAGTATTACCTCATAATATTAGACTATTTATGTGTATTTCAATATGTCTCAGTATGTTTGCACTTAAATTGTTTAGTATTGCCCCTATTTCCTCTATGCTGCTGTAATTTATATTCCAATAATTATCAAGATATTGTAGGATTTATTTGAATATCATTTGTATGCCGATTTACATTACCCTCCCCACAAACTCTTTTATTTATATGTTTATTAAAACATTTTTTTAAATTCATAATATTTTATTTATTAATTTGTTCAGCAGCTGAAGAATCACTGAGGAACATTGCGCATAATGTAATTACGTTATTGTTGCCATTGGCAGTGATGTTCCGGTGGTAGGAGGAATGTAAAATACTACCTCCCACGTTTATGTGGTCTTGATGAGATTTTAAAGGGAGAGTTATATTACTCACAAAGGTTGATGAGGGTTAATCTATTTCTGTATAAAAGGTGCACAGGCCCTTAAGGGATTTTGGTGATTTTAGTTGGATTAAAAGGCATTTGATTTATCAACACAGAGTATGTGTTGAAATTGACTTTTCCCTGCATAGTATTTACGTTGCATGCATTGGACAAATACAACAGTCTAGTGGACCTGTGGCAACGGCGGTGTAAATGTATCTTATATGAGAAGCAGGAAGAGCCTTTAAATCACAGTTTGGGCATTGGTTGCATCTACAGGCAGAACTGAGCATTACTGTGGAGGGACAAACCTCATATGTCCATTTTAAAACATTATTATTTTATATCAAATCATTTGGGTAAAATTTCAAGGAATGTTTGTGACACAAGAGGGAATGAGTGTCCACAATTGCCAGTTTTAAACCACAGAAGGGTTGAAGAAGAGGATGAATCCAAAACCAAAGTCAATCATTTACTGATTGGTGTGCCCTGTGCTTTCATATGTCTGGGTGATGACAGAAAATACAGAATTAGCCAGTCCCAGTCACTACCAGTGTTGCATATACACAGCCTTAATCACCGTGTATGTATATGGGTGTGTATGTGTGTGTGTGTTTTTGTGTTTGTGGGTAAATATATAGTCAACTCCAAAATTATTCAAAACCTTCATAAAGATGAGAGAAAAAAAACAAGGAATGGTTAACTGAGCACACAATTTATGTTTTGCAATGGCCATCTCAGTCTCCAGACGAACTCGATTGAAAATGTGTGGTTTTAAGAGGGCAGTTCATAAGCGCAGACCTAAGGATCTGAAGGATCTTGAAAGATTCTTTATGGAGGGATGGTCAAAGATATGTTCACAAATCTCATAAAACACCATAGAAGACAACTCAGTAGTGTCCTCCTTGCGAGGGGAAGGTGCAAATAGGGTACTGAAAAGTACTGAAAGCTGGGGTGTTAATAATTGTGACTCTTTTTGGGCCAAAAATGTATTAAACAAAATTTTTTTTGAGCAAATGTATTAGTATAAATGAATATACATATATACTGTATATATATATATATATATATATATATATATATATAGCTCTGGAAAAAATTAAGAGACCACTGCAAAATGATCAGTTTCTCTGGTTTGACTATTTATAGGTATGTGTTTGAATAAAAATTAACATTTTTGTTTATTCTATAAACTACTGACAACATTTCTCCCAAATTCCAAATAAAATATTGTCATTTAGAGCATTTATTTGCAGAAAATTACAACTGGTCAAAATAACAAAAAAGATGCAGTGTTTTCAGACCTTTAATAATGCAAAGAAAACAAGTTCATATTCATTTTTAAACACAATACTGTTTTAAAGTTCAGAAATCAATATTTGGTGGAATAACCCTGATTTGCAATCACAGCTTTCATGCGTCTTGGCATGCTGTCCACCAGTCTTTCGCATTGCTGTTCGGTGACTTTATGCCACTCCTGGTGCAAAAATTCAAGCAGCTCAGCTTTGTTTGATGGCTTGTGACCATCCATCTCCCTCTTGATCACATTCCAGAGGTTTTCAATGGGGTTCAGGTCTGGAGATTGGGCTGGCCATGACAGGGTCTTGATCTGGTGGTCCTCCATCCACACCTTGATTTACCTGGCTGTGTGGCATGGAGAATTGTCCTGCTGGAAAAACCAATCCTCAGAGTTGGGGAACATTGTCAGAGCAGAAGGAAGCAAGTCTTCTTCCAGGATAACCTTGTACGTGGCTTGATTCATGCGTCCTTCACACAGACAAATCTGCCCGATTCCAGCCTTGGTGAAGCACAGTGGGTGTGAGACACTGTGGCTTGTAGGCCTCTCCAGGTCTCCGTCTAACCATTAGACGACCAGGTGTTGGGCAAAGCTGAAAATTTGACTCATCAGAGAAGATGAGCTTACTCCAGTCCTCTACGGTCCAATCCTTGTGGTCTTTTGCAAACCTCAGCCTGGCTCTTCTTTGCTTCTCATTGATGAAGGGCTTTTTTCTAGCTTTGCACGACTTCAGCCCTGCCCCTAGGAGCCTGTTTCGAACCATCCTCGCCGTGCACTTCACCCCAGCTGCCGTTTGCCATTCTTTTTGTAGGTCACTTGATCATAGGTCATCCTACGGTTGTTGAGTGACATTCGAATGAGTTGGTTGTTGTCCACAATATCTGCTGCTTGACCTTGTTCTTATGAACCGCCGTCTTTGAAATTGGAAGGATAGAAGCAACCTTACGCTCACTGTATCCCTCTGCCAGTAAAGCCAGAGTTTCTTTTCCTCACTCAAAACTTTTCTTTTCAACTCTTTTGGCATGGTCAGTAGTTCTTTTTTTTATTCCAATTACTTTTGAGGTACTACTAGCACTGTTTTTTACCATCCAGCTGGTCCTATTGCAAGAGGATAGTGATAGCAGTGGTTTTTATACTTTTCCTCGTTAAATAAGATTTGGTTCAGGTGATCACCTAATCAGTACTTCATTAAATAGAATGAGGTGTGCTTGTGTTGGAATTCAACAGATACTGGAATGGAATGGCTGCCATACATGTAGAGATGTTGATTTAAGAAAAATTTGGAGTGGTCTCTTAATTTTTTCCAGAGCTGTATATATATATATTGTTTTTTTTGTTGAGAATTCAATATACAGTACATTACCTCATTACCTGTATTGTTAAGCCTTTCAGCCATATTTACCAAGAGTGTGAATCATTTTGGAGTTATGTTCAAAGTGATTTTTTATGGACATGTTACAAAGGAATGTGAAAATCAGAGTAGAGTCAAAGAAAACCAAAATATTCCATCACACAATTTTTGAAAGAATATGTGGTATTAATCATTAAACATGCAGTTGAGCCTGTATTTTTAAATGTGTTTCCTGTAGTAATTGCAAATTACAATTTGAGTGGCATAATGGATTACCAGAAAATAAATCCCTTTTTAGTGCAGGTGTACCAATGTGATTAGAAATTAGAGAGCATACACAGCCTGCTCACCATATTTCAATCCAGCTGCTCAAAAATATACACTGTCACATTCATTAATGAAATGGCATTAATATCCTGACAGGATCAGGCACTGTGTTTACCATTGTGAGTTATCAGTTTCATGAATGGCCTTAATGGCATGCAAATATAAAAGACTGGTGATTCTGAGAGTACCAAATGTGGCCTTGACAATGCTAATAAAGGCCCAGAAACCAATGTTTATCCATTTAGAATTTCTGTTATAGTGTCAGCCCCTGCCACAACTGACACATTGAAGGTGACTTTTGTGAATAACCCATAATGTGTTGATGTGTCTTTTATACAAATCTGAAATACAAAAACTGTTAAAAAACTGCCAAGGGGCGGCGGATAGCGTAGCGGTCTAACGCACCATATTTTGGCTGGTCCGATATGGTGCGCGCTGCCTGTCAGAAACACGATTTGAAACCCATCTCTACCAGACCAGTGCTGGTCGTCCACGCTGATCAGGGGCATTTGGGTGTCCGGCCCAGGGGGAGCGGGGAGGGTGAGCTCTGGTTTGCCGTGAAGCACGTAAGGAGTCTCCAGAACGTGGGTGGGTGAATTCTGCCTTGAAGGAAGCAGAGTTCGCTGCTTCTGAGTTCTGGATTGGGGTTAATAGCATTGATGAATAGGCAGGAGCTGGTTCTGGTTGTTAAATGAGACCCACTAGCCTTGCCGGGGGGGGGTTGGTTGGATTTGAGGTTTAAACCCCCCCTGAAATGTTTTATGACAGTTCCAAACTGTTCATCTATTTTGTTCACGTATTTAGCCTACCTTAAATGGTTATTTTCTCAACCCCCCAAAATTAATTCCTGGCTACGGTACTGATGAGGGTCAGTGGTGTGGCAACTCTGGCTCCATGCCTTGGCAGAGGACCTGAGAATACTTAAGTCCCCATAAAACAGAGACTTAAAAAGGTGAGAATGGGGAAGAGGCGGAGGAGGAGGAGGAATCAGGAGTTACTTTATATGGTGTACACTGGGCAAGCTGGTTCATTACAGAGGGACAGCCGGGAAAACAGTGTTGCCTTTCTTTCTCGAACTTGGTTGAATCAGTCGGTTTTGGCATTTGAAGAACCCCATACCAAGAAGTCGGAATGTCTGTTTTGTGTCTCACTTGGGGGACTGATTCCCTTTGTGTTAGGAGCACAAAACCTTTTTTATATTTGTTAATAGGGAATTCCACAGATCCATGAGTCGCTTTCTTCTAGCACCAATGGCTGTGCAATGTATCATACTCTGCAATACGAGTGAAGTGAGAATAGACCGACAGCCTCTTATAAATACAACAACAGTCTAGTGGACCTGTGGCAACGGCGGTGTAAATGTATCTTATATGCAAAGCAGGAAGAGCCTTTAAATCACAGTTTGGGCATTGGCTGCATCTACAGGCAGAACTGATGACCCCAGCTGAGCATTACTGTGGAGGGACAAACCTAATATGTCCATTTTCAAACATCTATTATTTCATATAAAATCATTTGGGTAAAATGTCAAGGAATATGACAGCTTGTTATTGGGAGTGAATGTAAAGGACTGGCAGTGTTAAGCCACGGAAGACCTGAAGGAGGGGTTGAATGCATGGCCAAAGGGTTAGTTTACTGACTGTTGGTATGTCCCATTTTAGGTCTAAATATTGACTTAGGTTACACGCAAGAAAAAACATTGTATACACATACAGTATATATACCACTTTACACACATGGCTACAAAAGGTAGTTTGCCCTACCGTTCTTCGGGGTGGCGGAGATGATCATTTAGTTCCGCAAGTGCAACCTGCAAATTGCTCATTCCAACCAATGCTCTGTTGTGAGAGAAGTATTGTCTTAAGCTGTGTGCCTTTTCTGTTTTGAATTCTGACCCCTAGCCATGACCTCAGCTTTGGCTGTCATTGTTGAAAACCTTTCCTGTCCTGCACCAACTCCCCCCCAGCTCACTAGCAGTAGTTGCAATGTGCTGTCACAGACCAGATTCATAATGCCCTTGAAACAAAACTAATTTGGTTCCTTATTTCCAATCAGGAACATGAGGGGTTTGGATGTCTCCTTGAAATGACTGGTGATGAGATGCATTTGGATGCTACAGGGGGATGCGGAGCAGATGGCGCATGTGGAATACGACTCTTCCATGAATCCTCTGTCTACAGAGGATGCACTGCTTAATATTTGTTTAAAAAATATATTTTTACAAGTAAACAGGAAAGCATGGCATTGCCCTTTCAAACCTTAAATAGGGTAAAAAAAACATTGAGGCTTCTGACCTATGAACAAAAGGCACTGCAAGGTCTGTGTGGCTGAAAATTGGTAAGAATGTGGATTCATTTAGCCGTGGGAGAATGCTAGTGAACATCGCACAAAATTGGGCCTGCAAATTCAAGTGATACCTGCCAAGTCCAATTGATCCAGTGTGAACTATATGTCCTTAAACTGAAAAGGAGTAAAGCCGCTAAGTGTGCAGTATGAAATAAATTGGCCCTATGGAAACAAAGTGCGACTGAACAAAGGAGGGGGAGGGGTTGTCTTTTTTCCTTTTGTGAAAAATACAGGCTTTTTTTCTTTCTTTTTTATACATATTCATCCATTCATCAATCTGCCAGCTATTTCTCCATTCACTCATTTATTAACGAATGTGCTCCTTTTCACAGAATCGTCTTCGTCTGTACTGGTCTTCATGGACACAACCACAACGAGGACTACCACCAGATTAGCCCCTGTCACTACCACCAGTACCACAACAGCCAGGTCGGCTGCAACCTCCACTGCTGGCCAGAGAATCCGGACCACTACCACCCTGGTGCCAGGACGGGGCAACGCTCCAGAAATCCCCACACGACCAGCACCCTCCTCTCAGCTGCCCAACATAGGCATTGACCATTGCATTGCACTGGAAGAGTCTGACCTTTCCTGGCCCCAAACACGGCCAGGACAGGTTGCAAAGCAGCCATGTCCTGCAGGGACGATAGGTAAAATGTTTTTATTTTGTCTTTGGCTCAGTAGGTAGAGCATGGCGCTGACAATGCTTAGGTTGTGGGTTCAATTTCCACTGGGACCATATATATTGAAAAATGTATTCATTCATTCAAGTCGCTTTGGATAAAAGCATCTGCTAAATGGCATATATTATATATTATTATATTATTTTACATTTCTTATCTACATAGTGCTCAAAATTTGTTCTCTGTTCTGGGTTCGCAGTTTCGCAATAAGTCAGTTGTTAACATCATTAATCTGAAACATCAAATTTGAAAGGAGAGCCTTCCGGAAATACGGTGCACTGAAGCATTCGTTTCTCATTCGTGCATGCTGGGCTCTCATTCGGTTTCAGTTTAAAGCGCCATTACTGGATTGTGTACATGTTTAACCCTCAGTTCTCTGGTTAAAAGTGCTTACAAAAAGAGGCATAATCCTCTTTTGTATTCACAGAACACATCTGAAAACAAGTGTACCAATTATTTTATACAACCAATGTAGAACGCTTTTATAATGCTGATATTTTAATTATTTTAATGACCGAACTGGCCCAAATATTTTTCCACCAACTACACAATCCTCAAAGGCAGAATTAAAATTATTAAATTGATATGGATTTCGACATGTTGATGTAGAAGCAACAAAGCAATGCCGCCAAAATTAATAAGTGCATTTATATTAACATTACCCACAACACAATAAATGAATCGTTTTGGCCCAAACATTGAATGACATGTCCATGATTTTTTTTTCTTGAGTGTTATTATTCATTGGTGGAATTGTTCGGCGCTGACAGAAAATATCACAAATGCATCGCCACCACTGAAAGTTATCACCCGGCAGCTTATCAACAAGCCACTTCAAATCTGCACAAAGGGTCAGAAGATGAATGTGGCATTTCACAAGATAAGCACACAAAGCGCACCCCAGAACCGCTCTTCAAAGATGTCATACTTCACAAGACTTCACTCTAAAAATACACATTTAAACATTTTGCTGCTTCTCTTTGAATCTCCCATGACCCCCCCCAGTACGAGCTCCATCTGATAAACTGTAACGTATAACAGTCCATTAGATGGCATGAAAGACATTTTTTGTGCACCATTATAAAAAGCTAGCGTTGTCAGTGGCCATTTTTGTCTATGTTGTGTAGACTTTCTTTAAAAAAAAAAAATTTTTCTCCCAATTATACCCTCTATTTATTTCAATTCCTCCGGGGCGAGACACTCATTCCAGGCCGATTGTTCCCACCTCTTCCGAGACGGAAATTCTTCCACGGACG
The DNA here is from genome assembly GCA_029706075.1 of Aldrovandia affinis. Classification (NCBI taxonomy): domain Eukaryota; kingdom Metazoa; phylum Chordata; class Actinopteri; order Notacanthiformes; family Halosauridae; genus Aldrovandia; species Aldrovandia affinis. The sequence goes on from JAINUG010000006.1 coordinate 5,775,912, forward strand.
CCTTTTACCTTCTGCTCGACGGACTCGTGCCAGCTCACCCTCCCCCCTCCCCCGGAGGCGCACAGCCAAATGCCGCCTCCGATCGGGGCTGATGACTAGGGCCGGTCTGGTAGAGACACGGGTTTCGAACCGCGTCCCTGACAGGCAGCACACACCACACCAAAGTGTGGCGCGTTAGACCGCTACGCCATCCGCCGCCCCATATGTTGTGTAGACTTTCTGTGGTCCGGTAAGAGTTTGTCTGTAGCATTTAATGTATGGCAAACAGAAAAATTATATGTTCTAGGATGTCAGTATTTAAAGCCCAATTCATTGTCCCTTATTCAAATTCACATTTTGTTAATCACATTTTCTAATAAGTCATTTGAGGTTGCAATGAGCTGGATTTTATTCCACATTAAAATCATACAGAAGAGAAGTCCCTTAGAGAAGATATGACAAACTCCAGGTTATAAACATTAATTGGATCTCAGTTCCATGTATATTTGCTAACAGTTTAATTGTTTGATGTATTAAACACATGGTTATATCTCTATCCTTAATTACTAAAACAGTTTAGGCTGCAGAAATAAGAAGAAATTAAGTGTACAATTAAGGAACCTTACTTTTACCGGATGAGAATTAAAGATGAGGGAGTGCAACTACAGTTCCTCCAAAAGTTTAAATTAGGGCTTTGATACACTTTCTTTGTGTACTTTATTTGGGTCAGGAGTTTAGAAATGAGCCTTTGGCTAGAAACACTTAATGCAATGCATCTGATGCTTGTTTTTTAACATTGTAACAATTATTTTGCTATGCCCCTGACAAATAAATGAATAAAATAAAGAAATAAAACTAGGTTCAGGTGAAGCAAATGAATAAGGCAATAATAACATAATTGGACATCCATACACTCATTCATGTGGGTAGTATTGTTTCTGGTAAAAAACAAAAAATAATAAAAACAGTGCAATACTGTTTAAAAACAAACAAACTGTGATTCAGATGATAGAGCCATCTTTGCCCCGGCCCTAAATAACTGGAGCACAATCCCCATTCTCATCCTCATACATGGGAAGGGGCTGCCCTTTTGTTTTTCGTAAGTGCACAGTGATATCCAGTGCTGAATTTAGGCCACTCCAGCAGAAGTCGGTCTCCCTGTAATTCCAGCTCTGCCTTTGTTTGTCTGTCCTGCAGGGATTGCTACATATGTGTGCATGGCCCCCGACGTGTACTGGGATCCTCAAGGGCCAGACCTGAGCAACTGCACCTCCCCCTGGGTCAACCACATAACGCAGAAAGTAAGTCACGCGACTCGTAATCAATGAGGGCCTTTTTCCAGGGACGTGTGCTACAGCGGCAAGTCTCGATTGCACTCCACACCCGTCCTGGGGTTCAGTCTCATTCTGTGGCGTTAGGTACAGTAAGCCTGAAGGGGAATGAATCCTCACTGGACAAGTGTGTAAATGTTACTACTTCATGTCCTTGTGTGTAAATCTGGGGTATGATGGACACATGAAGAGGTGATCGTTATTCGAGCTATTGCACAGAATTGTGCTCCCTCTGTTTATGTTTCACACAAAGTGATTCACTGGAAACGAAGCCTCTAGGCATGAAATGAAGTGGAGCAATTGCAGCGTTCCTTCAAAACTGCATTCAAGTGAAGACAATTAAGGAGGTAATGCCATAAAGGGGCAACTACCATATATATTTAAGAAATATACATTTTGAACCATGTTTGTCATGTCCCTTTTGCAAGTGGATTCAACAAGTATAGAACTATATATATATATGTACATACAGACAGACATTGTTTTCAAGAGAAGCATGTTATAGTATGCATCCCTTTATCTCAAACTGAAACATTAACATGTTTCTACCAATTCAGAACATAAACAACTGTTTTTGTCAACCAAAAACAATGACCTAATTCTATGAGGGGAGGGACGTCTGCCAATAAATACCTCATTAAGAATGAAAGTGATTTATAGAATAGAGATTAAATATGAACAAAAGCGTTATTAATCTTTATTAGCGGGATTACGAGTGAGCAATGTGCTTGTCAGCTCTGTCCATTGCCTTGGTGACGTAGAATATAAGGGGGGGACAACCTTCTTTTTTGTTTTGCAAGACCAATGAAGGAATCCTGTGTAATTGGTTCTGCTAATAAACACAGAGGCAATGATTGCAAGTGATGGGCATATCAATTTGGACATGTAGTAGAGGCTGATGGACATGTAGTAGAGGCTGAGACACTAGGGTTATTCAAGGCTAGGCTCGATCCAGTGTTAGACACTCTAGCCTTTGGATAAACTAAGCATGTGAGCAGATTAGTGGTAGGAACGGACGAGCAGTGTTGGGCTGAATGGCCTGTTCTCGTCTCCCCCTTATGTTATGTTATGTTAATCAAGTAGATCCTGTGTGCATTGTTTAAAGTACCTATTAATCGTAGGTGTGAGGTCGGTATACACATTGTCATCTAACCTCTATATATGGTATTCACATCAGAAAGGCAGAAAATCTATTAAAATTATGGGAAATTATGTGGTAACTAGAATTGAACTAAAGTTGTAATTTAATCTCTCTATGGAAAACCACAACAGTGGGGAGGGGGGTATAGTTATGTGTTCTGTGGCCTCATTTTAAATACATTGTAAAAAGGTCAGATCTGGCCTATCCAAATTATGCATTTGAGAAATGCTCTGTACCTACAGCATGTTGATTTTATCTGTCAAGGAAGAAGGTTTATGCATTTATATTGCAATATGAATGGTATATTTGTTCCCTCAAGGCAGTTGTGAATGTTTGAAAAGCAACCAACCATAATATCAAATAAACATAAATGGTGCTTGCTCATTGATTAGAACTTTATTTTATGAAATGGCAAGGTCATTCTTAAAGTAATACACAGAGTTAAAATAATTCAACATAAATTTAACCCTCCAACAAATTCCACTGTGAAAACAGCTTACTAACTCATTAGGTTATCTGGTATGCAGGGATATACAGTACATTGTAATTTAAAACCAAAGAGACAGTATACACAACTACAAAGAGAGAGTTTGGGGAGTTTGGGCCAAACAGAGAGCCTCATTAATAGTGCTTAAAAATGTTTTAATGAAATTTTGCACAAAATAAAAATAGACCCTTGGTCTGCTGTTGTTTCCGTTTGTTTCTGGAATTATTTGAAATTTCCATATTTTGTTTTAAATTCAACAAAAATGTAAAGATGCACATAAACATATAGGGAAAAAATATCTGATAAAATATGTTTCATATATGATAAGTAATTACATTTTACCCAATAAATCGTTTTTAATTTTTAGCCATAAACAGTCAAAGGTTACATATAGTAACAAAACAGGAGAGCTAGTGTTAACTGTAGGGGACGTAGTTCACAGATGACAACACATGGAAGGAACAAATAGAGCTGGAAAAAGAGGAACCCTGGTTGACTTACTACCCATGTCTTTCTGCCACTGAAAACTCCCAGTTGTAGTAGGCTAAGCTGAGCCTTGACTATAGGGCTCAGCCTGTGATTGTTTTGAGCATCTTTAGCATGTGAGCCGCTTGGTTGTTCTTTTGAAAAAATTATAACCCCCCCAAAAAATGGGTTGGAATCACTGACCATTTAACAACCGGGATTGAAGCCTTGTTAGTGTGTCCTTGGTACATACAGCCAGTTTATGTCTTATTTTAGGAAAACTCTAAATTTCCTTTCAGCCACAAAATGTTAAATGAATAATATAGGATGACTACGTTTTCCGGGAAAAAATAACTATTGGAAATATAAATATATACATGTATATACAGTATATATGTACTGTATATATATATACACTCACACATATGTTTATTTTTAAAATTTCATTAAAGAATAAATGAAAGCAGTGCAGAATAGCAATGCTGTATCACATGCAGTTTGTTCTGAATAACTGATTTTCTTAACCCTAAATGTGATCTTGAAATTCTTCTGTCTTCTTTTGCACAAATAGGCAGCAGGGCAGGAAACACAGACTGCAGCTGAAAAATGAAGCTTTCCATTTTACAGAAATCTGTGCATGATTTTTAGATATTTTTTTCATTTCTGTGCCATTGTCAAGCTGAAGTATGGGGAGACAGCAGCCATTATCGCCAGGGAGCTGTCGGAGCAAACCAAGAGTCACATACATGCGGGGGACATCTCATACACTGTCAAGGCCATGGGCCAGCTTGTCGACCTGCTGGATATGCAACTCAGAAACCTCACCCCTTGGGGAAAGGATAGTGCAGCCCGCAGCTTAAACAAGGTAGGCTTCATTCCTGTCAATGTTGGCGTCCCTCTGTTTCATTTCCATGTAATATTGTGGTGCTTTAATATCTACCTGTGTTATTGCATTTTGTTATGTTTTACTGTCCAGACAGTCTGTCCACTGTTGTAGAGAGCGATCACCAACAATGTTCTTCACCCTCTGATCTTTTCCGTAGGTTAGCTGGATGAAAGTCATCCCCTAGAGATTTAGCAAATAAAAAATGAGCTGTGATATTGACAGCAAAATTAATTGTGCAAGTATATCTAAAAATAGATGACCGGGCATGGTTCTAAAGGATTCACACAAAAATGGCAAGTAAATAAAAAAAAATAAAAAAATAATGTATTACCATATGGATGGTGATATTATTTCCGTGCTAATGGTGTATGAAACAGGTTGCATCAGTATGGAACTGTATGTCTGATAAATGACTGCAGACCTTTGATACAGAACTAATACCGTTATTCTGCTGTTTGCAGTCAACTGCACCTCAGGCACTCAAGCAGTTATGTTAAAATAATACATTCCGTCCACAACGCAGTCAGTGCCAAACAAACATCGCTGAAATTTAAAATGTCAGCCATTAATTTGTCTGAGCAGCTTTGCTTGTAGTGGAACGCGAACACCTGTTTTTAAATTGCTTTTCAAACTTTATTTCATTGCTGTAACCAGATGTTCCCATTGAGATTTTAATGTTGTTTCTGCAGTGGAGACGTGGCTGTGACGGTGGCCAAGCGCTCGTGCGGCATAGATCGGATCTGACAGATCATAAACCCAACGCACTCTCGTCCTCCCCTCACTCCCTGTAGCGCGCAACATTTAAGCACATATTAGGATGTCTAAAGAAGTGACACTGTCAATGACACTGACTGGATCCTGTATTGCTCTTCTCAACCGCTACTGTCGTAGCTACCGGGGAACTACGCGGGGGGGGGAGGCCTACCGCAGTTCCCTTTGTTCCTCCTTTTTGATGGCAGGAATTGTACCTCACAACCTTAGGACCGTGAACATTAAATTGGCAGGGTGGGTACAGTAGCATGGAAATTGAGAGTCAGGGATCCAAAGAGTAGGCTCGGTAATTTACTTAATTCTTTAGAGGAGCAGCCAGAGTTTGACAGGCTCACTGCAGAATGCCTGAATGAGAGCATGCTGCTTTCGCAACCAGAATCATTCTTCTCTTCACTCTGTGAATCCTCCCAGGCACCAGAAAATGCTAAATTCCTGACAAAGAAAGATGTAGCATGTAATTAAATGATGCACCGATCCCCTCCCACGACCCCACAGGTACTAAGGAATTTTCAAAGCACTAAAACATGTTTGGTTTTGTCATATTTTTGTGAATACGAAAAAACGACAGAATACACAAATAAGGATACACACAATACACTCAATCTATGCAAACAAAATCAACCTTTTTCTGACACAAAATGTGAAATTTGGACATTAAAATACTGGTATTGGGGAATTCACAGATTTTATTGGAGGGTCTTAAACATACTGTCAGAGGTGTTAAAAGTCTCCCCTTTGACATAATCGCAAATCATACTTAAGGGGCTTAAGTAGACTTGAAAATACGCTGATGTGCCAGGTTTCTTGATGAAGAAGTGCTGTCCCAGCCTCTCCTGTTATGGAGTTTCATTAAATAATGCAATGCCCTGTCCCAAATGGCAGCCACTGCGAAGCGTCGAGATTCACCTTTAATTCAATTTTTGCAAACGTAATAGAGCCGTTTTTAAAAAAAGAACGAAAAGAAAATACCAACGCAAACATTTTCGTTTAAAGGAACAATATTTTTTGACCTCAGTAGCAATGGCAATACTTCAATTGAATGTGATTTAGACCAAATCAATTAAGCGTATTTAATATTTAGTTAATAATCGGTTATTCATTTGTAGGAAATCCACGGGTGTTTCCAACTTTCAGGTTTAACTGTTTAAAATGTCTTAACTGGTGCCATGATTTCTTTCTCCTCCCGTTCATAAAATGAATTCCATTTTTTCCCTACACCTTGACCAAGAAGTGGGTTGATAACTATAGTTCAGTAACTTCAGTAAAGCTAAAATGTTTCTTATGCTACTGTGCAACAGATAGAAGATAATGAGGGTCGTATTTTTTTCACCATAAACAAACTAGTTTCTAAAAACTAAATGGGAATGACTCATAAACTTCTTCCTTCTCATGTTGCCAACTTGAATATATTATTCCTACATACGTCTTATTTTTGCAAACATATTTGCATGTGAAATGAAACCATTTTCTTAAATGAGTTTATCTTAAATCTCCATAATATGAAATATGCAAATCACCTGAAGTGCTATGACTTGTTTCCCTTCCCACTCTTCTGGCCAAGGTCATCTTCTAGATTCCTATCATTCTGCTTTGCAACAAAGCTTGGTACACAAGTGTTTATCCATGAGCTCACTCATTTCAATAGACCCAGCTGTATTAAGAATTCCTCTGATAGCATGTTTAATATGTTGCGCTTTGAGACAAAGCCTGGATTTAGATGCCAAACGTCAAGATCTGTTCTACTTTCATGATCACAGTCCTAATTCTTATGGGACCACATCCGGTGTAGTAAGGTGTGTTTTGAAGCAAGTCCTTACATGTAAAGATGGTGCAATTTTTTGCAAAATCAGGAACACATTAGCTTTCTGACAAAATGATGGACTTTCCTGTAGATTTCTTTTTTTTGGAGCAAGATAGATGAATTTAGTGGCTTAGCAGTAGGTGTTTTCAAAGAGAATCAGACAAATGAAATTGAAAAAGATTAGGGTTTGATGAGGGTTTTGGTTAATGGAAACGTCCTCCTATCATTGGGTAAGAGTGGTTGGTCAGGTGCCTGCCTTCAGTGTGAAAAACGTCAATGTGAGACACTTATTTCACATGGAAATGTTCGTTCAACTGAACCTTTCCTGTCTACCTGAACTCACCAGTATGTAAGTAAAAAATGTAAAACTCCAACCTTGAGCCAACCACACATGAATCGGAGCTGATGTCTGTGTTAAATCCCCACTTGGGTTGTGTTGCTGAAGTTTGTGCCAATTAAGATTCTTTTGATTGTTTTGATGTTCTCCGGGATGGATCATGTTATCATGCAGATGAATAATGAATGTGAATGCGGTTTTCTGAGAGTCAGAGACCCAGTCATGAATGAAAGTCAGGGGGTGATGTTGTTTCTCTTTTGTAATTAATGTTGTGTCATGCATACCTGTGCTAATGAATTGTTTGGGGTTGCAGCTGCAGAAGAGAGAACGCTCATGCCGGTTTTATATGCAGGTACTGCAGTTATATTCCTCCTCCCCATCTCTAAATTCCATCGTCGCTTTGTGGATAACTGTGAATGTGTATCCGTGCTTACAACATATGCAGCCTGAGTGTGCTGTGCTTGTGCTTGTGTTTTTGTGAGTGATGGGATCATTGGCATTTGGGCCTAGACCAAAGTCATTTTTTTTGCCATTTGCAGATTATTTAGCAAATTATCCATCACAACTGAAGACAAAAATTCCTGTATGGCCTGCAATGCATACCTTTTCTAAATAAGCTGAAATATTTGGACCTGGGTCTGTAATTTGTGATGCTTCGGACGCCATTTTTCTTTAATTTGGTCTAGGCCATGGCCTGCCTCTCGTAATTCAAATTTGCACATCAAACTCACATCTTAAATGCTGCTCCCTTGTCATGTGACATCATTTTCCCTGAGCATGCTTTGGTAATTAATGTTTACTGTGTGCGGTTTTTGTCAGACAATTTTGCTGGCAAAGAAGCAAAAACTGTACGTTTTGTATCCTTACACAAATTAGGAGTTATTGTGAATGTGTCCAACATGCGGGAACCATACATGTGAAACCAAGGTCCTGGCAACATGTGCAATTCTGCCGCGGAATGCATAGCGGAATGTGTGAACATTTGCAAAGATGACTTTAAGCCAAAATGTCTTGGTCTCAACACAAATGGCTCAATACGCTGTGCATAGCTAACATGCACAGGCAGATGCAAGCCAAGCATGTGATTCCCATTCTGTAAATGTTTGAAAAGCGCTCAGCGGAAAGCAAGTTGGAAGTTCATAAAAGGTGTGTTGCTGATAACAAATTCGGGTGAGCCCGCAGTGCCGCATCTGTTACATTTGAATTTAGTAGTGAAGAGAACAACAGCCCAGCTGTGATATTTCAGTTCATCTGTTCCCACTGATCAATGCCTTTATCTGTTGCCACTGAACTATTGTTATTAATGTTTGTTGGCTAAAAATCAAACACACTGTGAACATCGTAATTTGTGGGAACAAAACAGTTTTTTTCTATCTTAATTGAAGCTGCTTAAAAAATGTACCGTCACTTTTGCAAGGAAATGCAATTGACTAAACTGAAAGACATGATAATATGCTAAACAATGGGTAAGTAACACTGTAATCCTATGAGCAATGATGAACAGGTAGCCATGCATATCTGCCTTTACCATAACCTCTGTAAAAAGACTAGTGTAAAATGAATAACTCAGAACGAATGAAAAATGTTATAATACAGACATCAGGACATGCAATATAGCTCTGTGTGCAATATTTGAGATGAAACCAAAGAACGGGCTGGGTTCCTCTGTTCATAGGGATTATACGCAGTGGTTTAGCACAGAATTATGTGTGCTCATCAAACCGTTGACCACTGTGGATGGGGTATTGTCATCCTGAAAGAGACCGCTCCTATCAGGAGAGAAATGCTTCAGCATAGCTTGAAGGTCTTCGACCTCTAAGAGGTTGAGTGGACCTAAATCATGCCAGGAAAATTCACCCCACACATGACAGAATCACCAGAGCCCTTCATTTACACAAATGTTTCCTTTAATTTGGCAGTTACTTGTATAAGTATACATAAATATATTCATTTCCTTGGCCCTGCTGGTTTGTATATGCACGACACAATCCTTTTTGATTAAGGATTAAAATGGTACTGCATTAACAACAAATCAATCATATGCTGTGAGCAGGGATTGATTGTCCATTCCCCAATGCTATACTTAAGACAAATTGCTTCCTGTTTTGCATATTCAATGTAATTTCATTGTGTCAAATATGACATTTTCTGTAGACAAAAATACAGGTTTTGAGATGGAATGCATTTTCCTAGTGCATATTTGATCACTGATATTAGCCCAGAATTTGTGCTTTTTAATGGAAGATGAAGAAGAGAATCTGTCCTAAGGCTCTGTTTTGTACAGTATACTTCACATCTTTATCTCTTTGTGGGGGGGCACACATACGACTGTCCTCCTGGGCTACCTATTTAAAAGACAAAAAGTCGTTCAGATTAGCCCAAGCTAATACTAGTTTTACATTATCAGCTGTATTGACTTAATTTTATAACTTTAGAAAATATGGAGTATGGGCTGCCAAGTCTGCAAGGTAAAAAAAAGGGATTTAAAATAATCTTGACAGTGATAATACGATAACGAACGCAATAAATAATGGAATGTTGACATGTTGACAGCTGAACACATCTCCAAAATGACATAAACAGATGGAATTAATTTGGAACATAAATATTATTATTATTATTATTATTATTATTATTATTATTACTATTATTATTATTATGGGAGGACCATTAGTACATGGCCTGTCATCATGTTTATAATATTTTCAATGCAATGTGTAGGCGTAATTCTGCCATGCCAAACATGGTCATTCAGAATTTCACCAATTAAAATTGACCTTGGGTGATTCTATGACAAAATAATACCCAATTAAAGCGTTTTGGTGATGTAACCAAGCATTTATAAATTGGCATTGTAGGACTACTGACTTCAAACAGGCTTGCAATAAACACTGTCCCTTTCTTAATTTTGAAATGCTTAGACTTTTTTTTTCAATAAGTAAAATCTATTTAATAATTATATACTGTATTTAGGAGAACAATGACTACATATAACTGGCAAAATAAAGGAAACACCAACATAAACTGTCTTAATAGGGCATGACACAAGGCCCCAAAGCAGTATCAATGCATATTGGCATAGATTGGAAGTGTCTGGAAGTCTGTTGAAGGGATGCAACGCCAGTCTTCCAAGATAAATTCCATCATTTGGTGTTTTTTTTGCTGGTGGTAGAAAACGCTGTCTCAGACGAAGCGTTTCAAAAGGCTTCAGAATGGCCTTGTATTCATTGGCATTTACCTTGCCCTCTAAGGGGTTGAGTGGACCTAAACCATACATTACATTACATTACAGGCATTTAGCAGACGCTCTTATCCAGAGCGACTTACAGTTTACATGCCAGGACAATACACCCCACACCATAACAGAGCTGCCAGACCCCTTAAAAGTGTTTCCTTTATTTGTGTAGTTGTACTTCCTTTTTGTACCTGACTTATTTTTTGTTACTTTTGTTTTGTTTTTAAAAAATGAACGAAAACGCAAGACCGCATTTCACCCAAAGAAGTTGAAGCTGCAATACTCTCAGACAGGAACACCCGTAGCGTCACTTCACCTGTGATCACCGCAAACACATTATGTATGCGCGGTCCGCTTCGCAAGACTGCACTTCTCTTGACACAGAGCCATGTCCTGATAGACCTCTGTGCCAGTAACTGTCAGGAATGGAGGTAGCATAGCATTGATAAGCCTACATTCAAGTTACGAAAACGTCAGACTTTTATCCAACACCTTCATGTCAACACGTACGTGAAGAAATGAATGTTTTATCATTTTCCATCCGCTGCGGAGAAGCTGTGACGTGCTCTGTTTTTATGCAGCATTTGGATTGTCAGTAGCTCTGTGTTAGATAGCTGCTCGGGGCGGTGTCAAACATAACGGGAGGAGGTGTACTCTCAGAGCCCGAATAATAGAATGCTATTTGCCTTCATTCATAAGTCTCAGTTCCAACTACATGCTGTTCTTTAAGGGAAATTAGTTAAGTAGGGGAACTGACCCATGCTTTCCTGAGCAGGCCTCTTGTGGTTGAAACACAGGGCTAGAACATGGACACCGTGTACCTCTTGATTAGTCTGCTCGATTGGTGGACCCTTCTGGAGAATCCTAATGGTGGTTTTCCCCTCCAAGGAGGAAGAGAATCTGTGTTACACCCTGCCTCTTTACCCTAGAATGTGTCAGTGCCCCTAGAATCATATGGGTCACATACATGATGACCACGTGCAACAAGGGGGAAGTGTTTCATTAAAAAGGGTAAGTGTGCATGTGTGTGTGTTTGTGAACAAGTGTGTAAAGCCATTATACCAAACTTACATTAAATCTGATGTACATAAAAGCGGCTATCACTGAAGTACAGCCCAGGTTTTGGGTTATTTCTTGTGAAATGGCTTTGGCACAAGTAGCTTATTGTAAGTTATGTATTTATTCATTGCCTATGAAGTATCCTACAATATAAATAAAGAGTAGTAAGCCCCAGTCTGGATGGCCACACTTCTGCCTAAGTTTATTAATTTAATAATTAAAATACATAAAATGAGTTTAGTGTGCACACATTGATAGAGATAAACCTATATAGATCAAATAAAATAGGGAAATAAAATAATTCTAAATAAACCAATTAATTTAATCCATTTAATCTAGGAAGAAGAAAAATTTCGCGAAAAAAAGCTGAGACAAGATTATTTACGCGAAAAAAGCTGAGACCAGTTTTGAGGAAGGAGTCACACTATTGGTTCAGGCTAAAACCTCAAGATTATTTACACTTACAACTATTGGTTCAGGCTAAAAATAATTCTTACAACAATTAGTCGTGAGTTGTTTATGTTTTATCATAGCTGTGTGTTCTCTGTATTTAACGTATTACATCAAGGAAACAATGAAAACAAACATAAACTGTTGTACATAGTTCTTTATAATAAAAAGTGCTGGCAAATCTGCTCATATAGCCAATTAATTAATGTAATATATCACCTGTGGTTATTTTAAGAATAAGAATCAAGCTTTTTATTGTTTTTTGTAAACAAACATTCAGAAAGATACAGCTTAAACTAAATCTACTCAAATGCCCCAGATTTATTGGTCTTGGAATGTTATCAACTAGACAAATCTCCTAAATGGGATGCTGCCGTTTTCAGATGTATGGATGTTTTTGACGTGAGCTCTGTCGTCAACAGCTTCTCTGTATACCTGGCCTGCCATAACACCGATATCCATCCAACAGCCTGCCCTTATACACAGTGAAAGCTGGTCTCCCACAGAATGACAAAGTCTTCATGGAAATTATTTTGCAGCTCCATAATATTTCTCTTCTGCTCCATTTACTCTGGAGTTCAGCGCCTTTCTGAGTGACCGTGGGCGAACTACCCCCTGTGTCCTTATTTGCCCCAGCAGCGATTTCCTTTTCAAGAACAAAAACCACCCTCTGTTTTGATTTCTACAGAACCAGATCAAAATGTCACCAAACTAATAATTATTATTATTAAGTACATCTTGTTTGTGTTTGGGATCGTGGCCTGGCAATTAAGGCAATTATATAGCATCAGCCTTATACGGCATCAAGCAAAAGTGTGCGTATTCAAACCGGTCACCGTTAGCAGTGCGTGTGCTTCTCTGAGGGTAAGTAGAGCAGAATGATTTATCACAATATACAGTTCCGTTACCACAGCCCCCAGAGTCTGTCGACAAAGGGCTTTCACACTTTCTAATGTTCCAGCATATATCTCAATATGCATAATATGTTGAGTATCTGAAATGCGTTTGTGTAATAGATTATATAAAATGGGTAATTATATTCATCTAATTGCATTATGACTATTTTGAGTGATGAGGCTTGCTGTCTTTGATCTGTCAGTCATAAATATATGTCTGTGCTTTTCCATTCTCATGGTTATTGCTCTGTAATCGGCTGCACTATATTGGATGAACTGTGTGAAAATTGGCTCTTGCCTGATAATAATCAGATTTCTGTTCAATTGAGATCTGTAAAGTTTTATATTGTATTGTTACGTGATAGGTAAATAAATAAATAAAACCAATATGGATTGTAGTTCTGTGACATATTCAGTAAATGCTTGCAATGGAGAATGGAATTATATTAATGTCACTCAATTTATTTCATGACCTCATCACCTTTCACATAGTAACATATAGATTATAACACACTTTTTGTAATTGTGTAAAAGCAACAACCTTTCCATTTTGACATATCATTTTGTAATGTAGCTATACTGCACTGTAACCAACTATAAAATGATTGTTGTTTTTCATTCCTCATCTGTAAAATATGTATTAATTTCATTGGGCAACACTACTGTTGGTCTTAATGCTATAGAGTAACACAAGCAAATGGATGTTAATTTGAAATTCCATCTGCATTTTTTATATATACATTTATAAAGGGCTAGTTTAATTTATTATGTTACCTATAGGCATGGCAAGGCGTTTACTGCATTATGGCCAATCAGATATTATCATTTAATATAGATTTCTCCCCCAGAACACAATAAAAGATCAAATAAAATGTTAGGCTTACCCAGTGGTGATTTTAGACCCTATTTAGGGGGGCTTTAGCCCCCCTGTCTCTCATCTCAGCCCCCTGAAAATGTATAGTCATTTTTTTCTAAAAAACATTTTTACTTAATATCTATTTTTAAAAGTACCACAGATAGAGGTATTTCAATTTTGAGAGCGACCACCATTGTGGTGTTTTTGTTTTGGGGAATGTAACAGGAAATTAATTTAAAATGTAGGCTTGTGCTTTGCATGTATACATCTCACATTCTCATTGGGGGCTGAGCCCCCATAAAGTTCAAATCCTAGAATCACCCCTGGGCTTACCAACTTGTTCACTAATGCGATTAGCTGGCTAACCACGTAACTGGGTGCTGCTGATATTGTTGATCATATCAATATTTTATATCCATACAAGTTACCTTTTTTAAATGCAGGATAATCAAGGTACAAGGTTAAGATACTTAAAAATAATATCAAAGCATTTAAAATAGTTTAAATTTGGTCAAATAAAACCCCCACACCTTTACAGCAGACCACAGAGCTACCCAACTGGGTAGAGGTGAGAAATATTCAATTTGCATCGGAAGAAACGCAAGAAAAGCTTTTTTTGTTACCGTCCTCACCAAACTAGAGCCCGTGATAATTGCATTCATGATGAGCAAAACTGTCTATCATATAAAAATAAAGTTAAACCAAAAGCCTTAATTTTCAATGCTCCTTAACTTAATGGACCTAGGTTGACTGCATGAATGTTTAAAAACTTTTTGTGCATTTTTGTGATTTTTTTGTCTTTCTAATTATCTGTATCTGAATAAAAATAGCATTAGTGTATAATCACGAAGAAAATACTGGAGCAGTCTTGGCTAATAGGCATACCCCTGCTGTTAATAAACTCAGGGTAATGCACTGTTAATATATCCTTCCAATATCATTGTGGTGAAATACCGCCAGAGTTCCTAGAAATAAATCTGCCTCTCTAGAAAAGTTGAAACAATAACTTTTGAAAGCTTTGAATGCTGAATGCTTCATTTGAATATTGTTTGAATAATATTTGAATATTATTTTCCCCCATTCATTTCAATACTTGGTACCCATTCAGGAATTTAAATGTGTTTGTTTTTCTGAATGAATCCAGTTGTAGTAATGTCTCTGTCGCTTTGTGTTAAAACAATTACCATTCCATAATAAATCCAACCCATACTCTGAGACAATAATGAACTAGCTGTGGAAGGCTTGTAAAGTAGACTGTGAAGTGCATTATATTCATCATTGGTCTCCGGCAAACCATTAGCACATTGCATTGTAAAATAAATACACTTTCCTGAGTTGGTTTCATTCTGGTATTTACACACATTTGGAACAATTAAATATCAAGGCCTTCTGTCCCAATAAATGCTGTGCTTAGAATCTTTGGGATAATATATACTTACTCCTTTATACAGAATATTAAATTGATAACAAAGTAAAACAGCCAAAGTTAAAGTTAACAATGTGAAGAATGGCAAATATATTAGGTTTGGTGTGACATACTACATTGCAGTTACATCAGCTAAAGTGGTTTTCCTGTATGATGGTCAACAATTGATTATGACTGTTAAACCAGAAAGTGTGCTTGTTTGGGCCTACTGGCCCATTCCAGTCCAGTCACACATTCTGGGAACCTGGGTAAGCAGGAATGAAGTGAGCGTATTTTAATGTGCTTTCCATGCAGATGGGAACTGTGTCTGCCTATAAAATCTCTAATTCAGCTGCTGTTAAGACTGATGACCATAGCTGGAGTGAGAGAGGGGTTGAGAGAGAGAAGAAAGAGAGAGGCAGGGAGGGAGAGTGAGAGATGAAGGGAGAGAAAGGGGGAACAGAATGAAACAAGTATTTAGATAACGCAAGAAGCTGTACATAAAAAAAATGAAAACGGAAAACCTTGCATGATCAAGATTCAAATGATTTTAGAGGGAGACAGAGAGAGATGAGATTTTTCACACATCCCATTCTGTTCATCAGTGCTGGTCAAGAGAGATGGCTTTCAGCCAAAATCAATTACCAGATCATTTCATCATTCAGTATGCATGGGCTACTTGGATCAATTCCAGTATTTTGTTAATAACCAACTGTTTGTTTCTTTGCTACTGGTGTCTCCCTGTTTTAGATGTAAATGCAATAGCAATACCTAAAACTTTGACACTTGTTTTTTAATATAAATAATATAGTAGACTGGCATTTTCTCCCCTTGTCAGATTAAAAAGGAGAGGGGGAGAGAGAGCGATGGTAAAATACATGAAGTTTAAACTTCTACATGATGTTTATTTGACAGATGGGAAGTCTGACTGCCGTCAATAAAGCATACAGCAGTATGAGCTTTTGGGGCAAACTCCATTCAGCATTACCATTTGGTTACATGATCTTTGGTGATTTATTAACTGTGAATGTGTAATAGTATAAGGATAAATAAATGCTGTTCTGGATTAGAATCCAATGGACTTGAAATTAAAAGTAGACCTCTCCTGCAGTGGTTTCTCCTTAATTTGGTATTCATACACACATTTTTTTTATGGATATGAAATTAAAAGCCATGCAATGTTTCAGTCTGCCTGTTTGCAAACTGCATTATTTTAGTTGGTGCACTTTCATTTGTGTAATATTGCTGAGCTGATATTGTTGAGCATATCCATATTTTTGCATACTCACATGAGTGTACCCAGGTGACACGTAACTGGTTCTACAGTTCATTTAACTAGGTTAGCAGACCTTATTTGTAAGTCAATTGTGTTCTTCCTCATACTGTGGACACCTGTTTCATTAGCATGCCAATGTGGGAATTTAACCAAGCTATATTCTGTGTTTTACTAAATGAGTTGTACAAGTGCGAATCAGTGTATTAGTCTACATTGAGAAATCTATTCAATAGGTACATTTAAATTAATGGCATTCAATGTGTGTTGAGCTGTGCAAACTAAAGCTAACTAAATACACAGATCCCATTCTATTGCAAAAACGTCGGGGAAAAGGTTGGCTAGCTGAGGTCATGCACATCCGTATCTTTTACTGACTTCTATCTTTTTTAATAGAATCGCCATGTCGTTTGGTAGATACTGTTTTCATTGCATAATGCAACATGTCCCTCAAGAATGTAAGAGACCTGTCACACTTTATTTTTTTCCTTTATTGCAGCATAGGAAGTTGTCCCTCACAACCCACTACTAGTTCAGCTTTATATCAGAGGATTGCTTTGTTTTAATAGTCTACGCTGCTGTGGCTATGTTGGAGTGCCCCCCCCACACACACACACGCACACACACACACACTAAAGAAATAAAATAAAATAAAAATAACAATCATCCTTCTTGGCATTGTGGAAAATGTTGTCCCGCATGCTCCCTCTGTCAATCCTCAGCCAATGAACTGGGACCTGACACGTCCAGAATCACACATTAATCGCCTTCCAACATCTTTGGGATGTGCTGGATCAGACATGTAATCTCCTAATAGCCCTCTAGAGAAATAATACTGTGATGCTCCAAAGGCCCCGAATGGCAGTTTCATGGAGTGCTGAAACTGTGCCTGCAGATTTTGAACATTGGTTTTTGGAAAATTGTGCAGCGCTGAAATAACACCAGATGCAAACGCTCAGAATTCAGCCTTTTTATGAGGCACCGAAATGGCTTGCTCATTATTCGCTTTGCTGAACAGTGCCATTGTAAATGTCTGTTTGGAAAAGACACTCTTGTCACTTTTAGTTAGGTATTTCCATCAAATAAAAAGCTCCATCCAGGGTTTCAGGTCTGAATATGAGTGCTTGATATGATTTTTATACAAAACACTTCACCAGTTTAACTACTCTCACATTTCCAGGCTCATTGCTATTGGCTGCCCTTCATGCTGGATACAGAAACATGTTCTATGTTCACGTATATGTATAAATTATTTGCCTGGGAGAAGCATAGAGTACACCAAAGTAATATTAGTTCTTGTTTAGTCAGACATCCCAGGCAGTTAGGTGATGATTATTGGGCTTGGTTGCTAGGATGTCATTATGATAGCTTGTGGTGTGGATATTGGCTAATGGAAACAGGCACACATATAAACTCTTAACATTTGCATGTTGTACACTTTTTGAATAGGCGCAGTGTTTAAAAAATCTTTTGATTTCCTTTATTGCTTTAGAAATATACTTTGATAATTTGAGGTATGGTCCTTTTGTTAAATTATACTATTTTAAAATAATGAATGATTATTAAGGCTCATATTATATATGTATGTACAGTATATCTAATTTAATTTAGCATTGTTTTATTAGAAATCAAGTTATGTAATGTATTTTTGAGCAAATCCATATAAAATACAATAACTTAGCTGAGGTTACATTTTAGTCAGCTGGTTTCTGACCCAGCGTTCCAACAACCCTTCACAGCTGGAACTGCAGGTTTATATTATGTATGTATATATGCATTTTAAAATGATTCTGTATTTCCAGTCAGGGTAAAATAGATGGAAAAATAATATAAAAGGTAGGTAGGTACCTAGTCCCACCCTGAGCCAAGGGTTCTGTTTTATTAATATTTTGTCTTAACTGGAATTAACAGCTGGCTCCATTTGATAATCATTTTGCCCTTTCTCAAAAATGAGCTGACTATGATTATGTATTCCAACTCTAATATGTCTATAGTACATCAATACACCCCTAAACCTGTGAATTACAGTAAGGGCCCTCCTATCAAAAGTGGGCTTCCCAAAGTGTAATGTGATCCTGTGTCTCATGGCTTAATGGTTAGCACTTGATAATGACCGGGAGACACTTTGCATAAACCTTTGAGGGACATAGTGTCTGAAATCATATTGATCCTTTTTCTTTCATTTCCAAATAAGTTTGATTATTTGGCGCAACGTTAATGGTCTGTACTTTTGTGCCTGTGGTTATTTTCCCTGCTGTTCTGAAATCATTCTCAAACTCATATTCCCTTTCATAGTCTACTGATCAAAACGGAACATAGCCATAGGGTTCACACTAAGGGTGGCCACCTTGCCAGGTGGTGAGTGGGTGGAAGACAAGCCCAAAGTTCTAATAGGCCAATGGCCAGTTTATTAATATTTTCCTTTATTAAATAAAAACAAAACACATAAATAAAGCAGTTAAATCAAAAGCTAGGATTTAGAGGGGAAACAATAACAAAAAGCCTCCATGCCCCCCAAACTCTCCAATCTGGCATGGTAGGCTGTGCTTTTATAATGGCCTAACAAAGGCAATGGCTCACAGCTGAGTTGATTGCTCATTAGCCTCAGGTGAGCCTGCCTGTAGGTGAGGCCACTGCTGTCCAATGTCCTGTGGTACTCTCCAGGCTGTGGGAGGGAACAGAAGCACCTGACAGCAGTCAAAAGGGAGGTGCAGCCCTCTCAACTCCTCCCTCCACCTCTCCCAGTGTCACAATGCAGTATTAGTATAGCTTAAAATGCTTGCTGTTTTCCACTTAGATGCTCTGTGGCTAGTTTCAGTGTTCCAGCACATTTCTCTTCTGAATTCCAGAAGCCAAACCATGAAACATTGAACTGGCTTTGAAGCAGTCAAAACTTTCAAGACTAATACTAACCTTGGCACAATGTAATTGTATGCTCTTCCACCACTCCAGTATACCAATATGCTGTTGTGACAGCTGCCTTTGAGCTACCGGACTTTTGGGAGAAAAAACCCCAAATATGTATATATATACAGTATATATATATATATATATATATATATATATATATATATATATATATATATATATATATATATATATATAACCAGTCACAATATATATATATATATATAAATATATATATTAGGTCAAAAGTTTTAGAACAGCCCCATTTTTCCAGTATTTACTGAAATTTAAGCAGTCCAGTGAATAACCAGAAATGGTACCAAGGTACTGTAAACTGCCAGAGTAAAAAAAAAAAAAGAAGAAGTTTAGGTTACCAAAAACTGAAAAATAATACACACACACATACATACACATACGATATTCCATATAATAATTCTGGGTGAACAATGATATAGATGCAGAAAGTATAAGTTTATAAAACAATGCTACACTGAACATTTGTGCCATAGTGAAGCCAAAAGGCAAATTGCTCTAACAGCAATCACAAAGTGCACCAAATATCAGAACTGGCTGAAGCTCGATAAATCCAAGTTAGTGCTTGGATCTGAGTCAGGTTCTAGTGAGCCAAGCTGAAGCCTTAAGAGCTGGATTTTCAGTTTGCATCAAAAGATGGCCAGAAGGTTCCTGGCAGCGATACAGACAAAGTTTTGTTACCAAGGGCAGCGGAGACATTGTGGACAGGTTTGGACAGATTTGACTGGGAAACACAGCAGCTCACATTTTGGTTGAAGGTTGAAATTTAGATTGTGATCAGTCATCCAGTTTGAGATGTTATAACTGATGATGTTTTTTTGTCAGAGGATGGGATCGAGGAAAGGAGTTAGGTATCTTCATATCTATGGCAATGAAAGCCACGAGAAGCAATATTTAAACCTTTGTGGGTTGCTGGGTTGTTCATCCTGTTAAAGCACTGTTCTAGTGTATGAATCAGTCTCTCCATGCCATCTGGTGTAGAGAGTTGAGCATAAGATGAAATGGCTATGCAAAAGTAAAACAGAACCAGTACCACCTTTTTTGTCCTGGTATTGCTCACACGACCATGAGTGTATGATAGGAGCGCATTGTATTTGTGAAGAGGGAGTACTACTGTGTTAAATGGTGTTGGCAGACCATCGTGTGAAGCATTCACTGCTGTGACAGGTGAGACAGACGCACACGAAGCACCTGCCAGAACACTGCAAGTCAATATGTGCAACGTGTGCTCTCTTTTTTAGCAATTACCTACATTTCATGGTTGCCTTGTTTCATGTATAATACAGGATACTATGTTACTTTGTATATTACAAAGTTTGATGAAAAAAGGCTTGTCATGCTGGCAGTTAAGTTACAACAAGAAAATTATAATGGACTGAGTTGAGAAAAATATGTACTATGTAAGGTAACTGCCATTCAAGTGTTTAATTTATTTTGGCAGTTATATATATATATATATATATATATAAACAGTATATAGATTCTTGCTTTATTTGTGAATTGAGCACTATCCTGATTACATCAAGTAAAAAATAATAACAATAATTTACCGGCCCTGTTGAATGGTGTGTAACGAGACATTGTTTTCACCTTATGTTTGAAAGCATATTATGGTAAACATGAAGAAGTGCTGTTGCTCTATGCACTGGTGAGGAACAGTGATTCAGAGCTGCCCCGGCCCTCCCATTGCTCTCCTTGTTGTTAGACAGGGCACTGACACATGGCTGCACTCAGATGGATGATGCTCTGTCTTTGTCTACGGAATAATGTCATCCCCTTCACTTACATCACCTCTGTTCTCTCAGCAACAGAATGTAATTCAAGCCAATCATGTTCACTTTGCTAAGAACTCCATTGTGTTTCTAGATGACTTACATTGCTCTCTTTTTAAAATCTGATATTATATAATGTGGCCCTGTCATGTCTCCCATGTTACGCCAGTGGAACTATGAAAATAACCTGCCTCATCTTGTATACCAATCTAGTTGGTATCTTCACTCCAGTGAGTAAAGTAGTAAGAGTATCATGCAGGTGATCTCTGCAACTGTGTGATGGGAAAGCACCATGCTCTGGCTGACGCCGCTTCCCCTGCGCAGGCCATGATGGAGACGGTGAACAACCTGCTCCAGCCTCATGCCCGGGCCGCGTGGAATGACCTGACCATCAGCGACCAGCTGCGAGCCGCCACCATGCTCCTGGACACAGTGGAGGAAGGGGCCTTTGTGCTGGCCGACAACCTGCTGAAGACCGACATCGTGCAGGAGAACACCGAAAACATACGTGAGTATGGACACGACACAGTGTGTTCCAGTGTTCCAATTCAGTCAACTCAGGAAATGAATTGGAATTCAGTTAATTCATTGAAAAGTCCTCATAGAACAATGGACTAAAGATGGGTTTTTGCTCTTTGCCTAGTTGTTAGTCAATTGTCATTTTCTACTCAGCATTGGATGTACTGTACCTTACTTTGTCTATCAAATGCAAAATGACGACATGCATCAAAAAGGTAAAGGCATAAATGGTTGTAAATATGTGTATGTCATTTTATGGAATTGAAGCTTGTTCCCCACATCTCTCCTCAGCACAATTATCATTAACAATCATAATATGATTGCTTTGGGCAGTCAGGAAAATATGTTTGGATCCATTTAATAAAGGAGTACCCATAACTCGTTATGATTTGTGATTATCTATGCTGTGTATACAGTGGGTGTAATTAAGAAAAAGCTTCAGAGTTGTCTTCAGAGTATTTTGCGTTTATCAGTGGCAAGAAATCCCAATTAAGTATGGTACATTTTGATTCCATGAATCAAGAAAGTAAAATGTAAAAAATGCCAAAGGGGTTAATACTTTTTTACCAACTGTAGTTGTAATTTTTGTAAGAGCTTTTACACTCATGTTGGTTTTGTGTACAATTGTATGTACTATATGTGTACTAGGGGAGTATTTTCTATGGATATGCACATCCAAACACAAGTAGTTAAGGAGTGATTAGATGTATTTCTTGTAACATATTTCTGTATGAAAATGAGGAGTTCTAATGTTTAGCTCTAGTTAACATCTCCATCAGCCTTTGTACAGTCAATCAAAAAGGCAGTGATTACATTTGTAGGCAGGATTCAAAGCAGATGCAGTTCAAAATGTTACTCAGAGCTGTTGATGGAAGTTTATGTTTAATAAATGTATGTATGGTTGAATTTGAATGAATATTTTTTTGTTTGTTGGTTATACCGTGCAAAGCATGAAAGAGATTTTCTCTTTAATGTTTTAGTTTGTGCAGTGCAGTGGTAGCTAGCTAAAAAAAATAAACTGCATGATAGCTAGCCTAGTTGTCTGTTGTAATTGGAGTGTTGATTGTTAACATAATTGAAAATTCCAAGTCTGTCACAGAAAAATTTGCTTGGTGTAAGAATTTGCCAAATTGTATCATTTGTAATTGAATAATTCAATATATTCATGTATGAGACATATAATATCCTTATATTGTAAATAATTAATGTATGAATACAACACTATATATACAGTATATATATATATATAATATATTTTCAAATTAATATGTTTTCTCTTTGCACTATACCTTTATATATTTATACTACACTTCCTTACTCTTCTGGAATCTGGTGCTGACAGGCCACTAAATTGTTTGCTGCTGTCCTTGGTTAAACTCCCAGCCTTACTGACATCATTCATTTTTATCAGTGTTCTGTAGCTCAGTTTTGAGTAGACCCTTTCCGGTTACTGCATATTTGGTGCTATATAGCTAGTCATGAAAAACATATTTAGTTGTACCAGTCACTATCGTACTGAAACGATGGCCAACAAGCCTACAATTCAACATAGATTGCATCTCTGTTAACCTATATGTTTCATATTTTGAAGTTTCATTGCCAGTCCTTTTTTTATGTTACTAAACCGATTTAGATGCTCACTCATGCAAATATCACTGCACCCAAGTGCAAACAGAATTATGAGAATGAATAAGGCTTTCTCTGCACTTTAAAAATATGAAATGGATTACAGATGGAATATGCAACTCATTCACTTCTTCAGATGATTTACACACACACACACACACACACACACATAATCCAATATATGCATATGGGTGTGTGTAACTCATAAATAACGCATCCATGTAATGTACTGCCTGGGGCACAGGCTGTGTGAGATACTTTGGTATTGTGTTGCATGGAGGCTCTCTCTGCATCAACCGTCCCCTGTGGGTGGTCACCTGGCAATTTACAAAACTATTTTCAAGCGCTTCACCAATCCACAGACTGATACTTCTTGTCACCAGACTCAGTTCAGACCCTGTGTGGCAAGTTGCTAATCCTATTGCTGGCAAACCTGAGCGGGGCTGGAGTGCGCCAGATGATTTATTCCCATTTAAATAGTTCCTGACATTTAGATGAAAATACATTTTTCTTACTGGCGTCACATTATTTATGGACAACCGATTGGATTTTTGTGTGTGTGTGAAATACTTGCATGTTTCGGACATTTAATTTAGTAAATATTGCACTTTATTTTATTATTACAATTAAGATGGCACCTATGGTTTGTGGCTACTATTGTTATTGAATGGATGACCTGTCAGCAATCAGTTATGTCACTGTACATGATGGAGGAAGCATGATATATGACAACAAAAGAGAAATAAACAAATGATGCAAGTGTGTGTTTGAGCAGTAATGGATAGGGAATTACTGCCAAGAGATATTTGGATATCCACTGAAAAGAAAATGTGATGATGCATTTCCTTTTGCAAAGATACTTTCTTAAGTATTTTTTTTTTTTGGTAGGGAGTAGGGGGTAGGGGTGGGGGTTGGGGTAAAGGTTACCATGGTAACGTTAATGCAGGTCCATGCTACTGGAACAATGGACCCAATGCACAGAGTTAATAAAGTGGATTTTATTGTATCTGGCATTCAATTTATCCTGGCATTAAAAGATTCAGGCCCAGTTCACATGCATCTTGTTAGAAAAATAGGTATTCATGGCAAATGCCTTCAAGCCTTTATTTTCCATCCTTCATTTTTATATATTTATTTTATTTTTTTATTTTCTTACCGCACCAGCCAGGTTAATCATGCATCGCTGACATTTTTACCATCCCTTTAGTTCTGCTTGCTCCGTTTGGTTTGCGGTGTGATAGGGTTTGTTTATCACAGAACTCCCAAGTGGAACACTGCCTGTTTGCACTACAGTTCTCTAAAATAGGGTTGCCCGCAATAACCTTTGATGGATTCTCGTAAGCAGAGGGCTTTTTTCTGTGGAACCCGAGCTCATTATATTTGGGTGTGTGGGTTCCACTTATTTTCAAATGTATAATTGTATGTATATCCAATCAATGGGCACAAGCATGAAACTGCAAACAGAACATATTTTTTGCGCATTGTTTACATTTATTTTCATCTTCAGACGGCCAAAAATATACCTCTCTTGCTCAATCCGGTTTTGCCTCTGTTTTGTGCACAGAAATTCTTGCCTTACAGCTAATCTTATTTATGAACAGATTTCTCCCGATTATCCTGTTATTTAAACCAGCCTCAAATGTGCCTGCAGGCAGTGCAACATCTTTCTGCTAAAAGCCAGTCTCAAAGCTTTTCAATGGCTCGAGCATCAAGATAAAGACTAAATATATGCTTCTGACTAAGGCTTCTCTGGCACCGAATATGGAATTGTCAGTTATCATAGGAAATGTAAGTAAAGCACCATTGTCTTATTTGTTTTACAGAATTAAATGATGGAACATAAATTACAGCTTGTAAGCCATGCAGTCAGGTGGAACATCATCAGTCTGAAGCAGAATTATAATTAATGCCATTTTTTTTCAAGACTGTCTACTGTACAGGCTACTTCATTTTAGGTTAACCACAGTGTGAAAATGATTCCGTTTTTTTTTCTGTATTTATTTTTGAAGAAAGTGAAACTTAGCTGTAAATTAACTACATGCCTCTGTAGAGAAAGAACAAAGGAAAAAAGTCAGAGGTAAAATTCTCTACCGAGGCTCGCGTTATGGATTAAAACAGGTCTGAGCAATGGGTCCACATGCCTCGCGATCCACTTTAAAGCAGTTGTGGTGAGGCTATCGTATCTAACCATGCTGTTAGAGCCTCAGTCCTTTCAGCACTTTTAAGCCTCACAGCCCGTTTTTTCTTTCTTCTTTTACTGCAGCCTTTAATTATCAAACTGGCTCTTTCCACAAATGCAGCAACTGTGGCGCCCCAGCTGCAAACCTGCCTCCAACATGATTCGCTTCTGTGGCCGCCTCATCTCACTTTTGTACGAAAGGGACAGGTTATATAAAAGTGAGGGTTCGAATTATTGGGGAAAATATGACTTAAACGGTTTATATAACCGAGCTTGCTCGCGCACTCTGAATTTGATAAAGGAGAAAGGAAAAGCTGTGAGAAAAGCTGCTAGCAGCCAGTGTTTGGATATGAGTGGACTGCATGATAGCACTGTTTTTTTTTTTAAGGGTTTTAGAGTAGGCTATGTGCTTAATCTTGTGCATTTGAGTTGAAACCCCCTTTTGTTGAAGATCCTTGTTGAAGTTATTCAATTGTAAATGGTTTTAATATTGTATATCGTCTTGGGGTTTCCAGAAAACAGCAAAGAAATATAAATATGGCAGGGAATATGTTGGGAATATAATGAGTTTGTTTTTAACTTGTTTATCTGTAACTGGCATAGTTTCTTTATACAATAAAGCTCATGGATGCCCAAAGTTATATGCTAAGATCTAAGGATGACCACATGGAAACACTCTATTTGCTGTCTGTTTCCAAATATGTGTGGCGACACTATAAAAGTGGTAATTTTCTGTTATTTTCTTACATGGAGAAAATAAATTCTTCTGATCTATATTCAGAGCTGGAAGTGGCCAGGCTGAGCACGGACGGAAACCTGGCTGACCTCAGATTTCCTCAAAGTGGCGGACACGGAAACTCCATCCAGCTCTCTGGGAACACCTTGAAGCAGCACGGGAGGAACGGTGTGTGTCACAACACGTCTGTTTGTCTAATTAAGCTTTAACGCAGTCTGGATGCAGCTTCACAAAACAGCAGGAGATTAGAAAAACAATTAGAGAAACATGTTTATTTGTGTTACTTTTATGATTTCTCTTTTACATAACTGGGTGAAAATTGTGTTTTCGAGTGTTTTTTTCGTTTAATTTGTTGATGCAAACAGAGCAGACTCCAGATGCGTTTGGATCATGCGGAGTGGCGGTGAAGCGATTCTCCAAACAGCGCATGTCCAGGAACGCGCATTTATAAATGAACGTGACTGAATTGCTGTATGTGCTTCCCTCCGTCCCTGGGAGGTACTTCAGATGCATTCCACAAACTGCTTCCTATTCATCCAGAGCAGGGAATCCAGCCCCAGCAGGGGTTCTCTTTCCTATCAATGTTCTGAAGACAATGCACAGAACAAATGTAGTAAACGTTGCTTTTTGTAAGAGCTGATGATGAAGTGACAAAGACATTTCGACGAGGCAGCCTTAAATGTGCAACTTCTTGTGTGTTTGAAGTTGAATTCTGTCCGGAGGCTGAAATAAATGCCATGTGGAAGCCTCCATCTCTCACAGCTCATTTAACTCTTGAGAAGTCAATATTTAAAGTGCTCTTGCAAACACACCCTATCAAAGTGTAGATGACTCCTGTTATTGGTTTATTTGTGTTTTTCCTTCTACAATCATTGCCCGGCCCCCCCACAAAACAAATGTTCATAAGTCTGTTCCCCAAATATTCTTGAGCAGAGGTTACATGCATATGGACAATAATATATGCAGACACAGAGTCAAATATTGTTATGATGTGTGTGTCAAAACATTGCTGTAAAAAAACAAATGTAGTCGCAATATGTTCAGTTCACTCCCATATGCATTTGATCTTTAAAACTATATGGAATTATAATACTTCAATTGGTTTATCTTTGCCCGCAGGAGAGATCCGGATGGCCTTTGTTTTGTACAAACACCTGGGAGCCTACCTGTCCACTGAGAATGCCAGCATGAAGCTGGGAACTGAGGCCATGTCTACCAACTACTCTGTTATTGTCAATTCAGCTGTCATCACCGCTGCTATCAACAAGGAGAGCAACAAAGTCTACCTGACAGATCCTGTCATCTTCACACTCAAGCACCTACAGGTACAGGGGAGTATAATCTCATTCGCGTACATTGCGCTGAAATGGGGAAAGCCCTGGGTGTGCAGTGCAGTCGCCGTTAGAGACGGATAGATAGAGATCGGCTCCCAGTTTCCACCGCAAGAGCCAAGATTCATACGCTTACGCACGAGGTAATTGAATATACAAGCTAATTTAATGTAAATATACCTAGGGAATTCTTGTGAACAAATATGTAGGTGTGCGCCGTATAACCTAGACGGTGACACGCATATCAAATGCGTAAGAGGTCTCTTGAGGCCAGTGAGTCAGAGACGGAGCATTAAGTCTCTCCGGCTGCATTATCTACCTTGTGCATGTCTCGGTCAAAACATCCTGGTTTGTCTCGGAACTGTGCCTGGAGGTGTTATTAGGCTGGTTGAAAGGCCTTGCGCACTGCAGATGCTGTGTGGGAGGAACCTCAAAGAGGAAACGAGAGATAGCTTATGGCTTTCAAAATGAAATGGGAAGTGTCAGTCACTGGGTCAGCACTGTTATTATGGTCCAGAAGCCTGAAATGTATTACCTATTGAAAGCCATCAGTGAACGTTTTATGTCAAATTTTAAGAAACCGCCCAAGACATTTTTTGGTACTTTTTCTTTTCATTCGTTTTTTTTACCATTTTCACCAATCCAATTGTATTTGTTTATTTTATTTATCTTGTTTAATCTTGTATTTCATTTTCATTCATTAT
Source organism: Aldrovandia affinis (assembly GCA_029706075.1). NCBI lineage: Eukaryota > Metazoa > Chordata > Actinopteri > Notacanthiformes > Halosauridae > Aldrovandia > Aldrovandia affinis. Next base: position 5,804,091 of record JAINUG010000006.1, read on the forward strand.
TTTACTTCCCTTTACGTTTCTTGCTTTATTGATGTCTCATTCTGTTTTATTTGCTGACTCTCTTAACACGTAATGCTTTTATTGATGTTTTTATCGTTTTGTTTGCTTACTCTTAACATTCCTGTTTTTATATCTTGTTTTATTTTACCCGTGAAGCACTTTGAGCTGTGTTGCAATGCATGAAAGGTGCTATATAAGTAAAGCTTATTATTATATTATTAATATTACTACAGCGAACCTGCCCTTATCTCAATCCAGGGTCTGCAAATGGCTTTCCACAATACTTTTGGTAATATTCATGAGTGATGGTATTCTTAACCTTCTACATAAATTAATTGATGCCAATGACTGGTCCGTATGTGATGCTGTGCTGTAGTTCCTTCAATTAATTTTATATAAACTCTGGATTACAGATTGCAGTGCTCTTTGCATACTCGATTTGGGATTATAGGACTTTATGTGCTATAAAAAACATCCGTACAAACACACCTGATGCCATTCACATAATTTACATGTTGATATCAATGTGATTATTTTTTTATTTTTTTATTGTATTTTTTTGGCGAGGGATGGGGCGGGCTCCTCTCTCAAGCCATTTTAGAGAAGTGCAGATTTTAGGTCCTTTTTCATATGTACCAGTCCTGTAAAACTATTTTGTTCCTTTATCCTAGAAAGTAGATCACAGGGTAACATCCTCCTAGAATTAATTCGTGTTGTCCTTTTACCCTCATTATTTTTATCTACTTTGGCATGTGCTTGACGCATTAGGGGTTATTCATTAAAGATACCATCACTGTTTCTGTGGTGATATAAAAATTCAAATTAAATGATAAATATACCACCCGCTTATTTGTGGGCTAAGGTCAGTGAGACAGTACCCTTGTTTCCCAAATCAGTGTGAAAGTGTATTATTTTTATCATAAAGTGGCAAGTTACACAATAGGATAGGATTTCAGTAAAAAATGCATCATGATTTGAGAAATTGATAAACTAGCACTTAGCCACATAAGTATTTGTATAAATTGGGTTTTAATTATGCAATTAGGATAGGTCTTGCTTTCTTTTTTCTAGTAATAGTATATATGTGTGTGACCGCATACCTTTGGCCACTGCATAACATTTGCTTTACTGTTACTCATTGTTTTACTTTGTATTCTATGTTCATGCCCTTATTTGTCACTGCTTTTATGATAAACACATATGTATGTACTGTGACTGGATGGCCCAGTGAATCTGGATAAGAGCAACTGCTAAACGAATAAATGAAATTATAATACGAGTAAGGCAACTATAAGCTCACACTGGGGCAGTGATCATTCAGATGACACCTTTATTATTGCTAAAACTACAGTCGCATGGATTTTGTAGGGTGGAGGGCTGCAAGTGGCAGATTGTATGAATTACTGCCCTTGTGCCTGTACAGTAAACAAGATGAAGAACTACTGGGAAATGCAACAAAACAGAGGGGTGATACTCACAGATACTACATTATAATCAGCTGAGAATGGCTGTAGAGGGGAGCCCAGCTTAACTCGAGTGCTTTTCTAGAGTTATTAGGTTTTCATTTTTACATTAGGAAGCAGGTGAGGTCAGGGGATTTTTCAGAAATTTGCCTATCATTCACACTTAAATCTCACAAGCTCTCCCAATAGGTTCTACATCTACGCATAGTTCAGAGTTTGTTATTTTCCGATGCAGTATTAATTGTGTTTCCTTCAACAATGAATGTTTGTTTATTTACTTAACCTGAGCATCCCCCCCTCAGCAATCAGAAGAAAATTTCAACCCAAACTGCTCCTTCTGGAGTTACTCGAAACGGACGATGATGGGATATTGGTCAACTCAAGACTGCCGGTTGCTGGGCACCAACAGGACACACACCACCTGCTCCTGCACACACCTCACCAATTTCGCTGTTCTAATGGCCCATGTGGAGGTCAAGGTGAGCTCATTTCCTTTTTACAATAGTCACGGTTGACTTCCCCATAATGAATGCTCATGTTCATTAACCACTGGTAGCTTTCTTTAAATGATGAAGGACCCGTGTATAACAGAACAGACCTTGTGGCAGCTGTTGGCCTATATACCATAGCTATAGGGCACTACAGCATCTAGGCCTAAGTTAAATATCCTCCTTGTCCTTTTGATTGTGCCATACTTGCATCCTTTCTTTGTTCATCTTTATGGTACTGTCGTGTTTCTGCACGCTGTGCTTGTTGGTGATATTTCAAACAGTGATTAAAGTTGTGAGAGATGTCTTTCTGGTCTATAGAACTCTTGCTGCAGGAATATTGATGGCATTGTTAGGCAGATTTCTGCGAAAATGTGTCTGAGATGAATAGCTCCCCTTTAGAAGTCCAGATGAGATGAGAAACTCCATGAAATGTTGGTGATTGTGGAATGTTTTGGTTTGGTGGAGTATATATTCATATGAATACAAGTCCCTGGGCACCCGTAGTGGTCCACTGGGTAGGAGGACATTCAGTGTTGTGGGCTATAAAAATGGGATTTGTATGTGCATCTGAAGTGAAACGAATGCCCGACACAAAGACATTGAATAGGCCATGCAATGTGAAAAAATAATAATAATTTTTAGATTGTGTCCTGTACCTGTCCTACAATGAAATATCACCAAAGTTTCTTCAACAATTCCTATGAATACTTGATAAAGTGAAAATGGATGAATTCATTACATTAATTTAGAAGCAGAGAATATGAATCCATCACCATTTATGTATCCTGCGATGACTGGGAGGCACAAAGAATTGAGCAGGCCTGCTGGTAGAGTGCTCTGAAACAGAATTCAGATGCAGTTCATCTTTGTTTTCCAGTGAAGGATAGCAAACCTGACCTCTGACTCTCATACAGTCCTGTTTTCCTAAATGTTTTGTGTAAATTGTTATTAAATGCTTTTCTCCATCCATACAAGGTCAGCCATTCAGTAGCACTCTGTAAGAGGTAGAATGCTTCCATGTCTTATCATTGGAAAATGACATCCCCAGTGTGTTTGTGGAAAATATTAGACATGAAAAACAATTCACTGAAAGCCACACTTCTTTTAAAAGTACAATTTACATATTCCGGTCCCTGGGTGTGCGAGAACTATTGTGTCTCGGAAACGATATTTGTATCGCTGCATCACCCTGCTGGGTGCTTTATTGCCTTTCAGATTTCTGAAAATAACATTTGACAGTGCGACAGAAAATAATAGATGTAAGAATTGCCACATGAAAGAATAGCTCTGGCTTTGTGCCGCGCGGTGAGTGGAGAGCCGTTGTCATTGCCGAATCTCCCCGGAGAGCAGAGCTCAGGCCTTTACCCGGTGACAGACAGTTAGATTACCGTGTCACAGGGAGTTTGAGGGCCTTGGTGACGCGTAGGCCTGGCAGCGGGGAACCAGGACTCTATAATGCCTGTCCCAGTTGGCTCATGTCCACGCACTAGTGCTGCCTCTGCAAGATCCCCGAGACCCGCAGTGTGGCTGAGGTTACTGTAAGTGAGCAGGAGACACTGTTCATCATGCTGCTATTTGGCTTAGGAAGCAGTTAGTTTTTCTGTAGTGAGCCAGTGCTGAATGGAGCCCAGATGAACAATACGCAACAGTGGGGCCATAGAGAGTGAAAAGTTGACTGAAAGGAGAGCTTTATGAAAGTCCCCTCTGAGTCACCACTTTTTATAAGCCAAGGGCAGCTGGTATTTTATTCGGCAAAATCAACAGCAGTAATACTCCAAAAGAGGACATTAGTCACAGACTGCAGCGAGTGAATAAGGAGAACTTTGCAAAATGGAGGCAGCATATATTTTGAAAAAGGGGTTTTAGATAAACACAAAGGGACACACACATTGCCTCTCTCTGTCTCTCTCTCTCTCTCTCTCTCTCTCTCTCTCTCTCTCTCTCTCTCTCTCTCTGTCTCTCTCTCTCACACACACGCACATACAGCTTTCTTTTGAAAATACACTCAACTTTTTGGTAAGCTGCTCAGGGTAAAAGGGTATCTTCAGATGACTGAGAGATCCCATTTGTTACGGTGGGTATAAAAATACCCATGCTGCACTTAATGTTGGGGTCAATGATTGCTGTCGATTTTCGACATTTACCCTTCCTCTCACAGATGGTTTGAAAAAATATTAAATTGTAGGATACACTTAAAGTATTTTTTGGCAGAGTGTGTCCACTTGACGTCAGTAGCTTGGTTGAAGTAAGGAAAAGTATGAAAACTGAATTGCTACCATGTTTTATGAGCTATTATGCACAGGATCTCAGAAAATACATACTCCTCGAAGCAGACCTCTCTCAGATCGATTCTGCATGTGCTATGAAACCATATAAACTTAGGAAAAGGCTGAAGTCAAATGCTAGACTAGATGTATTCATTTGCATGGAAAACGTATTGGTTTGAACCCAGTGGGTCAACTAACATTCTGTTGCAGTAAATTGTTTAATATTCAGCAAATCAAACCCAACGTAGAAAATTATGCGTGAGTCCATGCATGGAAAATGATGCATGAGTCCATGCATTGTGGTTGCAGTATTACACTGCATGCATTTAATATTGAAATGTGGCCTTCAACTGGCACATAAAGATTTCAGGAGCCAGAACCATAAGGTGGCCATATCATCTTGTATAATCTGTATACTGTATAATCATCATTGACTTCATCCCGTGTCCTCAGGCACTCTCTCTCTTCGGAATTAATTACCACTGCCACTTAATTCTTACACTTTCATTTTATTAATTCCATAAATGAACTTGAACCTTTTGTCTCCACCAGTAAAGAATCATTAAAGCCTTCAGAAATTTCAAACATGCGGCACATTATTATATAATGTGGATGGTACAGTTGTTAAATGTTAATTGGTTGATAATCAAAGCTGCATTTGCTTTACCTTCATTTTGCTCATATTGCATGGATTTCTAACTTATAGACCTAAGGTATGAGTTGGGTTATAACACTGTTACGAATATGAATAGCAAGAACACAATTTGATTTCCAATAGGGAATATTCTATGTGTGAGCATTAATTATATTTGATTCTTTCTTCACCAGAGTACAGAATTGCATTTAAACATCAATGTATATCATATGTATTTGTTCTACTATTAAACAATAAAAGGCTTTTTCATCATGTCTATCATATGAATATTACAGTTCCCACCTACCAAATGGAGCTCAGACAGAGCTCAGACAATTTGATCTCAGCATTGGTTGCGCATTTCCCATCTGATGAAATGACATAATTGAAATTAATTGACATTAAAATAACTCATTAAGAACTAACAAATGAAAATGGATATACAATGAATTTACTTGCGATTACATGAAGGACTTTGCACAGTTGTTTAGCAAAATGTATTTTGTGCATCTGCATGCATCTATTGCTTTAGAAATATATTAGTTGGAAAATAAACCTTGAATCCTGCTTCACATGCTAAAACACTGCAAAATCATGTGTATAGAAATGCTATGCCTATCAATGATTATACACAGGAAGCTTACCATGTTCTCTAACACAGCAGACTTGTGTGTATGCCTCAGAAATCAACACTAATGCATGACACCTCTGCCATGAGTATCAGTTTCATAACTCCCCCAGAGGGATGGTTATCTCTTCTTTTATGTTTGCCTCACCAATAAATGTCACTTCATTAGTTCATGACATTACCCATGTAGCACTGTTTCATGACACTATACATGTCCCTGATGACTCACTGATATCCCTCTGACCGTGTGATTATGGGCAGCTTTTCAGTGCAAAAGCTAAGTTCAATACCTGATTATGCAAGAGGGCTACTGCCTCCAAATGTGACACGCTGATTTAATATCTATATATTGAGTATCACTTGCAGGAAGATATAGATTACTCAGTTGATTGAGGCATTTGTTAATCAAACAAAATAAATGAAAACGCGGTGATAGCAACAATTTGTTTACAGGTAATATTTCAGTCTCCTCTATTTCCCGCTCAAAAGCCACCACAGATATATGTCTGGGGGCTAGACAAAATAACGGAAACACTAAACAGTACATTAATATTTATTAACTTGTTGGACCATCCTTTGCCTTCAGAACAGCTTACATTCTTTGTGGAATTCTGTTATACATGTTTTGAACTGTTGCTAGTGGGATATTGTACCATTCTTCAAGAAGGAATGTGTATAATACTGTATATTGGCATATACATTTTACATTTTAAGCCTTTAGCAGACGCTCTTCTCCAGAGCGACCTACAAGATGTGCATTAATACATGGTAGGAACAATCACAGTTCGCGCAAGAGATCAATGCAGTAATACAGCGATAGACATCATTGCAGGCAGCTGCGTACCATACTTGTAACACTGGGAAGGAAAAGGTTAGTAATTATTATTATTTTTTTTTTTTTAAATGAGGAGTAAGCAGGGATAAATAGTGTTGAGCAAGTAGGCAGTGGTGATGACAATTAGCTAGATGTACAGAATTCAGTGGTAGTGAAGTCTGAAAAGGTGGGTTTTGAGTCTCTTGCGGAAGATTGCAAGTGATTCCACGGTCCTGACCGATTGTGGTCGTTCCACCACCGAAGGGTCAGGACAGAGAAGAGACGAGACCGCAAGGAGCAGCTACCAGGCGCCCGGAGGGATGGGACAGTCAGTTTGCCAGAGGAGGCGGAGCGGAGGTGTCTGGCTGGGGTGTAGGGAGTGATGAGTGACTGGAGGTATGGGGGGTACCTCTAGCCACTTGAAAAGCAAGCACCAGTGATTTAAATCTGATGCATACTGCGATGGGGAGCCAGTGCAGAGAGGAGAATGGAGGGGTGATGTGGGTGAACTTCGGCTGATTGAACACCAGACGTGATTCTGAACTAGTTGCAGTGGCTTGATGGCACAGGCCGGCAGGCCTGCCAGTAAGGAATTGCAGTAGTCCAGACATGAGATCACCAGGGCCTGGACCAGGAGTTGTGTGGCCTCTTGGGTGAGGAATGGTCGGATCATCCGGATGTTGTGGAGGGAGAATCGGTAGGTCCGAGTGCTCGCTGCAATGTGGCCCGAGAAGCACAGCTGGTTGTCCAGGGTCACTCCAAGACTCCTGGCAGACTGAGACACTATGGAGCCTTCCACGGTGATTGAAGCATCAATCATCTGGGAGCCCTTTGCTGGGAGGAAGAGCAGCTCTGTCTTCCCCAGGTTCAGCTTCAGGTGGTGGGTGGACATCTAGGATATATATTGATATATGGAGCCCAGCCATGTTTTAAATTGCGAGTATCAACTTATGCCCTTTCCACGCTTTAGGCTACCCTAGCTAGCTAGGTAGAAAATCAGGTAGCTAGGAAACCAACCTGAAAAGGTTCATTATGGCATACACTACCGGTCAAACGTTTTAGAACACCCCCATTTTCCAGTTTTTACTGAAATTTAAGCAGTTCAAGTCCAGTGAATAACCTGAAATGGTACAAATGTAAGCGGTAAACTGCCAGAGGTTTAAAAGAGAAAGTTTAGGTTACCAAAAGCTGAAAAATAATGTACATTTTTAGGCAGTGAGTACTTTCCTACACTATCAAAAGGCACTTGGACTACATGTCAGTAGAAAGTGAACTGCCAGAAACTAGCAAGCAAGCAAACTAGCAAGTAGCCGCTTATTTTAATGAAATGCTATGTAGCTGTATAACTAGGTACCTAGCTGTATGAATGAAGCAAAGCTACCTAGTTGTATAAATGAAGCAGGGCAGACATGGATTTCTAGATGGCTTCATTAAGGTGTTATTGGTTATATGAATGTAGTCCAGGGTTTTATGGCCTACCTCGTAGCCACGCTAGCTATTTGACCCATGAAACAATATGATACAGGTTATGCATCTCAAAAATTGATAGTATTACATTTTGTATAGTATTAGATAGCAAGCTACATCCCACAGAAAGCAATATGGTGTCTGTCCAGTTTTTTGGATTAGATTTTTTCCCCCTTGTTCTATTGGCTGAAATGGCTCATATGTCTCAAATAATGATGTCACCTACTGTGTGGCCGGCAGTTGGCAACTATGAACAGATGGCATTGTTGGTTTAACTAGATCCGAACAGATGATGTTATTGATTGAAGTAGATATTGACCAATGGAGAGAATTAATTTAGGGCATGGAGAATTTTTGATGATGTAATCAGCAGGAAAATTAAGAATAAGAAGAAAATGAAGAAATGCAAAATAGCATAAAGCTTGTGGCCATGTGAGGTTGTATCTCAATTCGGTGTGTTTACATGAGGTGAGAGGGTACATAAATTAATGTTTGTAAGGACAGAGCTGTTGTAGGAGACTCAAAAAAGTGCCAAACTCTCACCGCTGTATAGGCCCCACTAGCCCATAACTTGGAAGATGGAATACCTGCCATCCCAATTTCATGTAAAGTAACTCTTACTTCAAAGTACATTTCAAAAACAAGGCTGTTTGATTAATCTTGTGAGTGAATGTAAGGCAGGTGGAACGAATGCATAAGTTGCAGAACAACAGTTTTGAGTAAAATCAACAATAGAAAAAGAAATGCAACAAAAGAAAAACCATCGAAACAAACAAAGAACAAAATGGCTAACATGCAGTATTCATCAAAACATACGACCCTGGAAGTAACAGGACCTTCCTAATCCTCAAGGGATGTCTTCACGACAATGGGACGCCATCTGCTGCACCAGTTTAGCAATTTCCGATTAGCAGCAATTTTGATGTAATCTGGCCCATCATTTAAATGGGGCCAATTGACACTCAACCAGTGATTCAAATTGGAAAATTAGGGGCTATCACCTTTGGTTTTGAACGAATGCTGTTGGACACGTGGCCTTGTAGTTGAGTCTATTTTTGGACAGAGGTGAAACTTGGGCAGAGCTGAGAATGATTGCCGCCTTCTCTAAAGACGCACTGACCATTACTTAGAGAGGAGGAGCCGTGTCATGTGAAGATGGCAGGGGTTGTATTGAGCAACCAGTAAGTGGCACCATTCCCTTTGGACCAGAAAATATAAATCAATGCACCTTTCAGAATGACAGAGGAGTATGCACTGTCCTATATTTCAGTGTCCTGTAGAGCTATAAAGTTACATTTCCAATGCAACTGCTCATAAAGGTTTTCCCAAGCACCACTAAAGCCAGTCTCATTGATATATAAAGGTTTTTTGTATCATATAGAGATATACATTTACATCTCATGCCGGGACTATATGCACAATATTTTATGATTTACCGTAATGTTGGAGGCAAGCTACGCTAGTTTCTCAGAGGCTTTGAGAACACGCCTAGATCTTTAAATGTGATGAATTCGATGGGGCCCATGATGCATGTGTTGTCTCATGTGCTGTTTCTCATGTCAAGCTGGCCATAAATCCTCATACAATAGCTCCTAGAGAGAGAGAGAGAGAGAGAGAGAGAGAGAGAGAGAGAGAGGTGCTGAAGAGTCCATACTATACAATCGTATAGTGTCACTTGTCACCAAGGCAGTTATTTCCCTCCCCTGATTTTTTACAATTTTGTACAATTTTTTTTTATTGAGATCTGTAGCCGATCTATACATTTTAATTTGGTGACATTCTGCTGACATCACTGAAAATTCATAAGCTGATATGGTTTTGCATTATAGAAGCATAGAGCACATTTCCTTTCAGATTTACAGATTTAATATATTCAGGATGCAAAGCAGGGGCCACTGTTTACCTGTTTACCCTGCATATTCCCTGGGTGGTTATTTTGTATGTTATATTTTCCATCATACAGCTTGATTGGAATAGTCAGGGTCATGTATTTGAATACATAGCTCATGTGTAACCTGGGAGCCATCTAGTTGTCTTCTAACTCAGATGCCTGAAGATTGCAACTATGTATTATGCATAATGCAGTACTGTGCTAATTAAATTCAATTTCTGAGGACATTGGTGCAATAAGAAATGTATCTGTGGGTGTATGCATCCTTCCATGTGTATATGTGTGTGTGTGTGTGTGTATGTGTGTTTAAAAGTAGGGAAAAATTGAATGTGGGCAAGTATGGTATGTCCCTCTACAACTTGTAGCCCATGCCCTAAAGACACAGAAAGTGAATTTGACTTGAAACTAAATTAAGTCTGCAGCTTTGGGAAGCAGTGTGACTACTCCCTCTGCTGAGACTTGTCAAAAAAAGGAGAACCTGAGTAAAGACACAAAGCTTTTTAGTCCACAGCAGAATAGCTCAGGGCAAGAAATCTGTGACTTTAAAGGGGTCATGGTTGGTGGTGCCTTGGCAATCACCTTCCCCTAGAACAGAGGAGTCGCTCAGCAGTAAATCCATCACCGGGATGAAAACGCAAACCTGGCTGGAGGTAAGGTGGTGATGGATTGAGCCAACAAACATGTGCAAGCTACTGTAACACACCAACAAATTTGCTACAGTGATCCATGCATGTCATGCATGCCCTTTGGAGCAGGAGACACACAGGGGGGGCATTAGGGGAGGTGGCGCGTTGGTGGCCTCTTATACGCATTGCCTCATCAGCCACAGATCAGAGAAGCCCATCCTTCAGCAGAAGTTAGGTGTGACTTTATTGCAAGCCTTAATGAGCAGCATCTGCTACTAACTTCACAGGTATTTGTTGGCTCTGAGCGCCTATTAAGTAGTCTGCATATCACTTCATAGAGATTTTGTTCAGTGTATTGCACATAAAACACAAGATGGTGTTACCTCCCACCTTATGTGTAAAGCAGATTCTGCTGACTGTGTGTTCAAAGTTTGATTTAGAGCCCTAGAGCAGGATCTGTTGAAAATGTGTATACCTGCTGGCTTTAAAGTAAATAAGTATGATGTGGATTGCATGGACAATGCCAAAATTTGCTGACGCTAAAGTGATACATATGAGACTATTTGTGTAGGCAGAGTTGTAGGTGCAGTAATCAAATGTAGAACAACGAGGCTCTAAAATGGAATCTGCAATGCATGCGCAATGAGCTCACTGTGGCGTGATTTGTTGCCATTGTGTTATGAGACAAGATAAAAGCATGAAGGAAATGAATGCACTTGTTTAAAACTCACCAAAAAAGATGCAGGTCTCTCACTTTGTAATTTTTAAATGCACATGTTCTGCAGTTGATGACGTGCTACGTGATCTCTTTGTGCCTTGAGTGCTGGTTCCTCCCAAGTGCTCCTCAATCCTGCAGGGACATCAGTCAGTCAGTTAACAGGCAGATACTCTGCTTTTGTCAAAACAAGAGGGAGGCTGTGGAGGATTTCCATTGGGAAATGATCTGAATCAGAAGACGCCTCAAGTATTTGGGTCCAGTAATTATCGAATGTTAATAATGTATGGAGTTTTGTCTCAAATGCCAGATTTTCAAAAGAAAAGTCTTAGTATCTTTTTTTTAACTTGCATTTGCACTATTTTCCCAAGATATTCAGATTTTAATGGACCCATGAGTGTAGCATGCCATATGTCTAGGTAGTTACATTTAAAGCAGAGTTTCCCAGACTTCTGCAACATGATGCTCGTTCAGATGTTGCATTACTGTGTTCACAGCCCACTATGTGACTGGCTCTCATGGAAAAAAATAAACACTGAATTCCAGTTCTGAAATGTCAGAAAATGTTCTGAAATTTCTGTTCCGAAGGTTACATTATATGGAATCAATAGACTTCCTGTCCTCTGTATAGATTCTCAATACATCATAAGGCTCCATGATACCTATGGTTTTGTTAAAAAAATGATCTTTAAGCCTATGGCAAAGAGCCCAGATAAAATATATGCTTCTCCACAATGTTACGATGATGAATGATAAAATACAGTAGTTACCATGTCCGCAGATATTTTGGGGAATCTTACAAGCATGTAATGTTTTATTTCCATTGTGCAAGTCCTGTGACATTGCTGTACCTAATGCGGCTTCCTTTATTTTTGGTGTGTAATATTACATTATAAAAGCCCCACTGCAGGTAACTGCCCTTTTCAATCCCACTCACGCTGGGAGGATAGTGGGCTCAGCGAGAGTTTTAATTATTTTTACTTGTCAGTTTTAATGGAGCTTGGTGTACTGTTCATTAAGGTTTGCTATAAATCCGCTTTAATTGCGACTGGAAATGTGCACCGTCTCGGCTCTTGTATACGTACCCATATTTATCTGTGGCTATCAGAAGGTGGAATTGACTGATGGAATGCGTCCCTTTCAAAAACCCAGTTTTAACAACAGACAACACTAATAGCAAATTAACGTTTGCGGCTTGTGGAAGTTTTTTTTTTTTGTCTCAACCGAAGTTCCCACCTGAGCACCCACACATCTTTCATTTGTTTCTGTGTTGAGAAGCACCACCGACTCTCTCTTTTGTCTTCCCGGTTTTGCAGAACACAGACCCCATTCATGACATGCTGCTAGACGTCATCACCTGGGTGGGAATCCTGCTCTCCTTGGTCTGCCTGCTCATCTGCATCTTCACCTTCTGCTTCTTCCGTGGTCTCCAGAGCGACCGGAACACCATCCACAAGAACCTGTGCATCAGCCTCTTCATCGCAGAGTCCCTTTTCCTTGTAGGGATAAACCGTGCGGACCAGCCGGTAAGATTACGTTACAGGCATTTAGCAGATGCTCTTATCAAGAGCGACTTACACGGTTTATATTTTCTTACATACAATCCATTTATACAGCTGGATATTTACTGAAGCAATTTAGGTTAAGTACCTTGCTCAAGTACAAGCACCTTGTACAGCGGTAGTGTACCTGCAACCTTTGCATTACAAGCCCAATTTCCTAACCACTATACCATTATGCTACGCTGCTGCCTACTGACATGGAGTGTAAAGTCTGTTTTGACAAAAGAAGCATCAACCACTGAGTAGAACTGGCCTCCACATTTAGCATGGAAGCGTTAACAGCAGGACCATCCTTCGAAGAAGTTTAATTTTAATACACCATCAGGAGTGTGAGATTTAAAAACCTCTTTAGGGAAGTGCAAAAAACAAAACAACATAATGGATAAAAACACTTCTTAATGAGCCAGACATTGACGACAAAAAAAACAATTCAGTGGACGTTTACATGCATGAATACTATGTTGTGGACAAGATATCAGTTCATATCAATCTGGGATATGCACAGCGTTGTTATATTGTTTTTGCATTCTTTCAGATAAAACATTTTAAACGCAACCCTCCCACTCTCACACACTCTCACACTCTCTCTCTCTCTCTCCCTCTCTCTCTGTCTCTCTCTTCCGGTAAGAACTTTTTGTTACTGTGAGTCTTGCTCATTTTTGGAAAGATAATGAAACTTGAGAATGGAATTTAAATAACTGGTCTGAGCATTGACAGTTAAATAGACTTATGTACACTTCCCATGGCTCTCAATGTATCTGAAGGGCAAGTGCCACAGAATTGGAAATACCTCAAACAATGTGTACCTCTACTTTCTTCGGTTTTATCGCAGTGTCACATGCAGAGTATGGTGGGAGAATGTAATAGTGATTTAATAAGTTTTCTTTAGGGTCCTCGCGTCCCAAGAGCCCCATGAGCATGTTGAATCTCCACAGTAAAGGGCTTCAGTTGGTATTCCGTTAATATTAAGTTAATATGAGTCAATCACTATTTATTTTCAGTGTACAATATATATTTAATTGATTGTGTTTATGTATATTTATTTATATATTTATTTATATATTTATCTCATGGGCTCATCATGGTTTATGTTTTTATGACTTATTCTAGTTATTATAACTACTTTTCACTGATATTTGCCTTAAAGATCAAAGTAAGCAAAGTAGTATCTATAGTAATTGCCTTTTTCTAAAAGTCAACATGCCTTTAAATGTAAATGTTTAATACATTACAAAGTAACTGTTAATGTAAAAGCATATCGGATTACAGCACAAATTAGATTTTGTGTTTGTGTTTTCAAATGAACACTGACAGCACTGTTTGGAGACAGGTCACCAACATGTTAAAATGTCTGCAGAGGTCAGTATTGGTTTACACAAGCGTTGAGTATTGTAACTCAGCCAAATTTAAACTTGGCAAGGGTCAACTGTCAGTTTGTAATGAATATCACATTCCTCCCCAACTGTAAAACAGCCAGTCTACTGTTACAAATCACCTTTGGCTATGTACAGTACAATAAAACAGTCCATTGCACCAGGCCTTGGGTGGCGTAACGGTCAAAGCATTCGCCCAGAATGCAAGTTGCCCACTGCAGCTGCAGTTTGAAACCTGGCTAGGCCAGCACGACTGGCAATTGGCTGACCATCCCAGAGGGAGGGGGGAGGGTGAGCCGGCACAGGCTCGCCGAGAAGAATGAAAGACATCCCTGTACGGGAAAAACTGGCTTGCCTCCGAGGACGAGCAGTGGGCTCGTGGGGGAAGGTAAAGTGAAAGAAATAGAGGGTATAATTGGCTACCAAACTGGGAGAAAAATGTGATCTGTGACAAAAATCTGTGACAAAAAAACTAAAATAAGTTACATTACACCCAATGTCTACCAGCCAAATTAAAAGAAATTAACTGAATATAACAATTCCTCCTGAACTGAAACCCATTTCTACGCACATTGCACAAAAATATAAAAAGATAAGGAGAAATTATCAGAGAATACATGTTCCTCTGCTCATCTGAGTGATGCACAGTATTTATGTGGCCTTTTACTCAAAACTCTCCAATGATTCATATCTCTGCATGATTGTTTTAATAAGTAACCCCACAAAACATGGAAATAGTTACTGGTTCTCTATAAGTCAAATATTGGCTAATTTTAATTTTTTTTGTGCAGTCCATGGGTCTTAAAGCCACTTCCCCCATTTTTTACATCAATGTCATGACTTGGGAATAAATTGCATTTTATATTTTGAGTACAAAATGGGAGTTTTAAAATATGACAGGATAATATGAAAGAGAAAAAATACTGTACAACAGTTGTAATGAGGATAAGAGTGATGAGGAAGAAGATGAGGATGAGGATCATGATGGTTATAAAATAGCTTAAAAATACAAGCAATGACAGACATGAAGAAAGTGAGCTTAAGGACTCGAGTCCACAACAGGTGGGGAACACATTTGCAGTAACAGCGGTTGACAGATATCACTTGGAAGTGCTGCTGGGGGCATTCATTCTCAGTATTTATGCAGATATGGCCCAATTTGCAGCAGATTCTTCCCCAGCAGGGCTGGGCTTCTTCTCTGTTCTCTACCTCAAAGCCAGGTGGCCTTGCTTGAGCATGACCCCCCTGTGCCTTTAGTGAAAGGCCTCATCCTGTCTGCCTTCCCCAGGGTGTTTGGGGATAAGTGGCCAGCAGCATCCTGAATGGAAGGATGATCTGGCTTAAGAGATCAATATGCTCTTTTTAAATGGCCGCCTTAGGATTTTGTCAACTCAGCGGTACATTGAACTGGGAATCGTGGTGAGGGGCTTAAAGGCATTCAGGGTACGGTCATTTTCCATTGAGACCTCCAGGGCTTAATCATCATCCAAATGAAGGAAGCCTCAAATTTGATTCATTGCAGTAAAAGTGTCTGTGTTTTAAATCTTTGTTGAAGTGAGCGGAATGTGCCTTCAGTCGCCGCAGACGTGCTTAAATGGTTATAAGCAATAGATGCAATAAGCAAGATCTCAAAAGAATGTACAAAAAGACCACTCTTCACATCCTGCCCTGGTATTGCCCTAGTAGAAACGTCAATTTCATTTGATTCTTCAGAGAATTTAAAGATGATCTTAAATGAACACAATCAACAGTTCAGAGCCTTGGAATAAAAACACCCCTATGTCCAGTTGAGCTAATAAGCAGATCAGAACTTATGCAGATATTTCCATAAGATCATAAGATATTGAACTTGAGACTTATGAGGTAGGTTGAAAGCCTCCAATATGAAACAAATAAAGATTATGCTTAACTGTATTCCATGATTCTATCCACCACACAAACCTTCAGGCAGTTCATTATTTAATTTACATTTTTATGGTATTGTGATGCATCTCTATGTATTAACAGTTGGCATAGTTATTTTACAGCAGTGCTTTAGTGATTTTGCACATACACTCTGGTCTGGGACTGTTGTTAGCCTGGTCTATGCCACTGTTGCTCACAGAGCTCATGTGGACGCGCCAACGTTCTCTTGAATTGTAAGAACATTGCTCTTGCGTAAGAGTGTCTGCTAAATGAATGCAATTGAATAATAATGTAATGGAAAAAGTGACACAAAATGATCATGTCTGTTGCTGTCCCCAGATCGCCTGTGCCGTCTTTGCTGCCCTTCTCCACTTCTTCTTCCTGGCGGCATTCACCTGGATGTTCCTGGAAGGGGTTCAGCTGTACATCATGTTGGTGGAGGTGTTTGAGAGCGAGCACTCCCGGAAGAAGTACTTCTACCTGGTGGGGTATGGCGTCCCGGCACTAATAGTGGCTGTGTCTGCTGCCGTAGACTACCGGAGCTATGGGACAGACAGAGTGTGAGTATGGCTCAGCAAGAGTCTCTTATGTTCTACTGTACATAAAGTTGGGGCCAATTCCAATTGGGGCCAATTCCATTACGATTCAGTAAATTCAGAGAATGACTTTCAATTCATGAATTGAAAACTCTGCCATAGTGATGAAAATGATGATTTTTCAATGAATACATTGAATTTCAATTCATTTCCAAATAGACTGTATTAAATGGATTAATTGGCCCCAGCAATGCTGTACATGTCTCAACACGTACATCATACCCAGACATTTATATTTGATTGCATGCATAAAACATAAATGCACACGCTCACCATGGGACATGGGACATTTGCAAAATCATTATAGAAATCAGTGACAAACATATAGTTTGTTATTGATTTCTGTAATGATTTTGTATTATGGAGCGCCAGCATAAAAGGCTGCACATTGAGTCAGAGTTACTAGTCTCTGCAGGCTAGTGTTCTTGCCACCTAGGGTGCAAGTGAGGCTTTTTTTCACTATGCCATATGGAGCTCTATATGCCTGATGTGTGTGTCTGTTTTAAGAGAGGTTATTCATTTGGTTCAGTGGCTGGGCATTCAAAGATACAATCTGCCATTCTGTTTGTTATATGTAATTTTTGTTCTGTTTGCATCAGTGAGTAAAATTGATGTAGATATTAACCTGTCGACTGGTAGTGACAGTATAAAAGGTTCATTATTTGCCCTCCATCAAAAGTACATCTGAGCTTTAACGTCACTCTCAACTTCTATATCAACAAACAACATTGTTATATAGTTGATATGGCAGCAATGGTAGGGGTAGTTTTGGGGAGTTTTTTTATTTTTTATGGGCAGTTTACAGTCACAGAATGAATTGTATACCAATTTACATTATATAGAAAACGTATAATTAAATATACCCTTGATACAAAATCTGAGGAAACACACCTGAATAAACATGCATACTACATGGACACACCCTGTGGATAAATGGCAACAATATATTAAAAACAATGATTGATTAGCATTTTTTCCAATTAAATTAAATTCAGGAAGTGAGAGTAAGGTTTATCTTGAGGGATTTACATACTCATCTTATCATATTGGAAAAATCTGGATAGTTGAGCCTGAGATACATACAGTAGCTACATAGCTAATAATGTTACCTAGCTTTTTAAACTTGAGTTAACTAGCTTTGCATGTAAGTGGCACAATTGTCTCCTTGTAAATTAGCTCCTCACGCTAAATTCTGTAACTGTGCCACATCTCAATAAAAAAGGGAAAATAACAAACACAATTTACTTACTACTAGTACCTGTGTTCAGTCTTAAAATCTATGAAATTGACAAATACATTTGTTTGCATTTGTTTCCTCTTCGGAGATAACTTGAAATGATTATCTACATCTGCAGTCTGCATTTCTGAGTGCACAGGGGCTTCAGAAGTTATCTCAAGTAGGAAAGAGCAATATTCATCTTTAACTGCAGTCCTCAGTACATATCCTAGAAATAATGAAAGCCAGCACCAGCAGTTTACCCCAGAGATGTTATCATGTGTCACTCCCCTCTTAAAATGCACATTAGACGGTATGCCTTGAAGTGTGAAAGCGATAGTTCTATGTGATAGATGAGGCGATATCTGCTAGGGCCTTAGTACGGCATCATATTAATAATTAAAGAAGTGCCAGTGGTGCGAAAATTACTGGGAGATGTGGGGAAGGGCAGGAGTAGCAGAGAGCAGACGAGCAGTAAACATCCCACCTCCTGAAAAAAAAGTAATGTAATCACTTGATCAACAATAAAACAAGTATTGCAAATATGTGCACTACGGTTATTTTTGTTCAGTTAGTAGGCACAACCATGCGTACGACATAAACGTTAATCGCATGCTTTGATTTACCATCTATGCGTATCCTTGAAAAGGCTTAACAAACATACAAGACATTATGATACAATTTACTTGATTTATGGTAACACTGATTTAACACTCTTCAAGACATTAAATAATTTGGAACATTTAATCTACATGCAATATTCTAGTAGACAGTTTCCCCAGGTACTTTGATTAACATTTTATGATAAATGATGATGCATAAATAAGAATATGAATACACATAAACATTTAGCGGTATGCACATAAGTTTTCCCAATGGATGTATAAATAGTTAATGTTTCAACCAAGAGTTTATGAAGGCATTTTGCTGCCATACTGATATACAGGATATAATGAGATGTAATTACATTTTTTTCAGTTTATGCTATCAAAACAGTATTACAAATTATATTTTTGTAATAACCATATAATTAATGAAAATGCTGTTGCGGCTGGATTCTGTATAGGGAAACATATTTATAAATTGTGTATATAGCAGTAATGTGTTTATATGCAAATCAAAAATAAAACTGCAGAATTAAGACTATGGTTGTCTAATAGATTCTGATCTGAATTATTCAAAATAAGCTTTAAATAAGCTGGAGGTGGACATTATTTGTTCAAATTTTATCTGGACACACTTGCAAGGCTGTTCTGGAATGACGCACACAGCATAGCATATGCTGTTAAAGCTGTAACAAATGCATAGATACAGAATATCAAATAAATTGTTGGCATCTGCAAAATACCAGAACCTAAAAGTATTGCCCAAGGTGATTATTGAAGGCCCTCTATTGAAGGCCCTCTCTGTCACCATATGATGTTTTCCCTGCTATGACATTGGACAATCCAATACAGGTTTGATTTATGTTGCTTGAGTTGGTATAGATGGAGTGGTTTTGGTATAGATGCACAATTCAGCTATTACTGCTACCATGTCACAGATTAACTTTTGTTTGGTTGCTGTATAAGGTATGGAAGGAAGTTAGGTTGTGCATTTCAGAGATGTCACTGAAAATGTTCTGGTTCAGTCAACCTGCTACCAAATTATTGATATTGAAATGATGCCAAGTTTTAACTAAACTTTCACCAATATATTTCACTGAAACTAAACAAGCACTGTTCCAAAGCAAAGCTTCCCATATGTCTCTACATTCGTTAAAATAACGTTGCCCTGTGTTTCACCATCTTGTCATTGCATCTCTCATTAGGTTACTTCAAATGTTATGTCACATTCCAAAATGTCTAAGTGTATATTAAATCATTTGTATGCGTTTTATGATCTTTGTTTGAAAATAGCACACTCCGTAATGAATATGTAAATCCTTCCTATGATGTTAATTGATATTTGACATTACAACCTCAGAAGCCTTAAACTATGATATACAATACTGATACTTAGGCTATATTATATAACATGAGCAACATCACGCATAAACATACCCTAAATTTGAATAATTACACATACTTTTCAGTTGCAGACTATATTGTGCAAAGAACTGACCATCCAGAACAACCCATTGTTATTATTAGCACATATAAGGACCACAGGGTTTGCTTAATAATACTTACAGAAATATGTATTTTTATTCTGTAATAAATGTAATACTGTATGGAGCTACATGCCGTGCTATTATTATTTGTAATAGCTTTACTATGCAGAAAGAAACACTCATCCTACATGAATATACAGTAAATTGGTGCTATGAAAAATGCACTTACTTTGTTTTTCATGTAACACAAACACTGTATATATGTTATATGAGGAGGAAATGTAGAAGATTTGTTAAGAGTGTAAATAGTGTATAACTTGAAAAACAAGCAGGCCATCAGAACTTAATCAAAGTGTTACGCTGACACTTGGCAAGATTGCACACATTGATCACATACATCTAGGCTACATTCTCTTGAGATGAAGAGGAAGAAAGGCAAAGTTACTTGAATGAATGTAAGAAAATATGGGAAGCATTGCTTTGGAACAGTGCTTGTTTAGTTTCTGTCAAATATAATGATGAAAGTTTAGTTGAAACTTTGTTCACTACGTGGCATTGTGGAGTGAAGACTGTGCTGAAGCTGTGTGAGAGTTGGTATACAGTCGTATATTGGCACAGTTCATACAACTTGAACGTATCAATTATGATTATGTTACAGAAGGTGATCTTTACTGACGGAGAATGTAGCTGGCAATACTATCCACGTTACTACGTGTTGTAGTAGTATTCCTTAGTGTTAATTCAAAGAAACATGCAGTTTTAAAGTGAGTGAGCATTGTTATTTTAAACTAGTGTTAGTAGGAAGCCATCCTTCCCAAGCTAGATAAGTTTTGTGGGTGGGGAGGGGAACTAACTAGCAGTAGATGGTTAGCTAGCAAAATGTAAGTGACTGGAAAGCTAAGTAGGGCACTGCTGATTGTTGTTAATGAAACACCTGAAGTATAGCTAGTTACCTACCTAGTTAACGAGGCAGCAATGTAGACATCAAGGGAAGGTCAATAATGGAGTATGGGGGCGGCGGATGGCGTAGCGATCTAACGCACCACACTTTGGCTGGTCCGGTGTGGTGTGCGCTGCCTGTCAGGGATGCGGTTCGAAACCCGCGTCTCTACCAGACCAGCCCTGGTCGTCAGCCCCGATCGGAGGTGGCATTTGGCTGTCTGGGGAGGGTGAGCCGGCATGGGTCCATCGAGGAGCAGGTAAAGGCGTCCGTGGTAGAATTCTGTCTCAGAAGAGGCGGATCAATCGGCCCGGAAAGAGTGTCTCGACCCGGAGGACGGGGGCGGACTCGTGGGGTAGGGAATTGAGATAAATAGAGGGTATAATTGGCAACCAAATTGGGAGAAAAACGGGAAAAAATTAGAAATAAATGTAAAAAATAAAAAAATAAAAAATAATGGAGTATGTCACTGGTGACCTAGATACACTTCAGTTAGTTATTTAGCTATGCCGGAAGCAAGCTAGCTAGGTTGCCAACCCGGTGTATCAATGAAACAGAGTTTACCTACTCACCCTCCCTAACGGAGGCATGAAAAAATATGATGCAGGGTTTACATGTTTAATGATAGAAAATCAATATATATAAATATATATTTTGTTGGACGCATAAATTAAAGTGAATAAAGTTACATCTCTATAAGAAATTGTATTTTCATCTTATGGTGTTACAAGTTAGCAAATAAGCCAGAAAATGGTGTCCATTAAGTTTTTTGGAATATTTGTACAGTGTAGGTATACCTCATTATATGCTTATGTTTATGTCAAGAACTCTGACTGAGGTGTTTACTTGTCCTAATGATCTGATAATGATCAGGCTTTCAAAATTCCTACATTTAGGGGAATATTCCTGTTTGGCAACCCTGATCCTTTTATATAATTATAATTTTTTGCCTGTCATGCAATTGGCAACTATGAACAGATGGTGTTATTGGTAGAAGAAGATCTGAACAGATGATGTTATTGGTTGAAGTAGATATTGAATAGTGGGGAGAATTAATCATTTGGGGCATGGAGCATTTTTAATAATGTATTCAACAGGAAAATTAAGAACAATAATAAAAAGAAGATGATAAGGATAAGGAAATGCAAAATATCCCAAGTTTTGGGCTTTATTATGTGGCTGTGGGAAGTATCTGAATGCTGTGTGTTTACATGAGGTCAGAGGGTACAGAAATTAATGTTTGTAAGGACTGAGAGTCTGTGGCCATTGCCACTTTTTCAGGGTCTCCCACAGACATAACTCAAACTCTTTGTACTAGAGAAGTATGGGGTATGGTCTGCCATCCCAATGTGTTGTTGTGTTTTGCATTGTCTTAAGAGCAATGCACATTGAAAGTGTTTTGTTATTTTTGTTAAAGGAGAATATATTTGTGTGTTTTTTGGGTCACACATACAATTTAATGTAAATGCATGATTTAATATATATTTAATATGTTACACATTAAATATATATTCATATGTAACATATTAAATATATATTGTACGCTTAATAGAGGGGGAACCCAGGCCTAGACCCCCCCAAAAGCAAGCCTAAGGGCAACAGTGGCAAGGAAAAACATCCTTGATAGGGAGAAACCTTGGGAGAAACCAGACTAAAAGGGGGGGAGCCCATCCTCTTCTGGCCGGCACAGGGTGTGTCCAAAAAATACCATATCATGGTCAGTCCAAGGTGACTCAGTTAGGTAGTCAGTGGGGGGGGCTAAACCACGTGAAGGGGGTCCAGATCCAGGGACTGGGGTAGGCGTGGGGGTGAGGGTTGATGGGGGCAGCTCACACTTCTCGCAGGATCTAGGGCTCGGGGGCGGGTGCCCCTGAGTCAGAGGCCGAGGCAGAGAAGAGAACATGCAGTCAGAAAAATAGTTCCAAATCATCCACACCCGATCAAGACACTAGGGCACGGCCTTCTCAATCTCTCCACCTTGGATCTAGTCAAAATACATGCCACTGTATTCTGTACTAGTTGAAGACTCTTAAGAGAGATACTAGAGGAACCAGATAATAAGGCATTACAATAGTCTAGCCTCGATGCGACAAAAGCATTCATCAAGGTTTTTGCATCCTCTAATGATAGAATGTGCCTAATTTTAGCTATGTTTCTTAGGTGAAAGAAGGCTATTCTGTTTTTAATATGAGTGTCAAATGTAAGATCCTGATCAATAATAAAACCAAGGTTCTTGACCATTAGACTTGATGCAACTATGCAATCACCTGCATTTAACTGCAGATCCAGCTTGTTCCTTAACTTTTTGGGGCCCAAAAACATAATCTCTGTTTTATCTGAATTCAAAAGCAGGAAATTTACTGTCATCCAATTCTTTATATCAGAGATACAAGCCTCTAACTGACTGAGTTGAAGTATTTCACCTGGTTTCATTGATATGCACAGCTGTGTATCATATGCATAGCAATGGAAATTCACACCATGTTTACGAATAACATTACTGAGTGGTAGCAAGTTTAATGAGAACAGTAATGGTCGCAGCACTGAGCCTACCATATTTAACCTGAGAATAGTCAGAGAACTCTTTATCTAATTGCACAAATTGAAACCTGTCTGATAAGTATGATAAGTATTTGCATTTTAAATGCATTTATTTGGCAAATGTTCTTGTCTTTACAGTAACTGCAACTGCTACCAGTGCTGCTTCTGATTACAAGCTGATGGTGATAAATTCATATCTTGACCTCAAATGACATATTTCATCAAGATTTATAAATAAAAACCAATAGTCAAAATACAAGCTCACACTTCTTCAGGTTTATATAATTCAATTGGTTTAAAATTATATGGAATTATTGCTTATGCCATGTCACTTCCTTTTTGTCTCTCTGTCACCCCGAAGACAAAGGAAAAGAACTGTAGTTTTCCAGAGGCCAAAAATGGAGGTCTGTTTAATGTGCTGGAAATTAAATGATTAATAATTTAGTCACAGGTCATGAATCAACTTCATTTTTTGTGTCCTAAGACATTTGCATCCAGATTCTGTATGGAAGTTAAGCTAGAACTCCTTTTGAAGGTGAGGAATGAAGAATGTCTGCTTTTATTCCACTAAATTCACCATCAGAATTGCCATCTGTCCATGGCCACCAGCGTACAATGAAACAAGCTGTGTCACCTGATGAAAGAGGCTGCATTGCTGCATGCGGGTGGGTTCGGATATGTGTAGGCGTGTGTGGTCATGTAATTGCCCAAAGTGCACAGGAATATCATGGTTGCTGGACATGTCAGTTCTTTTTCTCTCCTTTTCCCTCCACTGGAAGTAATTATCTTTCTCCGCCTATAGTGCTGTAAAAGATCGGTCCCATAATTCAGAATTTAAATGATGTAAGCGATGTAATATTTCGCAGCTCCCAGTGTAATGTTCTGAAGTATCAATTCTTCTCTGTCACACTCTCTGTGTTGATGTATGTCCTGTGTGCTGGTGCTTGAAAAGCCAACCATCCCTTGTGTTTCGTTACAGATGCTGGCTGCGGCTTGACACCTACTTCATCTGGAGCTTCATAGGTCCGGCAACCTTGATAATTATGGTAAGTAGTCCCCTAATTAACCCTGCTCACCTCCCAGGGCACAGCCTAAATGATCCATTGAGTGTCCTTGTCCCTTTCATGAATTGTTCGCTCTGCTGTTGCGCTCTCTGCCTCAGCCGGCCGTTCATCACCCAGGACTACGGGCACAAGGGTAAAACAGAGCTTTTTGCTGGTTTAATGCACTGCTGAAAGAAGTCTTCAGTCATGCCATAGGGGAGCGATGCTTTGTATTCACTTTCAAAGTACTCTGCTCCAGGATTATGATTGATTTGCATGGCATTACCTTCGCCCCGTTCCCCTCGTACATACAGCATGTCTTTGAAATGCTCAGGCTTCACAAGAGCTGTAGGCAACCTATCCTGAGTGCGCTCCAACATGGCTCTCAAAAAAGCAATTTGCTCTGAGGAAATTTTAGCCATTGAATTGACCAGATTTATTTAGTTATTTAGTTATTTTGCTCAGGTGAGACATACTCTACATGTGATATTGAAATGTGATGAATCATAATGCTTATATTTTGGGTACCAGTTGGTTATCTATATAAAATCAATAGTAATGACGTTCAACAGTTGTCAGTCCATTCCCTTGTGGCGGGGACAGATAATCAGGTGGTGGAGATAATTGGACGAGGTGGACATGTCACCAATTAGCAGAATGTCACAGTGCAAACTTATGATGCCTGTTCACAACAGAATGTCAAGATAGCCTCAGTAGTTGCCCAATGGTGGATTGCTTGTAATTGATGACATTTTTGAAGAATAGTACCTTGAGATTTCCACAGTTAATGTGGTTGACATTTTAACAGTCATGGTGCATAATATAAACAAATGAAAAATGGCAAAATATCCAGTGGAATACAGTGTATCCTGTTGTTTTCTAACTCTGGTGTGGACATTTAAAAAGAGAACTTGCACTCATTGGTCTTAGCAGTGGTACAGATGTAGAAAATGCAAAGCTCAAATGTTTTAGAAAACTTTTCTTACATGTGCCCACTATGACCCCCACCCCCCAAATCACTGAAATAATCAATTCTCCTTTGCATTTGGGAAAGAATCAATTATATCTGATGCCAAAATTAATGAATTAATGTCCTTGTGCATGTACACATTGAGTGAAAAAGATCCCTGACAAATAGACTAAACAGAACTCTTATTTCTTATTTCTGTGTGATTTATTTACACTGTTTTACAATATGTACCCCCAACAAAAATCTAAAACTAAATAAATTGTTTGGCAGAAATGATATCTGATTTCAACTTCACAGAACTCCTACTTATCTGTGTGTTCTAGCTCAATGTGGTCTTCCTTGGGATTGCACTGTACAAAATGTTTCATCACACGGCCATTCTCAAACCAGACTCAGGCTGCTTGGACAACATCAAGTAAGAGTTTTGCTTGTTTGTCTCTCCCTGCTTTCCTAATTTTTAAATCCTTACCTATTTTATTTGTGAATTTATATGTAAGATAATTCTGGTTTTTTTAAAATGTATTTACCAAATGCCTCATCTAAATCTGATATGGATGATGAAGTCACTTCTTGTTTATTTAAATGTATTAACATAAAAAAATAAGAATTATTGTCATTTTCCCTTTGTAGATCCAGTTCTGTCACAATATATACTTGGTCCTACGATGCTGCTGTAGAACATAAAAAATGTGCAACATATTGCTTTAGTAGGTTTGCAATGTAAAGGGATTTTCATTGCATCAGCTATATTTTCTATGTTCTATTCTTCTAGCAAGCAATATCTCATAGAAACTACTATCGTTACCTTAACAGGGACCTCATTTATTAGCGAACTAGACCTCAAATGCATTTTTACAGATATGTTTTATCAGCCATTTGCACACCAATATAAATATTTTTTTGCTATAATTAATCACTCACTCAATTGCAAGCCATGTTAAGTAGCATTATAATGTGCATATAATGTTCTTATATAATTAATCTTCATTCATTATCATAATGTCAACTGTATTATATTGTAAACAGCCATAGTCAGAAGGTACCAGATTCCTTGGTTATATATTATGATGTAAATATAACTGGATAGGAGGTTATGTGAGACAAAATAGAACCTTTTTAAGGCATTCATCATGGCTAGCTAACCTCTATTTATAGCATTGTGTATCTGCAAGGCTAACCTAATTATGGAATTGATGCAATATTGAAAAAGTTAAAAACTTCTTCATAGTGAGTTGTTGTTCTGAAGTGAATCCACATACTTTATAGTACCATGCATGTGTGCAGGAAAGCATCAGAACGTACAAGAGGTTATGCACACAGACATAGTAGTCTTCTGTGAATTTCCCACTTCTTGTTAAATCTTACTTTTTTCACATCTCTCTCTCTCTCTCTCTCTCTCTCTCTCTCTCTCTTTCTTGAGAGGGAAACACTTTCTTAAAGTAAAGATACTGTTTTAAAATAAACATCAGTTTAGGGTTAATACAAAAGCATTGCTTCACAGCACAAATTAGGATATGGCAATGTAGTTTATTATTCTCATTATCCTCAATGGCTCACATCTTTTAGGTTAAAATACGGTTTAGAAGGTAATTTGGGGAACGATTATCATTATCTAAAGTGTTGGATTAGCGGAAAAGGGCAGGAGACAATTCTTCCTAAATTACCTTTTTTTTCTTTTTTTTCTTTTGTTTGTTAGCTTTTACCTCAATTGTTCTTGTACAATGTCAGCTATAACTATGGCTAAGCATTTTATAGATTTATCTTACCCTTGAAAATGCCAGCACTCATTCATAAAAATAAATCAGAAATGGACTGCTATAGGACAGGCCAACCACTACTTCACACTGACGCTCAGTCATTTGTTGTGATGATTCTTATGTCATAGATCTTAATTGTTTGCACTGCCAGCAGCAAAGACTCCATATTAAATCACTGTGAATGCTTTGGCAAAAAAGTATATACTTATATTTTGTATGGCCTCTTTAAAAGTAGATCCTTACTAAGCATTACTCATTCAAAATTCACTTACTCAAATTTTCACTGCAACACACGCTATCAATTTCAGAGAGCGTAGGCAAGCACGTGCTCGCCCCCGAAACATATGATGTCAGCCGCCGCATCTTTTCACACCGCAGCTTGCGCAGACACGAGCCGAGGGGAGACATTTCATGTGCAGCTTTATAACAGCATACTGTACACCCGACTGACCAGCGGGGGTCGCTGGCGTGCGACGAGACACGGACAGCCTCGACTGAATCTCTCCCTCCCTGGGCGATGCTACTGCTACTAGCATTGCCCTGCGGGGGGGCGGTGGCCACAGTCGGCACTGGGAACAGGGAGCTTTTAAGTCAGTTCCTCAAGTTGCCACTGCATGAATTCCTACCAAGAATGCGCCAGGCACCCAGAGACTGCCAGCTGCTGTCAATGAGAGATGCGCCTCTTCTCCAATAGGCTCTTGCATCCTGCGGCACAGTGGGGCCTGTAGTATGGAAAATAGCCACTGGCTCACAGGGGAGTGCATCGGAGTGCTTCAGCTGCAGTGCTCCTGTGTGTGTGTGCAGGTGGCTTAGCAGTACATTGAGGAGCACAATTGGCAATGATGTCAATTTTCCCAGGTCTCCTTACTAGCAGATCTCTTTAGCTCAAACAATTGAAGCATGTGAGGATTTTATTTTGTTAATCTCCATTTAATGTACCCTCCAAAATAACTTTTTTAGCATATTGGTTTCTGCTGTTTAGGTTCTCCTTTGTTTTTTCTCTCCACATGACTTTTGGCATTAGCATACGTTACTAATCAAGCTGGTGGGATGCATTTGACTGATTAAACAATGAATGTAGTGTAATAACCCTTATTAACATATATATAGACATTCTCAAGAAAGGACCATTATAACCTCTTAAACCCACACAGTATTATTTCCTTGATTATTACACTACATCAGCATCACATTATTTATTCTTTCAGTTAACATCTTTTATTTTCTGCTCTTTTATATTTTTTCCCCTAATTTTAGCTATCGTTATTATGATGGCTGTCTTGTTGTGGAATGGCACTGGTAAGCTGTCACGTGTTTCTGTTGCTGACCATCTCCAATCAAAATGTATTGATTGGAAAGTTTTGTTTTATGTTCCCCTGATTTGTTCCCTGCCCCCAAATTGCAGACAGATGTGTTCCCTCCCTGTGCGCTGTGTCAACAAATACATATGTTGTTTCCTCTTAAGCCATCATTTTGTGAAAGTTATGTATATATACATACAGATACCCAGTTTGACCCTTTTTCTTCCTTTCATTAAATGTGTGGAATATCATGATGTCAGTAGAAAGTGTGACAACCAAGCGATGCACTCAGGTCCCATCTCTAAAAGATGTTTACTATAAGTTGCTTTAAACTTGCAGTTGTCTGCAATGTCTTGCTGATGTTAAGGAGATGTACTTAGTGTTTCAATTTCAATGGAAGTGATAGCACAAAAAACTAATTTTAAACTCATTGTTCGGCTTACTCAACCATTTTTATGCTTCCAAGGGTTTTCCCGGCAGTCTTATTTGGTTATTAAGTGGTTTCAAATCTTCAAAGCAAGATCAAAGCTTGTGTTTAGAATACATTTCTTGAAAATGATTTTAGTCTTCAGATTTAGTTAAAATGATGTATTATTGTCAAATGTCTGTTTTTTTATACAAAAATATCAATGCAATAAAAGGTTTGTAGAGTGAATAGATGGAATAAAAATTTAATTCTGTGACAGTAAAGGTAGGATGCATTTACCTTGAGTGTCAGCTCTTTCGATATTCAGAAGCTTTGCAGGAAGCAATTCAGCTCTTGATATGATTGAAACTCACGGAAATTGAACATCTTTAGATCATACTTGAATGGAGAAGTGCTCCTTGGACCTGTTCTGATATCATTTTCATTTTTTGATTATTCAAACACATTTAACCATAGAGACACTAGTACAATTTCTGATTACTGAAAATTTTCAGGGATCTGCAGGACTGGCGGGATCAAATGTTAGACTATTCAAAGTATTTCAAATACTTATTTGACCAAGGTCTGGTACGTGTGTGTGCATGTACCCTCCTATTATGTTTGGGGTCAATTTGACCCCATTCAATGTTTACTGTCTCTAAAACCATGGTTAACATACTTTTTTCAGCTAGATTTTTCATGATTTTTCCTAACTTTATGGGGAAAACATGGCAAACATGAAATTAACCCAAAACATTTTTTTCAATATCCTGTACACATGTTGTACGCATCGGTGTTGTTGGGGTCATTTTGACCCCAAGCTCTGTTGTTATATAAAACCATCATTTTGATCTTGTTTTTGTTGTGTTGGCTGATACTGAGGACAATTTCACATTCATTTGTTTGTGTGTGTGTGTGTGTGTGTGTGTGTGTGTGTGTGTGTGTGTGTGTGTGTGTGTGTGTGTGTGTGTGTGTGTGTGTATGAGGAGAAAACATAGTTCCCACGAGATCTCTGATCATTCAAGCAGCATGGGGGGGGGGGGGGGACATAGTTCCCGCGAGAACTCTGATAATTCTCGCAGCATGGGGGTGGGGCAAACATAGTTCCCGCGAGAACTCTGATAATTCACGCAACATGGGGGCGGGGCAAACTTATAATAAGGGCTGCACACACAGCGCTCTAAACCATTTATCTTTGCATTTGTGCCACAACTAAAGATTTTGAAAATGACCACCATTTTCTGCCACTGAGGTTCTGTCACAGATCTTGGAGGGTGAAAGTGATTTAGATGTGGATGTGTCTGAGACTGAGGATAATGTTGAGGAGGACCCTGATTATGCAGCATCCTCCTTTGATGATGAGAATGAAGCCCTTGAGTTACCACATTCTGACCCTCCTGTTGTTTCTCAACCACCAAGAAACCTCCTGTCATCAACCACCAAGAAACCTCCTGTCATCTCTCAACCACCAAGAAACCTCCTGTCATCTCTCAACCACCAATAAACCCTCCTGTCATTTCTCAACCACCAAGAACTGACATGTTCACTTCCAAAAATGGAAAGCTACTATGGTCCGGATCCCCAGTTTAAATACAGGGTAGACTTAGTGCTGTTAATGTCATCAGAATGGTTCCAGGCCCCACCAGATATGCTACCATGTTGGGGACAGTAAGAACAAACAAGCCAGAGCTTCCCTGTGAGCTTCTTGCAATGAAGGTCAGGAGAGTAACATCTTTCATGTTCGCCTTCACTGACAAAGCTGCTGTTGTCTCCTATTGTCCCAAGAAAAACAAAAATGTCCTCCTGATGAGTACCATGCACAAAGATGCTGCCTTGAGCAGCAGAGAAGACAGAAAGCCACAAATGGTGCTGGACTACAATGGGACAAAGGGAGGGGTTGACAACTTGGACAAGGTCACAGCCACATACAGCTGCCGACGTTGGCCCCTAGTCATTTTCTTCAACATCATTGATGTGAGTGCGTACAATGCTTTTGTCACATGGAGTGAAACAAACAATGAGTGAAACGATGGAAAACTGAGTTGACGGAGGACTTTCTTGGAGAAGCTTGGCTACACGCTGGTGACACCTCACATCGAGAGAAGACAGTGCCTTCCCAGCAGCTGCATCTGTTGTAAAGGAGATTCAAAAGGAGACACACACCCCAACTACTCTAGTGTGTCCAACAGCAAGCGGAAAACATAGCAGGTGCCAGGTCTGTCCCAACAGAAATGACTCTAAAACCAGGACCACATGTGTGAAATGCAAGAAATACATCTGCAAGGAGCACACACACACACTCTCTGCACATCATGTGCACAGTAGTGCAGACTGTACAAGCCCACAGGTCTGCCTGGGAGTGAAGCCTTCTGGACTTTGAACTCATCTGAATGACTGCACCTGCCTTGGAATGACTAATCTGAATGAAGAATTGATGCCCACGGGCACCTAGTTGAGCTGTTATGTTCATTTTCTATCAAAACTCAATTCTGGTGACTAATTGACATGTTATTGGTGTTTCTTCATTATTGAATAACTGTTATGTATTACTTGTTGATGTTCTGAAGTGTTTTCTGAACCTAAACATTTGAAATCTTTGAAATCTTAAAAACAATGTCCTGGGGTCAAATTGACCCCAAACATAATAAATGTTATTATGCTTGATAATAAAAGGTGTGTTTCTTTCCAAATGTCATTTTTCCTTTTAATGAGAACTTAATATCAACATAAAGCCCTGCAAACACCAAAACATAATTTGTTTTCCATTTTAGGTCAATGAATGAGATTGTGCAGTGATTTGCATATTTCGCAATAGTCATATAAAATCAATACTTGATGTATAAGGGGAGGATGGGGGAGTCATGTTTTAATTACTGGGCTATTAAGATGGTCAGTAGAAAGGCCTAAAGTAGCTGAGAGAGAAACTTGGGTAACACTTTCAGTTACAATCATTTTCTGCAGGTTTACATTGCTGGGGTCAAATTGACCCCAAACATAAAAGTTGTTAGTTAATTTGAACATAATAGGAGGGATTTATTAACGCTATCTTCTTTGGTTCATTATTTAAAATTTTTATGCTTCCACCCCTTTTTGTTGCATGCTGCAACCCGCTCTGTCAATTTGGTAGAGCAAAGGCCTTAGTCTCGTGAATGTATCTAAAGAGATGTGTTAGCGTTGTGTAGTGTATGGAACCATGTACTTCCCCAGGAGCATAAGTGTACTTATGGCAGAATCAAATCTGCACTGTTATGTACAAAATATTGTGTCTATGACCCAGGCCCTGAGTGTGGAGCTACTGGAGGTAGCAATCAATTCCTTATTTGGGATACTCAGATCTTTGCTCCTTCATATTTATGCAGTTTCTGCACTTTCCCTTCAAGAGAATGATTGACATTTGAATTCATTTCCTTTTGGATGTTCTCCCCATAGCCTATCCCGAATGTATCCTTAGATGACATACATTTGATCAGAGGATCTTGCCGGTGCTACTTCTTTTTGAAGTGTCCAAGTAACTATACATCACTTAGCCCTAGCTAAGCAGGGTTGCCAGATTGAAGAGAGATTCATGGTTGAAAGAGTAAAAATGTACGGGGGAAAGTACTGGAACATGTGTATGGGCTGTCATTTGAAGACAGGAGAGTTTGAGGAATTTTTGAGGGGAATAAAATCCCAGGCATCTGGTAGCACTGTTCCTAAGACATTGAGCACCATTTTGCGGAAGCAGAGCACTGCATTCAGGAGATTAATCATGCTGCAGAAGCTCTGAAATGAAGTGAATACAGACAATTTTAATGGCCACAGGTCCTGTTGTTTGTTTATTTGTTTATTTGTTTATTTATTTATTTATTTATTTATTTACTCCTGAGTTTTTGTTTGGTTGTTCAAGCTCTCTGACAGTTCTTCACACAAAAGTGTGGTGAATGACGCTGTGAAGTGTATTCACTGAATGGCACACTGCTGCCAAATGGGATACAAAGCTTCTCTCTGCCCTGATTGTGGAGGAAGCTCTGTGTCTGTGACAAGCAAGCTTAGAGATATAAGCCACTCTTTAAAAAAGAAAATCCTGTGATCTTAAAAATGACCTCCAGCATGGCGTTAGGCCCATCAATTCTTCCTTGAAACTTTCACTGTCATGAAACCTTACAGAAAAAGAGAGCCGGACTCCATCCCATACATTGGTTGATATGTACTCCACAAGAGACATTCATTTGGAAGTGTAATTATTTATTTAACGGCTTCTCCAGAAAAATATCCAAGGTCATCATAATAGGGTGCTGGGCCACCATGAGCTGCCAGAACAGCTTCAGTGTGCCATGGCATAGATTCTACCCTATGTCTGTGTCTGGAACCCTATTGGAAGGATGCAACACCATCTTCCATGAGAAATTCTATCATTTGGTGTTTGGCTGATGGTGTTGGAAACGCTGTCTCAGGCGTCACTCAAGAACCTCCCATAAGTGTTCAATTGGGTTGAGCTCTGGTGACTGAGACGGGCATGGAATATGGTTTACATAATTGTCATGCTCATCAAGCCATTCATTGACCACTCGTACTCTGTGGATGTGGCATTCTTTAGGAAGAGATCACTCCCATCAGGATAGAAATGCTTCACCAGAGGATGAAGGTGATCACTCAGAATGACTTTGTATTTAATATTGGCATTTACCTTGCCCTCTAAGGGGTTGACTGGACCTAAGCCATGCCAGGAAAATGCAACCTACACCATAACAGAGCCACCCTTATTTTACTCTTGTTTCCTTTATTTTGACAGTCAAACCTGTGTGTGTGTGTGTGTGTGTGTGTGTGTATGTATAAATAAATAAATAAATATATATATATATTCAGGGCAAAACCAGAGGTTACAGATGGCTGGATGTGGCTGGATTAAAAATATCCTTTAATTAGACTTGTCACTGCAAACACATCAGCAGTGTGTCAACTTGTTGGAAAATCATTCAGCCAATTGGCTGCCAACACATCTGTTTTAAGGTATACATTAACTCATTAGCTTGTTGTAATAGTATGTCATAAGTTTTTCTAAAACTATTCAAGGGATAGCAACAGTCACTGCTGATTATGATTGTTATGTGATGCATTTCAAAATATATTATGATTGTATTCATCCTTGTGGATTAATTCATTATCAAATGCCTCACTTTCCGGGAATTTAATATAATTTATAATGTAAGTTTAATAATAGGCTCTTTTCCAGTAATGCTTGGCCTCTCCTACTTTGAGCTCTGAAGCCATAGTGCCAAAAGTAGCCTATACACTACCGGTCAAAAGTTTTAGAATAGCCCCATTTTCCAGTTTTTACTGAAATTTAAGTAGTTAAAGTCCAGTGAATAACCTGAAATGGTACAAAGGTAAACGGTAAACTGCCAGAGGTAATAAAAAAAAAAAGTAAGTTACCAAAAACTGAAAAATAATGTAATCTTTTTGGCAGTGAGTAGTTTCCTACACCAGCACTTGGAAACTGGAGAAAACTCTGACAGGAAGAGGTCTGGCAGACCCAAAGCCACAAGCGTGATAAGCGGCTCACAGGACAACAGTCTCAGTTTCAACTGTGAAGAGAAGACTTCGAGCTGCAGGTTTGACAGGTCGAGTGGCAGTAAGAAAGCCATTGCTAAGATGGCAAAATAAGAAAAAGAGGCTTGCCTGGGCCATGAAGCACCGCCAGTGGACTATTGAAGACTGGAAGGTCTTATGGACCAATTAATCAAAATTTGAAATCTACTGAAATGTACATTATTTTTCAGTTTTTGGTAACCTAAACTTGTTTCTTTTTTTTTATACCTCTGGCAGTTTACCACTTACCTTTGTACCATTTCAGGTTATTCACTGGACTTGAACTGCTTACATTTCAGTAAAAACTGGAAAAATGGGGGTGTTCTAAGTAGCTAAAAGTTTATTTTTAAGTAGCTAGATTATGAATCTGCTCTTAGTCTTGGGGTCTCCATGGTATGTCACCTTTTCATTTATCGATTGGAAATCGATGTCCTGTCATCGTTTACCATATCTCCATGTATTGATTGTATTTCTTCATTATCATTGTGTTTTGTGTTTTTTTGGTTTCCTGTTAACAATATGGTCCTAATTCTCTTAGAAAATAGTGGAATTGCATGGTTTATTGTTTTCCTTTATTATTGGTTTTACTTTCCCTTTTTTCTGCATTCTTTAGCTATGAGGATTACCAACCTGAAATCAAGTAAGAATAACTAAATCATTTTTATGTCTTACATCCAGTTGATTTAGTGTTTACAAATGATATCCATAAGCTTCCATTCCAATGTCCTTGTAAGACTTCACTTACATCTCAACCAACTATCCATCAATAGCCCTCCCATATACATTACATTTTGTCTATTGAGTTCTTCATATTGACATTTCATGTACAGAGTATAAGAGTACAAGTGTGTTTCAAGAACTAAGATTACATACAATCAGCCATTGTGGGAACGGTACGGGTATCAATTTATTTTTCATCTAATGGATATTGTTTTAAAAATGTGTATTTTGAAAGATTACAATTCTAATTATGAAATCAGTTTGAATGCTACCAGATTTCAGATAACTGCCCTAGGTCTAACATTTTTATTTTAATTGGTTATTTTTCATTTTTCCCACATAACACCCATTAATAATCCTCCAATTTACCATTATTAAGACATTAATTGAGCCTGTGGCATATTTTAAAATACTACTTTTAATGTATTTAGTCCAAATAATAATCAGACATTTAAATGAATCAAATTAATTAAGCCTTATGCTGTCAATGTTATGCCATACATATACCTTTGTAATATATTCAATATTGTTTTGGTGTTGTATTTTCTGAAAACTATTTGTATATACATGCTTGTATTAATTACAACATTATATGCATGTAATGCATTATAAATGCTAATTGTGTTTGTTTGTTAGGAGTTATACATAATAGGCGTGGGTGATATATTGTTTATACTCAGTATATCGCTTAGATTTTTATGCAAAATATGAAGTTGAGGTTGTCAGTGCTGTTTTTATCATTGCTCATGTGTGTGACAATTTTCTGCGCCCTAGGCTAAACTGTTGTCCAATTACTATTGAAGCACAAAAACATCTGTGTATTTGTAATATCAGAGAAAACATTCAGATGTGTTGATAGCATTGTCCCACACTATTTTTAAGCACTGAAACAGCTGACACTTTCAGTAGCAGCAGCCTCATAGTGTCACCAGGGAGGGAGGGTTCTGATCAACAGGCTTGTCCTCAACTGATTGTACTCTGCTGGCCGATGGAGTGCCTGCAGTCTGCCTTCAGTCTGCCAACTCCCACTGCACAGGAAATGTACTCCTGCAGCACAATGGCTGTGTGGCTCAGCTAGTGGTCTGTGGAGAGAAAATAAGTGGTGGCTGGCCGAACACACTCCTGAACTGGCGGTGGACCTTGCGGCAATAAGACATGGCCCCAGGCACACGATTGGGTGAAAAGAAGTTTGATTTAACTTCAAAGAAAGTATTGATTTGGCCTCATGGTGGTGCTATAATGATTGTTTTACGTAGTTTTGAAAATCTTTTAACCATCGTAACCTTCACACCATACCACATATTGGAGGATGCGATACTGGAGCAGTGCGGTAACCCACAACTGTCCCGCCATCAACTGAATCACACGCCTTGGGCTGACAGGGGGAAACGTGCTCAGAATCTAAACCTCCAGCCACAGGCTGCAGCGCTGGCACTGCCTGGATAATGGCAATGCACAAACCAGAGGAAAGTAAATCATTTCGTGGATCAATTATAAAATGAATGATGAGTCTAAATACCGTGTTCCGCTTTCTCAAAATAAGCCTGGCACTCTCAAATTGTTCCTTGGCCCCGAGTCCATTTATTTAATCAGAGTGGTCATCTGCAAAATATTCAGCATTTTGTTCGATGCACTGTTCAACTGCTATACTTAAATATTTATCTACAGTTAATTAATGGTTGTCAATATGTATACATGATGATAACAAAGATGCTGAATCAAGTATCGTCTACCCTAAGAGCTATTTGTTATATGATTTATAGTCTCTAATTTTAATCAGGTTTTATGTTTGTATTTGACTCCCAGATTGTCTATCTAATCTACAAATGATAGCCTACAGGTAGCTATCACACAGTCAAATAAATAACGTTTTATTAAAATGTTTTATTGTAAAAGGAAATAATAGTCAAATTAATGGTTTTTGTCAGTATTTCACAGGCCTATATAGTGACCAAACCACTGGGACAATACCAGGCAAGATCTGTGTTCCATTTACCATGGAAAATATAACCAATTTCATTTCACCCACGGTTCTTCTGAATATGCTTAAGAAGATACGTTTAAAAGTTACTTTCAATATCGTGTGCATATATACAGTACCCTCCAAAATTATTCACATCCTTGGTAAAGATCAGAAAAGAAGGCTGTGGGCTGTATAAAATAAAGAAATGTATAGGTAATCAGCTATAGAATCAGTATCAGTATAGTTCCATTTTTTAAACCATACAGTATAGCTCATTACCTGTATTGTTTATTTTATACAGCCTTTTTTGCTCATCTTTACCAGTGATGTGAATAATTTGGGAGTTGACTGTGTATGTGTGTGTATATATATATATATATATGTATATAGCCTGGTATTGGCTGACTCTCCTCTAACTGTCCAAACACCTAATGGATAAAGCATTTGTGATGAAAGGGTAAAATGACATGTTTTTCCAAGGAAAAAGGAAGAAAATACAATTAACTTCAAGTACACACTCTCCTTTCTCAAGTAAAGTGTTTTTTGAATCAATTTTCCACTTTGCTCCCTTCCCCAGCCATTATACTGTATCTGTGCAATTTTTCAACATGGACCCAGTGCTCTGCTTGCATCTGTCAGCAGCACAGCAACAGCATACATAGTGTGCCTTAGTGCTGACCAAATACTGTATATCCAAAGGAAATCAATCTCGGTCTCTGTCAAAAGCCTTTTTAATATTTATTTACTTATTTAGTCTATAGTGCCCTGCTTTATATAGTTAAAAAGCTAAGTTATCTGGTGTGTCTTGTATTCTCCACTGAGCTATTTGGTGTCAAGCAAAGCCACTCTGGCTGGCTCGCCATCTTGAAGCAGTCAGCATGTTTAATATGCTTCATACATCTATATTTTGTGATTCAGTTTTCTGTCAAAAATGAAGGCCTGAGGTTATAATTTATTAAAATAATTATTACTTGTTTACGCTTTTACTTAGTGGAAAAACATATGCATGTATGTATTTAAAGAACGGAAAATGACTTCCTTGATATGTGTGTCTGTGTCTATTTGGGTGTTTGTGTATTTAAAGAACATTAAAGTACTTGGATTTATTATTGAAATTTGAGGCCAATCCACATTTTGGTTTAATTGAAATGTGGTGAAAACAGTATAATTAAAATGTGGTGAAAACGGTATTTTCTCTTTTTTTGTGAGGGGGTAAGGGGGTGGGATTAACCTGCTGCCTCAGTGTTTCATTGCAACGTTATGTCTCATCTCTGTTTCCTCTTTTGATCTCTTTCTCAACAGCAGTAACGCTTATTACTGAGTTAACTAATCTAACGAAGTCCCATGACAATGAGGCATGCAAAAGAAAATGATCTTTTGAACAAAATTACATTTTTGAAAGAAATTAATACTCCCTCGACAACCTGTCGACATGTTCCTCCAAACATCATCTCTATTAAGTCTGTGAATTATTAACTATACTGATGTGCTAAATTGAATGGCCATTGATGTAATGCGAAGCCTGCTTAAAGCACTTTTTGGTTCATTGCATTGTCATTTGTATTCCAGATCGTGGGTTATAGGTGCGATTGCGCTCCTGTGTCTCCTTGGACTGACCTGGGCGTTTGGGCTGATGTACATCAACGAAAGCACGGTCATCATGGCCTATCTCTTTACGATATTCAACTCGCTGCAAGGGATGTTCATTTTCATATTCCACTGTGTCCTTCAGAAGAAGGTAACTTTATTTCCAAACTTAAAAATGTTATATTAATTGCTTTATCGGTCAAATTCAAAAGGTGTTGCCGTGTTGAAGCTATACGCTAACTGAAAAATAACCGTTTTTAATCATTTAAAAATTCCATTGTAGCCTACTCACGTCTGATCGTGACTATTGTAAACAAGCACTGCATGAAAAAATACATATATTACAATTAAATGGTACCACTGTGGCTAAATGCTATTATGCATATTTAATTGTTGTATTTAGTTTCTATTTCACCCATCTATGTTACTGTTTTATATGTTTATTATTTATTTCATGTTCTGCTATGTGCTTTATTGAAGGTGTAGATGTCAGCAGAACAAACTAATGAAGTTATTTAAGAATTTCTGAAACACAGGCCACGCAGTAGTTTTGAAATGAGGGCTTTATGGGAGTGTCATCAGAATTCATATTGAGATTGCATTTATACCGCTCCCGTGATGAAGTAATCATGTACACAGAGCTGAGCTTACTTTCACACAATCTCAGTTAACTTTGATCTCAACCAAACCAAACCCACAATATGAATGTCAGCCCAAATCTATGTAATTCATTGATGTAATGACATAATGTTTTGCATATAAAATGTGTTAAAATGAGTCCCTGGTTGCACTGAGAAACGACTCTGACATTTAGATTTAGACGTGCTCAGTTTGTCTGTGTTGTGGGTGGGTCAGACTCTGCTCTGCAGGAATAAAAAATGACACTGTGGCCTGAATTAAATCAGCATTCATTTCTGAACATTGATTTACTTTGAAAATAATAACTTTTTAAGAATGCAAACATCATTTTTTCAAAACAACGCTTGCTTTTAATCTTACAGTAATTCAAAGTTAAGCACAAATGTACACATGTTGACTCTAGATGCAGTCAACATGTGTCCTTATCTTTGCATTTGATTTCCAGCCAGAGTTTGGCGATTCCCAATAATTATGAAAGTGACCTTTGCGTTGAGAAAAGTAACACTAGAATTTAAATGTATGGCCAAATGTTTATTTAATCCAAGCTTGTGGGTCACTATCACTTGTGTTGCACACTATCCTAGATAACTACGGACTTCATTGCTTTGTGTCTGTTTCAATCAACATTTTTTATATGGTAGCCTAATCACTGGAAAGTATGTAAAAGTTAAATTAAAAATCTTTGCTTGTTTTTCCAAAGGTATCAATAAAAAATATTACAGCTCTGTCAAACTTGTTTTCCACCAAGTTTATGAAGTCATAAGGCTTGATGCACAGTCAAGGGGCTGTATACAGGCATGCTGTACTCACTAATAAAGTTTAATGGCTTGGAGTGTTTTTGGAGCCTAGCTGTGGTTAGACAGTGAGTGAGGTGCCATCTAGGCAGCTGTGCCAACATCACAAGGCACAGGTGGAGCTTCTGGACTCTGTACTAAAATACATTACACAGAAAATGAAACGTGACAGCCCAATATATCCTGAGATAAAGTTGAGAATTCAGATGTAAAAAAAAAAAAAAACTGGCTATACCACAAGGCATGTACATTTTGTTATCAATCTTGCCCTGTAACATTTTATTGAGGGGTGAGCTGATTTTCACCTCAAGGTTATTCCTTTGAAATTGAGTGTTAATTACCCCCATTTGCTTGTGAGCAGTCAGGGGGTAAAATCAGGTTTAGGAACATTATTCTGAGTTTGGATGATGCCATTTCTTAGTTGGTTTCTCTCTATGTTGGGGCTTGTTGGATTGCGCATGTTTACTGAGGTGTGCTACCATGCAGGTGCGTAAGGAGTATGGGAAGTGCCTGCGCATGCACTGCTGCAGTGGGAAGAGTGCAGATACCTCCATGGGCTCGGGGAAAAGCTCGGTTTCCCGCACACCTGGACGCTATTCCACAGGCTCACAGGTAGGTCTGCTCTGCTCTGGCTCAAGAAGGCCTGGTGTATACAATGCTGAGCACAGGTAGCTATAGCCATTGTTTGTATGGTCTTTGCCGTCTATTTGGAGTGCTAATTGTGCATTCTGTCATGTCTAGCACCATATACACCATATAACAAAGAACAGATGGTATTGTTATTTCACCTTATTTTCACCTTTCATGGGTTACTCGCCTTTTGGGATTGTTGGGATTGTAGCTGGGATTGTAAGCAAAAAGATGCATGAGGTATGGCACTGGCATTGTACTGAGCAGGGAACCTAACCTGAGCTGTTTTGGTAAATATCTAGCTGCATATAGTATAATTAGGGCCATGTGGAATTCCTTGGCTCTCTCATTAATCTGCAGTTCCATCCTCCAGCACCAAGAGGTCGACGGACAAATTTATGAAGCTACTTGTTAAGCAATCAACATATTATGGCCTCAAATAATAATGAAATCATCGCAAATGAGGTGTGTGTCGCAGTGCAGTTGGCTAGTCAGCCGGTGGAGTGACGCACACCCAGAATAACATACACCACACAAAGAGTGGCAGCTGTGCAATTTCAATTTCAAATACTTGAATTCTGGAGCAGTTCTGAAATAGACCAATTACTTCCCAACCTGACACGAATGGTGAAGCAACATTTAACAATTCTGTTGACAGCAGAATGGAGGTTTTACACCGCTCCGATAGTCCATGACAGAAGGGACATATTTAAAGTCAACAACAAAACATAAAAAAGTGTGTTCCCATAGCTGAATTTAAAATAAATCTAGACTACGTGCTATTAAAAAATACTTTTGTTCTTTATATTTTCTATTGCCCTTAGGCAATACCAAAAAGTTTTTCATTTTGCTTTCAGTTGTTTTTTATAAGTAAGTGCAGTTAAAAAATATCAGCCCACTCATTGCCACATTTCAGTTTCTTTAATGCTCCAGAACGGGCATGATATATCACACAGAAGGGTCAACAGACATATTTTTACACTTGAAGGCAGCACTTACAAATCAATCAGAATGCTTACGTAATGTATACTCGCCTACTTTCCCAACCTCCTATTTTTCCCAGGAGAGTCCCATTTTTCATGTGCATCTCCCGGATGTCTCCTGGGCACTTATTTGTCCCGTATTTTTAACTCATCACAACGGTGAGTGTTAAATGAATGTACCATTTTTTCCCTCGCTGTTAAAAAACCACCAGGGAAGCCGCAAAACTGAACTGAGCGAAAATATAGAAATTACCTCCAGCTAAGTATTGCTCATCAATATGGAGCCAGTTAGAGAACCTTAAAAAATAACCTTAAAAAACTGCTAAAAATATAAAACCATGCTGTCCGTATGGAACAACTAGTATCGTGCGACTGCATGAGGCTTGTTGGCTATGATAGCTTGCTTCTGGGAGTTTTCTACTTTGTATACTCTGCTGGTTGATAACTACAAACAGATGTACATGTGTATGCTACAATTGTAGCGGGCTGTGTGCAGGGAAACACTAGTTAAAA
This sequence comes from Aldrovandia affinis, assembly GCA_029706075.1. NCBI lineage: Eukaryota > Metazoa > Chordata > Actinopteri > Notacanthiformes > Halosauridae > Aldrovandia > Aldrovandia affinis. The sequence continues at coordinate 5,846,186 of JAINUG010000006.1, forward strand.
TCTTAGCGGAGGACATCGTTCATGAAAGAAACAAATGAAGTAATCAGCTATGAATTTAAGATGGCAAGTATGGTTACCTTCATGTGTCACTCCACCTGCTGACTAGCCTATTGTACTGCAACATGTGCCTCATTTGTGATAATTGAATGATTATTTGAGATCGTAATTTGTTGATTGCTTAACAAGTAGCGTCAGAAAGTTATGCATCGACCTCTTGGTGTTGTAGTACAGAACTGCCAGTTAATGAGAGAACTGAGGAATTTTGCATGACCCTAAGTATAATGTAGTTTAATATAGTGTCAAATAGTAATACAGTATAGCTGTGTATAGTAAAATATGTACAATAGTTGTATATGATAATGTGTAAAAATGTAAGTTATCCTGCATAAGGATTTCAGCAGTGGTAGTGCAGTAATTATTATAGATTTGCAGTGCATACTGTATGTATCAGCATGTCCATGTCCACCATGTTGAAATAGGCCCTCAAACACATTGTAGGTGTAAGAGGTTTTCTGATTGATTGTTGCTGACACGCATCGTACATGCAGTGGAGAAGTTAAGTGCCAGCCATTAAGAGGTGTTAATTGATTTGTAGCTCAAAGGTTTTTAAAATAACCATGTAATTAGGAAAGTACATTGTAAACTATTGGCCTTGGTAAGAGATTTCTAAATCTACTGTGAAACCTTGAACCTTGTGCTAGTTGTATTTTATCAATGTGCTTGTTGAAGGACAAATCTATGGCTGAAGATGAATATCTCTGACATTTCACACTCTTAAGTGTGTTAAAGGACCTCCAGAGACATGCTTTAATTTAGCATTGTATTTTATTTAGACAAATATCAAGTAAGGATTATGCCACATAAGTAATCAACAAGTACTGACACTGTATTTTGTGCAATTGTCTATGGAGTTGTAAACTATTTTGTCAACATACACTCAGGGATGTATCTAATCTGTTTTCTTTTAGATCAAAATAATGATTTGTTTACATTTGTTACACTTAACTCAACTCAAAAACCTCAAACTCGGTATGCGCGAATCCCCCAATGCAGGCTGCAGTCATAACCTGTTGAAATGACACATGCAATGGCTTTCACCACTTAGATCCTGAATCAATTTTGTTTATTGGGGAACGATCTACTGTGTAAGCATACTGCATGAATAATGAATACTGAAAAATTATTAGCAAAATAATGAGAACATTTCCTGGTTTACATTAGACTTATTTTCTTGATTAAATACCTGAAATATTAATACAATTAATTGATATGCATACTTGAATACGTCACCAACACAGATGCACACACACACATAACCTTTAGAAAGTTACTGTTAAGTGGTTTCTCTAATTACATGTATGTATGACAGTTAAAATGCTCCATTGAACACCTCTAGAATATTTCCACCAAATACCACTGTGGTTCTAGTCCTAGAGTACCACTGTGTATGCTGGTTTTCCTTCCAACCAATTTTTGGTCTAATTAAGGTTGTTGGAAACATGTGTTTAGGTGCCATAAATTTGTGCTGAAGCAGATTTGAACACAATGCAGGATTGACTCATTACCATTTGCTTTGTCTTAGTTGTAATGACCAGGTGTCCACACTTTCAACATTTCACTGATATTCAGCTGTAAGTTTATTAATAAATCAATTAAAATGTAACCTCTTTCAAAAGGAATTGATAATAATTTTCCACAGCACATTACAGAAAATTAAAGAATTATTTGTCTGAGAACTGATTTTACTGATTATCTAATCTCATCTCTCATCTCATTGTCTAAGCCGCTTATTCCTGGTCAGGGTCGCGGGGGGGCTGGATGGATCCCAGCATGCATAGGGGCGAGAGGCAGGAATAAACCCTGGACAGGTCGCCAATCCATCGCAGGACACACACACACTCATACCTACGGGCAATTTAGACTCTCCGATTAGGCTAACGTGCATGTCTTTGGACTGTGGGAGGAAACCGGAGTACCCGGAGGAAACCCACGCGGACACGGGGAGAACATGCAAACACCACACAGAAAGGCCCCTGGCCTGGATTCGAACCCGAGACCTTCTTGCTGTGGGGCGACAGTGCTATCCACTGCACCACCGTGCCACCACGATTTTACTGATTAAAAGTTTGTAAATTATATAGAATATTACTGAATTCTTTTCAAATTAAATTGTTTCTGACATGATGTGACATTAAGAGGATAATTTTAAATCCTCCTTTATTAGACATTAAAAGTATCTAATTAAAAACAATGAACAGCTAGTTATACTTCAGGAATTGCAATTATGGCTGGAATGAAAAACAGCATGTACGGTGACAAAACATGTGAAAAAAATACATTTGTTAATTAAAGTATAATGTACACCGAACTTAAGTGACAGTTGGACCATTCTGATTCAGATTCGCCTACTGTGTAGAATGGTTGTGTGGTCCAATCCAGTGTAGGACAGTAATGTTTTGTGCAGAAAGCACGAGGAAGGAGAAAGAAAGAAATAAACCAGCTCCACAACTGATGAGGGATATCTCATAGCGGTGGGTTGCTTTTGAACTAATATAGAAGGCCATGTCAAATTTCAGTGAATCAATAAAAGAAAAGATCATTGCGTTAAAGCACTTTTTTAATTTCACAATTCAGTAGTTTCCTCCAGGAATCATGAAACATAGAGGCTAAATTAAAACTTTAAAAACAATATCAAGTAACCCGAAGGCTGTGGCCACATCACCTGTGTTCACAATGTTTTTGGACACTGTACTCTCACATTTTGTTATATCATATCATGCCTTTTGATCACTAACTTTTTCCTTTGAGAATATTTGGGAACATTCAGAAAGGCATAGGACATTCAGAGCACCAAGCTTTGGCCGTTCTTTTTCCACATTTCTTTGTCACTGTCCGTGGACAATTGCAATAATTCTCAAATGATCTTTATTAACATTTTAATAATGAATCCCTAAACATCTTTGCCCACCAAGAGGTTTGAACAGTGTCACGTTTCTACTGTCTATGGGCCACATCTTAAGGATACAAATGTAAAACATTAGACAGGCACTAGCATATACAAATCAATTTAGGTATTTTAATTGGCACAAATGCACCATCAGATGGGAAAAGTTGAAGGTGTGACGAAGGTGGACTGACCAATGAGGTCACAATCCACATTCCCTTTTAATGAGTGGTTACTTAAGCTCTATTCTTTTATCTTTATCTCCCTGTGTTTGTTAATGAAGCAGATGCTCTCTGCCACTCCAGCTCTACTCTTATGCACGACTGTCCATTATTCCCTTAGTGTGGTATTAAACAACCTTTCAAGTTTAGCTACTAATGAATTCCTAATTACAGATAAAGTCTGTTCATTGATGTTTATAAGAAATGTTAATTAAAATGTTAATTGCTAATTCTACACAAAAACATTATTATTTTTTTCAGGGATTAAAGTCAAGAGTGTTTCAGTGCAAAGTAGCATTTTTAATGAAAATTACTCGGTGAAGGGTTAAAACATTCAAATTTATTGTCATTTTACAGTACAGCGAAAAGAAGTTTAGTATCTAACCAGAGTGCAAACATGTCAGTAAGTTACAATCAGTACTGCAAAGTTATAATGCTAACAGGCACAGTATTGAATAATTTATTAAGGTTGCTATAAAATATACAGACTAGTGCAGTTATGTATAGGTAAGTACAGGTGAGTATAAATATATAAATATATGAATATATGTATAGGTAGTACAGCAAAATTATACAGAATTATATGCTTTCGTAAGTAGCACTGAAGAACATTGGAGTTTATGAAACACAGCATGAACTAAGTATCACAGCAGTTGAAAAATTTAAATCAAACCATAGCAAGCCAGCCTGTAGATAATAGCATGGCCTTTGCCAGGAAAAAAAAAGGGAAGTGGATCCAGGGAGGATGTCATCACTTGCTACCTTGGCAGTCCATCAGAAGATCATACAAGGTGGCAGGTTGATTTATAGGTTGCCTGGGCAAATAGTGCATTTTGGTCTCCAAAGCCCCAAATCCAGGCTGCAGGCCATTAGTTAACTTTTTTGTTCTGTCAGTGCAGCAAATCCTGTTGACCTGTCAGTTGGGCCACTGGAGTTTTTTTTATTCTTGATTTTTTTACCCCACTCTCTTTTTTTGCTTTCTGTTTGCTTCTTTTCCACAGAGCCGGATACGTCGCATGTGGAATGACACTGTCAGAAAGCAATCCGAGTCTTCCTTCATTACGGGAGACATAAACAGCTCGGCGTCATTGAACAGAGGTAATAATTAACGAAGGCGCATTGTCTCCCACGCGGTCTATTGGTGGGGAGATGGCACGTTTCCTCTCTTTTGTGGGACTAATGAGGATTCAGAGCATTTTCAGTGAAAGTCTGCTTCCTCCAAATTCATTAAGCCACTGGTTGTTCTCCCTTCGCTTCCCTGTGACATACAGAGCTTTGTGCATTATTTCCGGGTGCCAGTAATATATTTTAAAAGGCCATTCATGCCAGCAGTGTAATCTGAAAACTAATGCTTGTGTGGTTCTGAAATATAAAAATATATTCAAATCTCGAATTTATTGCAAAATGTATACACACACACGCATGCATATGCACACACACAAACACATTTTTTATTTATTTTTCTTTTAGAAATTCTTCTGGGAGGTAAAGGCATCCTTCCATGCTAAAAAATCTCCATAAAATCAGCTTTTACCAGTAAATGTACCATGAAATGTACCTCACATACGATGTTGCCGATATTACTTATTTTAAAAGTATCTAACATCAGCATCTAACATCAGACAGGGTGGTAATAATGATGCTGCTTCAATTACAGTGTATCACTGTGATACCAGCATTAAGGCTGTGTTTCACACACACAAACACACTCACAAGAACTTTGGAATATTGCACTATACCAAAAATTATGTATCCCAAAAATTATGGAGGTACTGCATATTATGCTAAGACTTAGCCTTAGCATCCTTTGATTTATGACATTTTTTGTTGCATGCTGCTACACGTATTGATGTCACAGTTGCTGAAGCTATTTTAGGGCCATCCACAAGGATTCAAATTATTATGTTATCTACATTCAAATACAGTGAAAATAAAAGCAGTTTTCACTAAGAACCCAAATGAATAAAATAAAAAAATTCATAGGCATGTTGTGGTTTTAATTTAATTCAGCTTGTAAGTACAGGCACACACACACACACAAACACACACATACCGGTCAAAAGTTTTAGAACATCCCCATTTTCCAGTTTTTACTGAAATGTAAGCAGTTCAAGTCCAGTGAATAACCTGAAATGGTACAAACGTAAGCAGTAAACTGCCAGAGGTAAAAAAAAAAAGTAGGTTACCAAAAACTGAAAAATTATGTATACCATCAAAAGGCACTTGGAAACTGGAGAAAACTCTGACAGGAAGAGGTCTGGCAGACCCAAAGCCACAACAAAATCAGAACACAAGTTTCTGAGAGTCAACAGCTTACGTGATAGGCGGCTCACAGGACAACAGCTTCAAGCACAGCTTAACACTGGTCGAAGTAAGGAAGTCTCAGTTTCAACTGTGAAGAGAAGACTTCAAGCTGCAGGTTTGACAGGTCGAGTGGCAGTAAGAAAGCCATTGCTAAGATGGCAAAATAAGAAAAAGAGGCTTGCCTGGGCCATGAAGCACCGCCAGTGGACTACTGAAGACTGGTAGAAGGTCTTATGGACCGATTAATCAAGATTTGAAATCTTGAAATTTTGAAAGGTTTTTGTAGGCCGTTGAGTAGGCGAAAGGACGGTTCCTCATTGTGTGACACCAACTGTCAAACATGGAGGAGGAAGCATGATGGTCTGGGGCTCTTTTGCTGGATCCAGAGTGGGCGACTTGCACAGAGTGACCGTTAACCCACGTTAACCCATTCCTTGTTCCCTGAAAAGGGCCTTTTTTCAAATCTGAAATGTACATTATTTTTCAGTTTTTGGTAACCTAAACTTTTTTGTTTAACCTCTGGCAATTTACCGCTTACCTTTGTACCATTTCAGGTTATTCACTGGACTTGAACTGCTTAAATTTCAGTAAAAACTGGAAAATGGGGGTGTTCTAAAACTTTTGACCGGTAGTGTATATATCTATGTATATTATGCTACCCAAAATGAATTCAAAAGAGAGTCAATCACTCACAATCACATATTGTGTACAGCCAGCCATTCTCCCACACAGGAGTATATTAGTCATAGATGTTGCAAAAGTGTTTCACTGGCTGTCCATATTGCCTTTTTGATTTAGGCAAGGAGTTTAGCATCAATATATTTTGGAGCACTCTGCAAGGCAATTGTTTGCAAATATACCTATTCTGTAAATCACCATTACAGTGTAATAGAGGGGGTTGTTCTTGCTGGGCAAATTGACTTTTCTACATGCTAAAAACTCACAATATGATGGAACTGTACTAAAATCACAATGAAGACCTTAATGTGATTGATATGAGTTAGATCAGTGTGCCCCTGTGAGTGAATTCATCTCAAATGAATATGATCCGAACATCCTTTATTTCATTTATGGAAAAAAACAAATTTATATGTGCAGACTAGCATATAATATTTGTCTGAAAACAAAATAAAAATGCAAATCAAGTTCCTCTGGAGTGATGAGGCACAAAGAGATTTCAGTGTTTGAAAGCTCACGTGGAAGTTGCACATGACGCTGAAGGCTCGCCATCCATTTCACATGAGCAGCGTAATGAAGACACAGGTCCCTTGATCGAAGGTTGTGCCCTGCACTCCTCGGTCTCTAAATCTGCTTGGAGCTCAGATTCACTTAGACACTAATACCCTGTTATGATGACAGATGGATGTTATACTGGCAAAGTAAGTGTCAAGATCTTAATAATTATGCACTTAGTGAGGCCACCCGAAGATATCTTTTTTTGCCGGAAGCAAGGAGGTAGTCTGCATTGGGAACATGTTTTACATCTGATATTATGTTCCGTCTTATTTTAGCTAAAGGAAACTCCCGCTAAAAAATGGTCAATTAGAAGCGTTACACAACAATGATTTTAAGGCCTTGAATTGAGGCAATGCGATTACACATAAATTCCCTGGAAATATTTTTTGTTTGTTTATTCATTTATTTTTTATTATGGAAGGGATTCAGCATACACTGAAAAGAAGGATTCTCAAAAAAAACAGCACATATATTAATTGTATATGCGGGACTTTGATATCCTGATATCCCACACATGCTTGGGAATCAAATCCTCAGTGCTGAGTTTGTTCCCAGCTTGAAGTGATGAAGAACATTTCAATAGTAGATGGGATTTTTCTCCTCCTTGTTGTGTGCGTGTTTGTGGGCCGTCAAGCCCGGCATTCAGGCTTTCCCATGTGCTCTTGATAAAGCACGCTCTTCTTGTTCCTTCCTCGGGAACCAAGAACTAGTGTGTCATCCCCAGATGACATTGCTTTATTATCCCAATAAATGTATTATTTGGATTTATTGTACTCAAATATGCAATTTTCAGCGATAAAGTAGTTAGTAAACGAAAACAATAAAAACATGGGTACTATTTAAAAAATAGTACCACGGACAACATAGAAAAGATATCCATTTCTAGTGGTATTACATTTAAGTGTAATTTTAAATGAAATATAGAGGGGAGTTGAATTCTGCTGTATGGCTCTTCTGCATGCTTCAGTTGTGTGGGTGTACATCTTGGGTTTTCATTATCTTCTGCAAAAATCATTAACCACCTAGGTTGACAACTGATGGCTCATTACTTAAATCTAAAATATCATGGCTAGGAAAGTTTTTTACAAACATCTATTTCATTAACAATTAGACAAATTGAAACTAGACAGTGCAATTCCAGAAATTAATGATATGTTCAACTTACAAGAAGTTATGTCAACACAAAGTAAAGCTTTGATTCTATGAGAAGTATCTGTAAGTATTTATGCCATTTAGTCAGGCATTATGTATTTAAGGCAACATCCAAAGGTCCTTAAAGAAGCAGCTGTTTAGTTACACCAGTTGTTTTTGTTGCTTTTCCTTGACAGATTCAGAGCACGAAACAGAACTGTGCAGCAGTAGAACTAATTGCAATGTACTTCCAGCTCAGAAGAAAGATGTTCTCTAAAGATAATTCATACAGTTCATACAGTACATTTGAGGGTGGAGGTTACACTTCTAAATATAATAACTCAAGAATTTATTCAATCAAGCTGTACTGATTATGCTCATATCATTTTACATACATGAGATTTGAGATATGAGATGTATAGCCTGTCTGGAGTGGTGCTTCATTAACCACACTGTGCCTTATATTATTGTCTGAAGTGGTGTATATATTTTATAACGTGGTTATCACTAAAAACACTTCAAATGTGTTTTTATCATGTGAAAATACAACATTATTTTAAAAAAATTGTTAGAAGTCACTAAGCCTTTGGATTATTCCAAGTGCTAGATATTAAATAGCTGTCTAAGCACATTTCTGAGTACAATCCAACCCCACTGTCATTTGGAGAGCCACCTTTTCTGCTGTTCGTTGATAGGAACTCTGTCACATTTAGAGTCTGTGAAGGCTGCTTTCTGGCCGATGTCTCATCTAAGACATTTAACTCCTACAATACGAGCCTAGCTTCTGACAGTTGGTGCGCAGCCTGTGAGCTGGTTATAGCAAGTGAGCATGTTTCCTAAAGCAGTTAGAGTGGCTTGTTGGCTTGTTTGCACCATTGCCTTTGCTACTCTTTAGCTAGCTAGCAAAACATTTAATGTGTCATTCATGATGCAATTTAATTTGTTCCCGAGCAAACATTATATAACAGTGCAGGTAACTGCGAAAATAAAGGAAACACTTCAGTGAACGAAGGGTTCTGGGGGCTCTGTTATGGTGTGGCGTGCATTTTCCTGGCATGGTTGAGGTCCACTCAACCCCTTAGAGGCCAAGATAAATGTCAATAAATACAAAGCCATTCTGAGTGATCACTTTCATCCTATGGTGAAGCATTTCTATCCTGATGGGAATTGTCTCTTCTGGAATTACAGTGCCCCTTCCACAGGGAAAAAGTGGTCACTGAATGATTTGATGACATGATGTAAACCATGTGCCATCTGAGTCGACAGATCTCAATCCAATTGAACACTTATGGAAGATTCTGGAGTGGCGTCTGAGACAGCAAATGATGGAATTTCTCATGGAAGAATGGTGTTGCATCCCTCCAATATTATGCAACACTTAATTAGGACACTTATTAGGACACTTTATGTTAGTGTTTCCTTTATTTTGCCAGTTACCTTTACATACTTTACACAAATTGCAGGTCTATGATTGAATATAAATATGGTGTATCAATATACCAAAGGAGGAAAAAGCTACGTTTTCTGGAGTTTAATAGATCACCAGAGGTAGAAAGTCACCGAATTAAAGAATTAAGAAATGTTTTGTGTCACTTCCTGCGTACAATGTTTCGTCCGGTCAGCTTGTAGTATGCTTCTGAATGTGAAAGGCACTGAGGCATTGGTGTCATGACTTTGGCAATGTCCATGTATTGCCTTTTAGTCATGTACACTTCAGTCCTTTGAGCTTGCTGGTGCTGTACTTGAGAAAAAAAAGAGGCATTTGTTGTCATGTTTTGCTATTTTCATTAACCATATTTGCCTGATTGATTTGTGTTTCTTTCTCTGTCTCTATCTGGCTGCTCCAGGGGCCATGGCTAACCATCTTATAACTAATGCACTTCTTCGTCCTCATGGCACTAACAATCCTTATAACACATTGCTTGGGGAATCGGCCATCTATAACAACCCTTCTGTGAGCATGTACAACACACAAGGTGTGCTGGCTTTTTTTTTGCTATTGATAGTATTGATATCTGTATTTGATCTGGCTTTACTTAGGCACTGATTCCAAAACACACATGTTTTTGTTTAAGCTTTCAGGCAAGGGTTATCTTGGCTTCCGGGCAAGGTGTCGCATTGATTGGAACAAATTATTCAAACTACTCAATTAGTGTAGGGCAACAAACTGTATGAATTTCACAGCATGTTCATGTTAATAAAGAACTTCTGAGCAGCATAATCTGCACAGGAAATTGAAGGAATTGTGCTTACACTTGCTGGGAGCCAGATATACCTGTACTTGCCTACTGAAGTTTTTCTGAACTTCTCTGTCTGAAATGTCTGTGCTGTGTTTCATGTTTATCTGTATAATGCCCAGCATTCATTAATCTGTGTAGTTTTATAATATATAACCCCACAAAATAGTTTCCAAATGTCTATCTTTACTCTAATAGGAATTAGTTACAGCTAAAATAGTTTGAAATACAAATTGAATGAGTTCAAAATGTATTCTATTTTTGTGTTGTCCTGATATAGATTTGCTGTAGAATTACATTGCATCTCTTTATCACTTAAATTAATCCCTGGTCTTATAATATATATTTTGCCATTGCTTCTCCTGGAAGGCGCATTGAGCAGTGCTGGGCCTTTTTGCTTGTGTTTTGTTGTGTAATGTTTTGTTATGGGCTTTTTAACAGCATCATTTAAATGAAAATTTCAATGCGATTTAGAAATAACTAGGGACAGCATTGTTCTAATGGGAAATGAAATAGCTTTGCAGGTAGCTTAGCAACACTAATACTTTTTTTTTTTCAAAATCAGCATGGGAATAATTATTTGTGAAACAAACCCCCATGGCCCTCTATGGCCTTAGAAATGCATATTGTATCATGATTGCTGAAAAATGTGCAAGGTTAACACATTCTAGTCTGTATTGCCGTGCTTTGAGGAGTTAACCCACTAGAAATTGAACAAGAGCCCAGCAGTAAATAGTATGACCCTCTAAACAAGATGCACCCTGTGAGTAGAATACAACCTATATAAAATATGACTGTGATAAAACTGCCTGATTTCTGTTATCATGGTCAGTCTTATACCAGCATTTTCAGCTAATATAATGGTCACTGAAGCCCAAAGGGGGATTAGAAGTCTATCCAACTCAACAACAGAATAAAATCAGTCCCAATCACCCTTGCTCATGGAGCTTTTTCTTATCTTGGAAAGCGGAACTGTTGTCTTTACCTACAAGACGTACACTAATTTGGTTAGTGGGGTTACCGTGCAACATACATATTACCGGTGTCATTGCTTGGTGATTTTATTCCCTGGTTTTCCCTCAACAGCCAAAGGAAAGCACGTCTAATTGGTTTGATATTGGATAATTATATTGAAATGCCTGGTTATGGATGTATGGACAAACAGGTGTCTTTTGTGGAATGTACATGGACTCATGAAGTCAACATCTTAACTGTAGCAATGAGCAGACCAGCATATAAATACAGGACACAAGACTGTGAAGCACAAATACAAGGCTCACGTGGTATCATTATGCAGTTTATTAAGAGGCATTTGGCAAATAAATTCATATTAAATTTTTCTGAGCAATTTCATACAGAAATATTCAAATCACCTGTAAGACAAATTGTATTTGGGTAATTCATTAAGTAAATGTTAAATGGAAATACAGTAAAAGGTCATGGAAGGCAACTACTAGCTCATTGTATATACTACTGATGTTTCATGGATTCAAATACTGTATTTACGTGTTGAACTTTATTTTTGTACAGCTCAGTGAAAAAATAAGCTTTCCAATGAAAATGAAATAGTTAGACTGGAAACACTAAGAATAGCTCACCTGAAGTTGTTATCCTAAAATCAATTAAATACGTATAATTTAGAGTAAACATTATAACGATTTTAAAAACAGATCAACTGGACGTATTGTTGGGACATCAGGCATTTTTTGAAAAAAAGGCTATAAAAGACTACATATATTTTGCCCCAAACTGTGTGTAATATAGAATGTCATGCTTTACTTTCCACCCAAATAATTTTTGGAATGGATTGATTTAGTCATGTGGTGCTAGAGCCCAGGCAGAATTTTAGTAAGCGATAGAATCAAAGGGCAGTATTAAAGCTCAAAGACCATATTATTACAAATAACAATTTATTGTGCATCCTAATGATTCTTAAGATACTTTATTTGCTGTTATAAGTACCAATGTCATTCAGTCAAACCGGGCAATGGTTAGTTTTATTCAAGTGGAGACATTTAAAGCTACAAAACACGAAGATGCATTCTGGTTTAATGGCAACTCTTCCGCAGAATGTGCAGATTCATGTAGTGTATTTTTTGCAGCTAACATGCAACAAGGTACTTTTCCTCACCTTGCTTCACATGCCATCAATCTGTGTGCCTTTATTCATGTTTCTTCTACTTGTCACTGTAAGCTCACTTGTGCTTTTCTTTCCTTTTTTCATGCTGTCCTTTAGGGCCCTACAGAGAGACAAGTATGGGAGTAAAACTAAACATTGCTTATCAAATGTAATTGACCTCAACTTTCTTTTCACTCTATGCTGATAAAGGGGAAATAACTGTATGGGTGTTCTAAAAAAAAATGCTTATTTTTTGCATTAATAAATCATAAGAATTCAAAATAATGAAAACACAGACGTATTAAAACGCTGCCATGCATTTTCTTCAGCATAAAAGCATAAAGGCCCATTGGACAAAATGGCATTGGGTTGTAGATCTGTGCATTCATTACATTCTTGATATAAACATGATTATAGCAGCATAACTAAACCCATTCTTGAGGACCATCAATCTAAGCTTCAGTTTATATCATTTCATCGGTTGTAATACTCTAACCTCTTATTGCCTTTATGTAATTGTTGTAATTATAAACCTCTATGCAAGAACAGTGTCCTGATTAGGAATGCTTGATCATCTTTCTATTTTCATTTGATTTCAAAACATTTAAACATATACAGTATAGTTATACTGTATATGATCATTTGATCTGAAATGTGAGCTGAAATTCAGCTATTTTAAAGGTGTGTAATGAATGCACATGATGATGCTTGTTAAATTATGGTATATATAAATTATATTTGACAGATTGGTTAATAAAAAAGACATGCTGTCATTATTATTGTGGTTTTGTCTTAAAAAACTGATTTAGCCATCCATTGAAGTACATTTTAAAAGCAGTCCATTCAAATTCAGCAATCAGGATTCCATACTTTCTCTGCATGAGAGAGAACAGAAAGTCATTAATGTTTTCAATGATTTATTTTTGCCATATATATGGCCCATATTTATCACTGCAAATGAAGAAATTGTTAGCAAAAGTACTACAGTTATAGCGATTATCATGGTTATGTTTTCAATTAAATATAATATTTTGACCTGACCTAATGAAAAGCTTTGTTAAATAGGGGCCAACTCAACTTCAGTCTAGATATAATTTTGTTTTCTTATGTCGATACTAATAAATAGTATGATTATGTGTTTTTGTTTTTATAAATGTGTCTTCTGTGTTTCTCTGTGTTATTTGTTGTCCTGTGCATCAGAATTTATGTGTAAGTCTGACCTACTTTAAACCAGTCCATAAAATGAATGGTAGGTTAGATTAAATTCAGAAATATTTACTGTATAATGTGTTTCTATTAGGTGAGTATGTATACAGCTTAGATTGTTAATGGTACATAACTTTCCATTTGGCATTCATTATTACTGAATGATAAATCAGCTTTTTATTGTTTACTATGTTTTTTGTTAGATGATTACAAAGGCCAGATGAAAAGTTATGCGACTTCATTAAGATTATGTAATTAGCAAACCATTACCATTATGTATTTAACTTTTTAGAATTTACCATAGCTGCCTCGGGTTCAAATTGCATTTCTCAGACTGTCTCGGACAACACTGAAGCTCAGTTTGATTAATCCAAAGCAACACCTGTCTGCTGTCTTTCAGAGGGAATTCTGAACAATGCCAGGGATACAAGTGTCATGGATACTCTACCACTGAATGGTAACCATGGCAACAGCTACAGCATAGCCGGCGGTGAGTACATGAGTGACTGTGTGCAAATCATCGACCGCGGCTACAACCACAACGAGACCACGCTAGAGAAAAAGATCCTGAAAGAACTCACCTCCAACTACATACCTTCCTACCTGAACAACCACGAGCGATCCGCCGAGCAGAACCGAAACCTGATGAACAAGCTGGTGAACAGCGTCAACAACGGCAGCAAGGACGACGGCATCGTGCTGGACGACGTGGCCTCCTTCGGCCACGAGGAGAGCCTGGGCCTGGAGCTCATCCGGGAGGAGTCCAACGCCCCGCTGCTCCCGCAGAGAGCCCAGCCCGCCGAGAACCACCAAGCCCACCACTTCTCCCGGCGGAGGATCCCCCAGGAGAACAGCGAGAGCTTCTTCCCGCTGCTCAACAACGAGCACACGGAGGAGATGCAGTCCCCGCTCAGGGACTCTCTCTACACCAGCATGCCGGTGCTCACCGGCTCGCCCGGCGTCGAAACCAACAGCACCAAGGACGAGGCCGAGCCGCCCGCAAGTAAAAGCGCCGATGCAGATGACGTTTACTATAAAAGCATGCCAAACTTAGGCTCCAGAAACCATATCCACCAGCTGCATACTTACTACCAGCTGGGTAGAGGCAGCAGTGATGGATTCATTGTTCCTCCCAACAAAGAAGATTTGTCCCCGGAAGAGCTCCCTCAAGATCCCCCACATCTGGTCACAAGCCTATAGACTCTGTCCCTCTCCCCTGGTATCCTGTTCTGGTCAACCGTCAACAGTGGTAGACATTTAATTTTCTCTGTGTTCTGAAAAAAATTACTGAAATCTGATGCCATTCCAGTACTGACTGCAAAAGAGAGTACATACAACCTGGATGGCTAAATGCGTTGGTGTGTGTTTCGCCTGAGATACGATGCCTTGAATTGGGGTTGGTGTTTTGTTTTTTTAAAGGCGTTAATAAAGGAACATCATTATTAGGATCTCATCTCTGCAATGTTTTGTGACATCCCAAAGGAATTACAAACACGGCCCAAAACTGTCCACCATTAGCTGAGTGTGTAGAATAAAAAACAAAAACTCATTAAAAAAACGAAATTACAAAATTATTTTATTATACTTCTGTATCCATACTGGCTTTTTTAAAATTTCTTCCTATCTGGTGGGTTGCAGCACATTTTACTGTAATGGTCCAGGAAGTTCAGCAAAATTATGTTTTCGAACAACTCCACGAAGGAACTCTTTATCGTTTATGCTAGAGAGCGTATTTTTTGTTTTTGCTGTAATAATTCCAATTATTAAAAAGAGGAAAAAAAACTAATATCAGAGAATTATATGAAATTTCTATGTAAATGTACAGATACTAGCATTGCACATAATAGTATGCTTTTTATGTTCCTTCAGAACTTTTGTCTCTGTAAATGTAGTGATTAGAGCATTTTCTTTCTGTTGTGCTGGTCTTGCGGGTTTGTGACACCAGTAGGAGCATTGTTTCTTCTTTCTTTCTCATTTTTATTATAAAGAATCACTGAACAAAAACACTTTATGAGGATCATTTTCTAGCAATGTAACCACTGATGTTTTCAAAAACGTGATTTTTTTTCTTCACTGTGTAGATACAAAAGGAAATTCAGTTTCACAAACCATGGAAGTAGTGGTGAACAGTTTTTGAGGAACAAAAACTGCTCAGAGGTCATTTTAGAAGAGTACCATAGTAAGCTTAAAAGTGACTTGTACTCCGAGATAGACAGAGGTCTTCTTATGATGAGGGCAGGGCCTGTGCATGCCAGAAATGTGATATTAATAAGCACTAGGCACTTGTAAAGGTAACAATGAAAATAAAGAAAGAACATTGGAAATGTTTTACTTAGTAACAAGAGACATTTGAAGTGAGTAAACTGGAAATGTCTGTTTTTTTCCCCTGACAGGAAATATATTTATTTATTTGTTTTTTTAAGTTTAGATAAACAAAAACATTGATTTTCAGGTGGCAATGAATATAGCGACACAGATATAGTTTTATTATTATGATTAAGACTTTTATTTATTCATTTTGTATGGGTTTCAAATTGAATGACCTCATAACTAATATTTGTTGTAACAGTGAAACTTGTTTGCCAACAAATAAATTCCTGATTAAGATTTACAACATAATTGTTACTAAGGGTTTGTGTTTCTCTGTGCATTAAATAAAGTGTGAATGGCTCAGCCTTAAATCATATGGGAGGATGAGATAAGGGTGTTTGTGTCTTTAATATTAAAAAAGTAAAACCACCCAAGAGAAGTAAACCGTGTCCTTTCTCTTCCTCTTCATGGTTGCTTAGTCAAGTAAAGTCTTATCTCATTGCAATAAAGTCAGATTACATCTGTACACATGCTGTGAAGTACAATGAGCAATTCTGCACAGATGATGGCAATAATTGGAATCTAAGGTTGTTATGCAAAAACTTTGGGGGGTAGAGAAGTACTGCTGGAGACCTTTCACACATCAAAACAAGCTTCTAATCCAGCATTCTTGTATCAAGTCTACCAAGTCATGTTGTTGGTCATTACCTCTGTTGTCTACATATAGGTAACTGCTAAAATAAAATATTTAAAATATTATATATACAGTACCAGTCAATAGTTTGAGTACGCCTGCTGGAAAATAGGTTTATTTCATAATTGACAATGTTTTACACCGTATAAGTTGCTGTAAATACTTGAAAATGACAAAAAACACATTACAACAATAAACATAAGGAACATCAAAGCAATGTTCATGAAAATTTGAAAATTATCTCTAAATCTTGAATTCCTCCAAATAGCTACCCTTTACCTTGATAACAGCCTCACACACAGGCCATTCAGTTAATACGTTTCAGCAAATTGGCCTCCAATAGCGTATCGGTCTAACGCACCCGTATTGGCTGGTCCTTTACGAGTGTGAGCTGCCTATCACGGTTGTGGTTCGAAACCTGTACCAGACTGTACCAGACCAGCCCTGGTGGGGAGCCCCGATTGGGGGCGGTGTTTGGCTGTCTGCCCCACGGGGAGGGGGGAGGGAGAGCTGGCACGAGCTCGCCAAGGAGCGGTAAGGCGATCTCGTAAACAGGGTTGGGCGAGTTCCATCTCGGAGAAGGTGAACATTGCCTCGAGGTGTTAGCTCGTCCCATGGAGGTGGGCGGGGAGTTTGTGGGGGAGGCTAAAATAGAAAAAAAATAGGGGGCTACCTCTAAATAATTGGCTACCTAACGGAGAAAAACATGGGAAAAAATCTGAAACCAAAAAAATCAAATAAAAAATAAGTTTCAGCAGGAAATCAACCGACAAGGCTACCCGATAATTGGCTACCTAACTGGGAGAAAAACGGGGGGGCAAAATCTGAAACAAAAAAAAAGATAATAAAAATAAGTTTCAGCAGGAAATTGCTTGAAATGTCTTCCCAGCTCTCTTGCAGAAATTCCCAGAGACACAAATTTCAAATGTCACAAATTTTCAGAATATTTATTAAAAATAAGAAAACTAGAATAACTTGGATTGTTAAGTCTACACCCCGCTTATCATACCAATAGTAAAATAGCTCAGGGGTAACCAATCACCTTCCAGATCATACACCTTTATACTGGTTCTTAACCTTCATGTCTGCAAAGAGATATTGATTTGAATACGTGTTCTACTTTTACCATCTCCGTAGCAGGTTCAAACAGCCAACATGCAATGTGGGATCAATGCATGTGTGTGTGTGGTTGTCCTGGATGTATTAAGCCATTTACATCGCAATGAAACCGTCAATACATCGATCAAATTTACACATTTAGACAGTTTCCCAGAAAAAATGTTTCTTTCTGTGGTTGTGTTTTTGCTTGAATAATTGTCATATCTATGCCAAAGCGCATTGAGGCTGTTCTGGTGGCTCGTGGCATCCCAACACCTTATTAAGCCACTTTGTGTCCTTTATTTTGGCAGTTACCTGTACATTGTGCACTTTAAGAGATTATATTTAATAAACATCAGAGTCAGTAAGCTATGGATTGTTGGTGTCTGTATCATCCCCAAATATTTTTAGGACAGAAAATTTCCTTCTGTAACATATTTGAGATAAAATAAATTTGCCACTTTTAAATCCCATTGGAAAATCCTTACAGGCAATTTCCTCCTGACAACTCAAGTGACAAGAGATATCCTTGCCCCTGACAGGAGAGGACATTGTTTTCTCTAAGCCTCCTACTGCCCTCCCATCACTGATGATAACGCTGAGGACAGGGTGATTATAAACTCCACTAACTTCAGTGGGAACAAAATAAATACCTAAACAAATCCCTGAAATTACTTCTAGACCTCACTTCACCTTACGTTTCTGTATAATTTATGAAATAAATGAAGCCATTAAAAATATTACGATACGTTTGGCAAGGACGCAAAGGCCCAAAGAAATCCTCACCTCCAGATGCATTTAGATGTTTCAACGAAAAAGGGATGTTCTTTTCTTTAAATCCATGATGTGTAGAAACAAAAGCAATTTGTTTCTGAAGAAGATCCAAGAAGAAGTGTTTAGAAAAGGAAATTAAATGGGACTTTATATCGTTTCTTTGTGCCGTGCTTCATGAATGGGTTTTAGAAGAGACATGTCAAAATGCATGGGCTCTCAACAGTTACAATAATTAACTTTTCTTTCCTGCAATCAAGAAGATCAACTGAAATGACTGAAGTTTAGTCTGCAAGTTAAAGGATGCCATGTGTTGTACTTACACTAATGGTTTAGTGTACATCAATAAATACCATCAGATAAATATAGTAGCCACTGTGTGCTAACTAGACAATCGTGATTTTAACTGGGTCCACTGCTGTTGTTGTTTTTGTTTGAATCTCTTTGAAATGGCATTGCCAGGATAGACTAGATACGGCACACGGCACGCAGTGCTGGGACTCACAAACATGCCAAGCTGTTTTTGAAGGAAGACCCAACACTATTTATTCGCAGTTATCAATCAATCAATCAATCAAGTTTATTTATATAGCACAGTTTCGTACAAATTAATGCAATTCAAAGTGCTTTAACAACAGTGAGTTCATTTATGGAGACAATAAAATGATTAGAGTCAGTTTCAAATATAGGAAATCAGTTTAAAAACACAATAAAATTAAAATTAAAATTAAAAACGAAATAAGATTTAGCTGACAAGTAAAACTGATAAAAGTGCAGTAGAGTGATAAAAGTGATAAAAAATGGGTCCCTAAGTTATGGAAAAATGCTGAGTGTATCCAGGCCTAATTTAATTTAATCAAGAGTGACCAATGTTACAACATTTTTTGTTGTGGGGGAATATAAGCTACTGTAGCTAGATAGCTAAAATCATGAAAATGTGTAAACTAAAGATGCATTCTTACACATCTTCCTCACCCCACAACATTGTGAATGAACCATTTAGCAGTGGAGGCATTTTACAAATGTATATTTGGTCATTCACAACACATTTGTATAATCATATGGGAAGGTTCATTGTGCATTCTGAGTTATTTTGGCACATAATATCCCCTTCACGCCATCGTCCCCTCCTTGTTAATCTTCCCAACAACACAGTCAAAGCTGATTCCCCCTGGGCCATTTGAGAACACGCATGGTTCCGCAGTTATATAAAGTTAATTTATAGCCATTTGTGTTTTTAGAGCCTCAGCTCACCTGCATACCTCATCTTTGTGAATATTTAATAAATTAAACTTCTACAGCAGTGGCAACTGTATGTATAGCATTTGTGCCTGTGCTTCTTTGTCTTGCACTTTTTCAGGAAAATGCTAGCTGATTTCTTATACCTTCAACTGAGACAGGCTAGCCAGCACACTTGAAACCCTGGCCATGCATTATTAATTTTGAAATTGATCATTCACAGGCACTTGAGGATGGTGCCAAAATGTACAGCTATTTGTGCTGGTGTATATGCACAGACATCATTTTAAATGCAATATGTCTTGCATTATACTATTTCATGTTGTTTAAATGTATTAACACTGATTTCCTGGCAAGCAGAATATATGCTTCAATATATGACATCATAACTATACCAACTGTGAGACATGGACATGATTTAACATTATATATGGCATATATAGCCAAAGGACTCATTGGGTTTTTGCTGCTGTACACTGTTGTATAGCATATGCAATTTAATGTAAAATTAAATTATGTTAAAATGTTTTCAAATCAATTACTAAACTCTAGCTGATTCATATTTGTGCCAAAGTTTAATTACATTGAGTGAGACATTACATACGTTAGTTCATTAAAATATAAATATTTCCTTGATGGTTAGAAACAAATGGCATAAGGAAACTAAAGGCATAAGGATGGAGTCAAAGGATTTAAATTAACTGTTGGAATTAACGGAACCTCTTCCTCACTTATAAGAGGAACACAATAAAGCATGAATTAACCTCTGCCAATGATTTCTTCATTCAGCATTGCACTATAGTATTCCCCAATACAATTAATACTTTACTTTCATTTATATATGTGTATTCTAGTATATAACTTTGGTATATTATTTAGGCATGCTTGCATTTATTACAATAGAAAAAGTAAGGATGAACTATGTATTATTTTTGTTTGTGTCTACGGTGTGTATTTATGGTTTTATTTATGTATTTGCACACAAAGATGGCAAATTGAATAACAATATGTGCACTATTGAATGTGCAGGAGAAGTTGGAACACCTAACTGGGCTTTTACAAGAACCCCACTTTCTTCAAAAATAAAATATAATACAATAAATAAGATCATGTATAGAAATGTATAAAACAAGATATATTAAAATAAAAAACAGCATTATGGTGTATATGGTGTTTTTGTGTATGTGTTTTAAATATTTTTTGTACTGCTTTCTATATTCTTTTGTAAAGCTTTTTTAAACACTGCTTAAAGTGTACTAAATTAATAAAGTTTATGATGATGATGATGATGATGATGATGATATTTATTATCATGTGAGTCTGTATACAGACATACAGTATGTGTGTGTGTGTGTGTGTGTGTGTGTGTGTGTGTGTGTGTGTGTGTGTGTGTGTGTGTGTGTGTGTGTGTGTGTGTGTGTGTGTGTGTGTGTGTGTGAGACTATCTGCCTTTGTCCGAGTTTGTGCAAGTTTCAATGCAGGTCAGATTTAAAACTATGTATTTCATATCCTACCCTGTAGAATCAATGAAAAACTCCCTGCAGAATACAAAATGAAAGGTGAATCAATGTCATCCAAGGCTTTATGTGTCAGGCCAGCCAGCCAGTTTTGCAAATAAAAGAAACCGCTTCCCTACCTATTTTTGTAGAGATAACATTGATTTAAGATAGATGGGATTCTGTCCATGTTTGCAATCTGGTATTTTCAGCCTTGGCTGTATGGATTGGATGAGGAGGAGTTTGTAATTCAGATAAAATGAAGGAGCTTCAAAACAGACATTAAGTGCAATCAGTGACCTTAAGCATTTAATTTAGCTTTTGAATTACTTTATATAAAATATGTCTTCAAAAGCAAAATGTAGCTTATTGATACCTAAAAAAATATGTTTGAATCTAAAAAGCCAGCATGTCTGCTGACTTAAAATTACCAGCACATGTTCATGCTGTATGAATTAAGACTCAAAAGGTACAGTGTCATGAAACAGAAAGCACACTTCCATCTAATGTTGGGGCCTCAGTGTCTGCCAGAGTTTTTTTTGCTGTGTATCAGCACTTAATTGCTTTAGGTAAGTCAATGATTGGCTAAATAGTCCACACACTTTATTTCCAAGGCCTAAATGAAGTGTTTTTCCAAAACTCACTCAGTCCACTTTGACCAATTTTGAGAAAATCTACATTTTTGTTTTTATTTTAAATTGGTGGAGTTTTTTTGCATGAAAAGTCATGTTTTAATCATTAAATCCCTAGGAATTATACTGTAAAACTATAACTACAAATATCTAACAATTTATCAGAAAAAGAATACCAACCTTGAAAAATATGGTTTATCAAAACTCATTCAGTCAAATTGGCTGCTGGTTGAAAGGAAACCACAAAAACCTGCATGCACTGTAGCCGTAGGAGATCCCTCAAAATTTACAAAAATTAATAATCAGGAACACAACTTGCTTACATATCCAGTTTCACAATGAAATTGTTCTTCTCGTTCTAGTGCTCTGGGAGACCAGACTGTCCCCCAGATGCAGGAGAGCAATATAGCCTTATTTAAGTGATAAAAAGGACCATGCACAGCAAGCCCAAGGACAGAATATGAAATGACTGAAGTTGTACTGTGAGCTCAAGCACACTATGCCATTGGTTTTCAGATCTGTGGGGCTTGTTGCCAGGGTCAACAGTAGCAACTTCCCATATTGCATATTTACCTAGTATTCAGCTAGTATTGGGGAAGCTTGACTTTCTAAGTGAGAGAACAGATGTCAAGCAACATGCCAGAGAATGGGACTAGCTGCCTGAGGAAAGTGTTATCAACACTGAATCTCCACAAGGCTACTTTACATGTTGTCATCAATGCTCTGCATTTTATACACACATTTTACCATTAAAGCAGGCCCTTTATTTGATGTAATGGTGCCTCAGTCCTGCTGGCACCATTTTAAAATACAATTCAGACTACTATGAAAGTGTCTTGGAAAATCTTTCCAAATGGTTCCAAATGGCTAAGATAGCTTATACTGATTACAAACAAAAACAAATATAATTGAGTTAGCCGAGTTCAGGAAAAATGTGCCTTCCCTTATAGCTATTGCTATTGAAGGGAAGAAAATAGAAATAGTGCAAGAATAAAAGTTACTTGGTTGAGAAATGCAACAAATACAAGGGTGGCTAGAAAGGAGTTTTTTTCACAAGGCTTGTTATTGTTTAGATTGTTTACAGTAAAAACAAAAAAACTGATTTTAAAGCTCCTTAGTGAATAACATTGTCTTCATTTGTCTTCAATTCTTCTCTGGGAAATATTCTTCGAAAATAGTCAATAAAATAAAGTGGGGGGTCACACGCACTAAGCAAAAATATAGAACAACAGGTTACGGTGCTTACCCCCCAAAAAAGTATTCCAAGAGTGAGAATCATAGAAAATATTGTGCACCCTACTTTCTTTGGTTCACAGGAAAATAGTCAACCCAGGCAGTAAGCCCCTGGAATTCAACAAAGAAAACATAAGTCCTTGAAATCTTTTCAAAATCCCAGAACACAGAGTTAGAGAACAGACACTGCCCACACCAATAATTTGACACATTTCCCCACAGACTTGCATTCCCCTGTACCTGGAAGATACAAAAGATACATAATTACAATGCAATTCAAAATGTCATTCATCTTCTAAATCGCAGCTGAAATACAATGCATTATTCTTGGACTTGATACTGGTTTAAATCCGCATTAGACATTGCTCAAACCTTTTCATGTGGGTGGGCCCCAAGCACACAAGAGAGTGAACATATACTTCTTCCAATATTGACATTTGTAAATGATTTGTGAAATGCAGCAAGCTACATTTCCATATTTTGCTAAAGAAGAGTATTCGTTCCGTTATGTTGAAGCCATGATTCAAATGACCCATTCTTTAGTTTCATTAATGAATTTCATTGAATAAATTTAACCTTATTTGACTATCAGGCAGTATATTACGTTGCTGAAATAAAAACACTTTTACTGAAATACTGACGCACTCACTCTGTGCCCAACATTTTACTCGAGACACAAAAATACTTCTGCTTTTATAAACAAATGCAATGTTTTTCATACTTTAGCGGCGGGTTTACTTTATAAACCTCGCTCTCTGTTTCAAGTGCCAGTCTGGGCTGATAATCTTTAAATCAAAAAGCGCTTGGGAAGATAAGTACCCTTTGTTAGCTGGCCAATGCTATTTTAATTAAATATATGAACATGTCCCTGACCTATATGCTGAAGTCTAAACAAAGATAACATCATCTAATCAAAAGGGAGCCAAGATTGGTTCAAGGGCAGAATTATTTTCTATTATGAATTTCCAGAGGGACTTAGCCAATTTTCTTTATTATGATAGAATCAGCATATTGAAGATTGGATCTTAAGATAATTTCACAGCAGGATAGGTGTGAGAGGTACAATATGCCCCAGCAGCATCCTAAAACTTGAAAGCATGCACCTATTTCTCCACACTGCAATGCATTTAAGGCAGTCATATTTATTTCTAATTTCGGTAAACGTCACACTCCAGAACATAAGTACAAAGACAGCATTTCTTTTTCATTCTGTAATTTTTCTACCACTAGCCAAACACACGCGCACATGTACGCGTGCATTAAGAGCATGTGGAATTGACTTGGTGGCGATGTTGACTGATGATGATGACTGAT
Organism: Aldrovandia affinis; assembly: GCA_029706075.1. Lineage (NCBI taxonomy): Eukaryota > Metazoa > Chordata > Actinopteri > Notacanthiformes > Halosauridae > Aldrovandia > Aldrovandia affinis. Next base: position 5,870,371 of record JAINUG010000006.1, read on the forward strand.
GTTGCTATGTATAAAAGGCTATTTATCTGATGTGATGTTCCTCTCCGCAGAGGATGATAAAGCAACAGACACATCTTAATGCTAATACTAGGTACAGATTTACACACACACACACACACACACACACACACACACACACACACACACACACACACGCACACGCACAAATACTGTATATGTATATATATGTATATTTATAAAGAATATTTCATGGTACACAAATAAAGCCACAACAGCTGAATTTCCTGGCTGGATTACTCCAGAGACTGGTCCAAATTGTGTTGTTTCTGTGGGGAAGATGGTATCAACCCTCCCAAGAGATTTGAAATTTGCCTACAGAGCAAGTATCAAGCTCTACAGTACGTCAACACAGATAGCCTCCATGATACTATTAAACCCAAAGAATGTGTTAAGTGAGAGATAATGGTTGGCAAAAGGCAAAAAATACTGGCTAAATAAAGAAGCACTTCTCTCCTGAGTAAAGGGAGGTCATAAGTAGTTTTCTGAAGTTGTCAGATAGCGCAAAACGTCGAGCAATGGAAGAAGGCCTGCTTTTCCTGATGAAGAGCCTATCTGCCATGACTATGGTCATAAGGGAGATCCATCAGGAGGTCTGAGCAGGCCCAACTGGCACAAAGTGGAGCCCCTCTCTGTATGTGGAACCCCTCTCTGCCTGCAGTGCAGTCATCAAGCCAGTGAGTGTCCCCTGAAGGAAGAATCCAGAACAATGGTGACCATTTCTGATGCGATACAAAGCCTCAGTTAAAACATTACTGATTTGAAAACTTTAATTTTGTGTTTTGAAAAGAACATGAATTAAATCAGTATTTTGGGAATCCTGCCTCCTTCTACTGCCTATCCCCCCTGAAAATGTCCTGTTTGTGTCAATCCCCAGTGACACTACAATATACATTTAATTATACATTTTGTATCTCTAATAAAATGTTATTTCATAGATGGAGACATTTCTGCTAAGTATTTTGTGCAGAGGCACAGAACAGTTTTTTTCGGCAGATCATATCTTGTTAGCACAAATACATTGGCACTGATTTACTTTTCAAAGCAAGGATAGTTGTAAAGAAATTCTCATGGCCATCACTTAGTAAAAGACCTTCCAAAGAAAATGACCTCACTATGTTTCAATTATAAAATCGTTCAATTCTGGACTTCATGAGATTATTTACCCCAAAACTGGCCTCACACCAACATTGAAGAACTCAATCTATGTATTTTATTTATTATATAAATTGAATTAGTTCTTCCATGTTGGTGTGAGGCCAGTGGAAGCATGCCCTTCCATTATCTGTATTCTTTCCAATAAATCATGTGTGAACCTAATTATTTTTGAGGTCAGTATGGCAGACTCACAAGCTGGCCATAAAGTTATCAACGGATACTTTCAGAAGGCCTTCCTTGAACACTTATGAGTATGAGTTTTTTAAAATCTTTTAATCTCTGTTTCCTCTCACTCTGCAGTCCCTCAGCTAAGCTAAGCTGCCTTTGCACTGGAGGACTGCACATTTTAGGCAGCTGGCACAGGCAGACCACAGGTGCAGATCAACCAGAGGAGTTGATTGCTGTTACTATTGTGCGAAAAGGTAAGGAATGCCCTCCCGACTATCCCTCCCTCCCTGGGCAGCGATTACTAGCACAGGGCAGTAGAACAAGCTGGACCATGAGCTTAATCTCTGACTGTAAACCAGTACTTTAGCTGGATACTCTACCTGAGAGCTCATATAAGTAATCTCCCTACTTTCAGTGCTAGATATCCTCAAAGCCAAGACGTGACTTTTAAAATAATATTTTCATTAATTTGGGTGATCTACCGATTGATGGTTTCCATTGGACAGAAACTTGTAGTTATTTATTCTGTTTTTAAAAATTAAAAGTATGTTCACTGTATCATGTAGATTGGCCTGGTTTCAATAAAATATAGTTTTTAAGTTTGACCTTTAAAATCAAAGCTTGTCTTTAATTGTGAATGAAATGTAAGCACAGATGTTGATTTAATTCTTATGTTTACCACAAAATAATAAATTAATTAGCAGGTGTTGGGAATAACTTTTATGTGTGGTAATTCAAGTAAAGAAGGGTAAAAGAACAGTAAAGCCTGTATTGCTTGTGTTTCCTAATCTCCAGTCTGTCTTTTGTTAGTAATAGGTTAATTAAATGGCTGTAGGTTATGTAGGTCAGGTCTCTGTGGGAGAGGTGGGATTGTTTTCCACTGCCTGCAATATTCCTTCACTATCTGATCTTCATGTTCCAGATGATCTTGCTTTTTACCCAAACATGCACTGCGGGCAGCTATTGATAAAATTTTAACTGAAAGCAGCTGCGGAGCATGGCAACATGCATGGGGGTGGGGGGTTTGCGGAGGGGGTCTGACTGACTTCTATGTAGAGAAGGCCTTGTCCCCTATTGAGGGGACTAGTGGATATGAATGTACCCTTGCAGGGTTGAAGAGAACAGGTCTGCCATTGTTCTGGGTAAAGATAAGATTTGAGCATGGCCACTGTGTTCCTTTGTGTGCTTTGTGGCATTCTTGTCGACTAAAAACCACTGGGTTGTAATCTGAGAAATACCACCACTACAACATAAAGGGCCACACTTACAGAGGCTCATCAAGAATCACCTCACATAGCTGAGGACCTGGTGCACAGAGGATGGCTTTAGCTTCCCTGACAGCTGGGATCTGTGCAATAACAAGAGGTATCTGTGTGAAAGGAATGAGTGAGGAAGAGCCCTCCAGGCACTAAAATGCTGAAACTGAAGTCTGGAAAAAACAGCAAATCAAATGGTATTTCAACATGAATAACATAAATTAAATGAAGATTTGCTTTATAATATGCGCCATATAACTGTATGTGAAATAGTGACTAATCCAATTTCAGCATATTGTTATGATAGAACTGTTGACAGCTAGGATAAAAAAGAACTAAAAGTACTACACTGGAGACTAGGAGAAATGCAAGGCTTGACCTAACTAGTCTTATAACTACAATGGTTTGACTCCCGTTTTGAAGTGGTGTGTTCTGTAGTAAACTGTGGGGGTAGGTAGGGTAAAGGGGCCGCTAGGGGAAGGGCAGGATTAGGGGGAAATGTTTTGCTGTTCTGGATGCATTATTTTGAGACAAAATACATCAAAATACATACAAGAAATGTATCTCAAAACAAATTTCACATAATTTATGTGCAGGGTTGATAATTCGTATCTCTATCCTCTGTAAGCATAGCACCAAACCCTCCTCCTCTATTGAATGACATAAGTCATGAAACTAAGAATTATGGAGAAAAATGTTCACGCAAAAATCCGCTTCTTAACGAAAAATATTTTGACAACTGCATGAAATATGAATGAATCTTGAGCCAACTAACCTAATCGCTAAAGCTAACCATAGCAGTCAGGGAATGAAAAGTTGTGTAATCCATTCCAGCACTCCAGGCCCTTGTAAGGTGCAGGAATGCTCCATTGCTCTTTTGAAGGAGGGCAAGGCAAAAGGTAGTTTGAGAGAATAACTGGCTATCATGGATTCAATTTTCATCAATTGTTTTGTGTGTGAAATGTGGCCAGTCAATTTCAAGCATAGATTAATTACATAATAAAACTAAGGTGTTGGAGCACCATTTTGTCTCGTTCCAGTCCAATTTAACCAGAGTTTTTATTTTTAAGGCAATTCAGTGACAATGTTTGGCCTTAACCGACAAAGAACAATAAATCAGCAGTGTTTTGTCAGGAGAAGCGTGAAGGTTGCTTTAGGTCTGTGGAAAAAACACTCTGAATCAACACTTAATCATGCAATGCCATACAAACTGGGGGTGGGGGCAGTTGCAATGTGGGATGCATATAGGAAGGGTAACATGCTAATAGAAAGGTTAATATGCTATTAATATGAAATGTTGCCATCCAAAATGAAACAAACATTATTTACGTTAAAATACATTTGCCATCATGTGAGCACATAAGTATTATACAAAATCCAGTTCTGCATTGTGGCCACCACAATACCTGTTGATCACTATTGACCTTGGTCTTTAAGTGGACAGCCAGAAAAAACACAACCAAAGTTAAATACTGTCAGCTTGTTTAATTGATGCCTGCCCTGTTGGCTTTATAGGCTAATTAGCAAGCATGAAAATGTCACTCCTCTGCTTACTTATGCATGGGCAGCTAATCAATCAATTAATCATACGATCAGACACTACACAGCTGATGCTTTATGTTTGCTCATCAGATAATTCAACGGTTTTGAACTTTGAGCAGAACTTTGTAAAGATGTCTTTACCTGTGCAGGTTGTTCATGAAATATACAATCTTTTTGTGTTTTCAATCCCACAAATTCTCAAAATCAAGCTAAATTCATCCCAGTTTGGGGCTTTTTAAGATTGTGGAGTTTGCCAGATTATGCCCTTTGAACAAATCAAGCCAAACATACCCTTACCCTAAAGTACCCTTCCTTTTGCTTATTCTTTTGAAAATGACACTGGACTATATTTGTGTTGTGGGATTTCCTTCTCTCAAATACTATTTGAAATTGAAATATGAAATAATATTTACAGTGATCTTTGGTCAGAATTTGTCTGTGGTGTCTTCCAGATAGCACGCTAGCATTCACCTTGCGTATTAAAGGATTGGGTCGCAAATTAGATCAAAGAGTGATTGCATTGAGATGGCATTTCAGCTGTGTAACCTAGTTGGATGATTGGATTCAGTCATGGTCATGCACTAAAACTAGGCCTTGGTCCAGGTGGTCCGCAGCATATGTTGGTTTCTCTGGCAACCAGGCTCGTAACTGCCTGAGTCAACTGATCATTGCTTTGATTGAATCTATTTAGCTTCCTCACTAATTTTGGAGAGTGTCAGTATTTCAGAAAGCCAAAGAACCTACTGGACAGTAGCCGTCCGGTCTGGACTTATTGCACCTGAGCTGTGGGCAAGTGGTCTAGTCTACTCATTACAGTGATCAGCTTAGTTTTAGAAGGGACAGGTATGGCAGGGCTATTCAATTTTCAGGCCTCGAGGACCACAGTGCCTCCTCATTTAAGTGAAATCAGGGGGCGTATTGCCTTGTTGCAGCAAATACCTGTAGACACTGCGGCCCTCGAGGCCTGGAATTGAATAACCCTGAGGTATGTGCTCTAATGTCATGCTAGAATGAATGAGAATGTGTGTTGCTCTTGCGGTTACCATATATACAATGGTCAGTTCAGCGGCTGTACTTGGTGACAAAGGCCTTTTGTAGATTGTTACTCTACAGTACTTGACATCAGAAGGTGAGGATTTCTTCTAAAACATGAAGTAAACCGTGGGCAAGTGACTGGGTTTAATTCACTGATGTGTCCATTTAACGTATCAGAATTAGTAGTTTTGCGTTTATTCCATCTAGGGAGGACTCCTGCCTGCCTGGTTGGCCACAAACGTGTCTGGTATTAATTGTGCATCCGTCATTGTTTATTCAAAGTCAATATCTCATTAGCCACTTACAGCAGGGCAGAGGTGTTAAAGTCACTGTCTGAAAACCTCCCCTGTGTCCACCTGGCAACATTCCACCTCACAGGATTCCTTTTCCTTTTTTTGGTTCCTGTGACACTGTATGCCAGGAGATAAGTGATAACAATGATATTTGTTTTTAGAAACTTAATTTGTTAGTTTATTGGGGACAGATGTTAGAAATTAGCCTTTGGCTATAAACACTTGCACATGCAATGCATCTTATGCTTTTTTAAAAAAATTTTTTTTAACAATGTTTCTTGCTATTTCCCTAACAAATTGACAAACAAAATTAATTGAGAATATCAACTTTTGTACAGTGTTTGGCAAAGGAGTTCAAATCATGCTCTGTGCTTTTCTTTGCCTTCCAAACCATCTGCCTCACTGTGGGTGGGGGCACGATGCACTTGCATCCTCTACCATGCAGGCTTACCGCTGTTTGAGTGGTTTTAAACTTCTTCATTATTGACCCAAATCCCTAAGATTGAGATGGTTTCTCCTGACTAGCAGCCCCCCCGCCCCCCTGGTACTTACACTACACTATCCTCTCACAGGACCCACATAGAATCCAGCCTGTCTATTAGCCATATGGCATGTCGGTGTCAGTTCTCCCGCTAGGGATTGACACTGAGAATTGGAGGGAGTATGGATGACCAGGATACACAAGCATACAGAAAACAAAACCATGCAGCAAACAAGCACAAAGAGGAGGGTAGGTTATTGATCTTCACAGACTCCCCATAAAAATAAAAATAAATTTTTTATTTTTTTTTTTTTAAACAGAATCTCAGACTTCCACTCATGAGTCATGCTGCTTTCTCCACAGAGTAAGTGCTACTCATGCTGGTCATGTCTGCCTCTCAACCCCCCTCCACGCACCCCCCTGCATGCCAGGCTGGATAAACTTAATTGTCCTGCCATTGTGAACAGCTTTGCAGAGCCTCTCTGCATTACTACAGCAGTTCATCCCATGCCCCACACACACACACACATGCGTACACCTACACACATACTTACATGCACACATGCAAACACACATGCACATGCAGAACAATAAGAAACACTTTCTGTAACTGATCTGTTTCAGAACCCGTGTCGAACTTGTTCTTACATTGCAGGTCTGCTGACACCCATTTTTGATGTGTCTGCACATAAACAAGTTCCTGCGATCTGCTTTATTTGACTGTCCGGCACTCAATTTACGGCTTGAACCCTGATTCTCCATCCATCGGCAACATATAACACTGTGCAGAGTAATGCCAAGCTTACGCTGCATGATTTCCGCCATGCTTGGATCATGGAACCACACACCCGATCAAGCCAAGGAAAATCTTTCCAGCTTGCAATCAGGAAGGTACTCACAGTACACTGAGCCAGTTAAAGTAGGCTCTCACACTGCAAGATTGCAGGCACAGGCTCTTGCTAAATCAGAAAGCAATGACAATAGAGGCAATTAAGCTATGGTGGATATACCTTCACCAGGTGTGCAGCTGATATTGACAGATTTCAAAGCAAGCATGAAATGGTTCAGTAAATATTTCACCCTTAAAAGCACCACTCTATAAAAATTTAGAAAAATGTCAATTTATGCTTTTTAGTTTTTTTAACCTGCCCCAAATGTGATTTTTTTTGTATAACATGTATTACACTGGACTATGTATTTTCACACAACGTTAGGGAATTAAAATTAATTTCAGTCATTGTTTTAATGCATAGAAAACAGCAAATCAGTTCAGAATTCCTGACTTAAATGAAAAATTACATCCAACATAGCTTGGTAGCGAGGATTGGCCCAACTCTGTTGTGGGAGAGTTCCAAAGCCTATTTAAAATGCTAGATTATAGCCTTCCTGGCTGTGCATAAGAGGGAAGGAACGGATGGACAAATGAACCTGAACATAATCAGTAATACCATAATAGTATAAGTAAGGTATGCAGCATGTGTTCTCTAGCTTATCTGGTGAATGCATACAATTTTTGCCAATTTATAACCTCAGACATATTTAAAAAGTTATTTAAAAGTGCATCTGCAATGTATTAGGCAAATCTTAAAATGCATACCCCTCAAATATATGAATATGTTGCAAAAGCTGGTATGGCAAGCATTATCCTATTATACTATTTAAATATTTTTTTAAAGACCCACAGTATCATATTTGATAGACCTGTTTTTAACAATAAAATACAAGTATATAAATAACTTCATTTTTGAAATGTATTTGTTGCAGATATCAAGTGACCATATCCAAATAAAACTAACAATATTTGTTTTGTTATAATCTTATCTGTATATATTGATGTGTCAAACTTTGATGAAAAAAAAATCTATTTTACTTCCACAGGAGCAGCCACAAGTTAAGCTTGCACAGACATGAGTTTGAGGAGACACTTCATGCACAGCTTTATATTGGTAGATTGTGGGCGCCCGATCGACCAGCTGGGGGTCGTTGACGTGCGATGGGACACAGACAACCCGGACGATTAAATACCTGCCTCCCTGGGCGACGCTACCGTCAATTATGCGTCGCCCTGTGGGGCTGCTGGCCACAGTCTGCACTGGCATGGTCTGTATTCGATGTGAGTGCCTGAACAGCAGCCCCTTAGCAAACCAATTTTTACAGATGAATGGGCAGATTTCTTCTTTTTTTAAATGGAGCAAATCATTTTCACCTTAATTTAATTCCTATCAAATTTGGCTTATAAAAATTGCTATTTATTTACAAATAAGAGAAAAATAAATAATGAACAAACCCTACATGTATGCATTATGCACCATTCACTCTCTTGCAAACATGGACACATGCACACATACTCTGCTCTCTTTTCCACATGGACATGCATGTATACATACAGTATGCCTTACAAACACACACTCAAAAGGCACCTTCCTCTCACAATTACAATTTTACCCTTTTATCAGCTTGTCATTTATCCTCAGTTTCTATTAGCTATTTTTAGTGCTGATAGGGATATTACCACATCGCATCTCTCACTCTTTAAAATTATTCAGTGTTGAGGCGTAAATATGTATGCCATATCAAATTCATCGGGATGTCCAAGAATGATTGGAAGCTCCCAAAGGTAGTTATCATGTCATTCTCCTTTTCACCCTGGTCTAGATTGTATCCACTCTCAGAAAAAGGGTACCATGTTGTACCTATTAAAGTAGAAATGCTTGTCACTGTGGCAGTACCACTGTAGGGTACTGAATTGTGCCTTTAGTTAGAAGAACATGATGTACCTTTGCGAGAAAAAGAATTTTGCTTGCAGTATAAGCCTTCTTTTTATTCCAATATGGCTGCCAGTGTGAAGAAGGATTCATTACCCTACCATGGTATATATCTCTACCATTCCTCAATTTGTACCTTTTTCCACTGGGAAAAGATATAAAACCATATAAAGAAGGATCTCATGTGTACATTTGAAAGTACAATGAACACATTTGTACCCTGAGCTACAAAAGCGTAACCTAATTGTACCTTTATTTTTGAGAGTGCATGGCTGCGGTGGTTGAACAATGAGGGTACTCGTGGCAAAATCATGCCATAAGCATGGCAGAACAGACACAAACTGTCAATAAACTCCATCTTCTCTCCTTACCTCCCTCGCTCCGACTGATCTCCTACCAATAGTTTTACTAACATGTGTTGCCCAATCACTGCCATGAGGGGGAGACAGGGCTAAACTGCGACCAGGTGCACATGAGTGAACAGTTAACCGCTTAAAGCGATAGGCCCCATTGTTCATCACTCCTGAACTGCTGCTGACCTTTTGTCAGCCTTTGACATTAACCCTGGGAACATGGCGAAATTCAAAACATGCCTTTCTCACCATGACTAGCTAATCCTCTATATTATACAGTTTATTCGGGGGTTGTTGTACTGCCCTTCCAAGGTTTAGCCTTGGTCCTTGGTCTCTTGCAATGCCAAATACACATACATTTTGGTTAAATCTCACATAAATCTTCACTGATCCATTTTACAAACATTCTTATAAGTTCTAAGCCCAACATAGTTTGCATTTTGACATTTTCCTGAAACCTAACTTTCACAATCTTAATTTAGGAATTGGGGGAAAAAATATATATATATATATATATATATATGCATGATTGTGATATATTACATTCCTAATACAAATATGGATCTGTATCTGTTTAAAATGGTTATGTTATAGCTGACAAAGTCAAATGAAAACCATTTGACATCTGATGCATATGGAAGCAATTTTCCATAAAGAATTGTTTCAGTTCAGTTCATTGAATATATTGCTTCTCACCTAGTTAGAAATCTGGTGACGATGTTTCAGTGTTTTAACACAGCTGATTGATAATTCAAATTTGAAAAACATGTATCATTCTGTGGTATGCTCTCCTGAATCTCAACTATGCCTTTATCTGTGTACCTTTAGTCTGTGGTTCTTATAGTAAAACATGCCATTTTTGACAAACAACCCTTTTTTTAGAAACCCTATGGTAATACACGCTTTACCATTGTAAGTCAAGAAAATATAGATAAGATCACAATTGACCTTAGTCAACATTAAATCTGTTAATGACAGTTTATTATGAATGAATAATACGTACATAGCTCAGACTTAATTTAATTGAGCTGAGAAGGATCTTACAGGATATGTATGCTCGTTATTTAATGTATGCTAAAAATAAATCCTTCCATAAGGAAATTAAACCATCAGTGAGATTTGGAGACAAACTCATTTTTGAGCATTAACAAATCCAGTGAGCATGTACCAATTATTACATTACTTACACCCAATATGCATAACAAAGCATGTCCTTCAGTGTTTTTATCATAGTTGTTTGTCAGCAAACTTAACATCTAACATAAAGCCTTCCACAGCCATGTGGATGAAGCTGGGCCAGGTTAATACTTTGGATGGGAATTTTCAGCAAAAAAATGGTTTCTGCTGGCTGTGGTGTCGGTGTGCCAGTAGGGGGCAATCTTTCCTCTGGACCAAGCAGAAAAAACTACCACAGTAATGCAGAAGATTCGATCTTTGGGATGAGATGTTATAGGTTCTGATTCACTGTGGCCATCAAAGGTCTCATGACTCTTATTGCAAAAAGAAGGGGATTTTCTACTTATTATTATTGTTATTGCCAAATCCCCAACCAGGTACTCTAAATCAAACCAGCTAATCATATGCAAGTTAAATTGATTAAGTCCATTATTCCCTCTTCACCTCAGCTGATGCGTGAAGAGCGTTTTAGTGAAAAGTGACTCGTTTTCACCATTTCAAGTGCCTCTTTCATTGCTCACCGACATGTTTTTTATATGAGGCTGCTCTATACCATAAATGTATTTTCTGGAAAATTGCTGTAGAGTTTTGGACACTTTTTTTATCCATGTTAAGAGATAATGAGGGTGTAAACTGTTAACTTCCATTTTTTTCAAACACAAAATATTACAGACATCTTTACAATGAAACACAGACAGATCACACAAAATATCTCATGATAGAGTCATACGTGATCTTTTATTATTTTTCATAACCATAGACACTGATACATTTAAAAGATTAATTCTGTATTTATGGAACTTGGTGCATTAATATGTTAGATTTAAGCTGACCTAGGTCAAATACATTTGAAATACTTTATTCTCTTACTCTTTAGATGCTGGTCCAATTTGAAAGCACTGTTATAGATCCATTATATTTTTTTATGAAACATGTTACTAAGTACAATCTTATGAAAGAAGATTTAGTTTTTCTGAATATTGGTGAAAATTGTATTTCAGTTAATTTTATTTGTAGTGATCTGTTGGAATTTACTGGTGTCTAAACTCATTTCAAGTTTTTCATCCAGGTCTGTTTACAAATGACAAATGTAAGTTTCGAAACGAATTAATATTTTTTCTGTTAAATTGTATTACAAAAAGATTTGGCTTAGATTTTGCAGGCTTTGTGCATCAATACTGGTGTTCAACTAACCCTATTGTTTGCACTATATTGTTAGTCCCTTTAGATAAGAGTGTCAGGTTAATACATATAGATGTGCATTTTAATGAATTGGAGCTACATCATTTTAATTTATAACAGTCGTATCATGTAATTTGCTTTTCATGATATTCATGCTCAGCAGCACTCCCTGTTCCCACGCTCTAAAGGTCAGCAAATACATCACTGGGTGATATAGGTCATTTTGTACAATCTATGACTGACAATTTTGCATGACAATCACAGGGAAAAAAAGATCAATCTGGTTTAAAATAATCATTGTCCTTTAAGGATAACCCATAACACATGCTAGGCCCATGCTGTTTAGGCAGTAGCCCTTTGAATAGCCCAGCCTATTAACCATATTCACACCTTGCCTGCAAAATACAAGATCTTTCACAAGGTACTGGATGTTATTGGATGTGTGTGTTCAGTATTGTGAACTTGAGCGGTGCAATCAAACCTATTCAGTCTTCAGAAGCCTTCCATGAATCATGTTTCAAGGACAAGCTTAACTTCCTTTTCTCAAAGTCAAATTCCATAATATGGAAGATCGCATCCACTGTTATCAGATTAGTGCCCCTGTGGCAAAATGCTTCTACAGCAATCTCAACAGATTTTAGTCCGGTGACAGGCTTGGTTATCGACATCTTCAAGCTCACTTCAATAACTGTGATGCATTGACTTCAACATCAGCCAATGCTTCAGACCTATAATGTTAAAGTGTCAGACATGTCCATCGTGTGTGGCAAAAATATATATCTTTTCCCCATCTCTTTTCACACATTCTTGAAACTGTCCTTGCTAACTCCAGATTTATGAAAGCAACATGCATTCGTTTTAACCTTTTCCACCATCCATAGGTTGATATGTTCTTACGTTCACTCTGAGTGATATCAATTTCATTGCAATCTTCTCCTTCCTCATAGTCCTCCCTTCAATCATTATCTCCTTACCTCTTGGTTTGGAATGGCCACCACTGCTAGTACAAGGTATATGATAGTATATTGCTTCTTCTTCTTCGTCGTTTGGGTATATTATTTTCCTGCTCCCCTAGGCTCGGGGCCGAGGGGCTATCCTTTTACCACCTCAAGCCTAGGGGTTCACCCAGGCTATATTTGGGCACACCTCCAGCAGCCATGTCACCGTGTCGTCATCCAGAACCGACAGACCATGGATCCCATTGGGTGCCTGATAAATCGGGCAATCCAAGATGACATGGTCTGCGGTTTTTGTTCCTCTGCGCCACACTCGCAGGCCGCGCAGGAGGCCAAGCCCCATCTGTGCATCGATGAGCAGAAACGCCCGACGCCAGTCCTGAGGCGGTTAAGCCTCACCCACGCCAGTCGGGCAGGTCCACCCGATGGGGGAGGACCGACGTCTGGGATGAAGTCACGGAGTCTAGAGGTGTTTTTCTCCCACTCCGTGCTCCAGGTGTAATCCACCCACCGTGCCGCACTGATATTAAGGTCGCTGCATTGCTGCAGGAGTTCCCGTGCGGCAGGCACAAATGGGTGTCTCGACTTGAGGCGCCGGGGAGGCTCAGCTGTTAAAGTGAGCCTTTCATGAAGCAGATGGTTTGGCTCCATGGCCCGGCATGCGAGGGCGTGCTATGGCTCCCGCACGAGCGAAGCCCAGCGGGCTGGATGCCTGCAAGGATGGAGAGGTTGTCCACAGGAGTGGGACGCAGGCATCCTGTCACAATGCGCAATGCTTCGTTGATAGGCGTATCGATGAGGCGGGTGTGAGCACTGCGACACCATACTGGCGCGCAGTACTCACTAGTCGAGTAGACAAGGGCCAGGGCAGCCGTACGCAGTGTTCTTGCCCGGCGCCCCAGCCTGACCCGACTAGTCGCCTCATCAATGCCACACGAGATGTTAGCTTCTTGCGCAGTGACGCGAGGTGTCGGCGAAACGTGAGCGACCTGTCCAGTGTCACGCCGAGGTACGTTGGCTCAGCGCAACATGGCAGGGGTATTCCGCCGATATTTACTCGGAGCTCACGTTTGGCCTCCTTGTTGTAAAGATGGAAGGCTGCCGACACCGTCTTTGCCTCGCTGAGCTTCAATCTCCATTTCTGGAGGTATGCCACTAGTGTCTTCATATCCTGGCCTAATGTCCCCTCCAATGACTGCCAGTCTCCAGCAGAGTACACCAACGCGAGGTCATCTGCGTAGGCATACTTCCGCGAGACTGTGTCAGGCAAGTCATAGGTGTAGATGTTATAGAGGAGGGGGCCAGGACCGATTCCCTGGGGACGCCGTTCTTGAGGCGTCGTAACCTACTTCGCTGTCCGCTACCGGTGGTGAGGGTGAAGCTGCGATTTCGGACAAGCTCCATGATCATTCTGACCATGTGCCTGTCCGGCAGCAGGCGGAGCAGCTTGCAGGTGAGGCCGCGATGCCATACGGTATCGTAGGCAGCCGTCAGATCGACAAAACGGCTCCAGCCTTCTTTTTTGGCCGAAGCTGTCCTCGATGTCTTGGGTCAACAAAGTGACTTGGTCTACGGTCGATCTCCCGCCGGGAACCCAGCCTGCTCCCGGGGAGCAGTGGGTCAACAATCGGTTCGACGGGCGTAGATAAGACGCTCAAGGATCTTGAAGGGGATGCAGAGCAAAGAGATGGGACGGTAGCTCTTAGGGTCCCCTTCAGGCTTATTCGGCTTCGGGATCGCGACAACTAGGGCTCTTCTCCAGATTTTGGGGATCTTCAGTTGGCGCAAGCAGGAAGAGAGGAAAGCTCTTAACCAGGACTTCAGAGCAGGTGCAGCATGGAGTATAAGCTCCGGGCAGATGGAGTCAGGGCCCGGAGCTTTTCCTGGCTTTATGTGCTGGAGGGCAGTAGCGAACTCCTCCGGTGTGAATTCACCGGAGATGTTGTCGCTACTAGGTGTTGGGGGCCCTCCAGAGGTCAGACACTTCTTTTGCCACGAGTCGTGATGACTGTCGGTCTTTCCTCGTATACCCCATTTTTCACAAATTGAGATGCGATTTTATTTGCAGAAATGGGGCAGTGACGAGGGGAGTGTCTTGACCTGCCAGTGAGGTTGTTCAGGATACTCCATGCCTTGCGGCTGGAGTGTGAGAAGTCGATGGTATTGACAGCCTCCTCCCAGCGCTCTTGTCTCCTCCGACCGAGTCTTGACAACAGGGCTGTAGCAGCCCTGCTTGACTCGGTTCCTGCAGGAGCCCGGAGGAAGGCGCAGTAAAGATTCTCACACTCCGCATCCCAGCATGGTTTGTAGCTATTGCGACGTCCACGTGGGATGGATTTTTTTGGCCGCTTTCACTAGCACACTGCAGAAGTCCTGGTATGCCTCATCCACACTGTTGGTATTAGGCGATGGAAGATGCCTCGTGGATTTGTTGGTGAGGAGGCGGAAGCGTTTCCAGTTGGCCTTTCGGAAATTCCATCGCTTCACCGGCTCACTCGGGACAATGTCCACAAGTTTGGGTACGGTTATCAGCGATGGTCGATGTTGGGACCGTGGGAAATTTCCGAGCACACGTCTGTCAGGGAGCTGGTTGTCTATGCCGACACTCGCGAAAGCCAGGTCTGGATTAGTCCCAGTATTCCAGCGTCCGGAGAGAAAACTGGCTGGACCCTTGGGATCATGTAACAAGGTCAGGCAGTTGTTGGCTGCCCAGCCAGCCAGGTTCTCTCCGTCGGGTGTGTTAGTGTTGTACCCCCAGTCTTCATGCTGGCAATTGTATAGTATATTGCTATAGAAGCCATACTGATATAGAAGCTGAACTGCAGGAATTTAGAGAAGCTGGTGTTCTGGAAATACAATGTTTTATAGATGTAAGCATTATACTGTAGATATGCTGCCAGGTATGCTGCAAGCAATGTTATTCTTCAAACTAAAATTGTACATTGTTCGTTTTTTTGCCTATTATTTCACTGTCCTTTTCTGATGCATTCTGGAAATGCCAACATTCATAAACCTATTGTTCTCGATGGAGGTGTATTCATCAGTGGTCAAGGTAAAGTTAAGAACACTCAAATTATTCATAAAGAATTCCACAAAACTGTACAAAAAAATAATAGGGACATGCTTTTATGATGGGGAAAATCTCTGTCCCTGGAGGTTGACTGGATGAGGAGAGTCAGGAACCCAGTCGGGCCTCAATCAAGAATCGCTAATTCATTAGAACATGTGCACATGGAAACAAGCAGAACCAACATTCTCTCAGTGGTTGTAAATCACAAGTCTAAACTATCAGGTCCCCTTTTTATCCCAAAATAAATATACAACTATATAAATATATCATCTTAACTTATTGTTGAATTACAGGGGCTCCAAGCCTATCTAGAGAGCTTGAAGAATTATGGCATTACTCAGCCTGGCTCCCCGGTGAGCATATGCATATACATGCTCTCCCAGGGAACCACTTAGCTTGAATGAACACAACAGGACAGCTTAAATGGACATACATATGTTCAAGATCTAAATAAACTAAACTACATACAAGAATAGATATTTAAGTGTGGAGAAACTAAGAGTAATATGTCATTAATCAAAGATAATGATGTAATTCATTACAGATGAAGAAGTGTGTGTATGTAAGGAAAATATGTGTAATAATAAGAAACAAATCACAAATGGATGTAGCTTTGTTAACCCCTATATTTAGGTAACAAGGGACACCAGTTCCCTGAATTAAACCAAAGCATTGCATGTACAGATAATTGCCAAAATAAAGGAAACCTCAACACAAAGTGCCTTAATAGGGCTGCCAGAACAGCTTCAATGCACCTTAGGATAGATTCTACAAGTGGATTCAAATTTTGAAGGGATGCAACGCCATTCTTACACAAGAAATGCCATCATTTGGTGCTTTGTTGATGGATGTGGTCTCAGGTGCTGCTCCAGAATATTCTATAAGTGTTCAATTGGATTAAGTTAACTGGTTACTGAGATGACCGTGGCATATGGTTTAACCCCTAAATTCTGGAATACCCTTCTCATAGCAATCAGAACAGCTACTTCTGTGACGTCCTTTATCATTTTATCCATCTTGTTTTATGCCATTTTTTAATTATATTTTCTGTTTCATTTATGCTTGGTCTGTTTGACCTTGTCTATTATCTTGCTTTGTTTTAATTGTCTTGCCTTTGTTGTGATTTATTATGTATTTTGTGAAGCACTTTGTGCACTTTGTGCTTGGTCACAGCAAGAAGGTCTCGGGTTCGAATCCAGGCCGGGGCCTTTGATTAATCTTATAATGTTTAAATGCGTAGGTATGAGTGTGTGAGTGAATGGTGTGTGTGCCCTGTTTTGTAAGTCACTGCTGGATAAGACCCTGACCGGAATCTAGACAATGGATGGATGGATGGATGCTGGGTAAATTCTTTGATTAATCTTATAATGTTTAAAATGCTGGATACTGCTGGGAATGTGTAAATGCTGTACTGCTGGAAAGGTGTTTTACAAAAAAGATTATTATTATTATTATTATGGTTTACATTGTTTTCATGCTCATCAACCCATTCAGTGATCACTTGTGCCCTGTAGATGGGCACATTGTCATCCTTGAAGAAACCACTTGCATCAGGAAAGTAATGCTTCATCATAGGCTTAGGGTGATCACTCAGAATGGCTTTGTATTTATTGACATTTACCTTGCTCTCTATGGGATTGACTGGACCTAAACCTTGCCAGGAAAATGCACCCACACCATAACAGAGCCGCCAGAACCCTGCATTTGCTCAAGTGTTTCCTTTATTTTGGAAGTCGCCTGTACGTGCTGTATGGGTGCTGCCCTGCCATTATTTTAAACTTCCTGATGTGGTCACCATCCTAATCCTCATTAGATGAGCTGTGGGTCTCAGGGACCACTCTTAGCTGGTCCTCCATCTGCATAGTAGATCCATTCTTCTGTTTAACGTGGACGCTCCATCGCTACATGCCTGACACTATCATAAGCCTCGGTTATCACCCCATTGATCCTTTCAGACTGATCCCATGGGCCACTCTATGCCTTCTCAACTCATGCAGAACAGTCAGACGATGCTCTCTTTGCTTCCCTCAGATGTGCAGGTCTTTTCACAAATCTCAGCGTATCCATCTTTCTGACATCTCCCCCTGTCTGTCTTTCCACTCTTGCAAGGCAAATCTTTCTGAGTTAGAAACCATGTTCTGCATCTCAAAGCCAAGCCCTCGCACCTTTTCCAGGACCTGAAAACCTGCCTGAATAAAATAATTCTCACCCTACAAGACAGACAGGAATGTTGGTGTCAGTGTTGACAGGCTCCCACTTACCATCTTCAGACTTCCTCCCACAGCGCAGCAGTGCTGACTCTCAGCTGCAACTTCTCCAGCAATGTTCCACCCAGCTGCTCTTGAACTATCGCTCTCTTAATCTCCCTCCTCTGAATAGCACCACAGTGAGAGCCCACATAAAATGTTAAGGCAAACTTTCAATGTGGGGAATGAAGGGTCAGGAGGCATCTCTCGCCCTTGGAAACAAACTCTGATGATCATGCGCTTTGGGTCTCATGCTCTTAGGATGACACCAAAATGTGATGTTTGATTGAAACTGTAATTTGAGTGGCTGTCGTGAAAAAAATTATATACGCTTCTATAAGGTTTCCTGTCTTCAATTTGAGTACCTCAACGTTGACCTCTTGCGTTGTGATGGGAAGCACATAACACAAAAAGCAATACAACAAAAAGCACAGACTAACATCCCTGTGGATAGCAAAGCAGTTTAGTTGGCCTGATCGCAACACACAGAGAGAGAGATCATAGAATTACCAGGAGAGAGAGAGAGAGAGAGAGAGAGAGAGAGAGAGAGAGAGAGAGAGAGAGAGAGAGAGAGAGAGAGAGAGAGAGAGAGAGAGAGAGAGAGAGAGAGAGAGAGAGAGAGAGAGAGAGAGAGAGAGAGAGAGAGAGAGAGAGAGAGAGAGAGAGAGAGAGAGAGAGAGAGCTGTGAAGTCTATTGACCAGTCGGGATTTGGAGAGAGAGTAAGAAAAGTGAGTTGGATTGTGTGAGGACCCCCTTTGTATATTCACTACGGACCTGGACTGCGGAACGGAACTGGACTTTGACACTGGATTATGGACAACGACGACGAGTAGGATTGTGGACTTTGTGTTTTTGGATACCCTGAATACCCCGTCCTTTGTTTGTGTTTTTGTAAAGATTCAGTTAATAAATGATTGTTTGTTGATAATACTGCTTCCTCTGGGGTATTTAACCTGCATGCATACGCCCTCTGCAAAGGTCCGTGAGTGTCGCCCAACCCAGGACACCACAATATGTATATATAGCCAGATTTTAGGGTTGTTGAATGGATAAATAGCCCCTATGCAAGTCAAATTACCTGATATAATTTAATAGAATCATCATAAAATGAATTCATTTATTTACTATTTGAAACATCCTCACCTTTGGATTCTGCACATGGCACAACGCGATGACAGAAGAAAACCAGAGCAAAATACATAAAATTGTCAAAAAAGCCAGAAACATATGTGAAGTAAGATGCCAGGCCATTCCATCCATTTTCAAAGAAAGCGCAACCTGCAAAACAGACTGTACAATTGAAGACATTTAACACCCACTTAACGACTAATATCAACATCTCCAGCCTGGAAGTAGATTTAGAACCCCAAACTGTAAGACTGCCATAGGCCAAAAAACCTTCATCCCAGAAACCATCAGGGACAATAATGTCCCTTATGGTTAATGTCCCTGATGGGTTTTTTATTGTCCCCAACAAGGAACAATAATAACACTATTCATACACAGCAAGAATAGTGTCTTGCACCTCTAGTCAGTATTCCAATGTTTGTGTTCTGTGTTTGTTTTTTGTGTATGGTCTTATATCGCTGTCATCTTTCAATCTTTTCACTATGCCTGTCTTCAATGCACAAGAAACATTTCCTAACAAACCAATGAAGTATTCATTCAAATATCATTCAATTCATTGTGATACCATTTGTCATGACTGAAAACAAAATACTGATTCAATACCAATTATTACTCTTCCCTACTCAAACCAAAGTAGCAGAACATGTGAGCTGACATAGCTGTGATACTGCTCATGCATTTTTTGTGGACTGCACTAAAGAGGCTGCACCTCTCACCCATATGTAAACTCATTACCTGAAATAAGCCTTGTGACAGACCATTTTAGGTCAGCAGTGTACGATTCGAGAGGCAGTAACAAACTCAGCTTCACTCTGAAGGGGAATGTTGTCATAATACTTCCAGACTTGTCTTTATTGGAACTGTCTAGAAAGGGCAAAATACATCCATCCAGGAAATTGATTACAAATGAATACAAGGCATTTCAAATTACAGTAGGCTTCCCATGATATAAAGGACATTACTTTAGGTTACTGTGAGGGCTCTGCTATGGCTAGGAAGCACACTCATTCCAAATGCTTTTCCTGAAGAAAGAATAATGCAAGCTGATAGAGAAAGTGAGAGGGCTGAAATAACAATGTTCTGTTGGATGGAGTAATGATAGCAATCATGGGTAGACAAATGAGCATTGTCCTACCCTACAGTACAATGATGAGTAGGTTTGACATACAGGGTGTTGCTGACTCTGGTGGCCTTTTAGGAGATCACATTGTTTATAATAAATTATTTATTGATCATTCATTCAGAATTACTAACCATTTTGATGCAGTCTAAAAACATGCCATGCTTCCTGGAATTTCTGCATCCTTTGGTGCATTCTGATTTCTAAAATGGATAGTTCTGGTCCATTGTCCGTATTGGTCAGTTTGCGTTCCTGCCGTGACCATATTCCCTGATGTACCACGGGCAAATTTAATTTTGATAATTTTAATAACATTGGACATTTGCATCACCATCCATAAGCTGTCTGATGCTGGGCTGCAAGCAAGGGAGATAACATTAGTCAGTGGCCACAGATCAGAGAGCTCTCTCCAAAGCCAGCTGCCACTGGAGAGCAGCAAATGATGGAGCAACATTCTGGCAGAAGTCGAGCAGCACAAAAACTTCACCAGCTAAATGGATTAAGACCACCTCCACCTGTGTTGACAGCTAGCTAGCTAACGTTATTTCAGTAATGGCACTTTGACTTCCAGTGTCCAATTTAATGTGTAGAATAAGAAAAAGCAACATTTTGACTTTGTTTTATTTAATGTTAGCTAGATAACTAATGCATGTTTGTTTTTGTTTTTGTAGTGTGCAAAAACCTTTAGCTTTGCTAGCTAGCTAGCTTTAACTAGCCAGTTAAACTAGGTCCAAATTAAGGAATGATATCATTGCTTAGCAACCAAATAAATTCAGCAGAAGGATACATTCTATAATCCATTAAAAGACATTGATTTTGAGGGGCCTCGGGTAGCGTATCGGTCTAAGCATTCGTTTGGGATTGCAAGTTGCCTACTGCAGCCGCGGTTCGAAATTCAACTGTGCCAGACCAGCCCTTGCCGATCAGGCGGCGATTGGCTTTCTGCCCCAGTGGGAGGGGGAGGGTGAGCTGGCATATGTTTGCCGAGAAGCACAAAGGGTGTCTCGAAATAGGTGCACCAGTTCCGTCTCAGAAGAGGCAGATCATTGCTGGCCTCAGGGAATTAGCTTGCCCACATAGTGACATGCGGCGACTTCCTGGGAGAGGGCGAATCGAAAGAAATAGAGGGTATAATTGGCTACCAAATTGGGAGAAAAAGGGGAAAAGATCTGCAGCAAATGTATATAAAAAATATTTTGTTGTGTTGTGTTGTCATTCTTTGGTCAATTCCTACACAATATATGTTGATACTGTTTTATAAAAGTGATATGGAAGTTGATGTATCATGAATATATGAATATAAGCATGGCTAGGGGGTTGCCGGCACTCTGCTTCATGTTGTGCCTAGCAACACCCCCCAACTGTGCCAATATTCATGATATATCATGGGTTCTCACTCCATATCACTTTAACCCTTTCCTGCTTATCAATTTATATATGATATCAATTTATATTTAAATTAAGTTATAAAGTTCATGCCCCCATGGTACTCCTTGTCCTGAAGCCCCTTCGAAAACTCAAACATGACACAAATTAAAAGTAAAACTTGTTCCAGCAAATAATATAAGGGAATAATCAACAAGAAGAAGGCATAGCCTAGTTTATATAGTTATCATTCAATCTGCTTGCAAGGTTAAAATTCATTTTATTACTCAAACTTATATTTGAGAAAACATGTGCATCATTTCATATCTGATAACATATAGCTAACTGCAGTGTACATACACATTGTTATGTAATACCTACAATTGTGAATTGTAGTTCAACATTCAAAAGTTTGAAGTTCATGTCATGATTATGGGGAAAAAGGAGAATGAACTTAACTTAATGACTTAATTTGAGACTGCAATAGTAAACCATGCTTAAAATACAGCCACACAGTTGTAATTACATCTACAGTCATTACACTGTACATACCGCTGTAGTTAGAGTCTAATTACACAGATATTAGTCATTATTATACACAGTAATTACACAGGCCCTTAATGTAAAGTATGTAATTGGAATACATATCATGTACTATATGGAATGGAACTGGCTTCAGAATCAGAATCAGAATCAGAAAACTTTAATGATCCCCGGGGGGAAATTGGGACAAGTTACAGTTGCTCGCACTCATACATATCACATATTATACATGGCACAGTATATACATCAACGGCAAACATTCAAACATTCTCAAGACATAGGGCTGTTTGTACCGTGAGAATCAATAAGAATAAGAAAAAAATAACAATAATACTAATAATAATAATAAAAATAAGTAAAATAAGTAAAAATGAGTAGCATCCGCTTAAGGTACTATTCTATGTACAGTATGTGTCAATTTGTAGTTATTGCACATTGAGGTTGATTGCACATTCATTTCCATTAGCCCGGTGGATTCTAGTTTTACACTATGGCGTAGATGTAAATGTTAAATGTTCCACAGCTATCCTATTGGCTGGCTCAGTCTCAGAGTGGCTGGTGCTCTGAGTGAGGAGTTAAAGAGTCTGATGGCCACAGGCAGGAATGACTTCACTGTTACAACAGTACAGACAGTAGCGTTAAACCATTAAACCATTGCCTAGAATGATAGGTAGCTACAAACAGTATTCTTCCACAGGCATAGTTCAGTGGCATCTGCTGTACCAATGGACTCCACCTAGTGCTAGTAGTTCCTGGTGCCTGACAGAGTGGAGAAAAAAGTTTTAAAAAATATTTTCAGAATAGCTTGGCTATTATCATTCCATAATACATTTTAAAATAACTGTTAACTGAAAAAAGTTGTATGGTCCACTTATGGAGCCATCATCAGATCATCCAATAAGTTGGAAGCGATGTTATTAGGCTTTTTAACTTTACAACTGAAATTCATATCAGTTGGGTGCTATTTTCAAATGCATTTAATAGGGCATTGAAGTATGCATTATTTATGAATATATACGATTATATCCTACCCCTCATGCTCCAAAAACTCTAATGTATGCTTCAGCCTTACCAGGCAAATGCACAGTGTGACTCCATCGTCAAAATGGAGCAAGTGGAATTGGACAGGAGTGCACGGAGCGCTGCATGTGCAGGTTTGAGTGTGGCGAGATTTTTCCTGAGCAGTGAAGGGATTCACATTCACATTTTCCTTTTAGCTCAGTCCTCAGTCAGTCCGGAGCAGGTTAATAAAGGTAAGACAGGTTTTCGGGCAAGGCTGACAAAAGGTTGCCTTAGACTCAGTGGCCACTTTATTAGGTACACTTGTATATCTGCTCATTGATGCAATTATTACATTACATTACATTACAGGCATTTAGCAGATGCTCTTATCCAGAGCGACTTACACAGTTTCACATTTCTTTACATACAATCCATTTATACAGCTGGATATTTACTGAAGCAATCCAGGTTAAGTATCTTGCTCAATGGTACAACGGCAGTGCCCCACCTGGGATCGAACCTGCAACCTTTGCGTTACAATCCCAGTTCCTTATATTAACCATTATGCTAACACTGCCGCCCTAATCTAATTTTCTAATCAGAATGGGGAAGAAATGTGATCTAAGTGACTTTGCCGAGAAAATCGAGATTCATCAAACCAGGCAACGTTTTTCCAATCTTCAACTGTTACAGTTTTGGTGAGCCTGTGCCCACTCTAGCCTCGCGTTCCTGTTCTTAGCTGGCAGGAGTGGAACCCGGTGTGGTCTTCTGCTGCTGCAGCCTATCCACTTCAAGGTTCGACGTGTTGTGCATTCAGAGATGCTCTTCTGCATACCACTGTTGTAACGTGTGGTTATTTGAGTTACTGTCACCTTCCTGTCAGCTTAAACCAGTCTGGCTATTCTCCTCTGACCTCTCTCATTAACAAGGCTTTTTCGCTCACAGAACTGCCACTCACTGGATGTTTTTGTTTTTCGCACCATTCTCTGTAAACTCTAGAGTGGGGGTATTGAAATCCAGGCCTCGAGGTCTGCAGTGTCTGCAGGTATTTGCTCCAACCACACACTACACCACCTGATTGTAGTAATAGTATAACTATAGTATCACAATAGTAGTTCAAACAGTTGAAACCTATATTGTATTGCAGGGGTGCCCAAGTTTGGTCCTGGAGATCTACTGGGTGTGCAGGCTTTTGTTCCTGATTCCATTAATCACTTCACTAACACACCTGATTCCACTAATCAACTGCTCGTCAAGGCAATGAATGTTCAAATCAGGTGTGTTAGTGAAGGGCTGGAACAAAAGCCTGCACACCCAGTAGATCTCGATGACCGAACTTGGGCACCCCTGTTGTATTGCATAATGGTTTTTTTAGGCTGATGAGCCTACTGTGGAACAGAACAGCAGCGGCGTGTTTAGGGGGTGGCCTAGGGTGGCACGTGCTACCCCTGTAATCTTATTGGCCACCCCAGGTGCCACCCCAGATGCTAAACTATGATTGGCTATCTGCCCACTGGGGCGGGAAAGTTTGAACTGTGTGACAACCGAACTTTCATATTCAACACACAAGACGTCAAGATGTAATGTAATGTTAGTAATTAAAGTAGATATGGGTAGTAGAGACAAAAATTGTAAATTAATGCTATTCCGTGCCCCCCGCCCCGATGTGCACATTTGTACTTCATGCCACCCCTACATAAGTCAGTGCCCCACTTGGGCCACGCCAGTCAAAACAGTCTGGACATGCCATTGCAGAACAGTTGTACCATGAACAACATGATTGGAGTGAATTAACCTTCAGTCCCTTGGGAAAATAATTGAAATGTTCCTACTGCTTAAGAAACTATAGTGCTATTGAAAATATACCGAGCAAGGCCACTGCTGAAAACATCATCAACTAAGATTTTTTTTCTAATAATGATATATTGTCTCACAAAATATGTCCCCTTTCACTTTTGAAATGCTTTTTTAAATCATTTTTATTGTACTGTAGGGTGGTAAACTATTTTCTTTATTTGACTGTGGGGTGATAAACAATTACATTATTGCAATGACAACATATTATTGACTGAATGTAATGTCATTAATGTGCTTATGCACTCATCCAGAAAATAGCATACCTCAGATACTAAAGAAGCATACAAAAACCACACACCATTAATAATAATGTGAAGAAATAGAGATAAAAAGTGTAAGTACCAGGTCTTATTAGCAGAAATGTTCGCTACGCAAGGGTTTGTCTTATTGAGTCCTTTGATGTTACACTATTACATTGTGTAGCACACTTGGGTATCGGGATTCAAGATAAATTTACTTTAGACAACTGACGTCAGATAGGAAAGCCCAGCAGCAGACTAACTCCATAAAGAACACATGGCCGATCTGGCGTCTGGACGGGGGAAAAATACCCACTGTGCCAGGATGCACTACAGTGGCATCTTTGTCTGCCGCATTAAAGAAAGGCCCAACAACCACGACACACCTCCTTCCTGCACAACCAATCGAATGAAGGGGTTCGTCAACCATAGGACAAACCCTTCAACTGCATGACTAATCAGTGGTTGATTGGAAAGGGATACTCGAGAGATCGAGTGAAATCCCTTGTTTTTGTCGAAATGCATTAAGATATGTTGTATGCGGTAAATATGTGGCGCATATTGTTCTCACTCTCCTTGATTGTAACTATAGCATTTTTAAACTGTCTGATTTAAAAGTACAAAAAGTTATTTTTTTTGACCTCTTCTGAGATGAGAGGGGAATTGATAATTTGTCTGAGCTGCACATTTTCCCATTAACGATGAAGGAATATGACACTGAGCTCACAAACATGAGTGTCATATTTGATATGATTTTGATCAGTCTATCCCAGGGCATTTCACAAACTCAAACTCTCTTGGACCAAGGACATTCATAATTCTTTCTATAGTTCTTTCAGATTAGGCATGGAGTTGTTCTTTGCAATTTTGGAATTAATCAAGGACTTATTTTAGGCATAACAGATTCTGCATGCGAAGTATATTAAAAGGTGTGCCACATCCACCATGGCAAAACTAATTCTACATGTTGGGCAATGCAATGCAAGTACATTTTTTGACTGTTGCTTCGTGAAATTAACACGAATGAATCTTCAATGGCCATAACAATGTCAACTATTACAGGCAGTTGGCGTGGCCAAACAAAGCCAACAAATAGGATTTGCCATTACAAATAATAAAACAATTGTGCTATAAAGTGCTATAAAGTGTCATGGGTAAAGGAGAAAGTCAAATTTAATGGGATGGGTATCCATTATTTATTTATTTTATTAATGGCAACAAAATAAAAATGTGTCACCATGTCATATTCAAGCTAATACATGTGCTTGGTGCTCTTTGCTGAGCACTGAGGTACAACACATTATTTAAGTTTTTAAAAAAAAAACAATAACTGTACAGCTTAAAATATCTACCTTCAGGTAGGCTGTAGTACATAGTCTGTTTAGTCACAGGTCATTTTTATCTTTGCAGAAATGTTTTTATCTTCCTGGCACAGAATATTCTGGACGCACATTACAAGACATCACTTCACACTTCACAACTTGCATAAATAAATAAATACACAAGTAAATAAATAGATATCATCTCCATACTGTTCATACAATCATTTGTGGTGTGTGGCTCAGGCAAAACAAGACAATTAAAACCCTGTGTGATTAATTTAATCTCAGACACCAGTTCATGTTCACCTTGCTCACCCCCTTGTTTTAAGGTTCATTGTATGTGCTTAGGTGACATTCATCTTTCAGAGTCCAGAGAGGGCTCAAGATCATCTGTGATAATGTGCATGTGTGACACCGAACTAAGTGGGGAGGTGGAGATGGCTTGCTGTGGATTTTAGTCACAGGTTGATAGGCAGGGTGGTGGTGGTCTGCTTGAGCATGCCAGCACAAAGGCCCAGGAAATTAGCAAAAGATTCTTCACCCTGCCAAAACAAGAAATGTCCATTGACAGCATAGCCTATTCTCCATCCATGTAATGCTCCTAACTGTGAACATGTGAATATTTTATCATTACTATTGCCAATTTCTCTCAAGGACAAATGCAGCAATTAAGCGCAAGAAGGGGTGGAAAAATAGAATTCAGACTTTTCTGTTCTAAATGAGACCCAGACATTTACGAAATGTTCTAAATATCACTTGGAAAAATCTTACCTTTTACAGCCTGTACAGGTGATATTTTGAAACTTGTGTAAATGTTGTTTAAATGCTGTGCCCCTGGGGCAGAGAGCCTGCCAGCAATACGGCTTGTAATAGTATCTAATACATTCTGCAATGATTGGAACTTTTTTCAATATGCAGCAAAACTGACACCACATCAGCTGTGAGATGTGAACATTAAATGTTGAACTGAATCACATGGTGTGGTCACATTTGCTATTAGTGTTGCACCCTGGAAATCAGCAATGCATAGCATTGTGATTTTGTGTGTGTGTGTGTGTGTGTGTGTGTGTGTAATTAGTTTGTTTGACCACTTGTTTATTTCCTGTCCTGCTTATTCAACAATAGCTGAATTAAGACCAGGGGATATGTCATCTTAACTTCCATCATGGATATGTAAATGCTCACTTTTATTTTATTTCATTTTTATTTTAAATTTCATGTATATGATATGTGTGTTTTGGACATCTTATTGTATTGATTATAAGAGTAAATAATTTAGCAGTGCAATGATATTGGAAATTAGCCTATGTCTCAAAGTCCCAGGAGATATGTTCGGTCTGCAGTATGAGCACTTAGCCATAACACCCAAAGCTGTGTTGGGCTATATTTTGTCATTCTTTAGACAAATATACTCATTAGAAGACATTGATTGCTATTTAATTGTCTTACTGAGGCTATAATTCACAGAGAAGTCTGACAGTTTGTGACAGTACTGGCTAGGATTTGTTAGATTGCCACATCAGGTTCCCTTCTCAAAGCCAGAATTTAAGATGGGAAGTTTTAGAGCTTCTTTGTAGTATCACATTTTGAAATCTATCAATCATGTCAAGAAAATAATCTCGTTCAGGACATGAACACTTCTCCTAGCCTTAAAAAGTGTTTTGATGGATGCATCAGCACTGGGTCCTATGACAAATATGTTTGGACTATATTGTTGCACTAATGCACCTATATGCCCATGTCCCAGATTCACTGCAATAACAATATATCCTATATTGAGTGATAAATATTTTGTAGAAAATGTTGTTTTTACATTCTTGCACAATTTAATGGGTTAAGCAACTGCTGGAATTTACAATACAATTAGGAAGTTCATAATGTTTACAGAGGCCCTGTACCCTGGTGGGTTTATAGTGCATTATACAAGTTGATTGATAAAATATCCTATAAAGCAGCCATTTCCCAAACAATCTTTACCTCTGCCCTCAGCATAGCACATCCCCACCCCTTCACCTGCTAAGACTTTAAGATTTGTTGTGGGGGGAAGGGGTGTGACTAGCCTCTATAAATCTTTTCTCAAGGATTTATGTAAATATATGGTTTCAATTTGTAGGTATACAACCTGTGGCCAATAGTAATGAATGGAAAATTAATTGAGTTAAAATGAATGGAATTAAACAGCAGCAGTAATATCCTCCCATAACAGTTTGGATGGAACACTAATGATACAATCTCCCAGCGCCAGTTTCAAAGCTGTAAACCAATTGCAAACCAAGGTGAGAACTAACCTCCCCTAAGGTCATAAAACCATTGGTATCTCAAACAATGCTCTATTAGTCTTACTCCTTCTTTCCACATGGCCAAGTAACAAGTGGCAACTCATGGCAACTGCCTTATTTGCTATGTAGGAATGAATTCCTGCATGCACAAGTCTGTCTCAACAAGATAGTGTGCTATCATTTAGTTCTGGCACTTTTACTCATTAAATAAGCAACCAACAATTTCCTCAAAGGGAAAGGCTTTTACTCTCTTCGGCAAAGAACGAACAGTCACACTTCACCAGAAAGGACTGGAGGACAAGAACACAACTGCAGCAAAAAAACCACAACGATTACCATGGATGGCCTGCTAAGCCTCGAAAGGCAAACATGGAAGAAATTACCCCACTCTAAAATGGAAAGGAACCACACATTGCATGTATAACCACTCGGAAATACCACAAGTCACGCCATTGGAGCCAATCACGATGCTGGCAACAAAACCCAGGCAATAGAGTCTAGCCTAGTCATACATGATACAGGATATTTTGCTGGTTACATTGCTGTAATTAGTGAGGGAACAGATTAGCTTGTGCACCCCACCATTCCAGTTTTTTTAACTCTGCAGTCCATCATTTGGGCTGTAAAGTCACTTTAGAGGAGGACTGCATATCTTGTGCAGCTGCTGCAGGCAAACCATGGGTATCTGATCGACAAGATGAGTCATTTTGCAATGAGGTAAGGAATATGTAGTATAATGGTTAGGGAGTTAGGCTTGTAACTCAAAGTTTGCGGGTTCAATTCCCTGCTGTTGTACTCTTGGGCAAGGTATTTAACCTGTATTTCTTCAGTAAAATATCCAGATGTATCAATGGATTGTATAAAAAAAATGTGAGTGCAAGCTGCTCTGTGCCTGATAAATGCCACTGAAAGAATCCTTCCCTCCCTGGGTGATGCTATGGCTAATTGTGTGTTTGATTTCCAGGCGATGGAGTGCCTCACTGCACCAAGAGCCAGCAGTTCATCTGGGTAAGTAAGCAGAAATCCATTTATAGATGACATTTTTTTAATTCATATAATTTCCCCAAACAGGGAATAGCCACAATGTGTATCTCTCACTCCAGATGTTTCCTCCATTGTTTGGTTCTTTCTTATTCTGCCAAGGCTCTGGCTGGTCTTTAAGGCAGACCTGTGGTTCTGGCCAAAACAGGGGGAAAACAATACAACAAAAGAGAAACATTAAAGAGATGAAAGGGGAAAACATGAACATAGATATTGAATGCTGAATGAATGATGTTCTTCAATTATTATAGCTGTACCACAGTGTTATGATATGAGTGATACCTATGGTGTTCTTCACATTAAGATTTTCCAACTGCAATACTGAATAAAATAAACAAAGTTTTATGCTGACACACATTTTGGGCCTTCCAACACTCATAGATTGTAAGTGTTGTTCTAAGATTTACGAATACAAAATAGGGGGTTAGAAAAAAAAAAAAGCCAGATAGCCGAATATCAGTAAATGATTTTGACTGCATAAATTCAACATAAAACCAGTATTCCAGACTTGAGTCAGTACTGGATACTCTCTAGACTGTAACTAATGATGAGCTTAGATGGGCTGAATGTCCTGTTCTCGCCATTTTATATTCTTAGGTTCTTACGTTCTTAATAGTAGTGACATTGATTGCATTTACTTTGGGAAGACACATTACACCTTCATAAACCCCCTATACATGCATTACTGTCCCATTCAGTGTGATTTTATACCATAAACATTGCTCATTAGCACCAAATATGAATATCCTTCCAGGCTGCTCACGCTTGTACTGAATGGATACAAGGACATACTGTAGCTCATTTAGTGCTTGAATCAAAATAGGAAAATGAGTTTTACTCTGGTGATTAATGGGGTCAGTGTGCTGCTAAATGGAGGTGTTACATTTTGTCATTTTAATCATGTGAAACACTTCCATGGGAGACTGTGAATTATTTCATTACCATGTGTACAATTCAGTTGCGCGCCATTAAAGAGCCAAAGCCCTAAGCCATACAAGGTCTCTGTACATGCCATGCATACAAGAGAAGACTCTCAGTTTGTTCATAATCTGCCTCTTTAATAAATAAGAAATTACTGCTGATGGCCCATTCTTTAGAAATGGCTGAAATCGTAAACTGTATTAAAGATTTTGCAGGGTGCTAGGGTTCAACTCAGTGAACTTAACATTTTTTTTATTGGGTATGAACTGCAATAGAGGGAAATGCATTGATTAGGAATTTATGGCCAGTATTATTGCCTCTAAAAATGTTTTTGTTTCCAGGCTACATGGCAGAAATATCAGTTCATCTAACCGGTGTTGTATTTGTCACAAGTAATTAATTTTTTGCTATAAAATTACTCTCCGTTGCGATGGAATGGTGGCTTCATTAACCCCAGTGCAATGGTTTTCAGGATGTTTTACAGTGTAATGATATTTGATCTCAGCTACCACGGGGTGAATATGCACTGGAATGTAACTGTTCACACTAGGATTGTCACACTACCAGGGGAAAAGTACAGGGAGACTGTAGGTGGAAGGAGCAGAGTGCATTGTGGGGGTAAATCTTGCATATCTAAATGCTTTTACCGATCCAAACGGTCCTATCTTGCATTCAACAATTACCTCTGTGCCTCTTTGTTGATGTGGGAACGCCTTCTCATTTCTCCTTGTCCTCGCCTTTCCCTTCATACCTAATGACTACTCTGTTATTTGCCTTTGCTGGACTGGATCTATTGCTTTTGCAGTTTATTCCAAATTGACATTTTATACACTTGAATCTCTCGGGAACAATGGTACATTCCATCTCACAGAAAGATATGAAAGCTCAGGCTGTTTGAATGGGGGAAAAACAAAATATCTGAGTGACCCTGAATAACTATAAAGCAGCAGTCCCTGCAAATTATACTTCAATTGTCAGCCACAATGCTCCCATCGCAATGAGTGGTGGCTGGGAGATGCATTATTCACAAACTCGGTTGTGTTCTAAAGAGGTGGCATCTGGAAATTTCATTTGATTGACACTTTGGAGCGGCAGTTTTCCCCAGATTTGCAACTCAGTTGCATCATTTTCCTTGAGAGGGACATCATCATCCTTTTTGCATGCAGTTATTCCCCCAAAAAAGAGAGCCAACAGATTGATGGTCAAATACCCATCTGTCATTGGATTGTCACATTCAGTGTAATTGATGCAAGCTCTACGTGGCTTAGTTGATATACAAATGTAATCATTCCATCACCCTGCGATACAGTTCTTGTTTCGTCTATTATTGTGAAATAGATCATTCATACAATTACTTAATTCTCCTCCTCCCTGTACTCGAATCACTTGTGAAATGGGCTCAGTCATATGGATGCCCATCAGAAATAAACCAAAATGTATCTATTTATTTTCAATTTTCAAAAAGCAACGGAAACCGCAGGATCTAAAGGTCGATGATTTCCCTGGCTCCCTACACACAGGTTCCGCCCGAGGCCTACCAGGTATTAATTATAAATGGACACACTGCCTGCTCCAATATGCGCTGTTCTCAACATTCCCAGATTCATCTCATGCATACTCTGATAAAAAGCCATTAGCACCACCTCTGCGGCTGAGAGTTCAGATGCAAAGCTTACACTTTAACATTATGAAGATTTAACCTGCTGAATGTGATAAGAATTCAGCGGCCTGATAAATAATTGGTGCCTCAAATACATGTATGTCCATCTATATTGCGCAGTCAGATACCTTTACGAATATCTGTGTTTTATGAGTGGCATTTCAGACACGCAGGCCACGATCTCATGATCTCCAAAATGAAAGATTTTTGAAGGAAGGATTCCACCTTCTGATGTGCAATAGTCTAGAGAAAACTATTCCTTTCAATTTGAAAAGCCTTTATTTGCATTTTGATTCAATGTATCCTCCATTGTGATTTAAGGCCTGCTTGATTAAAAAATGTCACAAACAAAATGCATTCCAAACACTTGTGTTTCTATATAAAAATATTTTCATTTTTCCAGTGAAAGTAAATGTCCCAAAACAAAATGTAAAACAAATGTAATGAGGCGGTGTTGTACCATTTAATTATGTAGACATGCATATTCTAATACAGTAATATTATATAACCTATGTATATAACTGATGTGTTTACAATGAGCTGGTGATGACGTTACCCTAACATGCTGTGCTTTACGCTGGTTGTTTCCACTTGATTGGTCGTTTCCTTTTTCATGTCCCGGACGAGCAGTGGTGCCGATGCTCAGCTGTTATCAATCAGGCTAATTGTAATGGAAGCTGCAGATGCACCTTGGCGACTTTTAAAAAGGAAGCGTTGCAGTCAAGCAAGAGATCTCTCCAGGGCGAGCAAGCTGGGAACTGCAAAACCACTGTGTTGTTGTTCGGTATTGTATAGGGTGTAAAGGCCGGTTCATTTCTGGCCGTATGTAAAGTCTGTGAGATATATTAGTGTAACACTATCTGGTGTGCATAGCGTTATCCGCCGCAGTAGTCCGCCTTGGCTTTGGCTATTTTAGCTGTTTGTATGGTATCACATTTCCTGGTCTTACCGCTCTGTTTAGATACCGTGCACCTGCATTTATACTTTAAATTGGGATCCCTTTTTTATATTGTAATTGTAACAGAGATTATTTTACTGTGCGTTTTATTATTCTGCTATGGAATCACAATTGATGTGTTTTAAACTTTGTTATTTTAATTCCTTTGGGGAGGGCTCGGCTGTGCCTTATAGGACTACACTTGTAGCTGTTTTAAGTGTCCTTTATATGTGTGGGGTTGCACACCTGATTACTGTGGGGATTACAGTGTGTATTTGCCCAACTCTTCTTAATTGCTGTATGGGATTTATAGTGTGTATGTACCCTACTCTTCTGATTTACTGTGTGGAATTATATTGTGCAACTACCTAACTCTTCTGGCATGCTGGGCCGTTATAGTGGCAGCCATTACGGGACAGCCTGGGTCGTTCCCCACCCTGTTAGTGTTTTTACCATTGTTTAATAAATAATATCATTGCCTACCTCTGTGTTGTTGGATATGTTCAACGGTCACTGAGGTACTTCCCCAACTATACTTAAAGGTCTCTCACCTAACTGAGAATGGCATAGTCAACTACATTAAAAGTAATAGTTTAGGCCTTGTTACACAAAGTTATACAAGTTGTAATATTCTTTGAAGGTCTTTTGAGTCCTTTTTTTTCTTTCTTAGGCTGTGATCTTGTCTATCCAAACCTTTAACGTGTCTATCCAATGTGGCTTCTCACATATACAGGTAACTGCCAAAATAAAGGAAACACAAACATCTAATCACTTCTGAAACAGGCTAAATTGCTTTCCACAACAACTGTCTTAATAGGGCATTGGACCACCATGAGCCACCAGAACAGTTTCAAAGTACATTGGCATAGATTTACAAGTGTCTGAAACTCTATTGGGGGGATGCTACACCATTCTTCCACAGGAAATAACTTTTTTTTTTTTTTGTTGATGGTGGTGGAGAACGCTCTTAGGTGCTCCTCCAGAATCTCCCATATGAGTGACAGTGTAGTGTATTGGTTTGGGAACTGGGCTAGTAACTTAGAGGTTGCAGGTGGTTCAAATCCCAGGTGGGGCACTGCTGTTGTACCCTTGAGCAAGGTACTTAATCTGAATTGCTTCAGTAAAAATATCCAGCTGTATAAATGGATTATATGTAAAGAAATGTGCAACTGTCTAAGTCGCTCTGGATAAGAGTGTCTGCTAAATGTAAATGCCTAAAATGTAAATGTATAAGTGTTCAATTGGGTTGAGTTCTGGTGACTGAGATAGGCATGACATATGGTTTACACAATTTGCATGCTCATCAAACCATTCAATGCAGGCTTTCACATCCTGGAAGAGACCACTCTCATCAGGATAGAAATGCTTCACCATAGGATGAAGGTGATTACTCAGAATGCCTTTGTATTGGGATTTACCTTGACTTCTATGGGTTTGAGTGGACCTAAACCATGCCAGGAAAATGCACCCCACACCATAACAGAGCCACGAGAACCCTTAATTTACTCAATTGTTTCCTTTATTTTGGCAGTTACCTGTATGTGCTTTCTAGGATTTTAAAGAGTCAGTCCTGTAAAATGTGATGATAGCAGACACTATACTTATTTATTTATTTGCTTTCACAACTCACTCATCATTTAGTCATGTCTATGAATTTTATTATAGAGATAGAAATGATAGAATTCTATTATCAAAGCATTGTGTTTTATAGACAGCTAATTAATATAATTATTTTCTAAGTTGACCTTTCTTTTACACCACACTATAAACACACATATGCTGCATAAAAATAAACTACTTCACTGTAAAATGTGATGCTTGCAGAAACCTTATTTTATTTTAATTTTTTTAAGATATATGATTTTATACCACACCAAGCACACATATGCTGCATAAAAAAACAGATTCACTAGTTAAAAAACATACTTGGGATTTTTTTCCAAGTTCAGAAGCTAGCAGACACCAGCAGGTGCCATAAAAGTCTGATTAAAATATTTTATAGACGTGCATTTGAAAGAGCAAGAACTCCAGGTTGTATCTTGTGAACATGATTCTGCAAATATAATTTTTTTTGATTAGTCGATGTGGACATGGAAAGTGTAATAAAGCAGAGGGAATTGTTTATATATGTTCATGATGGAAATATGATGAAAAGGGCTGCAATAATGCTATAGAAAACTACTTCTTTAAAAAGGAAATTATTTCATTAAGGTCTGCAGAAAAGATCCAGATCCCAGTCGTCAGTTTCAAACCACATTGGCTGAAAAAGCTCTCCTCTTAATTTAATTTCCCCCACATCAAAAAGGTGTTTTTTGACTCTTTTTGTGACAGAGCAGTAGAGGAATTTGGAGCTGTCTGCATTATAATTTTTCACATGAAAGAGATCAACTTTCTCTTACGTGCAGTATCATTCATTCATTAAGAATCACAAAGAAGCCAAATCTAATACCTCTAAGCAGTTTTTGTGAAAATCTGAGCTGTTTATTTCTGTGTGTCAACCAAGAAATAAATGCAAGTAAACAACTGCAATAGTTAGCTGATATTGTTTTCCCCTCATAAAAAATATAAATGAACATTCAAAAGTAGAAGTTGACTAAATTCACACAAATAATAGTATGTAATAAATGTTAATAGAAGATGTTTGGTGATGTGTATGTGTATGTACCTATGAAACTCCATATCCATATGACAAAATAATATTTTTGAGCCTGGGACTGAGCGATTGAGTTTCAGAATTGATCCCACAAAAATATATCATTATGTGAGTTCATGTTCCATTCTTATACCAGAATCTTATGTGGTGACATACATGTCAATAAATAACTACCACAATAGGGTTTCAAGGCGCTGAAACAGAGTGCCTCTTCAACCCAATAAATTTCCTAAGCATATGTTTGCAATAGCCGTCACCATAATCACTTTATTCTACTGCGTAATGATCACCTGAATAATTCAATGTCTGTTTCTGTCAAGGGCGTGAATTAGAAAGACAGACTAAGTGGACCACACTGCCTTGGGAATTGGCTAGGAGACTTTAATGCTCTCTGATGGTATTATCCAGTGTCAACAATATTTTGAGGAATATTACCTACTGAATATACTTATTCCAGGCTTACATATTGATTCATCTGATTCTTTGTAAATGCAGTTCACCGTAAATTGCAAAGATGTGCCCACCTGCCATAACGTCTATTTTAATTTTAAAAGTTTATCTCCAGCTAAACCTCATGGCTCAAAGTAAATTTCAAGGTTTGTAGGTATGCAGCGAATTTCCTATTTTTGTAGGCGTGATACTCTCTTTGCATAATGGTTGGTGCACATGAGTGAAATCACCTGTGATTTCATTCATTCAATATTGGTTTCTGAGCTGAAGAGATGTGGCTGACAATGGTCTATTCATCATCCCTTATCACTCAAAG
Source organism: Aldrovandia affinis (assembly GCA_029706075.1). Lineage (NCBI taxonomy): Eukaryota > Metazoa > Chordata > Actinopteri > Notacanthiformes > Halosauridae > Aldrovandia > Aldrovandia affinis. The sequence continues at coordinate 5,906,904 of JAINUG010000006.1, forward strand.
CCTTCCCCTGGGTTTCACAGAATGAGCAATACGTCTGGACAGTGGGGGAGTGAGACACTATTATCTGAATGTCTAATGGATTAAGGTAAAGGCAAAACTGCCACTCTCAGTGTTTCCTCTGACATTTCAGGTAAAGGTATAATCCTGTGGGAAATGGCCTAGTCTGATTTGTCTTAGATTTTTTGTTGCCAGTTTTATTTTGGCTGAGTCTCTCCTACAAAAAAGAATTAGATGAATTATTTTTTTTTAATCTCTGTCTTGCTTTTGGAGGGCCTGGATCCATCCAATTTGAAATGTAAATATCGTATACGTTACTAATAATCATACTTTAGGAAAAGCATACATGTAAGGTAGTACACTTAAGGGTAAAACAATTAATTATTTGAATTAATTGAATTGATTGATGGACTGATTTATTCATACCCAGAGGAAAGCAAACCAAACATAACTGTTATATGCAAGCAGTCTCCATTATATTGGGTTTCAGGAAAGAAAAAAAAAACATGTGCTTGTCACTGGCCCAGAGCACAGGCAATGGAGGGTGACATATCCAATATCTTGAGACTGGCAGGGCTAAATATTTGTGTCAGGCCAAAGGCTTTATTCCAAAGCAAGGTGAATGAAGGGTTTACTGCAGCACTTGAGCATAACTATTCAGAGGCACAACTGCAGCCACCTCACTTTTTATTTCAACGCATTGAGGCCAATTGTGATAGAGCAAAAAACAGGTGGTATCAGAAATAGCGGCATGACTTGTCTACTTGTCTTCATGATAATGCTTACCAATGCAAACTGTTATTAAAAATGGTACTGTACTGTATCTTGGCTTCAATATAGATGAAATTACATATCGGTTACTTGATAGCTCTACTTTTATAATAACAGAAGGCAAGGAAAGAGCAACTGATGCCAAGCTCCAATGAAAACTTCAGGGTGTGAGAACTTGGAACTCACTGTGGGATGCATTTGTTCTTCAATTTTCCCAAAAGTTAACATTCGGTTTTTATCGTAAGATGTTTATCTTTCATGTATTAAGAAATAACATGATTGTGCTTCAATGGCAATATTAATGCATTTGTTTGAATCCGTGCACACTACAGGAACATTCTGAAATGATTGGCGCATTTCATAGAAGTAGAAAAATAGGTTTTAATTCATAGTATTTTTTAATCTGGTAGATTGGTTTATTTTATAATGAGGGGCTGCTATGGAATAGATAGGTTAACCCTCTCAAAGAAAACCTGAGAGTATGGTTGCTAGGTTGACATAATGTACTGTACTTGAATCTTAACCGAGGTGGGAACTCAATAGAGCAACATGTAGAGTGACATGTTGTACAATTTTAGCTACTGTATGTTAAATAAGGGAATCAAAGCTGAAATTGGGATTTTGTAGGTGATGGAGCTTTTTGGTTTCACACTGATTTACCTTTTATGATCATTAAGGGTATGTGTAAATGTTTTGGTCAGACTTAATATGATTAATGATCTGATGATTAATGGAATGATTAATAGCACTGCATAATTAGTGCAGACATTCATGAAATAGTCAGAATTTCCTAATTTACACATCTCATCCTTGATTTTTACAAACATTCAAGATACCCGCATGCATATAGAAAATTGCATATGTACCCTATTAAGCCATTTTATGTTGGCAGTTACCTATATCTGCAGTAAGTACAGGTAATTATCAGCAGAGAGTGGTTCTTCATGAATGCCTTCCATTTTGGGTGTTTTCATCCATGTTGCAGTAGCAAAGTAAGCATAATCCTTCAGTAATTTTATCCCTGAAGGTAGTATTTTGCTAGCATCTGCTTAAGCTTCCCCTCTTCTGCATGTAATGAAGTAGTCACTGTAGAGTGACTTTTCAGCATTTGAACTGGTTTTCTTGTAGGGAAAAATATATGTATACTGGTACCCTCATATTGTGTTTATCAATCAATGGTGTAATAAAATCTAAACTATTAAGCCAAGGTGAAGGCAAGTTCTTCTGATCTGTGTCCTCCCAAAGAACTGTTGTGATGCTTAAAGTGGCAGTGTGTTATAATGCACCATGGCATTGGATGCACATTTTAAAAACAATCCAATCAAAGCCAAACTACCACTGTTGTGTTGCAAAATCCATCGGTGATACCCATTAACATGGAACGGAAGTTCCCAACTGACTGTTATAAATATAATCAGTATTACTGCATAAACTAATAATGTAACCATTTTGCAAACTACAAATGATTATTGGCGGAAACAAAAACGCATCAGTCAACATGTCTCTGATGCGTTTGTCACTCCAGTGGTGCCAACATAGCAGACAAAATCACAGTCACATTATGGTTCTGGGAGCAATGAATTACAAACAAGAATTTGGACCGAACCCGTTGAGCACCACACATTTGCAATGCGGATTGGATGTCATACACATGGTCAGGAACGCTTTTTCTGATCACTACCAATTTACCATGTCCGTTTAGCAATATTTTAATAAAAAGATGTTGCCTACTGGAGCTTTAAGACCTCCATTGGTGTTTAGCATGAAAATGCATTCAGCAACAGTCATTTTTCTAATTGTTCACAAGGTAATTCTCACCATAGTTCCATTAGTAGAAATGTTATGCACATGCTGCAAAGTCAAACCTCTGAATGTGAATTAGGGAATAATACTTCCAGGAAAGTGGTTAGGGATCTAAGCTTATAGCCAGAGGGTAAAAGGTTCAAATCATAAGTGGAGCACCACTGTTTAATGTTAATTGATTCAATAAATATCCTGCTGTAAAAGTGACAATGTGGTAAATGTAGGATCTGAAAATTGCTGAATTAAAATAATACTAACACACATTTCTTTTTACTGGAACTTTTAAAATGATTTTTTGTTTAAATTTGTACTACATAAATTAATCTAAAAGGCAAAATAACAGTGTAAAATAAAACAGTCTGTAGTACATTATGAAACATATTGGTTGGTTATTTGGTGGATGGCTAGCCTTCTTTTAAATTCATTGTAAATGAACATAGGAATGTGGGATGCAAGATATTCATTGTGCCTTCTAGAGTGGCAGGGCAGCACACTAAGCTTACTACTAGAAGTTTAAAGGTTGAAAGGATAAGTGGGGCACTAAATGTGTTTGTGTAGCTATTTTATTCCAAAGAATAAATAGAATTTAGAAGAATAAATATTTCTTTTTATAGTAGCATTAATCTTTTATGATACAAAATGCAAGCAAATGAGTATAAAAAGCTTTGTTGTTAAAAGGTTGGGAGGTGCTACTCACATAGCGTGTTTTATTGCATGAATATAATAAAAGAAAACCCCACCATTGTAATCAAAATCTAATTACAAAATATAATCATAGTTTCAATGCAGATAGACCTGGCTTCATGATGATTTTATTTATAGAGAGAGCATAATTTTCCTTCCTGCTGGGAATTATACAGGAGCATGGCATATCCATTGAACTACAGACCTGAACCATATTTAATGAAATTGATGCTGGAACAGCTAATCACCTTATGCCTTTTTGTCATCAGACTTCAGTATGCGCTTATCAGTTCTGAAACAGCAATTGCAATTTGCACCAATGTCCTCATACAACTGCAAAAAAAATGGATGGCATGTTTGTATTACTGTTTGAAAAGTAGCGTTCTACGGAATAGCCATTTTTAATGATTGCCGGAAAAGTATGTATTCATGAGTGAGTTCTGCATCCTCTTATGTACCTCAGATTATGGTGTAAAATAAGCTGTGCATGATTGTCTTTATTGATGAGACGCAGGCTACTACAAGACAGTTTTATGTTTTCAATGGAGCCTTGTTCAAAAAGAAAACTTAAATGCTTACTTCAGTACTAGTCTTTAAAAAATTCATGGAAATATTTGCTGACTGAAAAAATTTACAACAAGAAGTCTTGAGTCTTACACTATGTAGCAAAAAATGTGTGAAGATTTCTCTTTTCAATGGCTTAACATGCAACGGCAAATTGTACCTGTGGGTTCATCAGGGGACTCATCAAAGTTTCTGGTAAACCCCAAAAATTATGCTTTAAGTTAGAGATGATTGTTGGCAAAAGTTGAAAAAGACAGGAAGTTCACAGGAGCACCATGACAAGACTGTCTGAAAAGATTTTTGATTCAAAGAGAAATGTACATCATTTTAGGAATTGTAATTAAATTAGATTACCCCCACAATATTGCCCCACCCAGTTTTATTCACATTGATAATGGAAATCATATTGCATTGCCTTCTCCCCTCCCGCGTTCTCACATTTTCAATGTGATACATTACTACGCCCACCATTCTGTGACACTTTCAACTTGTTTCCTCGCATGTACTTCATCCGCCAACAAGAGTGGCCTTTTTTCAAGCCACGTGTCAAACAATTATCAAGTTGCACCACCCCAATCATCTATGTTGATAAATTAATTGCCACCAATTAAGCACAGATGATGATTGCCAGTGATGTTTCAGACCACAGTTATATAATAGGCATATTTAACCTGCACATAAATAGTTCAGTAGAATATTCATAATAATAATAAAATCGTTTTCAGCAAGGGTAGGCTATTAACAAATGACAAGTTCAATGAAAAATGGTTAATGCCATAAAGGCTACACAAATAAAAGGAAAATGTAAGGTTCTAAACTCTGTTAAATTTGATCATGCTCAATTGTAAGACAGTCTCTTGTGTCAATGATTGACAACGCTTGGTGAAAAATTATCCATATGAATTCAAGAGACACATCCGTTCTGCATCGACAGAATTGGTTACAACTGACAAGTATAGTTTTGCTCTCTGTGTAAAATTTGGAAATGTTTTTTCAGATCAATCCCAGAATTCCCCCAGTGACATCACACTGCCATTTTCTTGCACAAATAATTTATAATTGCCCTGCTTGGATCTACAATTCTCTTCAAAACATGGAATCGATTCTAGTGGGATGGTTGTCACATTGAGTCTGCAAACTTGCTTGGGGTCAAACATCCTGACAGCCTTTAGAAATGTTTAAGCCAGATGGAAGATACACAGTTTATTTTTGAGTTGATGAAAGTTGTAATATGTTTTCAGTTTCTCTGTAACTTTGTTGCATGTTTTGATACAACAAATCTCAGATAAAAACTGATGATTGGTACATTCAAAGTACTTTACATGGTACGATACAGCAGAATACCAACTGGCCCGTTTTGTTTCACATGGTTCAGGAGGGAGTTTATTGATAGGGTGGAACTTTTCCATGAAATCACATTCCTCAGATTCTCCAGGGAATGCATTTTCCGGATTGGCAAATGTTTAAATACTTTTTTGACAATGATTTGTCAATTTTCCATAAATGACTTTGCCCAAATATTAGGGTACTTGCTAGTGCCACAGTGTGGGCATTGCAAATTAAATGGACAGTTCATTGATTCTTTTATTTTGATTTCATGCAAATCAGCAGTCTGCAGCACATACTTCTGTAGAAATGTACTTATTATATGCTTGTAATTTGAGATAATCCACCTTTTCTAATGGAATGTTTGAGTTTAAGAACTAAAATGTCAAACTTTCAATGACATCCAGCCCCCGCTCAAGGCTGTCTTTTCCCCTGATGACAGTTGATTCCCCATCAGTGTTAATCTCAGACCTTAGCTGACTGTTTTTTGTTGAATGTCGGTTCTTTTTTGTGGGATTTTTGCAAAATGCAAAGTGCAAAATAAATTAAATCCGATTTTGTGCAGTGTAACAGGCGGATACTGTTGCACTCATTTGCTCTCTGTTGCACTTTCCTTTCTTTCACTCTCACCACATTTGGTAAAAATGTAGCTAATGTAGCAGTACTCTGGCCATCTTTAAACCACCCTACCCACGGTGGGACAAAAGTCAACCAATGGTCCCACCACTGTGGGCCCCCGGTCACAGTTGGCTAATGAGATAGCCCAGACTTGAACTAGAAGCTTAGCTTTTGTTGAGCTTCTTTGCTCACTGAGCCACTCAGGAGCCTTATATTGCCATTTTTGATTTTAAATTAGACATTGAACTGATATTGTTTAGAAAATAAAAACTATAAATATAAACTCAAAATCTATTTTTCTTTTGTATCTCGCCTCTACAATATCTGAAAGATTGACTGCATGCCAGTGGACAGAGAAAAGTTTGGTACCCAGCCAAAAATAAGGCACTTTATTTATATAAAATATATATTTTTTTTTTGGGGTGGGGGGGTTGATGAAACTGAAGAGCATGAAGATCTGTTATCGAGCACATTGACTACAACTGTGTACTTAAAAGCACACACACAAAGGTGCTAGGGAAGAAAAGATACCGAGTCTGCAGGTCCAATGTGTCTGGTTAGGGCATTGGGCCACCACGGGATGCCAGAACAGCTTGAATGCTCGTTGGCATAGATTCTACAAGAGTCTGCAACTCTATCAGAGGGATGAAACACCATTCTTCCATGAGAAATTTAATCATTTTGTGTTTGTTGTTGGTTGCTGGTGGTGGAAAATGCTGTTTCATGTGCCGCTCCAGAATTTCCCATAAGTGTTCAATTGGGTTGAGATCTGGTGACTGAGTTGGCCATGGTATATATTTTATGTAGTGTTCATGCTAATCAAACCATTCGGTGACCACTTGTGCCCCATGGATGGGGGCATTGTCATCCTGGAAGAGACCACTCTCATCAGGATAGAAATGCTTCACCATATGATGAAGGTGATCACACAGAATGCCTTACATTTATTGCCATTTACCTTGCCCTCTAAGGGGCTGACTGGACCTAAACCATGCCAGGAAAATGCACCCCGCACCATAACAGAGCTGCCAGAACCCTTAATTTAGTCAAGTGTTTATTTTATTTTGGCAGTTACCTGTATATGGATCTCTCTTTAATACTGATCTTGTCCCATTTTTCAAGGTCCTTGTTTCCATGTTTCCAACTTCGCATCCATTGCACTACTTTTTTAAATAGACATCAGGAAGCAATTAAATTATAAAATATATATTTTTAGTATATATTTTTTGATAGTGTGCTAGTTTCCTCATCATGGCTCATGCAAATCTTCCTACAGTGCTGTTAATGAGGTACATGATTAATGATGGTGTTTGGTAAATGCTGTATACTTATATCTTGAGAATAACTTCAAGTATGAAGCAGTGTTAAGAAGCACTTTGGTTTTTGTGCCTTTTGGGGAAATGGAGGCTGGGTCTCATACATCCAGTACATCCACTTGGTTCCTTGGTGGCTCTGAAAAGAAATTAATATAGTCACACAATTTCATGATTCCAATGCAATTGATTTATCAAAATAGGTTTTAGCAGCAAGCTACCTTTGTCAGGATATCCTGAAATCTCTGCAGGTACATGTAGCTATTTATAATATTTCAATATCATCAGTCAGTCATATGTGCTTTCTATCATGGCTGGCTATGGCAAACAATTATATAGTTAGCTTCACTTGAATGAGTTAAAGGTACAAATTTATATTAAAAAGTTAAACATGGACTCAATTAGTCAAAAGAAATCGAGCACACAGATACAGTAATACTGAGTAATCACAAAAGTGATTTCAAGTCAAATTCAACATTTAGGCCAAGAGAGTGAATATATTACGATCCAAAATGCTCAGTGGTTCTAAACATAAAACGCGACATATGTTAATTATTGAGTTGCGCTGAATAATGAAGATCTATTTATGGTATTAATCCACCTATTTTTTCAACTTGAAAAGGGACACATTTATAATGTAAAAAATGTGATTGCTTCAATTTCACAGAGAGATCCAATTTTGTGTTTAAAATCTGGGGTTGGATTTTCATTGCGGTCATAAATTCAGAATGATATCTAAGCAGACTGAGCTATACAGTATTTGTTAATTACTCCCATAATCTTTTATAGGCTTGTGATTGACCATAATTCTACATACCATCTTGATAATGGAAAACGTATATTGAACACAGTTGATGGGACCACATAAGGGGAAAGTATAATGTATGTTTCTCCCATCCTGTGGATCACAACATGTAATCATATATTACTAATTTCCTCCTACTTACTAAGAAAACACAAGCTGAATGCTTCATTTGGAAATGAGATATTATAGCAAAAGCAATATTTACATTATTGGGTTTATAATGAATCAGTGTTGGTTTATGTACTGTATGTCATTGTTTCTCAACCGGGGGTACGCGTACCCCTAGTGGTACGTGGGGGAATTGCAGGGGGTACTTGGAAATGTTTTTTGAAACCTCAAAATAAATATAAATTAATTGTATTTTGCAAAATAAATAAATAAATAAATAAATAAATAAAATAAAAAAGAATAATGAATGTTGAAATAATATTCTATATAAGGCCATCAAAATTAAGACAACGTGTTTTTAAAATGAACCCTGGGCTCTTATTTCCTGCAGATTTGCTGGCTTTGTTTTGTAATTATTAATGATGAATCTTAAATTATAATTTTTTTATTTATCAAAATATCTTTTGTAATTATTAATGGTGAATCTTAATAAAATGTTTAAAAAAATCAAAATATCTGTGTTGGCTGCTTACACGTGAGGTATATGCCTATATATATATGTATATATAGGTATATATAGGCCTATATATGTATATATAGGCCTATATATATATTATGGGTAGGGGGTACTTGGGGATTGTTGAAAATATTTTAGTGGTACAGAGCACAAAAAAGGTTGAGAACCACTGCTGTATGTAGTGTCTTGTCCGGAATCAATGAAACTGCGCTGATCAAATGCCCTGAATAAATATTCAATTATGCTAGTCAGTTAAGTGTGGAAGCTCCTTTAATAGTAGCTCTGCTGTAAACTTGCAAGTTCAAACTGAAGACATGCAGTGTGCAGAGATGTTGCTGTGTTGTAGGAATGGTGACTATGTGGGTTGCAGGTGATCATCTGCGTTATCTAGTATCTCTAGCATTACCTATTTTGCAAGCGTTTGGTAGTCTAACCCAGGGGTCCCCAATTACCGGGCCGCGGACCAGTACCGGGCCGTGGATCATTTGGTACCGGGCCGCACAGAAAGACGTTTTAATTTTTGTTTTATTTCCATTTTATTGACTATCGCAGTCTGCAGAGTGTTTTATTTTGAAAAATGAACACTTCCGTCTGTGCCTCTTTTCCGCACTTGTCTCAGTCGCAGTATTTTTTTCCATGCCCCGATAAATTAAGCCCACAAGCTAACCCTAGCAAAAATGAGTAAAAAACAAACATTGCTGGAGAGCTTCTTTGAAAAGACCGTCTCGTTGCAGGGAAACAAGCTCAGTGCTCCCACTGATTCTGCATTATGGTGAGTTGAGTCACATTTACATTATAAATGTAATAATTAAATTAATAATTTTGTGCTTTGTTATGCGCGTGATTCTCCCCCCCCCCCCCTCCCCTGGTCCGTGGAAAAATTGTCTTGCATGAAACTGGTCCGTGGTGCAAAAAAGGTTGGGGACCGCTGGTCTAACCCACCAAAACCCTAACAGAAAAATTACATGAATTTCACATGTGAAATAAGCAAAATAACATGTACAGTATATAGATATGATCACTTGTTAATACAATACATGTGGAGTAAATATGACAACATTTTGCAATATGTGGTATACATGTGATTCACATGTGCATAACTCATGTTATGGATTCATTTTGATATTTTGATAAGTGGATTGATAGTGCTCTCCTTTACTTGTTCACATCGTACCATGCCTTTTTTATTTCCTTTAGTTTTTAACTTTTACAGATAACAAGTGCCTTAGACATTCTTTCGAATATTTCACATTTTTCATGACCAAGCTACTATGGCTGTGGCCTTATTATTCAAGGGACAATGCCCCCGTCCAGGGTACGAATGGTCACTGAATGGTTTGATGAGCATGAAAACAATATACACCACATGCCATGGCCATCTCTGTCAGCACATCTTAACTCAATTTAACACTTGTGAGAGATTCTGAAGCAGTGCATGAGAGCATTTTCCAGGATCAACAAAACACCAAATTATGTAATTTCTCATGGAAGCATGGTGTTGCATCATTCCAATAGAATTCCAATAGAGACACTTGTAGAATCTAAGCCAAGATGCATTGAAGCTGTTCTGCTGGCTCATGATAGCCCAATGCCCTATTAAGACATATTTTGTTGGTGTTTCCCTTATTTTGGCAGTTACCTGTATGTATGGTACGTATGTGATACTACAGCTACATGGCTGAAATATGGGGTTTAGAAATGAATCTCTTTCCTGGCATAAGCTTTATTTTTATATGTTATTCATATTAATAAGACTATTAATGACTGAAAATATTATTCAATACATGCTAAAGAGCATGAGGACATTTTAACAGCATCATGTGAAAAACATGTGGAAATTGGTATCAAAGCAATGTGAAATCTCCACATGTCTTTAAAAGCAAACACCTGCAATGGGCTAATATTATATTTTCCCATAACTGAAGCATAAAAAAGCACCTTTCTTTTTCATGAAAAGAGCAGCTGCCACATGTACCAAATGATGACCTTCCAAGTGACCATATTCAAAATGGGGACATGCATTCATTTTTGCAAACGCTCATCTCTCTGGCCTACAGATCCTTCATCCTGGTAATTGCCTGCTTGGATGGGCCCTGTCACAGAATTTAATGGCTTCACGAGGCTAAGATCATTTGTTTCATCTTATTCGGTATCCAAGCCATCATTAAGCCTTTCAAGCCATCCGACATGGCAAGCCTCAGCAATTATTTTGGAGGGCAATGTAAAATGACAATGGGCGAGGATCACACATGGAGACGAATGTACTTCCAGTCACAGGTAGGGCTCTTCATGAGGGTAATGTGATATTTAATGAAGGAAAAGCAAGTCCTCAGAAGGGATTTACTACAATGAAACCGAGACTAGCAAAGGCACATATGAAGGGCCATTGCGGTCTCAGAGACAAGGTTTTATAGCCTGCAATTCAGTCCTTCAGCTATAACATGCCAATGCCTCTTCATGAAGCCACCTGTTGCGCCATTATTGTCAATGTCCCATTGCTGTACCCGAGTCGTCTCAATTAGTCATCTAATTATCACTAATTATGCACAACTGCACATTGATTCACAGAGCAGTGCTCTAGGCTATGTTTCATTATGCACGATGATGATGGAAAAATACATCCATGTTTTTAACAGTAACATGTTTTGTCAGCTGATGAAATGCTGATAAGAGAATAAATACCAAATACAAATTGTCCACTGACATGGTGAAGTAGGATAAAAGGGTCTGTTATGAAGGACTAGCTATTAGATCATGACAAAATTGTATTGTCAAGCAACTGAAAAACTGTATAAAATCATATTCTGTTAGCCCCCTCCTTACAATGTTTCATAAAACTACAAATCTTTATTATTAATTAATTTGTTGACATCCTCAAAATGATCAGCCACATTATTCCTCAAGAATCCAAAGAGAAAATACAAGTAATAAAGGGACATTTGCAAGGAGCCAGTGTCACTCACAGTGAAAAAGAGAAGGAGAGAGGTTAAGTCAAGGATTGCGGTTGTACTGTGAAAACTTTCCTATTTGTGCTACATAAATGATATCTACAGTATGTACAATGTTGGGTATGTTCGTTAAAGAACAGACTTTTAGATGCTGCCCTTTCTTCAATCATCATAGTGATATCGTCTCCATTCAGTTATCTGTTGTAGAACACAAAACTGACTGCGGTCAGTCTCTCTTCATCGTATCACTCACCATCTAATCTTGACTAATTACAATAGCTTTCTGTGTGTTCCACTAGAGCAACTGTATCATCCTAACAAATATTTTACCCCTCACCTGTATTCCACAGATAAACAATTGTCCCATATCATGTGATGAATGAAAACCATCCATAATAAAAACAAATCCCTAACCATAACCTGAAGAAAAAATAAAGGAAGAGAAAAGAGTGCCTTAAAAAATGTCAAGAGAAGTGCATTATCTCTCAATTTTGTTGTTGTCTCGGGATAATATGCTCCTGCTGGAAGACATGGTTCCATCTGACACACATTTCTCTGTGCAATTGGCTCCTAGCTGGGACAGAAGTGGTCCCGTGGGTCTGCAGTAACACACTCTTGACTGTGATTGTGTTACTCTCCTGCTGCGTCCATTTGACGATATGATGATTTTGCTGCAATGTTATTGTATTAGTTGTGTGCATGAATGAGTGTACATGCATGTGTGTGTGTGTGTGTGTGTGTGTGTGTGTGTTGTGCATGTGTGTGTGTGTGTGTGTGTGTGTGCGCGTATGCGTGTATGCGAGTGTGTGTATTTGTGCGTGCCTATGGACGTACGTGCATGCATGTGTGTATATGTAAATGCACGTGCGTATGTGCGTTTGCGTTTGTTTGCATCAAAAATCAACACCCTAAAGTGTGCAATAGCAGAAAACAATTAATATTTGTGTGGTAAATTATGTTAAGCTGTGAGATACATAGTTAAGGAAATTCGTTGTTGGTCTAGACATCATTTTGTTCTGTTAGTTCTGTTTTATTACTATGTCTGTAAATCAAAGCTAGGCTTGCTGGTGCACAATTGTACATAATCATATAAAAACACAAATTATTTCCTACTTCACAGTGTATATACAATGGGCATTAATTTAGAAAAAGTTTCAGAGTTTTTGTTTTTGTTTGACATTGTAGAGTATTTTGTGTTGATCAGTGGCAAGAAATCCCAATTAAATCCATTTTCATTCCACGAAGTAAGAAAATAAAATGCTGAAAGGGGTGAATACTTTTTCTACACACTCAACATGTGCTGTAAGCTATTCTGCGACTTATAAATTAATTGACTTTAGACAGAGATCCTCTGTGGTTATGTTTGAAAATGGCTGTGGGTAAAATATTACCTCCAAAAATTCTGTGCTGAAATTCTTCTCGCTGTAATGCATAAATGAAGGATTGCGATCTACTTTCTAAACCAAATTACTGATTCAACTTGAAAGCTGTATTATGTCATAAAATGTTTTCTATTAAGGGGAGGAATACTAGTTTTAAAATGCTCATGCAATTACACCTGTCAGACGATGATACTATATACTTTCACCATCAAACCCTGAATGCCAAAAAAATTTGACCTCATTGTTCTGGTGGAATAGACAGATTTACAATATTTGGACTTTTAGGCTGATTTTAATAGAGGCTGATGTGTGAATGTTGATTATAGTATGATACTGCCAGATGCTCCCCAATAATCTTCATTTAACAGTCATAAATGTGAAAAAATGTGTTTGTTATCCCTTACAATGCTCCACAATGTGTGAATATATCTTGAAAATATAATGAACTGTCTCCATAATAAATGTGAAATGCATCATGCAACAGTATGGACTCAACAAATAGAAGACTTTTTGCTAAATGCTTATATGTTGAATTTGGCAGAAAGTATAATGCTTTTAATGCATAATTGTATTAAAAGCTTTCAGCATATAATGTTACTAAAATGTTATAAATGCAATTACAGTAGAAGTACACTTCTTTTGTAAAAGCACATGTTTGTGTATTGCTGCCATTGTCAGCTAATTATAATCATATGTACAGGCAAAATAAAGGAAACACCAACATAAAATGGCTGTTGGCCACTAAAAGCCACCAGAACAGCTTCAATGTGGTGGCACTCAGTAATAGATGCAGTCCCCATTCACCAACTCTGCCTGGTCTGCAGTGTGGAAAAATGTTCACTGACTCACAGGCGATTGCATCAGAGGAGTGCAAGGGTTTCATTTATTCATTTTAGTCTAGCCCAAAGATACTTTTTTTATAATAATTTTTTAATTGATTTTTTCTTTTCACATTTAACACAAAACATACAATATATTCCATCATACTTGCCAACTGTGCACATCACCAAAGTAAAACATAAAATTAAAATAAAATAAAAGAAAAAACAAACACAAGAAAAAAAAAGAAAAAGACAAACATGGAACATTTAAGGATATAGTCAAATACACTCAAACTCCCAGTCAACCAACATTCGTAAGTCGCTCCGGCACTGGTCATGCCTGCATCTGTCCGTATACATCTTATAGTTTGTTGATTCCTTTATTCCACACACTATCAAATTGATTACATTTATTTTTGTCCTCTGCTAGCGATTTTTCCATATTTAAGTAAAATGCCATTGAGATCTTCCACTGTTCCATCGTTGGCGATGTTGGGTCTTTCCATTTCTTTAAGTTTAGTTTCTTTATAATCAATGACAATTAGTCCAGCCATTTGGATAGCTTAAGTTCTCTGTATTTTGGAATATGCATATGTTAGGTGTAAAAGTAATGGAAGTGTTTCAGATAGCCATTTTTCAACCTGCCTCCAAAGTTGATGGACTACTTCGCATTCCCAAAAGGAGTGTATAAGTAAATCTCTCTTTTTATTACACTTCACACAGATATCTGATACCTTTGAATCAAATTTTTAATCCAATCTCGTGTGTAATACATTCTCATCATTAATTTATATTGGATTAATCTTAAATTGTAATTTATTGTAATCTCATTACTGATATTTAAACAGTTTTTCCATTTTTCATCCGTATCCTTAACTTTTAAGTCTTGATTCCACTTACTGTATATTTTAGTCAGTATATTGTCGCTGGTTTTTGATTTTACCAATATTTTATACGTTTTCCCTATGAGTTTTCTTCCATCAGAGTCAAAAAGCACTTGTTCTATTTCACTGCTGCTGCTTGGATATTCCAAATCGTAATCTTTAAGTATCCAACTTTTAAGTTGTAGATATTTCCATGTTTCAGCATCAGTTAAATAGTAAGCCTCTTTGATTTCGGGGAAGGCCATTAATTTATTTTCTTTTAGTATATCTGCTATGCAGGTTATTTTATTCGTCCTCCATTTTTCCCATGCTATTGGTTTATGTTGAATAGTTAACCAATGATTATTCCATAATTTTGTAGTTTTTAGAATTGGAATTGGGTTCTTGCACCACCTTTTTCATCTTAACCCAAGCTTGTAGCGTGCTGTTTGTTAAAAAGTTTTTATTCTTTCATTTATGTTTTGAAAATAAGCAATTAAATAAGTTTTGCGGTTGGGTCATCTGATTTTCTATGTGAATCTATGTGAATTTTTCTATTCTTCTTTAGTTTTTTTCATTATATGGTATAAATAATAGCTTTGGGCGGATATATGATATAATTCTAGGTTTAGTAAATTCAGCCCCCCCTCACTTCTAGGGAAATGAAGAAGCTCCATTTTAATCCTAGGCGTTTTATTGGTCCACATAAATGATGTAATCAATGAATAGGCTTGTGGTATTGTTATTGGGATTGTTGAAAAAATATATAGGAACTTAGGCAACCATATCATTTGGAATAAGTTAATTCTCCCTATTATATTTATTGGTAAATCTGTCCATTTATTTAGACTTGTTTTACAATTTTTAATTAGAGGTAAATAATTGTCTTTATACAATTGTCTTTATACAGATTTTTCTGGGCTAATAACGCATCCTAAATATTTAATGCCTTTAGTTATCCACTTAAATTTTTCTAACTCGACTGGTAGTTGTTAAAATTTCAGTTTTTTCAATATTTATTTTATAACCCGATATTTTGGAATACTGTTGTATAGTTAATAATAGTTGCGGAATTGTGTTTAATGTCCGTAATATAACACATGAGATCGTCTGCAAATCGTCTTAGTTTATGATAGTAATTTCCAATCATCATGCCTGATATTTCTTTATTTTGCCTTATTTTTTGGGCCAGTGGTTCTATTGCAACTGCAAACAAAGAAGGTGATAGTGGGCAACCTTGTCTAGTTCCTCTTGTTAGGTAAAATGGTTTAGATAACACGCCATTTGAGAGAATTTGAGCGGTTGGGCTTTTATACATTTATAACATTAATACATTCTGGGGGGAAATTAAACGCTTTTAAACTTTTAAATAAATATGGCCACTCCACCCGGTCAAATGCCTTTTCGGCGTCTACCAACATGAGTTCTGTCTGAAATACTGATGCTGTTTCTGGCCCATTTTATTTAGCTTAGCCTATAAAGGCCACATCAACCTGTTTTTTTCCCAGTAGTTTACTTTACAATTGTAATTCCACATACCACATACTTACCTGGAGCTTTTAATACCTTTGAAGATTTATGATAAAATTATATATATATTTTAAAGTATACCTCAGGGAGAGGGTTTAATTTGACATTGATTTGGTACACACATACACACACTCACACACATGCACATACAGTCAAACACACACACACACACACACACATGCACACACCATTTGTTCAGACTCATAGAACAGCCTTGGGTCCCTTACTTTTACTGAAAACAAAGCCCTCCCAATGTTCTCCAATACCAAAACATTTAAATACGACCAACCATCCTGAAACAGAGGCACAGGATGTGTGTGTGTGCATGCATACATGCATATGGATGCATGTATGTGTGTGGGTGTTATGCAAACATTTCTGACCTTGAGGGTGCAGAGTCTGAAGGAGATTTTCAATTAAATCACTTGGTCAAAAAGCAACTGCTTTGCTTCAATGTGGTTTGGAGACACATAATAATCTCTATCTGCTGTGAATAAGAATTCTGTGTCAGTCACATCCTGACCAAAGCACAAGAAGTCTGTTAGCATCAATGGTCGTTTTTTGTGAGAGGAATGTAAGTGCTTTGGCTAGTAGGCCCATAGTCGCACTGTGGAATATGTATCAATGCATGCCTTCATAGTTAAAGTTCTACATCTTTATCTATACTACTGTATGTATATGTCTATGCAGCTGTATGCATAATGTCTACATACAGTAAAATGCTCAGTGTTCAACTATTCAAGCATCCAAATCAAGGCTGAGAGAGTACATTTTACCCTGATAAGAGTACATTTGATCCCTATTGGACTCATATAAACTCTGAGTGTTAAATTAACACTGAACATTTTACTGTGCATTTCTAAGTGTGTTTTACTTTCAGTTAATGAGTAATATTGATGTCTCTTCTCACCTACAGCAAGATTGCTTTGAATTGGAACTAGCTAATAGTTTAAACGTGAAAGTTCTAGAGTAATCCCTTCCTCACAATTCCACAAAAGGTTCCAATTGTCAAGCTTTTCCCTGGAAACAGGCAACATTCACATAGTCTATAAATAAAAAGAAAAGAAAAAGAGTCAGAAACAGATTCCTCCCAAAATATATCAGCATTCGATTAGCTTCTTACACCAATGAAAATGTTGGCATTTAGCCACAAATCTGATCGGATTGTATCACTATGAAATGGCCTTTGGAGAGTGACTGCATTTGCATAATATTACATTATTTGTTTAACTGCAATTAAGACATTTTCATGTAAACACTTAATTTAGATAGCAGTATTTGGAATAGTGTTAGCATAATGGTTAAGGAACTGGGCTTGTAATGCAAAGGTTGCCGTTTCAATCCCAGGTAGGGGCACTGCTGTTGTACCCTTGAGCAAGGTACTTAACCTGGATTGTTTCAGTAAATATCCAGCTGTATAAATGGATTGTATGTAAAGAAATGTAAACTGTGTAAGTTGCTCTGGATAAGAGCATCTGCTGAATGCCTAAAATGTAAAAATTTAACAAGTACATATCATGAATATAGCCATTCGGAATATAAGTAAGGGCATAGTATGTTTTTCACCACCTCTCTCAATAAGCTGCAGTTCCTTTCTGATCCTTAAGGCGTCGTAGTGGCACTCAATGTTCAGTAATTAGTGGCAACTACTCAAATGAACATGGCCAATTATACAATTAAGTGCCAATCTGAGTATTGGTGCAAGAGCGCAAGTCTACAAATTGGCATTGTTTCAGAGAGGGTAGTTTCCTCTTATGGATACGTTTTTACACCTCTACAACAAGTCAAATTCAACACCAAAATATAAAATATTGTGCTCCCTTAACTGGATTTAAAAAATCAAGGCATCCCCTCAATAACAATTTTGTTTTAATATTTTTATTTTGCCCTTAGGTTGTCAAAAAAACATTTTAATTGTTTAAATAAGTGTCTCTATTTGCGACCACAAAATAGCCGCAACAAAATATTGGCTGTCTTTGCACTTTGACTATCTTAGCAAATCTGGCTATAAGGGTGTTATCCACACATTCAGAATTCTATAATATTTGTAATATGTTCTGCCTGCAAATATAGTCTGTGATTTGGAAAAAACGTGTCGTCTGAGATCAAGTGTTTTGGAGGAGAGACATTATTTGTCTATGCTCTAGCAAATGGACAGTGGAGGATGCAGCGAGGATGACTTATAATACGATTAGACACAGTGGTGAACGAAGTACACAAACCCTTTACTTGGGTCAAAGTGCAGATGCCCAGATAAAATATTACTCCAGTAAAAGTGAAAAGTCCTACATTTAACCCCATTTACCTTTGAAATGTAGGGGAGTAAAAGTAGAAATAAAAATAAGATTGGAAATGCTTACTTAACCTATATCCGCTAAACTAACAGATTTTCCATAGAACGCACAAACTCTTCATTCATCGATCTACGGGATATTTTGTAGACCGCGCAAACCAGGGGCGGTGCTAGGGGCTGAAGTCATTCGGGGCTTAGCCCACGGACAGAGACAAGGCATACACAACGCGGGACTGTGGTGTCCAGTGGTTTATTGCGCTACTTTGTTTCATTACATTATGGTTCTGATTACAGAGTCAGAAGAAAGACTAGGGAGGAAAAATGTCACGCATCGTGTGGTTATTAAATTATTATTATTTTTTTTAAAGATTCGGGACTTTTCTAAAAACATTCAGGGCTTAAGCCCATTAAGCCACCCCCTCACGCTGCCCCTGCCGCAAACCCTTAATTCACCGATCTAATTCACCAAAAATCCTGGAGCAGAAATTCAATGAAATTGAAATGCGTGTTGAGGTGCAACATCCACATATTATATCATTATATAACAAACACATGCGGGGTGTAGACTTTGCTGACAAAACAATTGCCTGTTACAAGAGACAAACAAAGTCACTAAAGTGATACCATATAATAATTTGGTACATGCTTGACATTGCTATCCTAAATGCTTGCATTATTTACAATAAAGCTCATAATAGAACAATGAAATTGCACGACTTCAGAGAGTCTCTATCAACTAACTTGATAGGTATAAGCTACAGGAAAGCCGTTTACTCCAGCTCAATGGCAGAAGGTTCAATCAGGATTTACCCCACACACCAAAGCGAATGGAAATTGGTAGTACTTGTAAAGTGCACGTTCAACGTGTTGACACAATTTTCATTTGTTGGGTATGTGAAGTGCATATGTGTCCTGATCCAAGTTTTGTCCACTTCCATGACCATTACCAGTTCACTTATGATGATCCCAACAGACACAATAAACAAAAGGCACACAGAAAATTGAAACTAATAACAAAATGAAGAATGAGATGAAATACATGACATTGAAATATAACTCTTCACATAAAATTTGGTTACATGTAGATGTAGATGTGACAAATAAATGTAAGATTGTAAGAATTTATTTGTATATGATTTACACACATATTTTGTATATGATAACACCAATTTGTTAAAACGTTTAATTGACATGACATACCATATGTCACCACAAATTGTGTATTATTATAAATTATGTACAAATACATATTTTCACATTTTCATAATTTGTATATGAGTTTTTTCAATTGCAATTTTTATGTGATTTGGCATAACACATCAGTTTATACATCAAAATAAAGACCATTTATTTTTATGTAGACCAAAAGCTCTTTCCAATGATACATAATTGCAAATTGCTTATTGTTTCTCTTTCCATTTCCATTTAGACTGAAGGTTGGCTTAGTGTGAATGAGCATGTTATGTGGCTAGGCACACACCATGCTTATACAGAATAATGTATTAGGCGGACATGGGTTAGTAAGTAAGCACAGATACTTGTACTTATGTACTTAAGTAAAGTTATTAACTTAAGTAAAGTAAATGTACTACTTCATTACTGATTGGGCATTTAAAATTTGGAAAAAAGGGAAAAAGCATTAAAAATACATAATAATAACAGCTAATAACAGCTAGTATAGCTAATGTACTAATACCTATATTACTGTAGCCTTATTTGTAAACAGAGTAATCACATTTTCTAGCTATAAACCTTTGTTTAATTTAATATAATATATCTCACTTAGCAGACACTTTTATCCAAAGCAACTTACATAGTGAATACATACATTTTTTTCAGAAACAATGCAGTATATCTCTTATCTTTTGCCTATTTTGCAAACTGTTGGGTTTTCTTCTGGCCCTTCTATATAAAAACAGTTACCTGGACTCCCATATTTAGTATAATAACCAAAAAAAACCTTTTGTTCTTTCTCATCCATAACTTCTCTTCTCTTCTCATAACTTTCATAATTTCTCTGACACCATGTTGGCGTACATACTCCCATTTACTAAGCTAATCATACAAAAACAATGTTCCCCAAATTATCCAAATGCTATGTACTATTATCACTTGTGTAAATAAGAAGAGATAATGCATAGTAGTGTAAAGGCCAGGGTGTCACATACCTCCAGAAAAATGAAAAGTTGCAGACGCTGTCATAAAATGTCGCGTAATCTGATTGGTTGGAATGACGAGGTAAACTCCATTGCCATGGAGATACAGAATATAACTTCCATATGACATTTTGTTGTTTTCATGTTATTGCAATGGACGGTTTTGAATAATTGTTAGCGGAGCAAGTGAGGAGGTATCTTCAAATGTATAACTCCTCAAGAAATTATTATAAAGACGCCATAAAGACGGCCAATCTCAACAGAGACGAGCTGCAATGCAGATGTAAGTGGAAACAGTTGTGAGACAGGTAAGATATCTATGTTAACGTTAGCAAAGCAAAACTATCGATATCTAGCTAGCCTGCTAGCTAGCAACCTGGTGTCACGAGCAAATAAAGCTCGCTAACGTTAGCCTTTTTTGTCAACGTACTTTAAATGTCAAATCTCAGCTGGTTGCCATAGAGATGACGCGACACTGTCACAGAGTCGCGGAAAGTATGAATGCTCAAAACTCGAAACGTCGTGCAACATGTCGCTGGACACTTGTCGCCTAAAGGATAAAATGGCCTTGAGACTACAATGGTTTTTGATTTATTATTCATATTTTAGTCAAAGATATTGTTTGGAAATCATGAGATCCTGAAGATAAATAAATGACAGACATTTGATTTATTCCCTGTTGATAGCTATAGGCTATTGCTTTATCTGAATTAATTAAGTCAATGTTAAGGTTGACAGAAGGATACTCTTCTTTATTGTACTGTATGTTAGTATCAGATTTTTAATAATTGTCGGGTAGTCTTTGCACCCGATTAGTGATCTGTAACTCTATGAGACATTCAACAGTCATGTTCATGATTTATTTTTTCCTGCCTTATATTCAGATTTACAGTGTATTCCATAGAAAATAAAGTCTTGTCTTCTCCACCTCTAAATCAGTATTGGAGACATAATTGGATATTGACCCATTGTGGACATATTAAAAAACCAGGGAAAAGGGAGAAAAAGTAAACAATCCATTTGGTTTGTTTTATAGTTGCAACAAACAGGAGTGAGAGATTTCATTATCTGATTCGATCATTTAATGTGAACAAAAGATATGGATTAGCGATTTGAAATTCAGCTCTTTCAGTTTATCAAGTGCTGTCTTGTTCTTGCCTCTTGCAGGAGTAAGGTCACTTAAAGCAAAGTGCCAGTGTCAGCCAATTCACCTCTTGTGGAACGGACTCATTTCAAAAGTCCACAGACTGCTCTGTGAGTGACGTTGGTAAAATCAGCCACTGTCACATCTTATTCCTGCTGTCTGTCCCTCAGAAGCCCTGCTGTCACCAGCAATTCATCAGTCCCCTCCCTTGCCATCAGTGAATGCAGACTTATTTTTGTCACCCACTTGCAGCCTATTATGTATGATAATGTTCCCCAATGAGCAAGGGCAATATTAATTTGTCTGGTATTCATAATAGCACTGATATGTTTAAATTGCATCCAAGTATGGGGGATTTTGAATTGGTAGATGGAACTTAAATGTGGCTGTTTTTACATCAGATGTGTCAGTGTATGTGTGTGTTTTAATTTATTTGTGCTTGTGAGATGTGTCTATTTGCTTTGGTTGTGGTGAAAATGACAAGATTTGGAATATGGAAATGTAATTGAAGACAGCAGAGATTAAATTAAGTGTATTCTGATAGCTATTACGAATCTTGATTCAATGCTTTGCGCCCTTTGCTTAAAATTGACAGGGAGCCCGCACAAAAAATGAGTCCAGTGTGTAAGGAAAATAATATATAGTTTATTTAATCTTTTTTTTTCTCACAGAGATGGAGCAGCACACAACCCAACATTTCAGCAAATCCTCTTTCAAAGGAGTGCTGGTAAGGGGGTACAAACACAGGAATTAAAATAAGTAAATGATAAAGGCACTTTCATAATAATATGTAAAATGTTTATTATTATTATTATTAGCATTATTAGCATTGGCATTATTACTATACAGCATTTTAGCACAAATCGTTATGTTTAACAATTGTTGAGTTTTTGTTCCATGGTAAAAAACAACTAAAAACAATGCTGTGTGAAAATTATGTAATTGTCATAGAGATAATGTTGAAATGGAAAGATGTTTTGGGATATAAAATGCTGTTCTCATAATTTCTGTAAGCAGTTTCTTAGCTGTTGCCTCCTTAGACATACTAAATGTAGTAGTTCTCTACCCAACACACTTCAACAAATTTCAATACATTTCATCATTGTTTTAAACAGGGCTCATGGTTTATTTTCTGCACCTGTTGAGGGGAAAACAGTATTGCACTAAATAAAAGTACACAAAAACTGTTACATCACCTCTTCACTCAGTATGGTCACATTGAATGCATGTTTCTGGCATCCCTATAAACTTAATAAATTAATGCAAAATCAGTGAACACTCAATTCCAGGTCCACTTAAAGTAAAAATATGTCTCATCACAATTTGTATGCCAAACATAGCTTTCTCCAGCATTGACACAGTGCCGTTTTGGCCACCATGGTCTCATTAAAATTAATTCTTTAGGGTTATATTTACCAAACTGTCATGCAGGAAGTTTAAACTGTCCTGTCACATCAACAATGAATTTATCTGGACAGCTACCACAGGTTTGTCATCAGAGCATGAGTGGTCTCCTGTCAATGTATCTGATCCTGCTATTCCTGCGCCAAAGCTCAAGGGACTTGTTAACAGCCTCCTTTGCAAATCTGGATCGTCTTCTTTCTGCGAGGGTCTCTCTCTCCTCTCTCAGCTCGACTTATTGTCCCTGCCAACACTCCTCCTACTGCAGATGGTATCAATCCCAACTTTGGCTCCATCAATGATTTGGGCCACCACAAACAAGTGGGGGGGAGGGGGTTAATGCTCTTATGCTGTCCCCCTGCCAGTCAGTTGAGACATCTGTCATTCCTGGCACTACCCTGCTCCCTAATAATCTACCACAATTACGGATGTAACTTTGTGCGCGCATGACAGATTATTTGCATGCGTGTGAATGAGTGATCATTGGAGCATTGGTCAAATCAGGGTCCAAAAAGTTATCAAACTGGCCCCTGAGACAGCGGGAAAGCCTATTTGAGCATCAGCAGTCGAGTCCTCTCCAGACCGTATGCAAATATGCAAACATGAAAAGGTGATTTGGTTATGCATGATAAAGCATCAGTATGTCAGGGGATGGCTTGATGTTTCTATTGTGCTACTTAAACACAGCAACAGCAAATGCATATATTGTGAACCTGTGATGCGTGTGATACTCCATATTCTATTAACAGTCGATTTATAAGCAGTATTTCTATTTTGTGACTCTTATTTCTTTATAATTACTCTGTGCAAAAGAATCACTGCGAAACATATACATCATGAAAATATACCTGTAAAGTTTCCTAGCCCTACACTACTTAGTCCAATCACAAACCTAACCACTTTTTGTATTGGTACTATTTATAAATCAGGCCATCACTTTTTCTTATCAACAGCCCTATTAATGTCTTCTGGGATGGATCTCCATAATGCAAACCATTCATTTTCAATGGGATGCAGGCTGTCTTTCATCAAATTGAAATTAAAAAACTTGAAAAAATGTTTGGGGGTTGTTCTTGAATTTTTTGGTGATGAACAATCTGTGTTAAGTAATTCAGTGATCATTCAGTACGAAAAAACTGAAGTGCCACTGAAGGTCTCACCAGTTGCTATATTAATTTAGTCATTTTACTTTCGGGCGGTTTTCCGATTCCTTAATGCAGGTGTTTTTTTATGAACAACGACATAAAAGAACACCCCCTAATGTTTCTGTAGAATAGAAGTGCTCCAGGCCAGGGAGAGAACATGGTAGCAAGGTGGTTGACTGTGCCAACGTTTGGGTGACCTACACTAGATTGTGTTGACTGGAGATCTGCATCTAACGTCAATACTGATCGCCTATTATACTAGCTTGTACTAGCCACCATACCTAGGCAACAACATTCAGTATGAAAAGAATGTCATGGCAACACCACATGCTAGCTCTGTATTCTATGAGCAATTCTGAAGAACATAATACATAATGACATGAGAACATAATGCCTCTGCAAAACAAAGAAACAAATCAAGGTGATTGTTTTCTAGTATAGAAGTGTATTCAATGAATGATGAGGCATGCGAAGCCATGGGGTATCATCAATATTGACACTGCCAAGGGGTATTTTTCAGGACAAGGTGAAAGCTGAGTGCCTGCATTCCCCTGGCTCCAGCAATATTCATGATATATCATAAACTGGCATGATTTTATAATATTGATTTACATAGTTAAGCATCCTGAAAAATATTTTCTGGATGAGAACATATCAAAGTTTAGAACAATGTACTAAAGTTTGTACTACTCAGACTTCAAAATAATTGTGATGCTATGTTTATGACTTGTCTTTTCCCATTCCAATAAGTTGGACTTGAGTGATTACTAATTAACTAATTAAACATATTGGTGTTCTTATCCTATATTTGTATTAATTGTTTGTGATAAGTGATACATTGGTGCTCCATAAGAGGAAAACCCTTAATCCCACCTCCGAGGTAGATAACTCAGAATCATATTTAAAAGCCAACACCACTATCACCACAACAGTGAACCGAGTGAATATTGTTCCATGAGTTTGTTCGAGTAACAGCTTCTAGATTTCATTGCTTCTTGCATTGTTAGAATTATTCTGTTCTAATCCATTCAGTTAATGCAATAATTTGTTAGATTGCAACAAACACATTGTGATTGTTCTCTCTTTGTCTAATTAATCACCACTTAATCGCAGCCAATTACCTTGTTATGCCTGTAACTAGAGTGGCTATTGAGAAATGTAATGGATTTTTCAGCTGTATGGCTGGCTGCAAAACACAGCCACCAAAAACCCAGGACCCGTTCACCAACACTTGTATTTCGACCATCGAGGGAAAATAAGATAGGGTTTAATGTGGTCATTTGTTTGTTTTCCTTTTACTTTTCAGTCTTTTTTTCTTTGCTAAAAGGAGATATTACATGAAAAGAAATCCAGGGAACTACAAAAGACTGTTATACACCAATTTATATTCTGCAGAGTGTCCATCACCTGTCTGCTCCACTCCTTGATACCCAAGCTAACAAGCACCTCTGTGCATGTTCTACTCTCTATCAACACCAAGAGAGCAGAAATGAGAAGGAAGCAACAAAGTCTGACTTCCAGGGCAAGTCTCCCTCGTGGTCCTTTGCCTACTCTCCTTGACGGAAATCCAACAATGGGTTTAGACACGCTGCATGTCTCCAAAGCTTCAATTTCTCAATTTTGTAACGTTGCCAATGGAAGTTCTCAGTGCTATAGGAGTTCTAAGTGAGAGTTGTATTTCTAACATTGGATCAGGATGTGAAGGTTTTGCTTGTATCGCACAGACTAATTAAAAAGCTCCCTTCCAGCGCAACCAGACGTTTGTGGAACATGACTCCATTGAGAAGTAGGGCAGCCACATCCCTTTAGTGGTCTTACTGTTCAGCTACAATAATTACACCATGTGTGATTTCCTTTCTGCAAGACTGACCTAATTATATGACGTCCATATGATGAGTATACGGCAGTATATCCTACCATATATTTTTAGGTTTTTAATTAATAGGGCTATCAAAAATCTGTTTGAGGAGCCTGGTAGCTATAGGTTGCCTTTTAGCAACACCCCAGAACAACATTTTCAAATGAAGCTTTTTTTTTGATCTGGGCTGTACAGATTCTATGGGGGTTCTTGAATCCATAAAAACACAAACCGTGAGGTTTCCCATATAAAGGGCAACCAGATTCAGCCTGTGAAAAAGTTATTGTTTATATTGTTTCCATATTTCCACATTTGTGTGTGAATTCATTCAGATGGTTACTGTTGCATATCAGTTATGTTTTCACATTCAGCAGGGCCCCGAAATCACATCCAAGAGGTTTGGCAGTACTACATATAATTTTCCCCAGCAAAGAATACATTTCATCATGTTTTTCAGATATACACATGGTTTATTTATTTAGTGTAAATTTCATCATTACATAATCCCACACAAATAGACCTACTTCAGTGAGTTTTGTTTATTTTTTTAAATGTTCTATTTTTAAATAATTGTTGGCATGCACCTAGCATAACTTTAGCATGCACATGTTCAATGTGGGCTGTTCCAGTTATCATAATTTACCTTAAATAGCACAACACATTGTTCTAAGCAGTTAATCCTTTTTTTCTCTGTTATAGAAGTACATGGTGCCTCATTTAATTGGGTTTTTATAGGAAACGGTTGAATGTTCTGGATGCACTGCAATTATTAGACATGTTTCAGCACCTGCAGGTGTGGATCCAAATACTTTTTGAAACATAACATAACGGTAGTTATCCATATTTTACTTGCTACCAAGCAATATGAAAATCTAAAATATGTTGACCACTTCTGAAGAATTACTAACACCCTAGCACTCCTAACTGTATGAGTGTGGCTCAATAATACAAATGAACACCTGCTTGCACCAGAGAACAGAATAGAAACAGTGATATAGACAGTTACTTGGAAGTGGTTTTTAACCAAAGTTTGTCACACTAACGCCATTCGTAATTAATTGCATTTGGAAGTGCATGTACTGGGTTAATGCTTCGTTAATGTGTTTGGGAATAAAAAAGAACATCTCTTGATATTGTTATTTTCATGTGAGGATATTCAGCAGAAGGACAAGAGTGAGCATCTGTCAAAGAATCACTCCAAGATATAATAAGGAATAGCAGAAATCTATATCCGACAGACAGTCAAGAAAGTCTTGCGGCCATCAGTTGGGTTTGTGTTAAGTTACTACTAACGCTCTGCATCATATAAGTATAGCACGACCGCTTGTGGACATTATGAGAGGCTGTTCATGAGCAGACACAATAGATGTCTCTTGTTTTAGTGTTTGTGTAGGTCTTTATAAAGTTGTCATAAAATGTAACTACAAATGCATATGCTGCCTCAAAATCTTCAAATTAGATTAACAAGTTCCATCTGTCATTTTCATATGAATGTGCAGACATTTATTAATCCTTTTCAGGATTTAAATAAGCACTTGTAATCAAGGCCAATGCGCCACAATACATAACCTGGTGTTATGAGCACAAAACCTGGACTTCTGAGCAGTGGAAGATGACAGTACGTCCTGCTGGCCAGAATCTCAGTTACCTACATCATTGCTCTGTGTGTTTTCTCAGTATAGTTTTTTTTGTACAGCTTTATTTATTTATTTATTTGCTTTAAAGTTTCATTTGGCAAATTGGCCCAAATCAACTTTATTTTGGTGTTTTGGACTACTTGGTATACACCGTTCAGCTAGTGATACCTGCTAGTTAACTACCTGCTTAAAATATGCTAGTTAGCTAGCCTGCTAGCTAGTTACCTCCTACTTGGAACCTAAAAAAATGAAATGCAAGGTGTGTGATATGTTCACCCTTGTCGAGGAGGAACACCTTGTCACTGCTTTTATGTACAAGAAGTGCACAGTGAACTTGAAGCACAAGGATGTAATTATTTAATTATACAAGGAGATTGATTATCTAACAGAGTGCATTGCTCTTTTAAAATAAACTAGCAAAATGAATGGGGTCTTAGGGAACAGGCCACCTGCCAGGATCTCTGCTATTGAGGATTTTCCACCATTTCTTCTGGCCACTGACCATGGCAGAAGGCCCCATGTTCCTAACTGCCCTTTGACCTCCACATGCTCGATCCTCATCGGAGCTAACCTGGAGGGTTAAGAGAGGCAGCCACTGGCACTCCACTATCCTGCCCCTGCTACACTGCCAGTCGGTGAAACTCTTTTTAACACACTTAAGGCCTAAGAACATTGCCATCTCCGACCCTCTTCCCTTCTTCAAATGCAGCATTGGTAAATTCAGTCGGCTGTTCAACCTTAACCAGTTGCTTAAGGTAACATGTGAAAAGAAGTGGATTACTTTCATTGATAACTTTGTTCTATCCTGGCAGTGCCCAATGGGCTGCATCCGAACGGCATGAGTAGTGGGGTGCTCCGAACATTTTTTTTTTTTAATGAACTTACGGCCTTTTGAGAAAAACATCAGACTTGGGCATATCTCGCTCACAGCTGAATGAGACCACAGTTTCCTATTGATGTACACATAGAGATTGTTAAGAGATTGTATTTGGGATCAAATCTGAATAATTTAATATCAGTTCCTCTGAAAAGTAGCCCAGTGAAACTGAGTATGGCACTATTGAACATCAGATATCTGTCTAATAAGACTTTGAATGATCTCAATGAATGATCTAATCACTGAGCATAAACATAACTGTATATTATTAACTGAAACCTGGCTTAACACTGATGGCCTGGTTGTTCTTACTGAAGCTAATTTTAGTTCCTCTGACTCCTACAAATGAGGTAAGAAAGGTGGGGGGACAGCGATTATTTTCTCAGATGCTCTGGGTGGTAGGGTCATTGCACTGGGTGACTTTAGTTCCTTTGAACATCATTCTGTTATGTTTAAATGTCAGCCTACTGTGCTTGCAGTGGAAGTTTATCGGCCACCCAAACAATACCTTTCCAAAAAGGAAACTTAAAACACACCTTTTTTGGCCTAGCTTTTACTTAGGGTGCTGTTACTTTTACTTTTTACTTATTTTTTTAATTGTTTCTCTTTTTTGTTTGTATTCTTACTTGTTTTATTTTGTGTTTTAAATTCTGTGCATGAATGCAAATACATTTGAATTGATTGATAAATAGACGTGTTCCCTTGTCCTTGACATCCTATGCATGCATGAAAAGCAAAGTTCTTATAAAACAATCTTTGGACT
The DNA here is from genome assembly GCA_029706075.1 of Aldrovandia affinis. Taxonomy (NCBI): domain Eukaryota; kingdom Metazoa; phylum Chordata; class Actinopteri; order Notacanthiformes; family Halosauridae; genus Aldrovandia; species Aldrovandia affinis. The sequence continues at coordinate 5,936,228 of JAINUG010000006.1, forward strand.
GTGGGAGGAAACCGGAGTACCTGGAGGAAACCCACGCGGACACGGGGAGAACATGCAAACTCCACACAGAAAGGCCCCCGGCCTGGATTCGAACCCAAGACCTCCTTGCTGTGAGGCGACAGTGCTATCCACTGCACCACCGTGCCACCCCAAAGGTAATTATGATTATTAATTATTAATAATAATAATAATAATAATAATAATAATAATAATAATAATAATAATAATAATAATAATAATAATAATAATCACACCTGGGTCAAATGCTTTCTTTGAAAAGCTTTAACACTGTAGACACCATTGAAATTAATGTACTCATGTAAGTAATGTCTGACAAAGGCATTATATAACATCAATATAACCTATTTTGATTTATACTTGCTACATTTTGCTACAGTATATATCCCAACATCCTGTTGGCCTTTTTCATTGCTACAGCATACTGTTTAGATGCAGATAGACTTTAATCAACTAGCCTAAGCCATTCCCAAGTCTTTTTCAAATCCTAATTTTCACCACCCATAAAATATTCCTGTCATGTAGTTTTATTTTGCACAACTTTATATTTAGCAATATTGAATGTCATCTGCCATGTTTCTTCCAGTGGTGGGCCGTCAGGGCCTGCAAGGCCTTCTCTGCTGGCCTAAAAAATATCTGAATCATAGACTGATGTTAATTATATATTTTCCATAAATACTTATTAAATAATTCCAAATGGTCTGTCCGCTTCCTTTCATAGCTTTTCTGGTTGCGCTGCTTCCAGACGTGTATTTTCATATTAAAGCATTTAACCAATCACATTTCAGCCATCATTTGTTGCCAGGGTCAAATAAATCTGCCTGGAGGCCTTCACAATCAGTTCTGCAGGCCCTGTAGCATAAAATAAGTGTTGATCAAACTGTTGCTTCAACCAATCAGATTTTGAGTTGGGGACACGAAGGCCTTCTAGAAGGCCTAGGTAACGTCAGCGTATTCACACCCTTTGATTGGATAGTCAGAGAGTGTCTGACTATGATGTAATGTGATTGGTTAAATGCTTTAATATGAAAATACACGTCTGGAAGCAGCGCAATCAGGGGAAAAGCTATGAAAGGAAGCGGACAGACCATTTGGAATTATTTAATAAGTATTCATGGACAAAATATAATTAACATCAGTCTGTGATTCAGACATTTGAGTGGACATTTTCAGCCCTAAAGCGAATTAAAACTTATGCCAGAAATACGACAGGGCAGGCTTGACTTTCAGCATTAGCTTCGATGGCGATAGAAAAGGACTTCTTGATGGAACTGAAACACAGGGATAATCTGTACGACAGAGTAATTGAACTCTTTTTGAGGAAAGAAAGGGGGATGGATTTTGTGTACAAATAATAAGGATTTTTGGTGAGTAAAATGTTGCTATTTTCCTAAATAATATTGCAATTTTATGAGGTTATTATTGATGATTTTTATGTGTGTCGCAGCTGTAGCACCCCGGGTTTGTTTCTTCAGTAAAGGCATTTATTCTGGATACATGAGTTATCTATCTTCGATGCAACGGCAACGGGTGTCTGTTCGGTTTGTTTTTGCACTTTGTTTATTTATCTTTCTTCAGTCATGTTTCATTCTCGTTCTGTTCCACGTCTGTCATTGTTCCTGTTCGAGTTCCTCTCCTTGTCTTGTCATGCACTTCGGGAAATTCTATGTTTCGTTTTTTTAGGGAGGAGGAGGAACGCATAAAGAAATCTGCGTGCAAATAAAGCGGAACGTGAGAAGCGTACAGAGATAGGACGAGAGAGAATGACAGCGATAGTTAGAAGCGTGAGAATTAGTGATTAGTAGTGTTAGTAACTTAATCTAAATCCCTAATGTTAGTAGATTAGTTGGTTAGTACTATATACATCTAACTAATATATACAAAGTGTAATTAGAAAGTAAGAAGGAAGTAAAACGAGATTAGAAACGAAGACGGAAAAACCGAAACATAGAATTTCCCGAAGTGCATGACAGAACGAGAATGAAACATGACTGAAGAAAGATAAATAAACAAAGTGCAAAAACAAACCGAACAGACACTCAAAACATAACAATAAGATGGCTTTTATAGCCATAAAATAGTTATTGAGGGGTGGATTGATTCAGACGGAGCACTACTGAAGGCCTAGGTGTGGAATGCACGGCCCGCCACTGGTTTCTTCCCACCTCTGGATTTTGTTTAAATCATCTTGGATTACCTTAATCGATTCCACACTGTTTGCTAAACCCCCAATTTTGTATAATCTGCAAATGTAACTATTTTGGTACTAACAACCAATAGCACCTAGGACAGGTACCCTTTGTATTCTAGATTGCAGCTAATTATGAACCAATGGTGAAATAACTCTGTATATGTATATATATGTATATATATATATACAGTACCAGTCAAAAGTTTGAGTACATCTTCCATCTGGACTACGGCTAATCGGGCACTCCTTCATTCTTCAGCAAGATAACGACCCGAAACACACCTTGAAGTTGTGCAAGAACTACCTGGTGAAGGAGGAACATGAAGGACAACTCAAACTGATGACCTGGCCTGCCCAGTGTCCAGACCTCAATCCCATAGAAATTGTATAGGATGAACTGGACAGAAGAGTCAAAGCAAAGCAACCCACAAGTTTCTCTGGGAATTGCTGCAGGAGAGCTGGGAAGACATATCAGGTGATTTCCTGCTGAAACGTATTAACCGAATGGTGTTTGTGAGGCTGTTATCATGGCAAAGGGTGGCTATTTTGAGGAATCCAAGATTCCATTTCTTTGATGTTCATTTTGTTTATTGCTACATGTGTTTTTTGTCATTTTAAAGTATTTACAGAAACGTATACGGTGTAAAGCATTGTCAATTATGAGATAAACCTAGTTTCCAGCAGGTGTACTCAAACTTTTGACTGGTACTGTATATATATATATATATAATAACTGTAATTTCTACTGAATTAATGTTGAGACTGATCCTCCTGTGTGGTACATTGTCAAATGTCCAAATATATAGTCTCATCATAAGCCTGGTTCATTTCAAAACACTACCTCAAAGAAGTCCAGGAGGTTTGTTAAGCATGACTTCCCCCTGAAAAAAACATGTTGGCTATCCCTTAAAATACTATTATTTTCAGGAATAATTACAATTTATAATACATTCCAGCATTTTACATGAGATGCAAGTTAAACTGACAGGCTTATAGCTCCTTGGGTCAGAACGGTCCCCCTTCTTATATATCGGAATTATACTACCTTGCTTCCAGTCATCTGGCATTTCTCCAGTCTTTAGGGATTCCATACAAATATCTGTCAATGGTTTATAAATGTTCTCCCCAAGTTCCTTGAGTACTCTAGGATATATGCCATTGGAGGCCTGGTGCCTTATTTGTTTTTGTTGTTTGTCTAGTACTTCTCTTTGTTGCTAATTCTATACATTTCTCCTGCATAACCTCAAACCTAGCCATACCTATGTAATTGGCTCCTACATTGGCCAGGACTGCTGGATCCATCCAGCTGGATGCTCTTCAAGCCAACAGTGGTCGCAGATGAATGCCCCATGGGAAGACTCCCTCCAGAACCGCAATCATTCTGAAACACTTGCACTGCATTGGCCTCATTTTGACACCTAAATATATACACCTAGCTCTCCCTGCTCATGATTAAACTAGCGAGACAGAGACATCAAGTCAAATTTGCAAACCGCACTAAGGTGTTTCCGAACAGTCAGGAGTGAAAAACCAGGAACGACAAGAAACACCTCAATATATCTAACACCTCCATGAAGTTGGCAGCCCAACCATCATAATAATTAATAAATCATATGTCAGTCGTTTGTGCTACGTTTGTGCTGTAAAAATAGCAAAATGATTGAAAATGAAAAAAAGATTTTTACTGATTATTTATGTGCAATGATGTCATCCAGCACCCCATGGAAAAACACATTCTACTGAGACATGCTTGCTGTATCTAACTGACCTTATCAGAAGGGAAGTGGATGCAGGGAAATTTTGTGCTATGGTCATGTTGGATTTGCAGAAAGCATTCGATACAGTGGACCATGGTATTTTACTAATGAAATTAAGAGCCTTTTGTCTTATGCCTATGTATGTATGTATGTATGTATTTATATGTGTATATGTATATGTCAGTGGCGGGCCGTGCATTTCACACCTAGGCCTTCAGTAGTGCTCCGCCCAGTGGCGTAGCGCAGTAACGTAACGGTGCCCAACCTTTCACCGGTTTCATTTTCCGGGGGTAGCACCCCACGGACTATGGGGGGCCCCTCAAGTGGCTATAAAAACCATTTTATTCTTATTATGCAGAAATTGTCAGGGATGTAAGCTGAGACCAGTTTATTTATTTCCATTTTGCGGACGCATTTTTCTGAAAAGTTGTTACCACTAACAGCAATGCTCATTTTATGTATGTTTGGCATGGCAGACTATTTAAATAAAGGGTGTTTTTGAAATCTACTCTTCTTTGTTCTTATTATTTTGTCACGCCAAAATGTCATGGCTCCGTCTGAATCGATCACTCTGGCTTACCCTCAAGAACTATTTTATGGCTATAAAAACCATTTTATTCTTATTATGCAGAAATTGTCAGGGATGTAGTAGGTGTGGAACCAAGTGCCGTGGTAGAATACAACTGGGAGAGAGAGACCCAGAATGTACAGTAGATGCGTTAAGAATATTTATTTATCTTAACGAATAATCCTCACAAATATCTGGCAGGAAAACCTCAAATCGACTTTAACAGGTTTTGGAAAAAACCGTGTCGTGAAAACACATAGAACTAACAAAACAAAACAAAAGAATCAATGAACAGGAACAAACCAAACTAGCTAATTAGAAACTCAAAACAAAACGTATTCCAGAAACACGGAATAAACAAAACACTGGAAATCTAAGAAAACAAACAAGAACACGAATAACGATCTCAGGAGAGGCAAGCACACTAGACAATAGTGGTTTCGACAAAGCAAGCAAGATAATGTCCAAGCAAGGAACAGAGAAATTCAGCTGGTTAAATGTCCTCCCGGTAAATGATCACAGCTGTCTGTAATGACTTTGATTAGCTAGGTGCATTCTTGGCTTGTCTTTCACTCCTCCTGATTGGCGCTTGGGGGAAATGCCTGCTAGTTGACTGAGTCGTGACAGATTTGGGTAAATTTCTAATTGCCGGTCGAATCGTTACAGAAATGCAGTAGCCTATAAAGAGCCGTTGCATCGCAGATAGATAACTCGTGTAGCCAGAATAAATGCCTTTACTGAAGAAACAAACCTGGGGTGATACAGCTGCGACACACATACAAAAACATCAACAATAACCTCATGAAATTACAAATATTATTTAGGAAAATAGCAACATTTTACTCACTAAAAATCCTTATTATTTGTACACAAAATCCATCCTCCTTTCTTTCCTCAAAAAGAGTTCAATTACTCTGTCGTACAGATTATCCGTGTGTTTCAGTTCCATCAAGAAGTTATTTTCTATCGCCATCGAAGCTAATGCTGAAAGTCGAGCCTGCCCTGATGTAGGCTATTTCTGGCATAAGTTTTAATTTGCTTTAGGGCTGAAAATGTCCGCTCAAAAGTCTGAATCACAGACTGATGTTAATTATATTTTGTCCATGAATACTTATTAAATAATTCCAAATGGTCTGTCCGCTTCCTTTCACAGCTTTTCCCCTGGCTGCGCTGCTTCCAGACGTGTATTTTCATATTAAAGCATTTAACCAATCACATTACATCATAGTCAGACACTCTCTGACTATCCAATCAAAAAAGGGTGTGAATACGCTGAGCGTACCTAGGCCTTCTAGAAGGCCTTGGTGTCTCCAACTCAAAATCTGATTGGTTGAAGCAACAGTTTGATCAACACTTATTTTATGCTACAGGGCCTTCAGAACTGATTGTGAAGGCCTCAAGGCAGATTTATTTGACCCTGGCAACAAATGATGGCTGAAATGTGATTGGTTAAATGCTTTAATATGAAAATACACGTCTGGTAGCAGCGCAACCAGGGGAAAAGCTATGAAAGGAAGCGGACAGACCATTTGGAATTATTTAATAAGTATTCATGGACAAAATATAATTAACATCAGTCTTTTTTAGGCCAGCAGAGAAGGCCTTGCAGGCCCTGACGGCCCACCACTGGTATATGTATATATATGCGTGTATGTATGTATATATGTGTATATATATATGTATATATATTTTTATGCCTTACTTTCCCTGTAAAGCACTTTGAGCTACTGTTTGTATGAAAGGTGCTATACAAATAAAGCTATTATTATTATTATTATTATTATTAAGGGTTTCGGTGAGTTGGCTCTTAAGTGGGTACATTCATATTTATGTAACCGTACTCAAATGGTCGATGTAAATGGTACTCTTTCTGAGTCAAGAAATATGGGATGGGGGGTGCCTCAGGGGAGCATCCTTGGTCCGTTATTCTTTTTATTATATATAAATGACTTCATATATAAGTATCTCTTAGTATCACATAGAGATACAATTGTGGTAGAGAACACACTTAGTGATGAGCTTCAAAATGTATGTAAATGGATATCAGATAATAGATTATCCCTCCACTTGGGGAAGACTGAAGCCATTATTTTTGGTTCCAAGATTAGATTGGCTAGGTCTCCGGGGTTTGAGGTTAAGGTTGGAGAGTTCCCCATAAAAGACAAAAGACAGTGTGAATTATCTAGGTTGTATTCTGGACAACCTATTTTATCAGGTGAGAATATGGCTTTAAAGGCCCTCACCAAAATTAATTAAAAAATTTAGTTCCTAGCTAGCAAGGCTGCCTTTTTGGACAGCTTAATTCTTTACACACTTGCAGGAGCTCTAGTCCAGAGTCATTTCGATTATGCTGCCATCTCCTGGTACACAGGATTATCACAGCATCTTAAAAACAAACTACAAACGGCACAAAATAAATTGATTCGGGTCATTTTAAAGGTCCATCCACATACTCATTTGGACCCTGCACATTTTAAATTGATCAACTGGTTAACAGTGGAAAACGATCAATTTATAGTAAAATGCTGATAACTTATAAAATTGGTCAGGTGCCAAACTATTTAATTAATTACTTCACAATGGTAGGTGATACCCATAGCCACTTTACTAGAGGCAGCTCAATTGATTTTATACTGATTCGTTTCAAAAGCCTGATGGGCAAAAACACATTTATGTACAGTGCAGCAGTGCAGTGGAATAATTTACCCACGAATCTGAAACTGAGTATTTCGCTGAATACAGTGGCCTTAAAGAAGTGGCTGCAAAATGGAAATTGACATGTAGTTGTTTTTTTCTCATTTTTTTCTTCTGACATAGCTTCCCTGCACTGCCATATTGTAAGTTGACTGTATTGTCTCTGCTCTGGTGATACTCTGTTGATGTGTTTCTGTGTTTTTTATTTTATTTTCTGCAATGTGTATGGTCTGATGTTTAGTGTGTTGTGAGGACCACAATGGAAATAAGCCTTCGGGCTTTATTGTGTTTTTATCCTCTGTGATTTTTATTTTTTATTTTCTGTTGTATGTTATGTTTTAATCACCAAATAAACCAAACCAAACCAAACCAAACCTTGTCCAAATTGGTCAAAAGTGGTGTCATTCATTTGTACAATGTCTGTGCCAGTCTGTACCGTAAAAATGTTAGTTTGCGCAGTTATGTTTTTTACAAAAAATATATTTATATATATTATATTTTGAGCATACACCCAAACCTTGCCCAAATCGATCAAAAGTGGTGTCATTCGTTTGTGCCGGTTTGTGGCATAAAAATGTGTTTGTGCAGTTATGTTTTATCAGATATGAAAAATTATAGTTCATGTGCAATTACGACATCAGAAAACCAACCATGTCCAAATTGGTTTGTGCCGGTTTGTGCCATTAAAAACATGCGTTTATAGTCAAACTTGACTCACCTGTTGTGTAATTTACACCACCTGCGTGTTACCTGAGTTTATTACTGTGGGCACTGTCACCATGGCAGTCCCCACAGAGTTCATTTGCATACTTTATACGAGGAGGCGAGGAGGACCGGAGAGAGAGAAAGGTTCACAGGAGAGACAGGGTAGAGCAGAGTAACACATAACAAATAGGCCAGTCTCTTGAAGAACAATGAAGACAGGCTGACGATCTCCACTCACGTAAGTAAAGGGAAACCTTTCTGTTTTTGGCCTGTTTTGTTAGAGGGATGTCAGTTTAGCTCAGCTTTTGTTTTACATGTGGGATAGGGCTCAACCTGACCTTTGAAACATTACACTTCCTGCAGTGGATGAGATTACACATCACAGGGTTAGGGGGGTGGGGTTATAACCATCATGATAGTGCCATCAAGGGTTTAAACTAGGGTAAAGTTCAAAGAGATGTTAAAATATTACTCAGAGTTGAGTACATATTGTTAATTTTTTTAACAAAGCACGTTCATGTACATAAATTTCTGAAACATTATAACGTTTAATTATATAAAGACCATGAGTTGCCATTATTTTAATTAATACTGACAAAGTGAGAAGACACCAAATTATATTCTCGTGATGGTCAATTCTGAGTTATGTAAATAGAAAAAATATTCAGAGAGTAATCATATTGTATGTTGAACTGCAACATCTAATTTAAGAGTGAAAGCAAATTCCCTTCACAAATGTTGACTCATCTGCTTGTACACTTTGCCAAGTTTCTACAATTGTCTTTAAATAAACAGTGAAAAACAATCAATTAAAATGTTCACAGGGAAATAAAAACAAGGCTTTGGTTTGCAACTACTTGTGCTGCATATCTGTTGAAAGCAAATGTTCTTGAAACAGTGTTTCACAAATACATATTTGCAGGAATCTAACCTGATATAAAGTATCAGGGTAGAAAAGTTAATAAAATGGAATTGGACCTTGAGCTGCAGCACTGCTTAACAACATGTGTTGTTTTAAATGATTTCCCCAAGCTCTGTAAATCAGTGTTTTCTGAATATGCATACATACATAATCTTATGAGGAGGAACACGTAATGTCACATTCTAAAGATTGGTATACTTACACGTGAAAACACAGAAAGTATTTTAGGTTGTGTACTGATGTGCAGTGCATTTTGTGTTCCTGCCTGCTGTCTCTGCAAGTCACTCATCATGGTATTGCATTTTCTGCGTCAGTTCACCCTCACCACTGCTATCAATCAGGAATGTCCTTTTCATAGGCAATCCAAAGACAGAATGCACTGTGATTCAGTAGCACAAATAACCTTTACGCAGTGTGTATGAAAAATGTGTGCATGCCATAGTGTGTTGATATCTGTTTATCAGACAACTAATTGCTATTAGTCCATCTGAATTAAATATTCATCAGATTAAATTTAAAAAAACAATCACAGTATGAAAGCTGATATTATGTGTCCCTCACATAAGCAGCTGTTATCAATGCAGTAATAAGATAGAGTTCTTAAAATCATTGATCTAACAACTGTATTGCATGCAAAGATTTGAAATGGTGTATGATCACATCCTTGATAAGATGTGCCAAATAACACTGAGTGTAAGGTACAGCATTATATATATATATGTGTGTGTGTGCGTGTGTGTGTGTTTGTGTTTGTATGCATGTATTTATGTCTGTATTGTTTTCATATTGCATTTATTATTCCAAGCTTTGATCAAAATTGACATGAGAACATCCATTTCAGAATGTATTTTGTTCCCACTCACAGTAGGGAAGAAAAGACCCAGCATGCCATAATTTCTGACAAAAAATATCTTGTTGGGAGGAATATATATATATTAAACAGACAGCTGAGTCCACATTTTAAGAGTGAAATATGATTTATAAATAGGAAATTGACTTTTGCATATTTTATATTTGACTTCCATCCTGAGATTTTTCCAGTATGATGTTCTGCACAATGCTTGATTAATTATTTAAAGTAATGGGAGACAACTACATGGCCTGTACAAAGGCTTTGTGCATGGGTGTCCACCAGTTAAAATGAAGGGCCTTTTTGTTATTACCCAGGTCAGAAAGAAATGTATAATCATTGGAAAGTGCAGAATGAAGCAAGCACAGGTGTCAGCTCATGAGTGAAGTGTTCCTCGCTGGCAACATACAAAAAGCAGATGCTTGCTTTACAGTTTAAGGTCACGTTGGTTTCTAGGGACCAGCAGGGCAGAGTAACAGTTACTTTTGTTGAAAATGGGTTTTGAATGTTCTCAATTCATCCCAAATAACCGCCATCGCCAGCTGCTCAGCAAGTGCGTGGGTTAGAAAATTATGACCGGTGACGTGACTGATTTTGATTTAGATTTTGAGTGATCAAAGTTCATAACTATATTGATTTATAAGATCCATTGAACATATCTATATCAACTATACTTGACTGCGATACACATACTGTACTGTAACATCTATGCTCATGTATCCTCATTTGCAAAATATCTTTACATCGGTAATGTAGATGTAATATACATTTGGTGGAGTTCAGTTCCCTGGCAACCTGCATTGTTACACTATGCTTTAATTGAATTTCCCTACATTGTCTCCTATATGTTCTCACTGTTGAGTGAGGCTCCTTTTTAGATGGAGCAAAACTGTAGTCACCTTCCCTACAGTGTGCCAAAAACCTGGCCCTTATCTGATTACAGAGTATATATCTTGCTTCTATGACACCCACAATGAGGTCTTAAATTATGTCCGCAGTACACATCAATATAATTACATTTCTAAGGGCTGTGATCTAATTTATATATTGGCATTTAACTCAGACAGGGAGTTACAAAGGCATGTTTGAAAGTTTTCCCAGACATTATACTGTATTTGTACTCTGCACAAGTACGTGTTTTCACAGGGATTGGAGGAGAAATAACCATAGCCATCACAAGAATGTGCATGTTATTTTATCAGCAAATCAAAGCCTAGGAGCTATAAAAAATCTCCATGTCATACAGATGAGGCAGTGTGTTATGCTTCATTAACCTTTCCTACTTTATAATTGGTAGTGGCATTGGTTGTGACACTGGGGCAAAGAATGGATTTGCATGCATTATATCTGTGTATGTTTGTTATGATAATGTCTGGAGTCGAAGGGGGGAAATGAATAAGCCAAACTTTCAATCATGTCAACCACATTAATTAGTTATCAAGCCCCGCATCAAATCAGTGTGGTTGTATTAATTGTTAATGGGAACACTGAAATAATGCATCTAGGTCAAGTCAGCCCTTGTCAGTAAGTGATTGCCCCAAACGTTATGTGCAACAGATCAATCCAAAATGTACAAAACTGAGTTAAATAAAAAAATGGTATGAAATAGTTACCATTACTGTATGTTGAATTTTACGAACTTGAAGAATACTACTGTATATATTGTACAATGAGGCATATCATTTGATTACATATTCAAAATGTGATCAATACAATTCAATATGTGGAAAATAAATGATAAATTTGCAATTGTGCATTTGTATTTTGTATGCTCTTTTTTGGAGAGAACAGAGGCTGGTAGTGTGTTATTGGTTGGGGAACTAAATTTATAAAGAGGGCTGCAGGTTTGAATCCCAGGTAGAGTACCAAATCCTGTATAGCTTCAGAAAATATCCAGGTGTATACACAATTAATATGTAAAATAATAATAAGAACAACAACTCAGCATTTTTTGCAGATCACAGAAAAAAACTAAAAAAACAGAAACAATTAGAAATGCCTTACTTCAATGAAAGGTTTTTAATGAATTAATTACGTTTTTATTGAATGAAAGAATCAACTACGTATAGTGGGTAAATCTGAGGTAAAATGAGAACTGCGGTCATTCTGACGCAAGCTGATTCCCCTCAGTTTAATCAATCCCAGACTTACGGCATGCCAACAAAAACAATGTGTTAAATGTTTCAATGCTTTCCTACAGGTCAATTCAGAAACCATTCCAGGTTGCAGCAAGCAGTTATACATTCATATAGAATGACCCATAGACTCACCTTCCCCTAAAGTACCAATTAAAAGTTACTCTTAAAATTAATCCCCTTGAACTGCCTTCAAAGACTCAAGGATTCCCATGTGGTTTTTACATGAGAGACAGCATCTGGTCTTTGGAAGCTGCTGAGTCCTTTATATTGGACACCTAGCCACTCCTTGCTATGGTCAGATGGAAATATTTGTTAAGGTGAAATCCATTCATGCGTGGAATGCAACAAAATATACATTCTGAGAAAGGCTCCTGGTAGTAGGTGTGTCTTAGTACTTTCAAAGGAGATACTTTTTTCCTGCATTTTGCAGAGAAATGCACTTTTGGGCCTAAACAGTCTTGAGACATGTTATGAGTATAAAGTGGCATGACAACACTTTTTCATTATTAAAAATTTGCAGAACTACCTGAGCATCCAAAATGAGAAACGGGGCACCGAGAAAGTTCTCAGGAGAGCATGTGTGTATGTGTAGTTCCTCTGATGCGATACTACTTCAGACCGTCTCTTCTTAGTTCCAGTTCACCCGTTTAGTGCAGTGTGTGCATTAGAGGATCTGCTCTGTCATCCAAAATTCCCAATGACATAGTGCATATTCATTATTTACTTACCCTTTCTAAGACAAAATAATCCCTGTGCTGATGTTTTTAAAAGTACCTTTTTCTTGTATGTGATTTGTTCCAAAGGCTTCAAGGAACTGGACTTGAAAGCTATGCAAGCAAATATAGCACACAATTCATTCTAGGACTTGAGGAAGACAGGTGGATATGTGTACATGATGTTCCAGTATGGTATAAAGGGCCATTCACTTCTTGTTCTTTTTCCCTCATGACATTTAGTGCTCCTTTATGTCTGAGAAAGCTGTCACATTTCGACAGAATTCAAGATGATACTATACAGTACATGAGCATTTTGAGTAGACCAAGCTGCATTAAAAACCTGAATTTGTGAGTTAGGTCAGCAGAGAGGGAGTATATACACCAGAATCATTTCAGGTATGGAGTGTAAATATTCACATGAAGCTATACTTATTTATATTATTCTGTATTGAATGTATCTCAGCCAACAGCTGTAGTAGCACCCTGTAGTCCTTTCCTGCCTTAAGGGTGAGCCTAAGTGATGTTGGGCTTGGTAAGTGATTCGATGGAGAAAAACATGGTTGTGCTGGAGAGCCTGGAGGGAATATCTTTTCTCTTGGACACATAAATCTTAAGTCCCAATGGTGGTTGAGGGGCGGGGGGGGGGGGGTGGCATTGGAGGTAACATATTTTGGAACAAATATTAAGATCCCATGGCACTTGTTGAATGATCCCTTGAATCTCACCACCTATCTGGCGGTCCCCAAATTTAACTGGCGAAAAATACCCTCCACCTTCCCCACACCTCAGCATGGAGAGCATTCGGCTGAGTCACCTCCCATATAATGATATATACAGTATATATATATATATATTCCAGCTATTACAGCAATTTTATTGTTTTTATTGCTAGTAGTAACTCTTAAATTGAACTGCCAGTTAGATAGATTTACACTGTTGCAAATTCTCATCCGTTAATATAGTAAGATATTCTGGGAGGTGGTGGCTTATAAGTTTATCAGACAGTACGATTCATTTATTTGTGTAAATCCTTCATATATGCGTTCATTTTATCCGGATATAACTAAATATTTTTTATTTGGTGCATGACATTGAGTTTCAACGTAAGCTTCATCATTCTTTTAATCTCACATAATAGTCTTCAATTGCCCTTAATGATAATGTGGGGCCCCCTGTGGCCTAGGCCTAGGCATGAGACCCATTGGCCTGAATGAAAATCTGGCTTTGTTAGTGCCTTAATATTGACATTCCTCGCACCTTTTCAACTTGGTGCCAGCTCAGTGTTTTTTATGTGTGTATACAAAAAAAAACGTGTATACAATGCACATCTTTTTATTATACATGTGTATGGTATTGTTTCTTACTCTAAACTTAGCGTGAAACATTCTAATGGTCTAAATAGGTTTATAATTCTGTGTAATGTGGGCTGGCACTTATTAGGGCTGCATGCATTGCTGTTGAACTTGAGCAAGCTGTTCCCTGTTGGCAAAGGCATTATGGGTACTTATTACTGGGAGGACTCATTATTTCCCCTGTCATTAGGCAGTTTTTATACGCATGCTGTATGGAGCAGAATAAGCACATGGCTGTGGGGATTGGTGGTTTAGGTCATATCCTATGGGCTTACATGGATATTCTCAGTTTTGAGTTACAGTAGTCACAGAGAGGACATTATGAGAGACGGATGCATGAAAGTACAATAACTATTCATTCAAATCTCATCACAATTGATGTCATTGGAATATATTCTGAAAGTTTATCTCACTGGTCAAAACAGGACCATCCCATCTTGAGCTTAAAACAAAATGACCTGGGGGAGTAGTCTTTGCAGTTTAAGCCATAAAACATTGATATCAGTGCATTAAATAATGAAAATACATGAGAAAAACGGAGCCTTGAAAACCAGCACACGTGTGTGTGGGATCGCCTCAAGAAACAGTAATGTGTTTACCCACCTTCTAAAAATAGTCAAAACCTTTTTCAGCCTCATCTTCATCACGTACTAAATTGTGCAAAGAACTGTCACTAATTATATGGCATTGTCACATTCATCTAAAGAGCTAATAATAGTATAATTCAGTTTAGTTCAGACAACAAAATAATAACATTGTAATGAGATATATATTTATATTTTATTACAATATTCCTAAGATGTATCAGGAGGACATTTCTTTAAGTATTTAGAAAGCATAGACAGCTGCTTTACTGAGTATAATGATGGTTTTACATGCATTCTCCCTCTGGAAACATAAGTATGAGTTATAATTATCCGTGATGGTTATTCATTTCATTTGGATGTTATTCTTGATAAGCAGTTAACTGCCAAAGTAAAGGAAACACCAACATAAAGAGTCTTAATAGGGCATTGGGCCACTATGAGCCACCAGAACAGCTTCAATGCACTTTGGCATAGATTCTACAAGTCTCTGGAACTCTATTGGAGGGATGCAACACCATTCTTCCATGAGAAATTCCATCACTTGGTGTTTTGTTGATGGTGTTAGAAAACACTCTCTCAGGCGCCGCTCCAGAATCTCACAATCCCACTGTTCAATTGGGTTGAGATCTGGTGATTGAGATGACCATTGTATATGTGTTACATGTTACGTCACTCATAAAACCATTCAGTGACCACTCATGTCCTGTGGATGGGGCATTGTCATCTTGAAAGAGACCACTCCCATCAGGATAGAAATGCTTCACAGTGATCACTCAGAATGGCTTTGTATTTAAATATTGGCATTTACCTTACCCCCTCAGGGGTTGAAGGGACCTAAACCATGGCAGGATAATGCACCCCACACAATTACAGAGCTGCCAGAACCCATTGTCTAAAATTGACTGCACACTGGATACACCCCCACTCTGGCCAGGAGATTGACCTCCAGGAGACATTGCATGTTCCAGGAGGTCTCCAACCTGGGCACCAGGCAGGCAACATGCCATCGGAGACTCATTTTCACGCAATCACTCTATACCACTGCCTACTGCCTCTAATGATAGATTGCCACTCTCTAACTCCCCTTTCTTGAGGGGTGTGGCCGCCATGGCCACTAGAGTGTCCCCTGGTCTAATCAGTGCTCCCACTCTCAGAGAACTGGGCCTGATCCTCTTTCTGCAAAGGCTGGAATCAGTTGGACACCACAAACAAATGCCGCCCCTGTATTATGTACCTGCCCTTTTCCATGCTTCAGCACTACCATCACCCAATTCTCTCTCCCTGCATGCTCTGGAGACTCCCCCCTCCTGGGTTTTGGCATACTACTGAGTTCCTGGAACTCTATGAATTCCCCAGAGCAATTGAGTCTCGCGAGTTGGGATTCCAGATGAATAATTTTTCTCTCGAGATGCTCTACAAGCCAACAGCGGTCGCAGATGAATGCCCCCTGGAAGTCTCCCTCCAGAAACACACTGAATTGGCCTCATTTTGACCCGTAACTATATAAACCTGATTCAATTACTGCCAAGACAGAGACACCAAGTCAATTTAGCAAACTGCACCGAGGTGGTTCCGAACAGTCAGGAGCAGAAAAGCAGGCAAGAAACACCTCTATAACTAACTTAGCTAGGTACCGGTTGTTTGTAGGAAGGGAGCTTGTAACATCTAACAAAATCAGGTTATATTATACACTAGGGTCCGCTTTTGGACATCAAAAGGCAAGGTTAATTAATATTTTACTGCTCTTAGATTTGCCCCTGAGAAACCACAACAAACCCTTGTCAGCTCAAAGGAGTAATTGGTTAGCTGTTTAACCATATAGCAGTTACTAGAGGACAGAGTGGAACATTCCCTCTCTCTCTCATCATGGCAATAAAAGTTTAGAACCTTAAGAGAAAATCTGCTTACCTTATAGACTCGGTTTAAAATATAAAATTAATATTCCAATAATCATAACAAATACCGAAAACACAACAAGCTTCTGTACAAACACAAACAAGTCACAGCAATTGATCAGGCTGGTGGCTAATATTTTTGGAATAATTATTCAAGGATTGACTTTTGCTGAACTACTGCATAGTAGGTTATTCTTCTTTGATGTGTTATTGTTCAAAATTCTTGAAATGTAAGCTCTGATGTATTAAACAAGAAAAACAATTTGAAATCCAACATCAACAATCAATATTTCTGTCTCTATTTTATACTGTAGCTGACTCATTTGAATTCACTTAGAATGTGTGTTGGATAAGGTATTAGCTATGAGCTATGATGTCATTATATATATATATATATATATATATTATTTTTTTATACAGAAATAATTGCATGCACAAGTTTGTTAAATACTTGAATACTGCTTCAGGAAAAACTTTGTCCTGCTCATCAATATTTATCAAAACAAGCAATCTTGCATGGAAATTTGTTTGTACAGTTACAAACGGAGAGGTCGTCACGAAGCATGGACAGCTTTGTCTTCTTATTCTTTTCTTTGTCTTCTTCTTCCCTGTCATTGTTGTTGTCTTCGTCATTCTCTTCTTCTTCTTCTTCTTCTTCTTCTTCTTCTTCTTCTTCTTCTTCTTCTTATCATTCATAATAATAAAACCCTTTCTTTTGTTCCTTCCAGGAATTATTGAGTGGCTGTTGCCATAACCACATATTGGTAGGACATATCGGAAGATAAACTGTGATGGGTCTCCTGGAACAGCTTGGGCTGCTTCTGTGGAAGAACTTCATTCTCAGAAAGAGACAAAAGGTACAGCGTCCCTTCCTCTCCGTCCTTCTCTTGCATTCTAGAAATAAGGGGATATATGTAATGTTCCCCGATAAAGGCTGAAGTATAAATATATTCTGAGGCCGTGCTATGTTGTTTGTGAAGGAGAAGGTAAAGTCACCTGACCCGGAGCAGGTTAATACAGGCGCAGTGGCCTTAATTCCACTGCCTTGAAAGAAGAGTCCCTTCTCCTTGACATACACTGTGAGGGAATGTCACCTTCAATTTCCAAGGATTTATTACTTTCAAATGTTTTCTTACATGGCTGAATTTAAATTCTAATAAACCCAGGCTGGCTTAAGGAGAGAGGAGAAAACCCATTTTGAAGGCCAGACCACTGTGTAAGTTGCTGTTCCAGCAACTACATACCACATCTCCTCTGAGGCTTCTGGTTGGAATTAAAAACTTGTGTGGAGGACTTATGATTGTCTGGGTTCATTGGATAAACTATTTTGTTGCACACTAAGAGAAGGTGGCCCACAGCCACCTCCATGGTCAAATCCTAGCATGCATGTGCAAATCCTGAAGTAATTTAAGAGGCATCTAATAATTATATACAAGTATTTTAAATCCTTTTTGGAAAGAAAGAAATAATTTGCACTCTATGATGAGCTCTAGATATATGGTCATCACCCAATTTGCATATGCAACCCCAGGATCAGTAATGTGTTCATTAGCACATTTCAGAGCATAATTCCCATGGTTTCACTCGTTAGCTCCTCACCTACCTTTCATTATTAATAATCACCTCTCACTCACTTGCCTATTGCACTGGCTAATGATGTAAGTTGCTTTGTGTGTAATGTCACCAGACGCAGGGTAACAGACTGGAAATATTAAGTGAGGTCATAAGGTGAGATGGAAGTGTGGAGTACTATGTTTTAAAAATAAATAGTTTGAACAAATAAATAAATACAGTCTGCATCGCTTTGTAGCATGGACCCCTTCTCATTCATCATCGGTGGGTTTGTCTAAGTTTGACCTGAGTCAGGTATACACACATCCACAGGAGTTTGATTCAATGCCAGTAATAGCCACCCATGTACCTTAGAGATCAGCCTCACCAGGGAATTCCTCAAACAAGGATAAAGGAAAAGCTATGGACCTGGACCGAGGGAATAGTGTTAAACCAACCCTCGTTAGATTTGCGCTACCGCTGCTATGCACTTGCACTGCTGAATTATTGTTAGATAAACCATAACATTTACATTGTCAAAATAGAGCCCTAAACTAATATGACATTTTTTAAACAAAAAGTTTCAATTCAAATCAAAAGAAGTTTACTTGCTGGCGGATGGCCCAGCGGTCTAGTGCACCGCGCTTTGGAGCGGTGTGCGCTGCCCGTCAGAGACGCGGATCGAAACCCGCGTTTCTACCAGACCGGCCCTGGTCGTCAGCCCGATCGGAGGCGGCATTTGGCTGTCCGCCTCCGGGGAGGGGGAGGGAGAGCCGGCACGAGTCCGCCGAGGAGAAGGTTAATGGAGTCCGTGGAAGATCTCCGTCTCGAAAGAAGGCGGGAAATAGGTCCAGGAATACGAATCTCGTTCCGGAGGACGGGCGGCGGACTCGTGAGGGTGGGGAATTGAAAATAAAATAGAGGGTATAATTGGCTACTAAATTGGGAGAAAAACGGGGGAAAAATCAGAAATAAATGTATAAAAAATTAAAAAAAAGAAGTTTACTTAACAGAATATTTGATATATTTACTTAATCCATTTTTTGGGGGGTTTTAAAAAACAAGCCCAATAAACACAACTCATGACAGACTTACTTTACCCTTCTCCTTGTGACATACTTCATTTGTTAATGTAATGTTTAACTAACCAATATTATTCCCTGTCATATTTTGAACAATGTGTACAAAATTCATACTGTATAGGCTATAGTTATGAATAAAAGTTTTTACATGCAAATGGAAACGCAAATGCAAAGCATTTTTGAGGCAAATAAACACACCATGTACGTACTATTTTGGTTTTGCATAACATGTTTTTGAATGATGTCTTGTTGTTAAGTCACCACTGTCAGCTTGGGGAGTTCCCGATTCATCCCATGAGGGTAGATTGACAGTCAGCTGACGCCATATAGCACCAGTAGAGGAGAAAAGGAAGAGGGACTGACAGAGCTGCTAACTCTCACACATTGAGCTTGAGCCTAAAGCAATTTAGTTTCATCTAAATTAGGTTTCCCTTTGCTTAGTGTCACCAAACGCTTAGGATTTAGTAAAAGAGTTTGTGGTAACATAAGTAGTATATGCATTTTAAGTATCTCAACAATTTTATCATGCCCACTGCCTGCCTTTTTGGCTTAGGGGGCAAGACATCTCCAAGGGAAAAAATTCAATTTTATACATTAACGAAACTTGATGTAGGAGCCCGTGGTTGGCGTAACCAGTAAAGGCCTCTGTTCTAATTGCAGGTTGCCCACTGCAGCCAGGGTTCAATCCCTGGCCAGAAGTTCCATTCGGGGGCAGTGATTGGCTATGCAAATAGGCGTATACAATACCACAATACCACAATACCACGCAACACCAAAGAAGATGAAAAAGAGAGGCTATCACAAACACTCTCTTTCTCCCATACACACACATGCGACCACTGCTGTAAGAGCAGCCTCGTGGGTTTACAGCATGCATTTAAGCTTCTGAAAGAGTCTAATATTCCCGAATGCATGAGTTAGGTAGCTTGCACTTAGTTACATGTGGAGGTGCACTCTGCCCCCTCCCCCAAAAAAGTGTGTAGAGAGTCAAATCGCACTCGTCACCTTTCAAAGTTGGCAGCCCTGGACTGAGCATGAACGTTGATAGAGCAGTCTAAGACTTGGAATAATACATAATTTTTAATGCAAATATGAAAAATGAAGTGTTAGTATAGAATCCCTGATGGGTTACAGGGTCAACAGTAAACATACAAGAGATCTTCTACTGCTGCTGCTGTGCAGAACAATAGATTGCAACTATATTTAAAGTCTGTATAAAGGAAGGTTTCTCCCTTTGATGCTTCACTAACTCAAAGTGGGGCCCCCTTTTCAAACACGATGTTTTTAAAAACAATTTAGGGCCCTCTTGTGACTCAGACTGCTTGTCCTTGAAATTTAGAGTCTTCTATCATGATCTTATCTGTGGATGACAAACTACTTCCACGCACCTCTAGCAGAGTCAGTGTTTGACAGGATGCAGTAATACCCTCCAGATGTTAGCTTCCTTCTTCAATAAAAGAGAGCCACAATACTAGCTCTAAACACTATGCTCTCAATACATACAAAATAACAATATGCAATACAAACACAATATGTCATAAAGAATGAATATTGTGACAACATTGCCAATAAAAATAATATATAATATATTTGTGTGATCTGCCAGCCTCTCAAACATGCCCAGGGTACTAGTAACAGGCGGATGGGAAGAGGGAGGTACTTGTTCACCTTACACTCTTTGCCCAATGCACTTTCAAAGTCTCAAATGCATATTAAATTGAACCATGGAAGTATAGTCAGGGGTGGTGTGCATCATCCTTATTGCTTCTTTGTGTACAATCTGGTTTATTGTACGTTAAATTCAAAGCAAGCCCTTGCATAGTACAATCTGAGTTGCTCAGGTTTGAGAGAAAGGGAGAGACAGAGACAGAGACCCAGAGACACAGACAGAGAGGGAGACAGAGAGAGGGAGATAGAGAGAGAGGGAGAGGGAGAGAGAGAGATTGAAGGTCTCTCTTATTTGCCAAGGAGAGCAAAACCTGTTGTTTTCCATGAGTGGAACAGTGACACAGAAAGGCATTTGCTGAAGGGTGAAAATAAAATGAACCAAGGACAATACTCCATGCAATCAGCTCCATTTAAAGAGAGTATAGAGGCCCATCTGAAGTGTAGCATCTCCCCTCCATCTTGTGTCCAGCTACTCCCTGGGGTCATTTGAAATAAACGTTGGAGACTTTCAATGCAGTAGGGGACCAGAGCTGTAAAGTGAACACATTAAAGGGAGAGGAATTGTCGAACGCCCAAGCCAGCCCGATTTATTGGTTAAATGAAAATGACTCAATGGCCTGAACTCCAGGCTGAGAGGACCTGCAGCAACCGAGAGAGGCAGCCAAGCACACGGCTTGCTTTAATAAACTCTCCGTTGCCTAGCTCCAGGTCACACTGATACGCACTTGAGGCTTTCACTTGCCATTTTAGCCCGGCCATCCCCAGTGATGTGTGCAAGACGGTTCATGGACACCTTCGTTCAGACTTGAGATACGAGAGCATCTTCATGTGCTTTTACTGAGTCAGCAGTCAACCAAATGAAAAAAATATATATTTACTGGTAAATGAAGGACTAATATTATTAATATGATAAAAATATATATATATGTAAAAGAATAGGGATGAGATGGTGGGTTCTTGCTCGGAGGTGTTGGATTAATGCACAATGTGATTATTTCCAGTTCAACAAAGTTCCCATGCATTTACATTTTGAAGTTCTGTGAATGACAATTTTCAAATATACATCACGGTTTGGAGAAATCCTATGTAGATATTAATTCCACATGCTGTGTGGCTACAAGCAATGAGCATATGCCAGGTTTGCACTTGATTTCCTTTGCATGTCTAATATCATGCACTACTTGCTGCAAGACAGCTGGTTGTCAAATAATTACTTATTTTGCAGACCAAGTTTGCCCATGGTAAGCACATATTATTTAGCAGCTACTAAAATCAATATAAAACATTATTCAAGTAGAACTTGAACAGTGCTAGAACAGTGCTCTTTCTGGCCCCAATCAAGGTATTACAATGACAAGTTCAAAGTTTAAAAAAAGATCTGAACAGAACGTTTCACATTTTCACTCCTCTCTCTCTGATGACTATGACAGTAATTTGACACACTGTGGAAAATAGATGACACATGATGCCGTATACAGAAATGACAAGGAATTACCTGTGCAGTTTCTTCATTTCAATGATATTTTTCAGGGATTCAATTAAGAGCTATGCATTTATCTTTCAGGTCCGATTGCTCATTGAGTTGGTATGGCCACTCTTCCTGTTTTTCATTCTGGTCTGGGTTCGTGCAACAAATCATCCTATCTACCAAGGACAATGTAAGGGGATGCGTACATTTATTAATCTTTTACAATTATGAAACGCAGACTTCTCTCTTGTCCAGGGGATGCATTATAGATCAATTCACTTCATGCCACACAAATTGGGATAATTCCAAGGTATATGAGCTGCCTCTGCCTCATAATTACTTATACACTTATCTTGCCTTTGTCTATAATGAATACCTAAACTTGCACCTAATGTTTTACCGAAATAGCCAAGGGCAGGCAAATATATTTAGTCAAATATACAGTAGATTTTTGTAGATGCTGAATAAATAGAAAGGAGCTCAGTATTTCTGGAGTTTATTATTATTATGTTCTATTTTCCCCCACAGGTCATTATCGTAATAAGGCCATGCCATCAGCTGGTGTATTGCCTTGGTTACAAGGCATGATTTGCAATATTGACAACCCCTGTTTAAACTACCCAACTCCAGGAGAAACGCCTGGACAAGTCAACAATTTCAATTCATCCCTGTAAGTGTGATGATAATCTTCATTTTCAATGTGCAATGCCCATGTTCATCTCAAAAAGTGTCCTGACTTATTTTTCTCTATTTGAGGACAATGGCATATTAACTGGACTTGTTAAAATAGCATATGTTTTGTTGTGCATAGTTTATGCCAAAAGAATCACTGCACAAATCACAAATAATTCCTGCACGTGCATGCCCTCTTTCTCTAGAAATGGTAGATCGAAGCGTATGGCTATCCATGCAATGGTTGCTTGCTACTAATATGTTGTCTCGCTATGGATGGACTGAAGCAGGGAGTAAGTAGCAAAGTCAATGACAAGGCCATTCCATTCCGAAAAAAGTAGGCTAATTCGCGATTTGTAGCTAACTAGCTTTTCCAACAGGTACAACTGAAGCGCACGATCAGTTTCAAAGTGCTCAAACAATGTGTCGTCCAGTTGGATAACTGATACACTTGTCAAACTCGTTAATCACTGAAATGTGCATGAGGCTAAATGCATTCTTGTTATTATTGTGTTCATTTGGTTATATTAGCAGAGAATAAAACCATGCAGCAAGGACACATCACTACAAGCTAGGCCAGTGCCCGCCTCGTGAGAGCGGAAGGCAACACAATTACCAAGAGAGATGAAATCATCTCAAGGCGTAGGCACATAAACTTGGAAATGAAAGCACAAACTATTTTCTGAATGCATTATACTGAACTATAATTGGTCTTATAATTGTTATTAGGGTTTATTTATATAGAATAAATAATGGGTAATTTAAAGTCTCTACATGTGTTTACAGTGGATACTGATTCCATCATTTCTAAAGAGTACATGACAGGGAACGTTATATAAGGAAAAGCCTCATCCAGACACATTTAACAGCCTACCCATTAAGCTCATACAGCAAGAAGCAATCATACTTCAATAGTAACTGGTAAAAAAAAATACAATTGGTTGGACTATAACTGGCAGACACTGCTTTTTGTTTTTACATATAGAGTACTTGGAACAGCATAGCAGCACATTCAGGAATCGTTTCAGGGACTGGAAAGTGGTTTTGGAAACTAGAATATATAGTACCCCCTAAAATGATTTACACCCTTGATAAAGGTGACAAAAGAAGCCTGTATACAAATAAACAATACCGGTAATGAGCTGTATTGTATAAATGGTAAAATTATATTATTTTATACTAATATAATTGCTCAGATTAAACTATTTTGTTTAACAACACCTTTGTTCACCTCCTTTGGCATTTTCCACATTTTATTTTCTTACTTCATGGAATTGATTCTGATGTGAAAAATGCCAAAGGGGGTAAATACTTCACATAATTATACCCACTGGATATCCTGAGAATGCACTGCATGTTGTGGTTCTTTATCTATATATATTTATGCACATGTACTGAGAGAACTGTAATAAAATGTATGTGGTCATTTTTCTTTTTTATTGTATTAATTTTAATTATACAGTATATTTGGTTCCATATGCTGTTATGTACGTGATTACATTTAAGTTTATTTTTGTATGAAAATAAAATTTAGTTAATATTATTTTGTAAATTATTTGTTTGATTTAATTCCACATACTGCCATGATTTTCAGTTATTGATCAGTTGTATTCAGTAAAAATAAAAAATAAAAATTATATATACTGTTATGAATATTGTTATAAAAGTTGTAAACTTAGCATATCTAAATACAAAATACAGTGCTCTGTTTCTTTCTTTACAGTATCCCACTCTGATAATGAGTTTCCTCATTTGTCTTTTTTACACTTAGGCTTGCTGGAGTGTTAATTGAACTGCAGTCAGTTATATCAAACGGGTCTGACCTTTCCATATATAGGCAACTTTCTGAAGATGTCAACCAATGGGCTTTAGTTCTGGAGAACTCAAACCCAGAAAATGGTATACACATGCGCCTAACATACACACATGCATACACACACACACACACACACACACACAAGCAGGCACGTACACATGTACACACACATACACACACACACACACACACAATAATAAAGTTAACAAAGTATCCTCCTCTGAAAGATCTCTCACTTTATTTTGGATATATAATGCTATTACATTTTCTATGATAATATAAAATATTTCTGGCCCAATTGTGAGGTTTCCTTCAACAACAATGTCAGCATTGTGAGGTTAAGTATGTGGTGAATGTCTAGTTATTCATGGTTCCCAGAAAATAAAAACACCGGATTATTTATGGCTTCATTTGCATTATGGAGTGGCAGATCGTTTATCTTCATAGTTGGTTGTTCTGCAGTAAGCTCATTTACCATGATGATATTCAGATTTTCATAAGGAACCTAATTTACAAATAGGCAAAGCTATCCTACATTTCTGAAACCTGACAACACTTACAATGAATTTGCATTTTGGGGTCATTTTGCTTGCAGTTTACAAGATTAAATCCTTCAAAATATCTGTGGTTAAGAATAATTAATGAGAAATATTGTCTGTTCCGTGAGACTTATAAAGGCCTTTATGCAAAGGAGATTCATTAGGATATTAAATAATATGATGGGAACAGTTATTAATTTATGGTTTCAACAGGTTGCTCAATATTGTAAATTGTGCATGAAGGAATATGTATGAGGAATATGCATGCACCTGTGTGTCTGTGTGTGTATATACCCATACTCACCTATTCCTCACAAAATTACCCCCCAAAAAAGCATTTTATCTGATAACAAATACAAATTTAATCTGGATCAAAATTAAAATAATATTGGTAATCCCTGGGAAACCATACAGAACTATCCTGTTATACCTTGGCTAAACAAAAATATGTACGATTGCTAGCTTTTCTTATTATTCTTATATACAGTATGTACAGTTCTTTATCAAAAGATAACCTGCATGTAGGGTTGAATATCTTGAACAATCTGCATTCATCCTGCTGTCTAAGTGCAATTCATTCATTCATTTGTTAATTTATTGATTCATTTGTTTATTGATTCATTATTATTATTATTTTTCATTCCTTGTTCAAGGTCAGCCCATTCCTCTTCGAAGTATTTTGAATGACAATGAGAATTTCACCATGTACTTGAAGGAGAGGCTTTTAATTCCAGCATCTGACGCAGAAAGCTTGATGAAAGCACAAATACGCCTGAGCAAGGTGGGTCAACATTTAACCCATTCCAATGCAATAAAATAGAATAGAAAGGACAATAGAATACAATTTAATAAAGTATAACATATTGTCAAGGGCCAGACGTTCCAAACTCTTCATTCCAAACTCTGAATATGAACTGAACTAAGTAAATATGAGCTCTATTCTGAATCATTTTAGACACATTTTCATAAAGTTGCTTGGAACGTGCTTTTTGGTGAGATATGCACCATGGGAGGGCTTTCATTAAAAAATCAGCGTTTCAACACTGCTGTCAAAGTTACATGGGTTGTTGCTGGGCACAGTTGTGGAGTGTTAAAAAATAGGTGGGAGGGGCTGCTGGGTGGCTCATCCTGCTGACACTGTTCCTGTGTGTGGATGGGCCCCACGTCCTGGTATCAAATCCGGCCTGCGCCTGCACTGTATTTCAGTGACAGCCCTGCATTTGAATAAATAAAAAAAATCAACATCACCGTTATTGTAACATCCAAATAAAATAAAAAACATTTTAAAAAAACAATACAAAACACATGTTTTAGTTTCCCCATGGGCAAATTTAGCTAAGGTCTTGCACATCTACTGTTACAGAAATTAGCCGTCATCATAATCAGCATGTTAATTCCCATCCCTCAGATAATTCCCATTGTTCCCTGCCAAATATCCAGAGATGTGATATGAGTCAGTGGAAGACAATTAAGCACGCTAGGCACAAGAAAGGGCACTTAAAAAGAATTGTTCTGTAATTAGAGGGAAAAGAGCACTGCATAACAGCTCACTTTATAAGCTCATCTGTAAAATATTTCCCCTGCTTGGCTACTTGTCCTAAATGAAAAATACTGCACAATGGGCGTGCAATCAAAGAGGGATTTCAGGGCTCAACCTTAAGTCGGGAGTCAATGATTTTGATTTACATTACACGAGTCCTCACCAGTGGATACTGCATAATATGTACAAGTAAGTGTCAAAATAAAGGCAACACATTAGTAAATGAGGGATCATTTAAAAAAGGTGATTTTGGTGGTTCTGTGTGGCTCAGTAGGTAGAGCACGGCACTGACAGCGCTTAGGTTGTGGGTTTGATTCCCATTGGGGCCACATATACTGAAAAATGTATGCATTCATTACTGTAAATTACTTTGGATAAAAGCGTCTGCTAAATGGTATATATTATTATTATGAGTGCGATACTGCGAGTGTCCTTTGGCTGGTACTGGAGGATAGGCCCGGCCTTCCCCAATTTTTTCGTTTTTGTGATGCGCTTACTGTAATAATAATGTAAATAATATACATCAATGTATTGAATGGCTTCTGTTGTCCATAACATTCTGTTTCAAACTGTGTTTGTTCTGAAGGTAATGGGTATCTCAAGGGATTATAACCTGAAGAATGTCCTTTGCAATGGGACATTTTTGGAGTTCAACTCAACAGCTGACAAAGAGGCCTTTGAGAACATCAGCTGTGCCCTCACACCACAGGAACTGAGGGAAACCAGGAAGG
The DNA here is from genome assembly GCA_029706075.1 of Aldrovandia affinis. Lineage (NCBI taxonomy): Eukaryota > Metazoa > Chordata > Actinopteri > Notacanthiformes > Halosauridae > Aldrovandia > Aldrovandia affinis. Next base: position 5,963,688 of record JAINUG010000006.1, read on the forward strand.
CATTTCAGCAAAACCTGAATGTAGAAAAGCTAGCCTCAAAAGTAAGTGTGTAGTTTATCTTACTTTAACACATTTGGGATATTTGTTATAACACTGACAGACATTGAGTTGAAAATAATTTTTATAATTGAAATATTATTATATTTGTGTATATTCAAGACAATCTCAATAAATGTCTGGATCTTTCAAGAGAACATCTGAAGTAATTCCCTGTTTTGAGTTTAAATACTGTATAACATCCTAAAGATGCCCAGGAGTTTATTGGCTTTAACCATAGAACGCCACCAGTGTGTATTAGAGACCAGCTGTTGTTGAGAGACAGGTGTTTAATCTGTCTGACTCAGCTGCAGCTCAAACCTCAAAATGACAGAGTTGAATACTGTTTACTGTAAACACCAACTCCACTGGTATAAACATGTCCATGAGACAATGAAAACAATACAATCCAAATACAATATAATTAATTGTCCTTTCCATAAGGTACCATAAGGTATACACAACTTCCATAAGATTCAATATTAAATGTTTAAATAATTATATCATAACACTGGTAAACAAAAGAAAACGCTGATCTCTAAATTCCTGATAAAATTTATTTATTTCAACAGATTAGACATAACGTTACTGGTAAATATGAATTTGAACATTAACATCATCTTACTCTCAACATTGTCAATGTTCATTTATGAAATTCTGACAGTAACGTGGGCAATAACAACATTACTGTACACGGTAAGAACACAGTTCTTATAAAATACATAAATGAGCTACAGCTACCGTCGTTAAACAAAGCTAGCAATATGTTAACACTAAAACTGCGTACGGTAGTTTTCCAGCCTAGCTAAGGGAGTTGTGGTGCCACTGAGACCAATATAATGTTACTCACTCATCATCATCATTATCATCATCATCATCATCATCATAATCAATCACCAGCTCTTTTCTCTCAAGCTCCCTCTTCGTCCTCTTCCAATTTGCAAGCAGTTTCCAACTTAAGGCTTTGCCGTATGGTCTGGGACAGCAGTTTTCTCCTGTATGAGCAGGGAGAACCCTCCTTAAAGCATAATTTTGACAACGTCGGCTTCCCTATCCCTTCGCCGCCCCTGGTGGCACCCCGGCCAAACCAATTACTTCAAAAATGTGTCAATCCCCTAGTAATGTGACGTAGTCCCGGTAGTGATGAAGGCGGCGTAGCGCCTCTTACCCACGATTATTGGAGTGTCTGCGTTTTATGGAAGTTTTTACAGCATGCTTTATCATCGGATTGGTCTTTTTTTTGCTTTATTTGCTGTTTACAAGTTCTGCTAATAACCTACAAGTCACGTGTCATTGTAATTGGAAATGGGGACAAAAACTCTTGTCGTCATTGTTTTGTCAAAGTTATTAACTACTAGATAAGAAAATAAAAAAAGGAAAAGTTGTTTTGGACATCTCTGCTTTTTGTTAAGATCCAGTCAGAACTCATTTTTCACACTTTGGCTACACATTTCAAGCTGGGTAACATGGACTTTTGTTTATATTTTCTCCACTGTGTCCTCTTAAGCTCCACATGTGTTGACCAAAGAGTTTTTGTTTTTTGTTTTTGGCCCAAATTTCTATCAGAATTTATAAAGGGTTGTCTTCTTCCTTTTTAATATAGTGGGGAATTAGTAGCAGGTAATAATAGTTGTGTTATTTCCAAATAATTTATGTAGTCTTGTTGGCCATCTCAAGGCCAGCAGAGTCCTCAACACACTCTTGAATTTGAAACATAATAATAACAACATAATGGTGTTATGAAAGGAAAAGAAAAAGAAAATGTGACTTATTTACAATGTGGTGCTTTGTCTTCACCAACAAAGAGCATCATGCTATAGCCATCATGCTGCAGTAAAAGATGGAAGTTTAATAGTTTATGTAATATATATGCCTGCAAGCTATAGTTTACACAGTGGTCTCTGATGCCCACCATGCTTTCTATTACAGAACATTTTGGGAAGTGTTATTGCAATTCAATATTTGTTATCACAACATTACAGTAAATACTGAGGAGGACTGCATCCATGCCATACATGTGTAAGCTCTATTACATGTCCCACTCTGGATGGAGTATAAGAATGCAGAGTATATTAACATAACCTAACGCATGCACACACACACACACACACACACACAAGCAGGCATGCACACACACACACACACACAAGCAGGAATGCAAACATACACACAAACACACAGACACACACACAGACAGGCACCACACACAGACACATACACACACACACACAAGCAGGCACACACACACACACACACACACACACACACACACACACACACACAACAATATCAAAGTATCCTCCTGTCAGATATCAAATATGCCACTTAAAATTAGGTTATAAGAATGCAGAGTATATTAGCATAAGACAATGTTCTTACACAAGAATTCTTATACTTAGTTAGTTTTATTTAACAATTTAAAAAAATATATACATGACATCACATTAATGCACACTGCAAATTGCCATGGATAACACAAAAAAGTTGGCAAAATGCCAACTTATTTCCATTGTGGTCCTATTCCAAAAGTGAATGCATACAATTGTCAGTATATGTGGCCCCAATGGGAATCCAACCCACAACCTAAGAATGGTCAGTGCCATGCTCTACCTACTGAGCCACACGGAACCACTGTTCTATTACAGTAACTGACTATTCATTCTTCCAGCTTCCCCAGGCTCTGGATCTGAACCCTGTTGAAACATTTGGATTAGTGAGTAAAACTGTAGTGGATGCCTTACCAGTGATTGAGCAGGTTTGTTTGACTACTTTTTAGACATATGTAATTAAAGTGCAGTAACTAGTGATGGGTGAATGAGGTACCATTACACCAAAAATGGGTGGAGCTACCATGGAAGCAGGAACTCACTGATTTGAACCAATCATTGTGATTTGTTGTGAAAAGCAAAACCATTTAATTGGTCCAAAGAAGTGATGGATAGTTAATTGTAGCTCCACCCTGGTTTGGTGTCATGATACCTCATTCTCCCATCACTAGCAGTAACATATGTAGTGTGTGGATCTGTACAACCAAATGAGCTAACTTCGTCAAAGTCAGGATAAATGTTTTAATTAGTGAGCAAACAATTGTCTGAAGCAAATCAATTAAATTGCAATTGATTCAGCATTTGTGTGGAGAGAAAGTCATTTCAAAGAACAGTGAATATACATTTTAGTGAGTATAAGTATAAATGAAATACATTAATGTAAAAATAAATACATTTATACATTTGATCCAAGAGAGATAGATGTCCTAATATAATAACCTCCAACACAAACGCCAAACAGTTAGAGGGACCAAACAAAAACAATAACATCCTGCATGACTAAACTCTCCATGGAGAAAAGTCCGCTTCCAGACATGGCAGGCTGTGCCTTTTATAAGGGTCTTAATGAAAGCAATAAGCAACACCTGCGCCGATTGCTAATAGCATGCCAAGCTCTCCATTTAAAATGTCCTATTTTTGTCTGTTTCTCCAGATTTCCAGGCTGCAGAACTCAATGCTGTTTAATGCAGCTAATTCATTGGACTTCAGATCCGATATAATCGGTAGTCTGAACATGTTGCTGTGTGGAAAAGAACCAGAGATTAATTCTACAAACTCTAGAAATATAACTTTCTCCCACCCTACTTCTGGAATGCTGATGAACTCCACAAACAACGAGACAGAGATGAACCTTAAGAACAATAATTCCAGTAGGTATCTTAAGACAATATACAATACATTGGAAATGCAGTTTTAACTTTTGGGGTCACTGAAATATATACAGTATAAAAACTGTTTTCTGAATGAGTATGTGTATCACAAAATTGACCATCTTAAATGTTTTCCATATTTCAGTGTGTGTGCATAATTATCCTATTTTTGGAAATGTAAGGGGATGGAATTCTCAACAACTGTTCAGTAGTACTGCTGTCTACAACTCACTGTGCTTCACTCTACCTTCATTTCGTTTGAATGGAAACCCAAAATAACTGAATACAATGAAGGGAACTCCATCAGTTTCCGGGGTTAATAATGATTTCCCCCCTTGAAGAACATATGGTTTCGTTCTGAACAATGATTTATCATCAACATTAGGCTCTTCTTCTTCTTTGTTGTGAAGTTGTACAATATCACTTTGTGCAGATAATGCCATGCGATCACATCAATCTGGCTGCAATCTTAGCAATCTCCTTTCATGTTGGGTTACACCATAAGGAGTAACCAACTTTCACCATAGCTATCTCCCTCCCACATTCTTGTGTCTTCTTTGATAATTTCAGAAGCATTTTCCCTTTTTTTCTCCCCAATTTGGAATCCCCCAGTGTGCCTCTCGGGTTACTGCTATGCTTTCTGCTCCCCACACAATGAGTACGGTCCTCCTCCGATGCGCTCACCCCCACACAAGCCGGACAATGTTCCACCCTACATCTCACACAGTACAGTGAGCTAGAGCTGATCATACAGATTCTTGTATTTAATCATTTTAGTAGCTTAGTAGCCTTTGGGCAGTAGGCATATTTCTGGGAGTATAGATGTAGCAGGTTAGAGGAACCCTGGTCACCTTTTAACCAACAGTAACTCTGGTATGGATTAATTTAATTTTGTCCTGTGGAAATGTGGTCAAAGCTGGCTAGTGATGTAGATGAGACTGCAATGGACGTGGACATAGATGGATGCATTAGGCATTTCTCAAATCTGTGCGAGTTGATTAATAGTGCACCATAACATTGCCGTGCTGTTGATCACCACTGGGAATGTGTTAGCCAGAAATGGGCCCCAGCTATGAAGTGTTTTTTTTTCTGGCTCCCAGAAAGTAGGGTGGAAGGATAATGTGGAAGGGTGGCACTCTGAATGAGTGAGCAGTGCTATGTGGTTTCTGGTGGGAATGAAGGGGGAGGGATTTCAGGTGTTTTATGAGGAGCAAGTTCCCACTGGCTTTAGCTACTAACTGTGCTGGAGAGATGTGTCAATTTGTATGTCTGCCAGAAGCAATCCAGACATTTCTGGAAATCATGAAGATGTGGTAAATAACCCAGAAGGTTCCCTGCATCGTATCCAGTTTTAGTGATTGAACTACATCTCATTTAGGCCTGCAGCCAGTCTGGCTATAGCAGCCGCTCTCCTAGAGTACAGGCTCAGCCCTTGCATCTGTCCCATTCTTTGTGTCAGCTAGGAGCGCTCCACTATGATACTAGCTTTCTGTTTGTAACTGTTGTGTTCCTAGCATGCAGGCTACATTGGGGTTTGGCTTAGCTTGCATAAAAGATGTTAGCTAGCTAGTAAGTGAATTTATTACTTGAATATAACCAAACTAGCATCTAGCCACTTGTACTTGTCTGCTTTATGGCTAGCTATGTCTTGTCTATAACAAGAATATACCTCCTTCATATTAGGTACCCAGTTGATAGGCATGACATTCATTTCCCATCTTTTTTACTTGGACATTCTTGGACATGCACTACTTCTTGTATAAGTATAAGTATAACCGTAACCATAGGCAATCTTGAAACTAATTGTGAAACAACAAATACATTTTTATATTCAAACTGGAAAAATATCTTCCGAAGACAAAAATGTGAGGTACATTTATAGGATTGTGGGTTTTTTTAAAAAAATTCCCTTTTCTATTTCTTAGATTCGTTTGTCATCTCGAAAGCTGTTTCACAGCAACATTTCTCATGTGCAATTTCTTAGGGAACAGACTAATTAAAAGTCATGGTATCCTGCAGGTTTAGTTGCCTGCTCTTTGAAACTCAGTAAAGCTTTTAATAATCAGCCACTCTCATAGAATAAAGTCATATCCCAAAGAATTCAGTATTCTTTGCTGGCACTATAATTGAGTAAAACATGATGAATGTTGATGATGAAAGAATGTATTCTTTCTTTGGAAAATAGTTACACATGGAATGTATTGAAATTAGTCCACCATACACTAGGAGGGACACTTAAACAGTAAAAATATCACCACCGTAAAGCATATTTTCACTCATATTTCACTTCATGACTGCATTGAGCAGAGACCGAGCGTGTCATTAAATAATAAAATGCAGTCGTATTAACTTTTCTCCAAGACACAGAACATCATGATGTGGTCTTTGAGAGGATAAATGGTGTGGCATCCTCTCAGATCAGCCCTTTCATCATGTTGTCCTTGTGTTTTGAATGAATCATGCATGGTATTTATATATTCATATTCCGATGCCTTGACAGCAAATGTATGCGGATGCGCAACACTGCAGCTTTGATAAAAGAGCATCAGAAAGGAAAGACACCAGCAAGACGCTTCTTGATGAATGTGTAACAGTCCTCTATTTTGGACATTTTGCAGTGAGGAATATTCTTTCAAAGTAAAATGCTAAAATGAATTTGGTAATAATGAAGCAGTGTGCATTAATGCATACTCCACTTGACTAGTGCAGACCAGCATGATAGTCATACAATCTGAGAGAGAGGGAGAGAGGAGGCAACGGATACTGGCCTTCAAATGATTTCACAGGAAGACTCAGTGGATTACAGTTGATGATGGATTCCTCCTCTGTCAGATTCTTAATAATACTGACTATGGAAGCTGGTGATGAGCATTCATTATGTAGCTGGGGACATCGGTTGGGTGCACACAGGAGCTTACGTAAGGATAGAATGATGTTTAGAATTACACCTGGAGGAGGAGGAAGTACAGAACATGGTTTGATGATTAATGAAGACTGAATATAATATACAGAACCATATGGAGTCCTTTGGGACAGATATGCCACCGTTTTTTCCCCCTCTCCCTTCAGTTTGCTGTTAATGATGGATTTTGCTGATGTTGTTCACCCAATTAATATTACATTAGTGTTGTAGCACTCACAGATGGGTTTGATGTTAAAGGCCATTTTGGCATTATTTCTCTGTGGTCTGCAGGTCAATGGGTTAAAATCCCTCCAATGATGTCAGAGAAAACCATTTGCTTATGTTTGAGAAAAATCTATTTACTAGTTTTTACATTATAACTTCACCCAATGGTACGCAAAGTTTTTTTGGCTTACGTATAACTCAAATGCAACTGGAAACAGAAGATCCTGTTGGATGGCATTAGTGGCTATTTCATTTTTTGGAAAGTAGGTTTGAGTCAGCTGAAAGTAAGATAAACTTTTGAACAGCGCCCTACGGAACATGATTTTATGGGGTATCTGAATTTAATCAATGTCACCTACAACAAATAACAATATTGTATGCATTTACTAAACAGTTTAGAAGTAGTTGGTAGTCTGGATATATAACTAGCAAATATTTTGCCAGCCGCAAATACAGTCAGCTAGCGGTGTTACTCTGTGACAGCACTGATAATCAGATTTACTAGTGCTGTAGCCATGCTAGGTAAGGCTACCATGAGTGTATAGCTAGCTAGCATAAGTTGGTAAAAATGTTTTTGTTTTTATGCTGACAAGTTGTTTGTTTGTAGCTGGCTATTTTTATTTTAACGTCAGCTGCAATGTTTGTCTGAACTAGCACTAAGCCCAGCTCGTTAGATCTAGCTGCAGCCATACCATCCCATACAGACATAGGCAGAGGGTGAACCAACTGCCGGGTAAAGCTATGAAGTCTAGGCGCATGCATCTCTGTGGACTCACTATATTTTGACCAGTAGATGGCAGTGTGCAGCAATTATGACGCAAGTCATGTATCATAGAAGAAGAGACTCTCTGGTTTAGTGAAGAGATGAGTTGATTTGGAGTTGGGAGAGAAGTGAATACGCTGTTGCAATCCAACAAAATCTCTGAAAGTGCTTAATGAAGGAAATATAAATACTAAAAGTGAGTTGAATATCTACATAACGTCACATTTTCCTGGCATAGCGAAACCCCACTGGTTGAAGTAAGTTAAATTGTTCAAGTTGTCAGAGTTTGATGCTTCTGAAAGAATGAACTTTATATAACATTACACCAGTGTACTTATTGCCAGGTGTAATATAAGGCTTGCTTATTCATTCTCACTCACATAATTTATAACACATTTTTATTGACATTAACAGAGAGCGTCTGTCCAGAATGGCTCCGTGAGTCCATGATGAATCCTTCAGCTTTCAGGATAACATAGGCTAGCTTGTTGACTGACACTTCACTGCCAGGACAACGCGTTGTTGGATGAGACTGGAGCACTGAACTAGTTGGCTAACTAACGTTAGTAGCCTATTAACCATGCAGCAATCGGCCGCAGCCGGCCAACTTAGTTATCTCCTCCACAGTAGGCAGTGGATTGAGTGAGCTAACTCCACCTCGAATCCTCTATTGCTACCATTAGTATTTAATTGTTTATATATGTATATATATATTTGTATTTAATTGTATACATATACGTATATACTGTATATATAAATTGCCATGCCCATGGCCAGGGGAAGGCTAGGCTTTCCCCAGCCTTACACACCCTCCGCCTATGCATGCAGATCCACTTAGCATTGATAATCAAAACAAACCAGGTAAAAACCTTTTTTTCTAAATTCTTTTAACTGCTTGGACTGCTTAAATGGGATTTTTGATTCTCAGAAAACTCAAATGAGACCATGTACACACATAAAATGATCATTAACACAACAGTATCCATGATGTTAATTTGCTTTCTGCTGGTGCTGCACATATGTATAGCAGGCTCCACTCACAGGGGATCAAAGATTTTGGATCACTGTCATCCTCGGAGAGAACAGGAAGGCTGTGATTGGCGGAAAAACAGATGCATTATACGTATACATACATACATACGTTCTCATTTGCTTAGGATAGAAAGTGTAAACAGGAGGCCCTCTTGTGTTCGGAGGACTGACATTGGACAAAAATGCATGCATCAATAACATTAATTAAAAGGCTTCTTATGATCATTAGGGCCAAGTTACTTGAACAAATATAGGAACACATGTATTAAGTATTGTAGCACATACATACATTTAAAAATGCTGTGAAGTTCATAAAGAGTTAAATGATCCCCGTTAGTCAATGCATCGTGTGATTCATTGAAATTTAAATTCAGATAGAAAAAGAAGCAGAGCTACTCAGCTGCGGTGCAGCTGATTTTGATGTCACAGGGGTTAATTATATGTTCAGAGGGACAGGGAAGGCTCATAATGCAGAAGACATTAAAACAATCTATTCAGGGCTTTCAAGAAACATCTTTGTTTCTCCAAGGCCAAAGACTCTATGCTTTCTTTTGTGCTTTGGAACATTTCAGTTGAACCTGTGACTAAGTCGGCCCTCAATTTATTTTTCTCGTCTTTTTGTTGATATGCTGTTACAACCTTTGGAAATGGTTTAAATAGAGCAATGTGTCTTTACACGTGGCCCAGTTTTCAGACAAAAGTAATCCTTCAGACAACACGCCATAAATGTTCAGCATACAGAGATTATGGACAAACCACTGTACCAATTCCACCTTTTTTCTGGATTGGGGTTGTGGACCAAGAGGTTTAATAAATAATCACTCATTCAGTATTTGCACTTTTACAAAAATGTAATTTAAAAGATATGGCAGCAGCTATATTATTATGAATCTTCAGTATTTTAGGTATAACAATGAATGCATTAAAACCGTTAGCACTTGATTGACACAAAATGCATAATTGATTTCATGATTTGTAATCTCAAGCGATATGAAGAGACCTCATTATCATTTATCCAACGACAAACTCCAAAAACAAGATAAATTCAAGTTTCCAGCTGCAGTTTGTTTCATTTTCCGGGTTTGCTTGTTCAGAATGGAAAGCGTGTGTGTCTCTCTCTGCATGAATGGTTGTGCTTATGTTTTTTTTTTTTTGTTGTTGCTATGGAAATATGTAATCTTGCAGAGTATGGCATATGTACTCTGCCAAAAAATATTAATTAATTTCACATATGGAAAGAACATGGCAATTAGTCTGGTTGTGGCACACCTAAGTTTGGCATGGATTGCACTGAAAACAGTATTTGGTGAAAATAAAACAAAAATCCATATGGCACTAACATAACTTATGTCAGGTTACAAAGCAAGGGTAACTCATATTAACATTACATGTATAATATTTTTTTAACATTTATTTTGGTGATTACTTAACATTTGTGTTTCATTTTTAATCAAAGTTAAAGAAACATGTAGTTTGAATCCAGTGGAAAATATATATATTTTTATTGTCATTCCAAGAATACTCATGGGAGATTTTAGGTATTTATTTAAAATTAGGTGTTTAAAATCTTAAGAGATTAATAAGGTGGGCTAGGGAAGATATTTCAAGCGGTCTGCCCATAGAACTAGAGTGCATAGATGGAAATGAGTTCAAATTCATTTTTAGGCTTAGACAAGAATGTATTTCATCATAGTTATTCATGCAGAGTTATGCATACATGAACTAGCTTGCCAGTATTTTTACTGGACTCAGATACCCTAATATCATTCAAGACCAAACACAGCATAGTGATAATGATAGATGTTAGAGTAGTCTTAAATGTCTTAATCTTTTTGAATTACTATTAATGAATTAATTAGGTAGGTACAGAGGAATAGAAGCCACAAAGACCTCAATGATGCATGATCTCAATATGCAATGCATTCACAGGTATGTAATTTATTGAAATTAGGGAAGAAAACAAAATGAACACAATCACAATATAATGCCTATCTGTTTCGCAGACTAACCTCACTTGGTGTTGAGATCCCTAACTATACCAGGGCTGCTAATAAGATTTCCCAGAAAACAAAACACAGACAGGGGCACGGTCAAAGTCCAGTCAAAGTCCATTCCAAAACAGCCAAATCAGGTTCTCAAAACAAAGCACAGGCTATATCACAATTTTTTGTCCAAGTTGCGACTAGGCATGGGACGGTTACCGTAATAATGGTATACCGCGGTATAACAGGCCACGGTATAACTAACTACAAACATTTAGTTTCCACGGTATATGCTCTACGGTATTTTTATTAAAAGAAGCAAAAAATTAAATAATGCTATGCCGAAAATCTATGCACCCCGAAAACGAACCTAAGGTAATTGAGATTCGAATTTCACTTGGTGCAGAATTCTACTTATGGCGGCATTGCGGAGTCAGTTGTGGAGTCAGTGAGATTTGTCGTCTGCTCCACGTTGATTCAGTCATGGCAGCCAGGTTCGAAATAGGAGGTGAACCACCCGAACTGTATCCCCCGTCCAAAAAGACTAAATCAGCAGTATGGGAATATTTTGGATACAAGAAAAACACAGAAGGCAACTTGGAGGAGGAAGGTGCCCCAACATGTAAAACATGCCTGAGAAGCGTGGCAGCAAGAGGAGGCAATACCCAGTGGCGTAGCGTGGGTTGCCAGGCCCCGGGGCGAGGCACGTAACGGTGCCCAACCTTTTCTGCACCACGGACCGGTTTCATGCAAGACCATTTTCCGCGGACGGGGTGGTACACGCGTTTCGTCTTCTGAAATTTTGCGCCCGGTGCGCCCGCACCGATTGGAGACTGCACGCTACACCTCTGGCAATACCTCAAACCTGATAACGCATCACCGGGATCACCACCCAGCACTCCTAGCCAAGTTCAAGGTAACGTAGTCTTTAGCAATACTTAGGTGCCTTGCTAGCTAACATTAGTGAAATAAATACTATAGGATAATTAGCAAGGCAGATAACACGGCAAGACGTTCGCTCAGTGAAGTAACGTTAGGGGGGGAAAGCTAGCTGATTACTAGCTAGCTAACGTAGCTAGCTAGCTAACGTTAGCTAACTCCCATCATCAGCTAGCTTTCCCCCCCTAACGTCATTGAGCAAACGTTCTGTATGTGCGCGGAGAGTAGCCCCAGAGAGGGTGTTCAGTTCGAGCGGACACATCCTCTCACCTCACCGCTGCAAACTAAATCCTGTGAAGGTGAACATGCTCACGTTTCTCCATAAAAACCTGGACTGAGAGTGAGCAGCAAATGTGTGGATTAGAAAGTGAAACCTAGCTATGCCTATGGTTGTAGAGCTGCAGGTTTAGGCTCATTGCATTTATTTTGAATTGTATTTTGAAGTGTTTTATTTTTCAGAAAATAATAGTTTTACAGTATAAAGTTTACAAAAATATTGAACAAATATTCTGTTAAAATAAAATAAATCGTTAAAAAAAATCTGTTTGTTTTTTTACCCAGATTTTAGAGGTGCGCCGCCGCCGCGCTAATACCGTGGTAATAAGGTTATCATTAAGTCAAAATTTCATACCGTCCCATGCCTAGTTGCGACTTCCTCCAACACCAGCATGCTATCCCCGGCAGGCACTCCGCAAATTGCCTTCTAACGCAGGTGTTCTTATAGAGCCCTTGATGGCCTAATGCTCCTCAGGTGAGTGTCGTATGGCTGGTTTGGCGGCTTTGGCTCTTCTATGCCTCTCCCTGTTGGACCCATCTCTCTCACCAGCCTTCAAGGACTCTTCCCATCTCACACCACAATATGCATTTATATGTTCCTGTGCTATTGCTCTATTTATTGCTGTTCTTATTTTGTGATTTTAGTGCATGAATAGCACCATTTATTTGTGTTTCTATTGGCAAATGGCAAATGGGCAAGCCTTGGTGGGCTGAATGGCCTATTCTCTCCATTTCAATGTTGTAAACATAGCACTTGTGTACTGTTTCCTGATGATGTGTCAAGTGGAAGCCTCTACGAGGAGAGCATGAATTGAATAAATGCTGGATACAGTTTGAGAGATCCCTTTAAAGGAGGTGCACTGGTCTGATTAAACTCACTGTTTATATTTCACTTAGTGGGTGTACTGTCCAGTTTTTTTTCACTTGTGGTTGCTGGACCTCATTTCTAAGTTGAATTATTGGACAATGATCTCTCGGATGATTGCAAATGGTGGCCTGAAAAGCATACCTTCTCCAGGGTCCATTGGAAATTTGCATGATTATTTTAGCTTGTGTCTTGCTCATATTCATATTGGCTTTACTGCATTACCCTAAAGGCAGAAGACATAATTTTATTTGTGACAGCATTGACCTTTTGAGATATTGCCTGCTTTAAGTACCTCTAATTTGAATGTAATTAATTGTATATATAATAGATTATGCATGTGTCTAATTACCATAAACATATGCAACCAACATGCTGAATAGGCATGTTCTATGAATATGGGACTATTTGATGTCTTATGAAATTAATGTATTATTCAGTGAGCATTACAAATTGTAGATTATAGTGAGTTTTGATTATTATCCTAGATTTTATTCAAACTTGTATTTTTTTCTTTGTTATTAATAGTGATTATTACTCATGACTCTGTATCTCTCTATTCATTATTCTCCCTGCTGGTCCTGAATATTCTTTTGATATTTATGCAACAACCTTTTCCATTGTTTTCAACTGTCTTTCTACAATTTACAATACAAAACAAAATGCTCAGCTCCCGATTGTAGCAATAGCTTTTGTAGGTATATCCTATGACATTATTTTGATTTCTGAAATGCTTTGTTGTGTAGCATAGGTCATCAACTGTAAGGTGAAGTATAAAATATTTGCACAACAAAATCAAAAGTTGAAATACAAATCATAATTATAATTATTGAACACTATATGTTCAATATGTACTTGGCTTGTAATGAACGTCCTTTCATCTATGCATAATTGAATTTGCAGTAGTCCTAAAATCCTAAAACAATAACCATGGTTCAAAAGTATTTTTTTAAAGATACAATACTAGGTTCAATATTTGCATCCATGACACTTGTATTATCATACAATGAAGCTCATTCCTGTGAGTATTCTCTTGGCTATAATAGTAATTTGGTGTGAAATATGTGTAGAAGTGATCCATTCTCCAGGCCACAACACACATTGATTAAACTCAGCACCGAAAATGAGAGGTTGGAATGGGGCTACCAGCAATTATTTGACTGCAGCATCCAGCAAAAAATAGGATACAAAAAAAATAAAATAATTTGGGCCCATATTCACAAAGCATTTTAAGGGTAAAAGTTGGTCCTAACTCCGCAATTTAGGAGCAACTCCGAAAAATAATGGGCGTGTCACTCATAAATGTAAGACTCCTACATTTTTGGGATAAGAGTATTTCACAAAGGGTTTGAGAGCTAAAAACAGCTCCTAAGTCCAGGAGAAGTTAGAAGCAGCCAAGAGGACTTCTAAGTCGATAAAGACCTACTGACACAGAGATATTGAATGCGTCAACAGAGATATTGAATGATAAAATGGTACCGCCTCAATCGCGAGGGTATTATATATATAATATTATATATATTATATATAGATACCCGCTGATTGTTTATGAGATGCAGACATGTAACCAATTGACTAGTCAGTATTCTTGGTTTCATGTTAAATCAGTGACATGTAGCCTACATTTGTATTTTAGAATCTTTATTAGAATATAATAGGGTGCATCGGATCATTTTTCGGATCAGCAAAAAAATAAATAACCGGGACCAAAGGCGCGTTTCCACCAAAAATTACCAGGAAATATTCTCAAGGAATTGAATGAATGATAATTTCAGTTTTTCAATTTAAGTTATTTCACTAAATCTTTATTCGAAAATTTCTAAAAATACATTTTTAGATTCAGTACGCCTTAGGCGATTTAACTAGGGTGGTCTTATGCCTGAATTAATTTAATAAAAAATGTAAAGATCGCTAATGTTTACATTTTATTTAATTCGGTCACGAATGAAAACAAAAGCAAACCAAAACATAGCCTACATGGTTGTCTATCTCTTTGCTGTAACTCTGCATCGAGATTTAGGGAATTGTTACTTTAAAATGTAACAGTGGCAGAAAAACTGTATTTCTCTATGATGGTTCAATTTAGCTATTCATCCGCGGATCATATGCGTGCCGAACCGTGGGGGTTGATCCGTATGGATCACGGGTCAACTGCGATCCGTTACACCACTAGAATATAACAGGAACAGGTCGGCCTACATACACTTTTACAGTAGAATATAATTTATTTTCTAGGTTGAAATCGTGGGCAGAGACCCATCCCCTATATCAGCCAATCGCTGTGGGCATTCTGAGTAAGCTCGTTCATGAGGAACAACGCCATCCATAGCAACAACGTCAACCCCGCCTTCACTCTTAGCTTGAAAATTCTAGGACTTCCTTAGTATGAGTTTGTCTTTGCAGCTTTGTGAATAGGTTTTAAGGTGGGACTCCTAACTAAAAGGTTTTAGTGCGATTTAGGAGTACTCCTAGTGGTAAGATACAATTCTTTGTGAATACGGCCCCAGGTGTTTTGTGTGATGAATTGACTCATGATGATTTTTCTATCAGTGTCTGATCATTGCACTCTGTGAGCTGGCAAACAGCTCAAGACAGCTATTCAAAAATGCAATGAAATGCCACACATTTTTACAAACAAGGACATACTCTATGCATACATTATGGTTTTTCTCAAATTCTAATGAGAAGGAACACACAGTGACATGAAGCACATGCATATTTATGAAGACTCAACAGTTATTGTTGTTATTAGTCCTTTAACTCCATGCTGACATTATGGCATAATGAATGGAGTTGTGATAGAGATCAGTAGAGGTGGACAAGTTTTTAGCCAGTTACAGGCCAAGCATCCATAAGTGATATTCAATCAAAAGACGAATCAATCTCCAGAGTATTCTTATTTATGTTTGTGGTAATGACACAGTGTCAGTTGTTGGTTAATGGAATTGCTTTGAATAAATATAATTAAATAATTATAAGTACACACACATATATATATATACATTTAGTATAAAAAGTATATACCCCCTTTGGCATTTTTCATTTAATTTGAATAAAAATGCATTTAATTGGGATGTATTGCCACTGATCAACACAAAATACTCTAATATATGTCTAAAGCTTTTTCTTAATGAATTTAAAGAGTATATAGAGTATTGTGTGTGGATCAGTGGAAATAAATCCCAATTAAATCTATTTTGATTCTATGAAGTAAGAAAGTAAAATGTGAGAAATGCCAAAGGGGTGAATAATTGTATATACCCTATATATGTATATATATATATTTTAGCGCATGGTAAATAACAACAAAGAGACGGTTTGCTGTAACTTTCGGCATCCAGCCGGCTTTACTAATCTTCCCACTTCCTAGTTACAAAGGGCGCAGAGTACTAACGTCATCCGCTGCGCCGTCATCTCTTAAACTCATCACCTCAAAACCCATGTGACTTATGTGTGTGAATTACGTATATGTATCCCCTACACAGGCCCCCCCAGAATTCACAAACACCGGCAACATTAGCTTGACCGGGGCCTTGATCTCTCTTCCCGCCCTGGTGCGAGGTAGGGTGGCAGCAGTTGTCTGCGGTGCCACGTCAGGGGAGGGAACCTGGGCAGCCCTTGTTGGTCTGATGGACGGTGGGCGGCCTTTCCTAGGAGCAGTGGCTGGGACCACAGGCTGGTCCAAAGCTTGATGGGCGGGCTTAAGACGGTCCACCGTGATACGCTCGGGCTTGCCGCCGACATCCACGATGAAGGTCTTGTCCCCTGTCTCCATGACCCGGAAGGGGCCGTCATACGGGGGTTTCAACGGGCTCCGGTGGGCGTTGTGATGAATAAATACATACTGAGCCGTTGACAGGTCAGTTGGGATCCAGGCCCGTGGCAGCCCATGTTGCGAGGTGGGAACCGGCTTGAAAGCGTTGGCCTTGTTAAGGAGAGCTGGGCGTTGGCTAGAGACAACCCAAGGGGTCGTGGGTTCAGGGATGAAGTCTCCAGGGACTCGCAGTGCCTGGCCAAACACCAGTTCAGCCGATGAGGACTGCAAATCTTCCTTCGGGGCAGTATGCAGTCCCAGCAGTACCCACGGAAGACGGTCCGTCCAGCTGTCGTCTTTCAGGCTGGCCCTTAGTGCGGCCTTCATGGATCTATGGAAACGCTCACAGAGTCCGTTGGCTTGTGGGTGAAACGCAGTGGTATGGTGCAGCCGTACCCCTAGTGCTCGGGCCACCTCCGCCCACAACTCCGATGTAAACTGGGAACCGCGGTCAGATGACAAATCTGAGGGTGTGGCGCATGAGTGCAGCCGCGTGTGGGATAAACCGGTTGTAAAAATTGACCATCCCCAGGAACTCCTGCAGGGCCCTGGTGGTCCGTGGGCGGGGAAATTCCAATATTGTTGCCACTTTTGAGGGCAGTGGCACCGCACCGTCAGGTGCGATGCGATGACCCAGAAAATCTAAAGTGGACAATCCAAACTGGCACTTTGCCGGGTTTATTATCAGCCCGTGCTGACTGAGGCGGTCGAACAAGAATCGCAGGTGGGTCAGGTGCTGCTCCCTGGAGACACTTGCGATCAAAATGTCATCCAAGTACACAAACAGGAAATCGAAATCCCTCAAGACTGAGTCCATCATCCTTTGGAAAGTCTGAGCGGCATTTTTTAATCCAAATGGCATCCTCAGGAATTCGAACAGGCCGAAGGGTGTTATAACGGCCGTCTTGGGGATGTCCTCTGCGTTGACCGGCACCTGATGATATCCCCCCGGATAAGGTCCACCTTTGAGAAAACAGTCTTTCCAGCCAGCCGGGCTGAGAAATCCTGTACGTGGGGAACCGGGTAGCGGTCAGGGATGGTGGCGTCGTTGAGCCTGCGATAATCCCCACATGGGCGGCAACCACCGTCTGATTTGGGCACCATATGGAGAGGGGAGGCCCAGGGGCTGTTAGAGCGACGCACTATGCCCAGTTTCTCCATGTTGGCGAACTCTCCTTTAGCTGTTGCCAACTTAGCTGGGTTTAGTCGTCGAGAACGGGCGTGCACTGGAGGTCCAGACGTCAAATGTGGTGAACGACTCCATGTTTAGCCGCAGCTGTGGAAAACGTGGGCTTAACCAGGTCGGGAAACTCAGCCAACAGACGAGCGAACTCGCATGTGCTTGTGAGTGCACTGGACAGCGTGGTCGTAGGGAAACTGCTCCGCGTACAGGGTAAGGAATTAAAGTCCTTTGCGTCGACGAGCTGACGGTTCCTGACGTCCACCAATAGCCCGTTGGTGCATAAAAAATCGGCACCGAGCAGGGGCCTGTCCACATCTGCCAGCACAAACTCCCATGTGAAAAGGCGTCCGCTGAGACAAAGAGGAACCGTGCGTTTTCCAAATGTGCATATCCTACTACCATTGGCAGCCTCGAGTGTGGGGCCCACTTTTCCCAACTGTCTGTCCACCAGCGACACGGGCAGGACACTGACCTGTGCCCCAGTATCACACAGGAAACGTTGTCCTGTTAAAGTGTCCATTATGAACAGCAAACAGTTTGAACTTTTAGCGGCTACGGTGCTAACTATCTGTGCGCTGCTAGCCCCGCTAAAACTGCATGGTGGGCGACACTTACTTGCCTCTGCCCCAAAGCGTGCATGGTAGTAACACATTCCGTGTGTATTTGGTCGGCGCGCGGTTGTGGCAGGCTGCGTGGTGTGCCGCTGTGCTGCATTTTTCATCACCGGGTTAATGGACATAGTGGCAGGCCCTGCTACTATGCTTTTCATCGCTGCTGACTGGTATTCATCAGCAACATGAGCCAATTCTCTATAGTCCTTTAACGGTGTGTTGGCTAGTGCCGTGCGTACGTGTTCTGGCAATTGCTGCAAAAACAGTTCTCTGAACAAAAACATGGTTTGTGCTCACCCAAAAGTGCCAACATGTGATCCATTAGCACGGATGGGCGCGCATCGCCGAGACCGGGAAGCGAAAGCAAACGGCGAGCTCTCTCAGTCTCCGACAGTCCAAACGTTCTTAAAAGATAAGCCTTCAATGTAGCGTACTTATCTTGAGCTGGAGGACTTTCCAGTATGCTGATTGCTCGCGTTGCGGTGGAGCCATTGAGGGCTGCAACAACGTAATAATATTTGGTCGTGTCGGCGGAGATATCCCGTAAGGCGAATTGAGCCTCTGCTTGGGCGAACCACACTGCTGCATGTTGTTCCCAAAATTCGGGCAGCTTCAGAGAAACAGCGTTCATCATTTTTGCTCAATTAGCTTCTTTTTTAGAACGTCGGGGTCACCAGTTTAGCGCATGCTAAATAACAACAAAGAGACGGTTTGCTGTAACTTTCGGCATCCAGCCGGCTTTACTAATCTTCCCACTTCCTAGTTACAAAGGGCACAGAGTACTAATGTCATCCGCTGCGCTGTCATCTCTTAAACTCATCACCTCAAAACCCATGTGACTTATGTGTGTGAATTACGTATATATGTATCCCCTACAATATATAGTTTATTGATTGATTATGTCATGCATACTAGGACATAGAATGTGTAGTATACCTCTGTGTAAGATATCCTCAGTACTGTACTTTCAGTTCACACTCTTTCATGTTGCTCATTAACACCTAAATTAATGCAGCATTTTATGATCTCATAAATACCATCCTTCCTTGAGCTGCTTCCTAGTCTATTAAACAAAGGCCTGTGTATAAATAAGAAGAGAACATTAAGTGGAAGTGCTACAGATGACAGATTTCCATGAGTGGTTTTGCATTTCAGCAAAGGGGTAGGCTTATAATTAAGGCCAAGCTTTTTTTTACATTCCAGTTTCACAGCCTGCGATTCAGTTGGAATCCACTGTGTCTCAAAATACATAACAAGGTAATTGATAAAGCCATGACTAATTAAATTAACAGAGATCAATCATCATGGGTTAGGTACAAGCCAAAAACTCCTTGTACAGATGTCTTTTTGGCAGAGGTTTGAGGGCTGAAACCTGAGGACGTCCGCAATGGAAACTGTACTGATGGAACATGATCTCTACTGGAGTACAGTCACCAGTCGAGTATGATCTCTGCTGGACTATGGTCACCAATGGAGTATGATCTCTGCAGGAGTATGATTATTGAGTATGATCTCTGATGGAGTATGATTATAGAGTATGATCTCTGCTGGAGTATAATTATTGAGTATGATTTCTGCTGGAGCATGGTCACCAATCGAGTATGATCTCTGCTGGAGTATGATTGTAGAGTATGATCTCTGATGACATATGATTATTGAATATGATCTCTGATTAAATATGATTATTGAGTATGGGCTCTGATGGGGTATGATGATTGAATATGATTGCTGATGGAGTATGATGATGGAGTATGTCTTTTTCAAAATTGTCAGTAATCTGAATAGTAATCTTGGTGCCTAAACTGTATTTTAGTATTTGAAATAATTATTTGACCCAAGTCTGTAATGTAATATGATCTGTGATGAAGATTGTTATTGTTATTGGGGGTTTATTCATATTATATTTGCTAAAATTAAGAATTTTGCTTGTCTCAATCTTTGTTAGTAAGATTAGGAATGTATACAAACATAGCCTCAGTCACAAAAGGTAGATTTACATTTAATTGGGAAACACTGAGTATCTTGTTTTTTGCAACAACAAAAAAGCAGTAGGTCCCTTACATTTAAATATTTTCTTTCAGCAATTAAAATGTCTATAAAAGTTAATTTAAATGTGTTTATTTTAAAAGTGAAATATTTTGAGGAAACTGACTCCATCTGTGCAAATATAGCGAAGAGGAAATGAAGGAGTTTCATGTGACCATGGGAAATGGGGTGGTATATACCCAATGGGGTATATCCGCTTTCAGCGGATTTTGTTCAGCAAAAAATCCTTGAAAAATCAGAAATAAGTGAAGTGTTATTTGTTCATTTCAGTTGAGTGCAGATTTGTCTCAGTGACCGTGTTTCAACCACATTTTCCCTTGCCTTTTGTTATTACTGAAATGTAATTTTAACTGAAAATTTTTGTATGCTCTAGGATATTCACTGCAGAATACAGTTAGGTGTTTGGCTGAAAATCACTCTTTTTGAGGGTTGTAGCCTAATATCAAGTATTCGTAAATAGTAGTGTGTGGATGAATATGTTTGATTAATTGTAGAAATGTACCATTTTACATTCTGTAAGTATTTCAATGTCAATGATCAACCTGTTTTACCCATCTACGGTCATAACTCAATGACATAAGGCAATTGCCATGTGATGGTTTTCACTGAGGTTTGGCTTGCAGCGCAATCATCTCTTAAAAGCCATCATTTTATTTCCTTTCCTTGTAGGTGCCTTTTGTCAGACACTCATTGACACTCTTGAAAATACACCTGGGCTACGTGTCGTGTGGAGCACATTCCGACCTCTGCTACAAGGGAAGGTTCTCTACGCTCCCGATACGCTCGCCACCAGACTCATGGTGAAAGAGGTAACACACAAGGCACACGTAACCTTTCACTGTCCAATGACCATGCTTGTATTGTAAACGTGTGAAGTTTACTTTGAGAACAGTGAAGAGGGGAAGTGTATGAAGGGGAGAGAACAGACAGGCCAGAGGCATTTCTCACTGTAGCTGTGAAGGAATCATTCAAGAGTGAAGGCTTAGTAAATGTTTCCTTTTTAATCTTTGCCCCAGCTAATCATTCATATACAGCTCATTCTTTCATTTCCAGAATCCGTTGCAATTGTCCATGCTATACTTTTGCTGGTACAAATATTTAATTGTACTTGTTGGATTCAAAATAAAAAAATGATAAATTCACAGTGATAAAATTGTGATTATCATAAATACATGCAGCGTGCTCAATAAATCCTCAGTAAATGTGGTAGCCTCAATAAAACACTTCCAGATCTCCAGCTTGTTATCATTAATGACATTATGAAATATGACATATGGAATTATGAGCATTAAAATGAGCAATAAAGGTACCAGTAATTATTATGCTTTATTTATTTAATAATGGTCAACTTTTATATTTTTCTGCATTTTTTGTTAGTTAAGTGAAATGCATGTGTCTGATATTTTTAAAATATATTTATCAGTTCCTCTTCCACCTTCACTTTGAGTTTTTAATCCCAAAAAGGGCAGCAGTCAGCATGACTGTCCTTCACGCCGTTAGCCACCTATTACCCTCGCTTACCCTGTTAGCACTTTGTCATCTGCTGTGATTTTTTTTGTCAGTTTATCTCACAGGAATGGCAGAAAGGGTTGGCATGAAAGATCATCTGTGCTTTGTTGATTTTTCTACAGTACAACAGAGGCATACAGTACCTATGTGGAGAAAATACACACATCTAAAATAAATTGTAACTGTTGCCTGCTAATATTTTATTAATGGTTTTCATTTCATGAGTGTATGGTCATTGCAATTTGTTCAGTAGATTTCTGATCCAGTCAGAAATGTATATTTTGTTATCGTATCATTATGCAGTCGTGGCACTCCACAGAGCTGAGCAGCCTGTGTTATCTGCATCTTTTTGCATGGTACCTCTTTCTGGCTTTGTGCTTCATTGAAGGGCTGCGGTGGTATATATCCATCAGGTGTAATGGTCTGAGCTACAACCTCCTGAATTTTGAGACACAGCAGAAGATATACTCAATGCATATCATTTTATGCTTTAGTTGGGCTTTATCAGGTAAGGTCAAGGAATCATGAAAACGGTTCAACCCACTAATATCGGTCCATAACACAGGCCTGTGTGTGGCAGGTTTTGTAATATCCGGCTGTCACTCTACATCTTACAAAGGAATTCACTAATTCAAATGGGAATCTGCTTTTTTGATTTGTATGGAAAGGGTTGGAACTTGGTTTCGCTGTGCTAAAGCAAAGTACACATTGGTGATGCCATGCTTAGGTATACTTAAGGATGTAAAATTAACCATTACTTCATATTAGCCTCATTTTTTTATTTTTTATTGCATGCTGTCATATAAAAATTGTCTTAATTGTCTTTTGGTTTGTGTACAGGCAAACAATACCTTCCGAGCGTTGGCCATAATGAAAGAACTTGGTGAAGCCTGGGAAACTCAAGGAACAAAAATCTGGGATTACATGCAAGACAGCCAGCAAATCAACTCACTGCGGGTAGGACTTAATCCCCACGTTGTGCTCATTGTTTAAATTTAATTAGCAAATAATAATTCACAAACTTTATATTGATCTTATAAACGGGTGAAACAGATTTGACATAATTTTCAAGAACGTTACTTCCAACAACCTAACAACATGTTAGCTTTAATTGTATAAACCTAGGAGCACAGAGATGAATGCCAGCAATTCCACTGCACTGTACACTGACTGGCAGTTCATCTGTGCCTTAGTGAGGGAAAGAGAGATGCATCCTGGGATTTTACTAACATAAATGTACATGTGAAACTCAGCAAGAAACTGACAAACCAAAACAGACATCAACATCTGTCCTTTGACTTTAAAATAAATATATGTGTTGTTTTCTCTTCACAAACAGTTTGGTGAGTTGGTTTTCAAGATTGTTAAACTCCCCACTGTGTTTGTTAAGAAATAAAGCTAACACTTGCATCTAATTGAGAGTCTAAATTAAGGACAAATGTTTATTGAATCCAGATCTAAGGCACTGCCTCAGCACACAGTAAAGTATTATTGCATTGGTCTGGAATAGAAATCAGATTAAAGTTAATTTTACAGAGTAATGAGAAGTAATTGAGCTGCGACTTGATTTTGGAATCATTTTTTTGTAAAAGTAGTCAGGGAACTAGTCACAGTGGATATGAGGTTAGTATTACACATACTGCATGCATATTGCTAAAGCACCTCTATCATAATGTGTGTGAGAGTGGATCAAAAACAGAGCAGCCTCACTCATATAGCTCTGTTTCTATGTACTTGGGAAACTTGGGAAAACACTTAATTATAGATGAATATATGTATTTACAGTATATTCAGTAACAGAAAACATTGCAAGTTTGATAATATCAGGTCTATTCTATAGAAAATGTAAATATGAAAGGTGATTAATACATGCAAAATAAGTGCCTTGTATTGCACCATATGTTCATGAGGAATGAACTGAGCTGAACTGACTATGTTGAAAAAAATATAAGTATAGGTATGCTTCATAAGACCATCTGGGTAAGACGACAACATTTTCTTGTATGCAATTTTGACATGGTCTGCATATAATACTTTATCATAAAACATGCACACACACACATGTGCAAACATATACATGCAACTGCCAAAATAAAGGAAACACCAACATAAAGTGTCTTAATAGGGTGTTGGGCCACCACAAGCCTCCAGAATGGCTTCAGTATGCCTTGGCATTTTAGAAGTGTCTGGAACTCTATTGGAGGGATGTAACATCATTCTTGATGTGAAATGTGATTTGTTCATGGTGGAAAATGCTGTCTCAGGAACGGTTGCCCTGGAAGAGACCAGTCTCATCAGGATAAATATGTTTCACTACAGATGAAGTGGTTGAGTGGTCCTCAACCATGTCAGGACAATGCACCCCACACCATAACAGAGCCATTAGTATCCCTCATTTACTCAAGTGTGTCCTTTATTTTGGGAGTTACCTGTACCTTTCAGGAAGTCATATGTGTTATACTGCTTGGCAAAATCGATACTTTTCTCCATTGTGCATCCAGCCTCTCCTTACGTGTGCTAATCAGCAAACATTCTTTAGAAAAATGTACTTATTTTCAGACTGTTGCTCTCTCATCATAATAAGGGGAATGAAAAAGTAATTACCCCAAAGTGCTGGATAATTTTCACCCAGGCAGACAGAAAAGGATTAGCCCAGAACGGTGAGAGCACGCACCTTTCTCGCAATACCTGCCCTCCACACTGACATTGTACCCGTGTCACTTCAAATGAGCTTATTGGCAGTAGCAGGAGAGGGCCCTGAATACCCTGAGTATTCATTACCCTACCCCTAACCTTTGCACAAATGTGCCAAGCCATTTTATTTCCTCCTTATTTTCCCAGCCTGAGATGGCTTGCTCTCATCAGCACGATGCGTTGGTATATCAGCGGACAACACCTGAGTTTTAAACAGAATACAGAGGCGGTATTGTTTCTTGTGTCAAAGTCTCAGTTAATTCTGTAAGCCAGCAAACAATGTTTGGTCCCCAGAAAATTCCTCTAATGTTAAGGTAAATGTTCCCAATATTAACTTCTTTCCACTTTCCCTGGTGCCCATTGAATGTTGTGTTTAAGTCACAAGAAAAATTGCATGCACAAGTAAACATAATTGGTTTTGTGAAATATTTGAATACTGTCATTCGATTCGTGTTATTGGGAAATTTGGTTAGGAATGTTGAAAGAATCTGAAATTTCAATACTTACATTGAGAACATTCAGATTCTTAAAACGTTATTGACACATACCATAATTGATGTTTATTCATGACTAAATGATAACTGTCCGGGTGCGATACATGTGACCATTTTTTATGTGACCATGACAGAACATTTTGTCTGGACAGTAAATATGTTCTAAGACCTTTTGTTCTCACCAGAATGTAAACTCACAAACAAATGGAAAAATGTGTTGAAGGCAAATTTCTGAGATCAGTCATGAATAAACAGATTAAGTTAATTTTATTACCAAGCAACCAGATCTTGTACTTGACCTGCCACATACTGACCAAGAGGCACACACAAGGGCCAAACAGACCCACAGCAAACACTTGTATCAGAATTTTGTTTAGGGATATTTTAGCAGTGTTTAATACTGTACAGCTGCATCTGCTTTTGGAATGTATCTGTAAAACCTGAATATTAACACTTTGCTGTGTGGATCAGGGTTTTTAAGTAACTGACCCCAAGCAGTTAGAGAGTGGATATAGAGGGGACTTTATCAGATTAGCTGACTTTAAATCCTGTCGTTCCACAAGGCTGTATCCTACCACAAACACTCTTCTCAATTTACAGAAATGCGATTGCACACAGTGATAAAGAGCTGAGTCCATTTAATTATGCAGATGACATGGCACTGGTTACATACCAGGACAACAAGTCCAAAGCGAGCTCGTATTTTAAACAAAATAAACACACTCATGACAGTTTTATGGACCTCCGTATAGGCAAAACCAAAGAGATGTACCTTTGAGGACAGCAGGGAAACAATGTACATTGTCCTACCTTTAAGCCAATCAATTTGAACGAACAACTGCAGGAACAGGTTTTAAATGTCTGGGAAGAATTTTAGTTCAAAAGCTTACATTTAATAACAACCGATTACATTTACAAAAAGGCTAGACAGTGACTCTGTCCTAAGCATTTGCAATGTTGAGAATAGGAGTCTGATAAGAGCATAGAGGTCACTTATTGATAGTGTCCTAATTTTTAATGCAGTGTCTTGGTAGGGGACCCTCTCTGTCAAAATAGGGTAAAAACTGGCATAGGTTTTAAACCAGGCCAGTTATGTAGTCAGCACTCACCAACTGTAACTAGGAGATCTATATACACAACTATAATGAGGAGAACTCTATGTTCAGTCATATGTGTGCATGACTGCACATACCCACTATATTCTTCATTCTTCCAGAGACTGCCATAAGGTCAAGTGCCACTAGCCTCAAAAAACAGCAATAAGAAATAGGAAAATGTCCATTATATGTTTAATATTTCTATTCTAATATATTATATTATATTCACTGTTCTATTCACTAACACCTCAACAGTGCCATTACCACATAACCTCTTATAGAGTATGTAACAAGTGTTAGGTGTTATTTGGAAAAAAGCATCTTACAAATCTAATCATAAAAAGTTATTAAGTGACTACTTTTGCTGTTGAGAGGTGATACAATGATTTACTGCTGCATTATACCAGAGGCCAGCAAACAGAAACTCCATGCTTTGAAACTCATGATTCCTATATTGAGGTTATACATTTATTTGTTAGCTTTTTCTGAAATAAAGTTTTCCATCCATCCATCCATTGTCTAAGCCGCTTATTCCTGGTCAGGGTCGCGGGGGGGGGCTGGAGCCTATCCCAGCATGCGTTCCGGGCGAGAGGCAGGAATACACCCTGGACAGGTCGCCAATCCATCGCAGGGCACACACACCATTCACTCACACACTCATACCTACGGGCAATTTAGACTCTCCAATTAGCCTAACGTGCATGTCTTTGGACTGTGGGAAGAAACCGGAGTACCCGGAGGAAACCCACGCGGACACGGGGAGAACATGCAAACTCCGCACAGAAAGGCCCCCGGCCTGGATTCGAACCCGAGACCTTCTTACTGTGAGGCGACAGTGCTATCCACTGCACCACCGTGCCGCCTTGAAATAAAGTTTTAAAACTGTATTTATTTAAGTAATTACTGCAATGCTCAAATGAGTCTACAGATCATTTACATTCAAAATATGCCCACAATTCCATCTATGCCTGTTCTATACCACACTCTCTGTTCATTCAACATATGGACAGAATGATACACTAGGGATTTTGATTTCAATCATGCGACAATGGACCAAAAGAGACAATGGGCCTGCCTTAAATCAACATTTGTTGACTAGAAAAACATTATTTATTTGTGATTCAAAGTTAAGGACATATGTTGTTTGAATCCAGGCCAAGGTGATAAAGTGAAATTGTGTAGAAACTTGCTTTTCCTGTTTTACTATTTTCTGCAGGAAAAAGCAGTTGTTTAAAACCCAGTGTGGATACAGGAGTCTTAACAGATTATGGTAGTCAAATTATGAATAACATCTGTGCTGTGGTACGACCTCTTTGCTAATGCTACTAACACATCACGCCACCCGGGACTATTCCCCATAATACTCATCGTAGTGCTTCAGAATTGGCTTTCAGATGTTGTAGTAGTTGCGGATGTTGTAGATGCTGGATAGCAGCCCAGTAGCCTTGTCAGATGCTAAAGGTTCTGTGAAAACAGGCAGCTTTGAGGATCTTTGGAAGTATAGGCAATTTGCATCAGTGCTGGTCTGATACGGTATAGCTTACCTGTAGTTAGTATTTAAGTTTACCAAGATTGTTTTTGGTATATACACTACCGGTTAAAAGTTTTAGAACACCCCCATTTTCCAGCTTTTACTGAAATTTAAGCAGTACAACTCCAGGGAATAACCTGAAATGGTACAAAGGTAAGCGGTAAACTGCCAGAGGTTAAAAAAAATAGTTTAGGTTACCAAAAACGGAGCTGACTCTGGCACGATGGGGAATTGAACCCCGGTCGCCGTGGCCAGCATCGAATGTTGAAACCACTAGACCAGGGGTGGCCAACCAGTCAGAGACTAAGAGCCAAATTTTTACTGTGTTACCGCAAAGAGCCACATACCGGGCGCAACACGCGAAATAAAACCTGTTAATTTATTTCGTGGACCAGGGAGGGGGTGCTACACGCAAAATAAAACCGGACACCAGTTCATTTATTTCGCGGACCAGGGTGGGGGGGGGGGTGGTAAGAGGAATAAAAAAAATTGCACCCCTCCTAATTTTAAACCCGGTGCATGAAACCAGTCCGTGGTGCAAAAAAGGTTGGGGACCGCTGCCCTAACTGTGTTTTTTTTCGTCTTCTGAAATTTTGCGAGTGGTGCGCGTTTGACGAAAATACCGTATTGAACTCAAGCGAAGCGAACACGCACATTAAAAAAAACAAAAACACAAACTTCGATATGAACGTAAGAGCCGCATGAAACCAGGCAAAGAGCCGCATGCGGCTCGGAAGCCGCGGGTTGGCCACCCCTGCACTAGACCATGCGGGAGACCACAAAGACTTTCTTTTAAAATGTCATGCTAACTAGCTTGCCAGCTAAAATCTCATGTTTGATCTGAACTGCAAACATCAGCTAGCTAACATTAGCTAAACTAGCCTAAGCAAGTTAGCAGACTGACAAATCAATGCAATTATCTAACATTAGCTAGCTACTGTGGCTAACTTTCAAACTCCAAGTGATACATTTAGAATGTAAATAATTAACAGTTCAATTAAAATACCGAATTACAATAATAGAGGGATAAAGACCAAAAAACTCAAACTATTGCCAACCTCACCTGTAACAGACGACACTCTCCAAAAACTCCTGTGCCCAAGTCGTAAATAGTGCAGCTATTGGATGGAGCCACAGACAGATCAAAATCTGATTGGACATACGACTGGAAGCTCAGCTTCCATGCGGGTCAAAATTGTCCAATTAAATTCCCCAAAACCCATCACATGTTATTCCATTAAATACAGTAAGTCCATAGAAACCCAGAGACAACTGGGTCGGCCAAGCTTCCACTGACAGCTTGAGGCGCGTGAAGCGATAGATAGTGCTGGTTTACATTTCAGCAGTGGTGGGCTGTCAGGGCCTGCAAAGCCTTCTCTGCTGGCCTAAAAAATATCTGAATCACAGACTGATGTTAATTATATTTTTTCCATGAATACTTATTAAATAATTCCAAATGGTCTGTCCGCTTCCTTTCATAGCTTTTCCCCTAGTTGCGCTGCTTCCAGACGTGTATTTTCATATTAAAGCATTTAACCAATCACATTTCAGCCATCAGTTGTTGCCAGGGTCAAATAAATCTGCCTGGAGGCCTTCACAATCAGTTCTGCAGGCCCTGTAGCATAAAATAAGTGTTGATCAAACTGTTGCTTCAACCAATCAGATTTTGAGTTGGGGACACAAAGGCCTTCTAGAAGGCCTAGGTAACGTCAGCGTATTCACACCCTTTGATTGGATAGTCAGAGAGTGTCTGACTATGATGTAATGTGATTGGTTAAATGCAGTGATGTCTTAGTTACTTTGAAAAGGTAATCTGATTACTGATTACTGATTACTTGCTTTTAAAAGTAACTAAGTTAGATTACTAGTTACTTTATTAGTTACTTTCGGCAGCTGCCTAGCCCCCCGCAACATAAAAATGACAACCGGTTTTGCCAATACTCACTTTATTGGAAAAGCATTTAAAAAAGTAACTTAAATCACACAATAATTAAATAACATAACAAAAATAACTTAAATACTATTTACCTGAAATAGTTTTTATAAAATAAAGCCAGTCTTTTCGTAGTGTAGTAGACGTAGTGTTTTTGCCGCTGGATAATATTTTCTTGCCAGCACAGAGTGTACAACGAACATTGATATTCTTCTCGTCCTTAGCTGACATGAATTCAAAATAGTGGCTGTATTTCCAGCTCGAAAACGCTCCCCCCTCCATTGTTTCTTACGTCTCTGTGTACGTTTGTTTACGTTTGTGGAGCCGCATGCTGAGCTTGTTTTCTGTAAACTCGTGCTGAAAACGTGAGCTGCCTGTCGCACACTGACGTCACTCCCCGCAAGAAAAAAGCAAAAAGATATATTTTTACTATCGAAAATGACAAAAAATACTGCATTCTGCCTATGTTATGAGGTAGTAACGCAATAGTAACGCACAGTCACTTGGTTAAGTAACTTTAATCTGATTACTGGTTTGGAAATATTAACGCGTTAGATTACTCGTTACTGAAAAAAGTAATCAGATTAGAGCGTTACCGCCATCACTGGTTAAATGCTTTAATATGAAAATACACGTCTGGAAGCAGCGCAACCAGGGGAAATGCTATGAATGGAAGTATTCATGGACAAAATATAATTAACATCAGTCTGTGATTCAGACATTTGAGCGGACATTTTCAGCCCTAAAGCGAATTAAAATTTATGCCAGAAATACGACAGGGCAGGCTCGACTTTCAGCATTAGCTTCGATGGCGATAGAAAAGGACTTCTTGATGGAACTGAAACACACGGATAATCTGTACGACAGAGTAATTGAACTCTTTTTGAGGAAAGAAAGGGGGATGGATTTTGTGTACAAATAATACGGATTTTTGGTGAGTAAAATGTTGCTATTTTCCTAAATAAAATTTTATGAGGTTATTATTGATGGGTTTTTTTATGTGTGTCGCAGCTGTAGCACCCCGGGTTTGTTTCTTCAGTAAAGGCATTTATTCTGGATACACGAGTTATCTATCTGCGATGCAACGGCAACGGGTGTTTGTTCGGTTTGTTTTTGCACTTTGTTGATTTATCTTTCTTCAGTCATGTTTCATTCTCGTTCTGTTCCCCGTCTGTCATTGTTCCTGTTCGAGTTCCTCTCCTTGTCTTGTCATGCACTTCGGGAAATTCTATGTTTCAGTTTTTTAGGGAGGAGGAGGAACGCATAAAGAAATCTGCGTGCGAATAAAGCGGAACGTGAGAAGTGTACAGAGATAGGACGAGAGAGAATGACAGCGATAGTTAGAAGCGTGAGATAATTCGTGATTAGTAGTGTTAGTAACTTAATCTAAATCCCTGATGTTAGTAGATTAGTTGGTTAGTACTATATACATCTAACTAATGTGTAATTAGAAAGTAAGAAGGAAGTAAAACGAGATTTCCCGAAGTGCATGACAGAACGAGAATGAAACATGACTGAAGAAAGATAAATAAACAAAGTGCAAAAACAAACCGAACAGACACTCAAAACATAACAATAAGATGGCTTTTATAGCCATAAAATAGTTATTGAGGGGTGGATTGATTCAGACAGAGCACTACTGAAGGCCTAGGTGTGAAATGCACGGCCCGCCACTGCATTTCAGTCTACGTGACAAACCATGGAATTGAAATACCACTCTCTATCTGTAGTACTAGATATTAAGTAAACTTAAACTAGATATTAAGTCAAAATGTTTATTAATGCAGTATTTAAAAAATATTTCCCATCCCCCCAAAAATTATAGGGGAAGCCGAGCTTCCCTCGTTGTCTAAAGAAATCGCCACTGATGTGTATATATTTTATAGTTGTACAAATAGGAAGTATTCTGTGGTCAGGTGCATTTAACCAAAAAGTGCACTAATTAAATGCACAAGACTTACATATGTAATTACACAGTGTACACTTAGTAAAGTGCTACCCAAACAGACTTTATTTATATCAAGGCATTTTCCTTTGATCTTTCATACCAAAGACAGACAGAGGGTACATACAAAGGTCCCCAGAGCTTGTTCAGAGATTTAAGGTGTGGAGTTTTGATGTCAATTATCACTCCCATCACGACTAGAGGCTTTGCCGTCACAAGTTTCCCAAAGGCCAAGACAACAAGTGTCATTCCCAGAATTATCTTGTCTTAATGGATTATGATTTTTGATATTTGGAGTTAAATGAAATATCAGAAAAAAATGTGCAACAAAATGCCACTAAAAAACAATACTATAGGAAGCATGATCCTTCAGTAATATCATTCTTATACTTCCCTTGTATTTGAAGTCATTGTAATGTATTACATATGTTTTTGTCTGTGTAGTTTATTTTCAGTGTAAAGTGGCAATTATTCAAATATGAATCATAACTTTTTATGATCTACATGCACGCACACACACACGCACACACACACACACACACACACACACACACACACACACACACACACACACACACACACATATATATATATAAGAGGTCAAATAGTTGGTGCCCGAATTGCAGGAAAGAGGAACACTGGTTGCAAGTCGAAGCTCACCAACAGGGATAGATGGACACTTATCTAGATAGTTGCTATGGTAGCAACGGCCTCAAAACTTACCACAGCATTCAATCTACACCTCCGTGATCCAGTCTAAAAATAAACTGTACGTCGCATAGGTTCACAAAGCTGATATTTATGGTAGGGCTCCCATTCAGAAATCTCTTATAACCTCGGCCAAACGCAACAACACAAAACCCTGTGTAATAAACACAAACCTTGACTTCTGAGCAGTGGAAGAAAGCAATATGAATCTTCTTTTACTATTTTTCCTACATCTGTATGGATTTATGTTTGGAAAAAGCCAAAGGAAGCCTTCAAACCAGATTCCCTGTTCCCAACTTTGATGGATCTGTTAAGGTATGGGCAGCCATCTTGTGGGAGTCATTGGTTCTGATGAATAGAACCAATGAAGGAATACAAAGCCATTTAGGAGACCAGATGCACCCTATGGTACTATTTACGTGGATAGTATATGGATTATTGATAATGAAAGATAGTAGATACTAGATAATGAAATACAAATCCTGTGCTCTGCCAGCTGTAAGTTAAATAAAGTGCAAAACTTTACCTTGACCACACAATGAGTTGATTGGCCTCTGTCTGTGGTCAGTGATTGTCATGATTTCAGGATTAAAAACATTTGTCTTTGTGAGGATCATTGGTCTCATAATGAATTTGAAGGAAAAGCACAGAAATGAAGACAAAGATCTTTCTCAGGAAGCCGGGGATATGGTTATCAAATAGCACAAAAGGCACAGATAACAAAAAATATCTAAGGGTTTTGATCACTGTTGGCTCAATAATCAAGAAATGGAAGGTGCATCATACCACCCAGACCCTGGCTAGAAAAGGCTGTCCCTCATTCATAAGCATTTAGCAATATGCATTCATAAATGTTAATAAATGTATTATGTGTGCGCCATTTTTAGGTCTGTGATTCTTGGATCAGACGTAACCCAGGTTGCGACATAATGCATACACACGATTGTAATTAATGCATCATGAAGAGCTCAGTATGCATTCATAAATAGGCTCTGTTGATGATTACATAATGGCATCGTTACATAATGTAATGTACAAGTAGAACATGTCTTAAAGCATTCATAATGCCCTATGTAATTGTAATGTACCATTTCTTAATGCTCATGAATACATGATGAATGATTTTGAAAATAGAGTCAATGTAAAGCGTTAACATTTCCTTTTTTATTTTTCTTAAACATATTTCCCGACATAACTAATGACTTCTTTATAAAAATTGAGTTTGAGCATGTGAGTTTTGAATAAAAAATATTAAATAGAAAAAAGTGTGAATGTATAATTTGCGATCCAGCAACATTTGAACACTTTTCAGGGGTCTGAGTACTTTTGCAAGGCACTGTATATACAGTATATATACTTACATTCAATGTTGAACAGTTCACATAGAAGGCTGTAACAGAAGAAACATTTGCATCAACATTAACATATCATTTTATTAACACATCATGCGCCGGGCAGAAGAGCCATGCATATTTATGCATATGTCTGAAATATTTCTGGCTACAAGTGCATATGCAGCCATTGCATTTGTCTCTACAGCAAATAAAGGAAGAGAGGGGGAGAGGTTTGGATTTGTGATGGATGCTGGTACGGGGGGGTTGGCATTCCCCCACAAGGCTGAAGTACAACACTGCCATCTAGCTTGAAGCTTTTAATTGGGAAAAATATGTTGGCAATGAAAAAGAAGAACAACATTAAAAAGTATGGGGGGAGTCGAGCCAAAGACTGTCTGGTGCTGTATTTCCACATTTGTATGCATGCTCCCGTTTCAGTACAGCATCGATTGTTGTCATACTAATGTGACTGGTTTAACCACGTGTGTCTCTTTGCTGTACTTAGGCCCTGCTGAACAACCCAGTGTTTGCCACCGCTCTGAATTTGCAGTTGAGAGGGACAGCATGGACGGCGGAGCAGCTGGCCAACTTCCTCTACAATGGTCCCCCGGGAGACCGTCCCCCCGGAATGGCAGCTTATGACTGGAGAGACGCCTTCAACAACACCAGCGAAATCCTTGGAATGCTAACCCAGTTCATAGGGGTATGCTACCATCCATTCTATTATTAACTTATTTGATTCATTATCCTTTCAAGCAAGTCACCGTACCTCGTGTGGTGCTATCAGTGGTAGGGATTTTATTTTGCAGTCTTACATGGGGGCTTGAACCAACTTTATTAGCTGTTGAGTTACTGTATGAGCCATTTACTGGCCATTGAGCCATAGAGCTGGATGAGAATGTTCAATGTGTGACATGTCTTTTTTTTTTTTAAATACAAATATTTTAAAGGTTTTCATTTAAAAATACAATATATTTCATGCTATATATTATATATTAAATACATCATAAAATATATTATATGTGCACATGAGTAAATGAGGGATACAATGTATATTGAAAGCAGGTGCTTCCACACAGGTGTGATTCTTGAGAATTAATTAGCATCCCATCATGCTTAGGTTCACGGATAAAAAGCTGGGCAAGCCCAGTTGCCCAATATTTTGGCTACCAATGGAAGAATATGAGATCTCAGTGACTTTGAATGAGTGGTGATGTTGGGGCACGTTTGGCTGGAGCTTCAGTGACAAGGCAAAACAGATTGAGCAACTCTGAATCAGTTGACTACAAATATCAATCATGGGCATGAGCAGGCTGTTTCATTGAGACCAGTCCATTGAGATCTTCACAGAGAGGGATATTATGTTCAGGTTGCAGCCCTATTAAGACACTTTATGTTGGTGTTTACTTTATTTTGGAAGTTGCCTGTTACCTTTCCTCAATCTGTGATACACACGTGAATTTGCACTTTAAAATTCTTGCAGTAGGCAGTCCTGATTCACACCCAGCAGGCAGCTATTTATATGTGTATATGCAGACGCTTTAGTAAGAAAATGTTAATCTCATTACATGCATATCAGTCTGCAACATGTGCATTTCCTCTACAGCCATGACATTACCATGTCAAATTTAATTTCACATTGCAGATGAAATATGGGAATGCATAATGCTACACAGGCTAATATCAGGGAATGGATTGAAATTTTTCACTCCTAATTATGTACCCATCATTGATTTCCTTCTTCATTTCATTGTGCCATTATAATTTTTTTCCTCTAGCTATATATTGGACATGATAGCTTATATGAATGTAAACAGACTGTAATTATATAGAGAATGTGTATGTGGATTTTTCCTGGAGTGGTCTTATGGAGAAATTGTTCCTGAACACATAGCACTACATCTGTCCTTGAATAGCAGATGAAAATAAGGATCCAGGGAACAGTGCCTGATGGGTACTGTGATATCAGATGTCGCAAACCACTAAAGCAGAGAAACGTCTACATAAATGGCCCTTATTTTATAGATATTTATTTAATGTAAGACACTTTAGTTAAGAGTATCATAGGTTGATGATGATAAAACAGATCAAATTGCCCTTAGTAGCAATAACATAATGTGGCGTTGGGGGAAGAAAAATAAAATAAAATAAAAATCCAAACAAACAAACAAGCCAGTCCTGATCCAGTGAGAATGAACCTCATTTATCTAATGTGGTGGGCTGTCCAGGACAAGCCACCAGAAAATGTATAAAGCACAGTCCTCCAAAAACCCTAAAAGCCCCGTACCCCACCCCACCATTTTTCATTTTTTTCATGGCTTGGAATTATTGTGATTTACTGTGCCTTCCCTAATTTTCCTGCCCCAGAAATGCATTTCATTTCTTTTCTTCACTTTCGCCTAGTCCATTCTATGATTTTTCAGTGACATTAATACAATAGCTGTGAAGGAAGATCCAGTAACCGGCAGTTTCCCTCTCTGGACCCATCCAGTATCAGCCCCCTCCAGACCTCTATTTAGCAAGTGAGATGACACTTGGCATCAATATGTTTAGGGTCCAATACCTATAAATGAGAATTGTGGGACGATTCAGAACCTTGCCAATGCATTCTCAATGCCTTGTAAAGCCACTTGCAGAGAATAAAATTGAATAGGTAGAATATATACAAGTAACTGCATAGAACACGAACATAGAGGGCCCTATTTTCGTGCTGGCGCTAAGCGGTGTTATGCCCTAGCGCAGGCGAGTTTCGTCTGTCGCAAACTGAATATTTCCCGTCTCCGCCAAGTTTGGCAATTTTGTGGTGCGCAATTCAAGCGTTTGCACGACTATGGGCTGGGCAGCACAATAGGGGGTGTGACTATGAAAACAGTCAGCGCTATGCAAGTTTGGTGTCAAATAATGAGTTTGTGTTAACGTCCAACTAGACCACCTCTTAGCGCAGACGCTGGCGCTCTGTGCAATTTGGTGACTTTATTGATGCATACATATGAACATAAGGTTATCTGAAATCACATGAGAATGTTTTGTGAATATTGTGAATTTCCCCCCACGTTGAGGCAAATCGTCCAATCCATGGGTAACTTGCAAGCGTAATCAATTAAGCTAAAAACTATTTCACCACAGCTTGTGGTTATTCAATGCACGCACATGAAAGACTGAAGCCAGCAGGCCATCCATCGCTACCGTTCAGTAAGATACACCTGTTAAATAAATATATGTTTGTATGCACATCGTTTTTCTTATGTGAAAGGGTTTTATTCTTTCCATTTGCACTACAGAGAATGTAGTACATAACTGAACGCTGAAGGCGATACCGTGAGCGATACCCTGGGTTTGGTAACTGGTGTTTGCCAGATGGCTATCAGTTTGGCTGTACATGCAGTTTCTTCCAGTCTTGTCCAACATGCAAATTAGTTTATTACTTTTCCTACACCCGACAGCCAGCAGATAACTAAACAGGATTTTTATATGCAATGTGGATTCCCTGGGGTCTTGGGTGCCATTGACTGCACGCAGTTGCGCGCACCATCTGATCACAGTATCATTTATGTGAATCGGAAGGGGGTCCACTCCATTAATATCCAGGTGGTTTGTGATGCACACTCCAGGGTGACGCATGTAGGCCTACTGCATGACGAACATAAATGAAACAGGCCTAGTTGGAGTTGTGAGTTTTTTTATTTATTGCTTTCCATTTAACAATTACATTAAGTTAGAAGAAAATAAATGTTGTTTTTTAAGTTGGAAAGCCTACAAACAACAATGTAGGTCTCAAAATATAAACTCAAATTATGAAAATAACAAATTCATGTGCGCCTTGCTTTCCCCCTCTGATTCGCGCGCTTTTCGCACTTCCTCGCTCTCCTCTTTTGAGAAGTGCTGCTGGCGCAACC
Source organism: Aldrovandia affinis (assembly GCA_029706075.1). Lineage (NCBI taxonomy): Eukaryota > Metazoa > Chordata > Actinopteri > Notacanthiformes > Halosauridae > Aldrovandia > Aldrovandia affinis. Next base: position 6,001,200 of record JAINUG010000006.1, read on the forward strand.
GCGCAAAACTGTCGTCATGTCAGGAAATTTGCTATAGCGTTAGCGCACTGGTATTTAAAGGGATAGAAAATAGGTGTTCTGATTGGCCATTATGAAACCAAACCCCTACCACACGCAGATGTATTTTTAAAAAGTTAATCCAACCTCTTTTACAACTGCGCCGGAGGTGCGCTATTGTCCTAAATCACAAAATTAACGAAATTGCGTTAGACACGCCCTAAAGTGCCACCGTCTTTGCTTTGCATCTACGTTACCGACAATAAGGCCCAAAGTGTTTTAATTGAGTCACCATGAGCCACCAGAACAGCTTCAATGCACCTTTCCATAGATTCTAAAAGTGTGCAACTTTATTAGAGGGATGCAACAGCCTTCCATGAGAAATTCCACCATTTGGTGTTTTGTTGATGCTGGTGGTACAACACTGTCTCAGGTGCTGCTCCAGAATTTTTCAAAAGTGTTCAGTTGGGTTGATATCTAGTGACTGAGATGGCCATGGCATATGGTTTACATAATTGTCATGTTCATGAAATCATTCAGTGACCACTTGTGCCCTATGTGTAATGACTCGACCGGCAAACTAGAAATTTCCCTCAAACCCCTATCAGGAAGAGTAAAAGACACGCCAGGAATGCACCTAGCCAATCAAGGTCATTACGGACAGCTGTGAACACTTACCGGGTAATTAAAAAAAGGATATTTAACCAGCTGTCATTCTCTGTTCTGAATTGCTTTTTTTTTTTTTGAACATTGTCTCGCATTGTTTTTACACGTATATACTAGGGAAGCAGTGATTTTGTTTGATGTTCTCTTGCTTTTGTTTGATGTTCCTCAAAAAGTTTATTCTTGTTCTTGTTTGTTTTTTAGAGTTCCTCTGTTTAGTTTACTCCGTGCTTTGGAATACGTTTTGGATTTGCTGTTTAGCTAGTTTTGTTTGTTCCAGTTCATTTGTTATTTTGTTTTGTTTTGTTAGTAATTACGTGTCTTCACAGACACTGTTTTGCTTTCATTTCCTGCCTACGTTTAAGGATAATAAATACCTTAAATGCATCTCTGCATTCTGGGTTTCTCTCTCGCCTGCACTTGGTTCCACCCCTACCACACCCCTGACACTATGGATGGGGGCACTATCATTCTGAAAGAGACCACTCTCATCAGGATAGGAATGCTTCACCATAGGATGAAGGTGATCACTCAGCATGGGTTTGTATTTATTGGCATTTACCTTTCCCTCTAAGGGGTTGAGTGGACATAAACCATGGCAGAGAAATGCAACCCACACCATAACAGAGCCACCAAAACCCTTAATGTACTCAAGTGTTTCCTTTTACTTTGGCAGTTACCTGTATATCAAGCAGGTGATATAGGAACGTATGTTCCTCCTCTCCTACTAATTTCCAGGTGGGAAAGCAAAACATTCCTAATTTTATCTTCATGAATGCAGAGGGCACTTAAAACACATAATTTGTATGCAATGAAAGCATCGATCCCTGCAAAATCTAATTTTCTCTTGATGCTATGGATTATAATTCAACACATTTCCTAGCTCTCTATAAACATATCCGCTTCTGGGTTTGCAGTTTATTGTTGTTCAGAGCTCTGCAACTCTGTAAGGCAACATACTTATCAATGATAACCTAAAATAAATGCATACATACATAAGATATGATTGATTTTATGTTGCAAGGTAACTAGTTTAGAGAAAATGCATATTCTGAATTCAGCCTGAAGTACAACAATGCAGTTGCCATTTCAATAATAATAATATTAATAATAACAATAATAATAATAGTATTTACTAGTAATGATACATTTGATATATTACCTCAAAATGCCATATGGAGAACTACTCAATATTTGCATTACATTATTACAGTATTATATTATTATTAAATTACTTTCTTTACATTACATTGCAACACAAGTGGCCCTCATACTTACTGTGCAATAACACAGTAGCTACAGAGGTAGGTATTGTGGTACTACTTTGTAGTTAGTATCATGTTATTCACTGGACTTGAACTGCTTAAATTTCAGTAAAAACTGGAAAATGGGGGTGTTCTAAAACTTTTGACCAGTAGTCTACACACAGACAATATACTTCTCTGTCAGAGACCATTACATTTTCTAACATTGGAAAAGGTGAAATGTCAGAGATTTCAAATGTCAGAGAATACTATGCTTGTTCAAAAGGAAATATATGTGTAGTGTCCTATACATTTCAACACACATCAGCTGGTGAGTATGATGACAGCAGCAAGTGAATATGAAAGGACTTGTAAAATGGGCCAATTGACCAAAAAAAGCAGGTGGCCATATAACAATAGAAAGAACTGGCAAGATATGACTGACAACTGCTGAATTCAACAGCTATTATTGGCTGTTGACTGTTTTTGTATTACAACACATGTGCCATCTGATTGGGTAATGCTGGCACTACAATTACCATCATCCACATATTGTTGCTTTAAAAATGGGTAACTGTGAAGCATTGTTTTTTTATTTGTAAATATGCTGCCCTCCCATGTCCAATGGTCAAAGTGAAGCTGATTTGAAGGACTTGAAATACTGATATACTTGAAATATGCTGTGAAATGGTTTGACATGATTGCTGTATGTGTTACAGTGCATTGACCTTGATAAGTTTGAAGCTGTCCCGACGGAAGAAAATCTGATAGAGAAATCCCTGAGGCTTCTAGAAGAGGAGAAATTCTGGGCTGGAATTGTTTTTCAAGACATTGACCCCCAAGCCAGTCACCCCCCACCCTTTGTGAAATATAAAATCAGGATGGACATTGAAGAAGTTGAGAGAACAAATAAAGCAAAAGAGAGGTAAGCGTAGAACCACAGCATGGACACATTACCTAATGCACAATGAAAATTGACTGTATTTAATGATCTGAAATATAAAATAAAATACTGCTTGAGTAGCTGCCATTATATTCACAAAATGAGGTGTGAGATCATATTCATTATATACTAAATCATATTATTATCAAAAATGTTGTCATATGATTCTTGTCGACTCTATGTCCTAAACATACCTATGCATGCTTTGTCTCATATGGGCCATTTCAATGGCAGTTTACTTTTTACAATTAACTAACAATGTTTCACTGTGCTTAAAACATAAATATACAGGCTTAACCTGGGAGGTCTTCCAGGCAGGTGCGCTGTATCCAAAGGTGAAATGACCAAGCCCACGCAACGGAATGTGCACATCACCACTCCCAGGGTTGAAAGCAGGGGAAAAATGTTGTTCCATCAGTTGGTTTACTGCTGAAAAACATATTAAACACGTGCAAACATTTCAGTCTGTGTAGGTCTATCGTCCTTGCACAGACTGCACAGACTGAAGCATTCACACTTAATACTTGAACGTTGTTTAGTACATTTTTTCAGCAGTAACCTGTATGCGGCAGTTGTTTTCTTTCTCCCTGCTTTTGGTTCTGGGAGTGGCGGTGTGTTCATCCTGTCGCATGCTCTCAGCCAGTTTTCTCTCAGGAAACACATTTGTTACTGGGTGCAAGTCATCTTTCATCTCGGACCATAGAGATTTCCCTCTGTGCGTATGGTGCTCATAAGTTACATGCAATAATTCCACTCATGAGACAAACAGGTGCTTGTGGTATGGCTGAAAGAATGCGTACCTCAGACAATGCAACCTATGCCAATCTCTGACAGTGATTTGTGTTCTTTTAATAAGGTCTTGGGCTCCAGGGGCTCGTGACAACTCCTTTAATGACCAGCGTTATGTATGGGGAGGATTTGCCTATCTGCAGGACATGATGGACCATGGCATTATACGAGCACACACGTCAAAATCCCAGCCGCTCGGCGTATTTGCTCAGCAAATTCCCTATCCCTGTTATGTGGATGACGGGTGAGTATACAGTTTGTATCTCTCTGAGAGTGATTAGAAATGGAACACAAATGTATTCCTTCAGAGAGTTGTGTATTTTGCTCAAGAGCACTTGGGGCTGGAGTAATCTTTTTTTTTATCAGTCACTTACTTCCTCACATTTCCAAATGGAAACTCTGGGAAACGATTTATTTTTAATGTTTTGTTTTACTTTTTCTCTGGTGTGGTGACTATAAAAAAAGGTCTTACCTCATGACTGGTTCATCTGCATGAAATCAGAGAAACCATGTTATTTGAGGTCATAATTTGCTCAAATATATTTAATAAGGACTGAAAAACAGAAATGACTGAGGATTAAAGGCATTGACTGTGCATGGGTTGTCACTGGCTGATATTTCAGATCATTATCCCTTAGTTTATCTTCCTTTGGTGGGGCTGATGATGTACCTTAGCTGCAGTAAAGATACTGTGAATGGAGTAGAATTCTCTATAGATGATGTGGTTCCGTGCCTGTCTGCTCTGAGACATCAAATGACAGACCTCTCTCTGGATGAGAGATTTTCAATTTCCATATGTTTTATGAATCTGCTGAATGATGCGATAAAGCATCACATGACAAATGCTTTTGGTGAAATGAAATGCTGATGTTGACTTCAAAACAGACATTTCTAGAATAGTTCTTCCAACTCCTTTCCATCGTTGCCCTTGTGCTGGATGTGTCAGAGAGGGGTTAAATAAATATTATGCAGAGGGAAACCGTCCAGGCCTTCTAAGCCTTCAGTGAAGGCCTAGCAATAATTTATGAAATTAAAATTTCATATTTTTAAAATCACAATAGAATTTGGATTTATGTTTTTGATTCCTTAAAATAATATTGGTCATCGTTATGTCTCATCTTTTGTGATTTAGTTTGTTTTGGAAAGGAATGTGCATAGAAAAAAAGGTCAAATCAGGATTGATCTTTTAGCAGCCTCTGGGGAGAACTACCTTGCTAATTACTCCTGGCTAGGCCTTCAGTAGCTGGATTGAAGGCGTCTGCTATTCAAATCAATTAGGGACGATTTTTGGAGTGACAGGTGGATAAGCCAATCATATTTTGGTTTCTAATTTGTTTTATATTACCACCACTTCCAAACCTTCGTGAAGGCCTGGCATACAGCAGTTTTCCCTTCTCTGTCTAGCAGCAGACTGGATACTACAATGAGATCTCGCATTTGTTACCATAATCGGAGGCAGCAGAGGGAGAATGCAAAAAAACTATGGAATAATTTAATTGTAAAAATATTTTAATTAAATTTAATATGAATGAACATTTCCTTTTATGATGTGTATACAACTGTATTTTTAAGCAAATCTGATCAATTATAAGATATAATTTTTCTTCTCTTTGGAGAAAAATTATTTTATTTTAAGTGCTGATGTGTTTTGCTTGAATTGTGTGATTGTTATTTTTTTGGGAGCTTGGTTTTATGCTGTGTGTCACTGCTGTGTGGGTGCCGATGGTGTCTCTGTGTGTGCAGCCCGAAACATGGCCCGGGCCTGGTTTTATTAGGCTAATTCATGTCATGTTTGGTTAGCTCCTGACTGTTTCGGTGGGTTTATGTGGAAACAGGCCCAAACATAACATCTCATTGAATTACTTGGTACATGTGAAGCAGATAATATGAAACTAAATATATAAATAAACTGCTCTGTAGAAGCTTGACACCACAAGTGCCTTTAAGGTTTTCACATTTAACAATATCTACAGTAGTTTAATGGTCAACTGAAGCTTACAAATTGATTCTTGCAATAAATATCTGAACATGTGTTTTCTGGATAGCTATGAATACCATATTTAAGTAAATGGTAGTTTTTTTTTTTTTCTTTCACGGCATTTGGGTTGCACGGGTCAGATGCCACTTTCATTCCAGTGTAATTGTTACATTGTTTTTTGGTCCTGTATAGTAATACACATTAACATTACGATGTTAGTGTATTTTTACCATGTTATTTCCCATTCATCCTGTAAAGTGCAGCACCATTAATTAAATTCCAAGCTCAAAATATTGTTTAATGGAAAATAACAACTTCCTTCAATGTTCTAGACAAAAACTTGTTACAGTTCGGACATTGGGCTAGAAGTGTATTGGATTTCATCTTTTTTTTATTTCAGAGAAGCTTATGTGGAAATAAACACCAGTATTACATATACATGCATAGAGTATTCTACAATTGAAGTGGGTATGCCTAAATGTGTGTTGCAGATGCAGTTTCCTCTCCCTAAAGCCAAAAGATTAATAACGGCATAATATGAATGAAAGCCATGAAAAACTGCAGAACCCCTGGTCTTCTTGCCATTTGCTCACCTCCCTATATAGCCATTTGGGCTTTTCAGTAAATTATTAACACTTGGAAACTGTTATTTCATTCATAAATAATTGAAAGTGGAATTGGAAGGAGAGATCGTAGAGATGCAGAGAGGCGTGATACAGAAGACCTTTTTAGTAATTATTTTGATCAGGAGTGTTGTGCTCGAACCAGCCAAGAGAAGACAGCATTGTGCATTCAGATGTTGCGTTTGTAAACAGTCATGCACATTTGTCAGGTTTGAAAAAAGGCCTCATCTGAATTTAAAATGTAATTTAAGAGCCAGGGAATTTTAAATGTTGTTAAATCCTGGCTCATTAACAATTTAAAAATATGAAATTTGTTGTGAGGAAGGAAAAAAACACGTAAAATACTTTTGCACGAAGGCTGCATATATATTCCATGTATTTTCAATGGAATGTTTGCATCCTGTAAAAGCGTCCTTTTATTCTGTTTTTCAAAACAGAAACTTAATAAAAAATATTCCATATACATACATATATTGTGAAAATACAAACATGGCTGCTATGCACTGCTGTTTTACAAATTATCATGTGTTTAATATTAAGATGGAGGGTTTATTGCTGTCATAGTAGACTAAATCTAAGAGTTGATCTACTCAATTAACAATATATTGTTTGGTCATAGATATTTCAAATGGATTTCCTTGCTTTGCTCCCAATTAGCTAGTCATCGTACTTGCCCTGAAACAAAAAACTAATTTGATTCCCGATATCTGATTATGTAGAATTTATTAATGTTATTTGATTGGCACAGAATACTTATTCTCCTCATAATACTTGATTAAGTTGCTTCTGGGTCCCCTAGATCTAGTTAATGTTGCAAATGAAGGCATGGCAATGCATTCAATTAAATGAGTTTTTCCACCATGATAAATAAGATGACTCTTATACAAGGGTCAGTCTAAGTTGAAGGAGTATAGTAAAGACATTCAGAATTGCTTAAATATGTTTAATGCATAGATTTATTATTAGCATTTCCAGGAAAAAACGGACAAAATGTCCAGGGTGTGAAATGGATTTAGATGTACAGTTGAAGGGACACAACGGAACACTGCGAATTAAGTCCTTTTAGAAATGTTTTAATCTTAAAAGAAAAAATAGAAAACAAGTAATGATTGCTGTCTTAATTAGTTTTATATGGATTTGTTTAAAGCTCTATAAATTTGTTTGTTCATCTTGCTCAACTCTTCAAACTCTTCTAACCTTAATAAGAGTCTTATTAATATGCTTTGCAATGGCCATTCAAACTATCCCTCTTCAGAAAAAACAAAAAAAGGGATTGATCTATAATCATCATCCAAAAAGGATCTTTCCTTTTATTAATTTGTGGTCAGGGAATAATATGTGTGCCACACGTGCTTGGAGATTAATTCATGCCAATTTGACAAATAACAATTTTATACACATGCATTCAACATGAACAATGAATTACAGTTGGACATAGAATCTCTCAGGGACCAAGGGTTTCAGTCAGCAGGGTAAGCCCTGTCTCATCGCTTGCGAGTGACCCAAGTGACCCAATCTGGCTTTTTCTGTGAAAAATGCAGTTGGTTGACTGCTTCTGAGGACACATGATTACTGTAATAGCATGGAGGGTTTGGTTTTTTAATTGATTCCCATTATTATATTTTGGCATTTGTCAAAATGTGATTAATTATAGACAATTTGTTGAAAGCATGGACACCTGGGAACTGAAACTAAACCATTTGTGGTTCTTAAGACACTTTTCATTTCTATTAAAATGAAGAGTTCAATGGCAGCTCATAATAAATGCAACAAGACATTTAATCATTGCAATGCTCTCTTTTTCTGTAATATGCCTATATAACAAACCTGCATTGTGTTAAAATAAGACAATTTTTAAGGACACCAAGAAACTAAACCATTTTGGGAAATGGTTCAAGAACTTCCACACGAGCCAAACCTGCATTGTCAGCAAGGCAAACTTCATTGATTAAGAGTAATATTGATTGTAGGATCAGAATTTGGGAGCCACTGCTTTAGAAGATCATTGTAGGCCCACACACATACAGTACACTTTCTCGACCAGCATATTAAATCAGAAGATGTAATTAAAATGTGCATTTGTATCGAATCCAGACTGTGACAGTACTGCATATTGCAAGCAGTCCCACAGGGCGACACATAATCAGCAGTAGCGTTGCCCAGGGGGGGAGGGATTCAGCCAGGTGTCCATGTGTCATTGCTCACCAGTGACCCCTGCTGGTTAATCGGGCACCCACAGTCTGCTGGTATAAAGCTGCACATGAAGTAGCCTCCTCCGACTCATGTCTGTGCAAGCTTAACTTGTGAACTGTGGTGTGAAAGGAAGCAGCAGCTGTCATCACGTGTTTCAGAGGACAGCACGTCCTTGTCTGCACTCTCCTAAATTGGCAGCAGAGGTTGCAGTGAGCCCGGCTTGAGACTATTGGGCTTGGGAACTTTGGACATTCAAAATTGGGAGACAAAGGGGATTTCCTTTCCTTTCCTTTCCTTTTCCCCCGTTCCTTTCCTTTTTTTTTCTTCAAATGGTGAGCTTAAAATCCCTGGCGGTGTGTCTTCAGAGGCATGGTGGTTTTACCTCCATCCCGGCATTTCCCACTTTCAGACCAATAAACCAGCTATTACTACTGGATCCCTCTGTGCCCGCCTCATTTGACTGTGCCGACAGGGTACTTCATAGGTTATGGTCGGGATGCAGTTCTGCTCCCTCCAGACATTATGGTAAATCTCTCTCCAATATTGGTAGATCAGCTCAGGGGAGACCCATCTGGCTGACCTCACCAACTTACGCAAGACAGACCTGTCTAGCAGCATGCATCCTGCTGCCTCTCATTTGTACCTCTTCTCCAGATTGCTTTTTTCAATCTGTATTTCATGGTTAACAGCTGCAGAGCGCTCTCATGACTGATCTTGCAGATTATGAATCAGCTGCAGCAAGCAGACACTGGCATTTGCAATCAAAGAAGCCAAACTAGATTAGCTGGAAGGTGTTCAACAACCATTCCATCAGTGTGAGCTGCATCCTTCACTTATATGACTCTGTGTTCTTACTATGCTCCAGATAAGACACATTTCTATTTAAACATTTGCATAGCTACTCTTTATAATGAATTTTGATACAGCAGCCTCAAATCCTCTGTCATATGAACATTTGGGGTGTAAGGGGGTGTTTAATATTATCGTTTATATATATATATATATATTTATATACAGTACCCGTCAAAAGTTTGAGTACACCTGCTGGAAACTAAGTTTATCTCATAATTGACAATGTTTTACACCATATAAGTTTCTTTAAATACTTGAAAATTACAAAGAAAACATGTAACAATAAACAAAAGGAACATCAAAGCAATGTTCAATAAAATTGAATTGAAAATGGAATCTTGGATTCCTCAAAATAGCCACCCTTTGCTGTGATAACAGCCTCACAAACACAGGCCATTTGGTTAATAAGTTTCAGCAGGAAATCACCCAATATGTCTCCCCAGCTCTCCTGCAGCAATTCCCAGAGGCACTTGTGGGTTGCTTTGCTTTGACTGTTCTGTCCAGTTCATCCCATACAAGTTCTATGGGATTGAAGTCTGGACACTGGGCAGGCCAGGTCCTGAGTTGTCCTTCACGTTCCCCCTTCCCAGATAGTTCTTGCACAACTTCAAGGTGTGTTTCGGGTCGTTATCTTGCTCAAGAATTAAGGAGTGCCCGCTTAGCTGTAGTCCAGATGGAAGGTGTACTCAAACTTTTGACTGGTACTGTATAAAATAATAATACGAATATTCACGAGCAAACAATAAATCGCATGTATATAATGTGTTTCAATCAGGATCTCAAAGCACTTTACTGTGATAGTTGTGAGGTACCGAACAGGGACCCAGATGCAGACCAGGATAAGGCACTAAGGAACGTTTAATGATCAGGCAAGGTTCAAAAGCCGATAGTCAGAGTAAGCAAAAGTACAAAATCGAAATCCAAAAGAGTAGTCAAAAAAGCAATACAAAAGTTAAAACCAAATAATCAGAAAGGCAAACAAACAAAATCGGAAGGCGAACTCGAAGTCAAACAGACTTCTTGGAAAATACAAACAAACTCTGGCTTACACACAATCAATGTTCTGGCCAATACTGAGAGCAGACACAAAACTTAAATACAAGCGGGGAAGGAAAACACAATAGGAATCAGGTGTGACTGGGAGGGAAGAAGGGCAAGAACACAGGTGAGAACGATAGGGATCACTAATACGATAACGAGGGGAGACAAAAGACACGGACTGGGAAGCACATAAACACACGGAAATAAAACGACCTGGAATAGCAGGTAAACACGTGCACAGTTCGAAGAGGAGGAGAGCAAAGGAAAGAATCTGCATGCAGGTAAAGCGAAAGGAGAGAAGCGTACAGGGATAGGACAACGAGAGAGAGAATGATAGCAGTAGATAGAAGCGTGAGATAATTAGTAATTAGTAATGTTAGTAACTTAATCTAAATCCCTAATGTCAGTAGATTAGTAGGTTAGTACTATATACATCTAACTAATTTATACAGAGTGTTTAGAAAAAGAAAGAAGGAAAAGTAGAAAACGAGTCGAAATAAATAGTGAAAAAAGAAGGTGGAGAAAACCCGAACACAGACAAATCACCCAAATAGTGCAATAACAAAGATGAGGAATGGATTGGCAAAAAATAGCACGGATAACACAGACAGATGGGGAAACAGTCCTGGAGGAAGGGTCTGCTGGTTTTTGTTAATGATTGAGAAAATAATAAAATTAAAAACAAACAGAAATAACATGGCCTGGCTTCCTGGGTCAATGGCTGGGATAAGGTGAAACACACCTCAACCACCCTGTAGCCCTCCAGGGGTGATTCACAGCAGCCATTTCATGCCGGAACGCTCATCACAAATCAGCAGAGGTGAAAAAGGGATTTATGAAGTGAATTAAAGTGGGGGGTGATTAGTGGAATGATTAGACAACCAGATTCAGAGAACCAGATTGGGGAATTGGCCAGGACACCACCAAATAATCGAAAGCAAAATTTGCAGCATGACCTTGGTTACATGTACAGAGCGCAACAGAGCCATCTCAAAAAGCATGCAGCACAAACCAAGATAAACAGGAAGCAGGATAGTATTTAATATCGTGGGGAAGTTCTCCCCACAGTAGGATGTCATTTTAACCAGAGGGCCGTAGAGAGTTAACATAGCTTCATTTAAGTGCAGTTATGGAAAATCATCTTAATTATGAAAAATACAGTGCATTGCACAGGAGTCAAAATACATTCCATTCCAATGCAATGATGTCAAGGTAATTGACATAATGGCATTGAAAACTCAAAATTCCAGTAGACATCCACAGAGCGTGCCAGGGAACCTCGGTGAATTGCAAATTGAGTGTGGCATGTTTGGTATGCGCCGCGTGACTGCATTTAAAAGCAAGCAGCAGCACACAACAAAGCAAGTGCAAGTAAAGGGCAACAAAGAGCAAGGCTCTCAATCCATAAAGGTATTGAAGCAGAGCCCTACAGAGTTGCAAAATGAAAGTCGCTCATGCAAGGAGCAGTGGGAATAAAACATCTGTGGTCTTGTAATCCCTGCTTTCCCCGTGTATATAGCTCGAGAAAAGTGCAATCCGAAACCAGGAGGAGAGAAATACAGAAACTAGCCTTCTAACACAAAGTAATGCCCCAAGTGGAAGTGGAAAGCAGTGGAGCCGGTCTCTCTCTCATGCACAATGTGGCAGGAGAACGGGTAGCTTAAGCCATGGCCTCTAACCGTTAAGCATATAAAGGGGTGAGGAGGGCCATTCTCCCCACTAACTTAGAAGTGGCCCAAGCAACAGAGCCAGTGATTGTGAAAGGCTTTGAGTGGTGGCACTTTCAAGTCGAAGAGACAGAGAAAACCTGCTGGAAAGGTCTTTGCCTCAGGAAGATCCGAGTAGTAAAGCTTTCATGGCAGGCGAGAAGGATGAAATCAAGCTGTCTTGCAGCCTCACTGAGTTTGTGTGTGCGTGTGATGCAACAGTTGTGTATTGCAGATTGTCATAGCCATTAGTGCATAGATGTCAAATGTCCCACAATATGGGCATAAAGAGAGCAATACAATACAGAGCATTGCAAAACAGAGTACATATTTCACCCATTCTCACAGACTGATAATTGCATAGGAAACTCATTTTTAAGTCATATTTTAAATGACTCTGGAATTTCATAGATGATAATGCAGCCTTATGCACAAGCACGGATCTTGAACTGGGCCGATTGGGCCGTTGCCCTTGAGCCCAAAGGGCCCCGTCCCATCACTTGCTCTCACAAATAGACAGTTGAATACACGCAGCGTAACTCCCGCTGAGAAACCGCCTCCGCCTCCAAGGAATCAACTGGCCTGTGCAACTAGCTAGCGCATCCCACTTTCTCGTTTTTCCCCCCTCTGATCCACTGAGTTTAACGGTTAAATTAAAAAAAAATATGTATGTGTTATATTATTGGCTTTCATCTTTATAGGGTGATTTAATTGGACCAATCATGATGAGGGTACGTCATCGCCGGTTTTTACTGAAGTTAGCGTTAGTTATCTTTGTGTAGAATAGCGTCTGGGTTTGGTAAAAAAACAAATAGGAAAAATCTAAATGGATAGACGGGGGAGCAGTGGGGCAAAAAAAAGAAAGCAAAAGAAAGAAAGGGAAATAAAAGAGTCTGCAATGCTGGCGGCTATTCCCGCAATTTCTAATTATTTTAAACCTGCTGCAGTGCATGTACGCACTGCCAGCCAGCTCGATAGTGAACTTAGCAGCCAAGCTGTGGCTAGTTCTAGTGCAACGCCGGTGGATGTGAACGAGGAGGATGTTACCGATGTTGATGCCAATGACACAGAAGGTACCTAGCTAGCTCCTTGTCACTGATGGCAATTGAGTCAGATTTGGTCAGAGGCCTGGATTTTAATGACGTGGTGGACGCTTTTGCCCAGAGGAAGGCGAGGAAAAAACACATGTTTTAAGATAAGACAGCTCACTCTTTTACCGCATTTTAATGTTTATTGCTGGTTTAATAAGTAGCGCAACAGTTTGTCAATAAGCGTAGTAGCTGTGTCAGGCCGCGTGCACAACATTAGAGTTTCAGTGTGGGACTTGGTGGCAGCTGCCAGTTGGTCGTAATTCAAGTTTGACAGAGGTGGCGAACTTATGGTTTTGGATGGAAAATGCAGCTTTTTGTTCTGATTTATCAGAGAGAGAAAAACACTAAATCAGAAGTGGTAGTAAGTGATTCACTCTGTATAGAGCCTGTTTTTGAGTAACCTTTGCTGTTCCCGTGCGGCTAATTAAGCCTAATTTTACCAAGTAAATCCTGTATTAAATATAAATACAGGTGCTTAGTGAAACTATTTCTATATGCACTGTAGCCACCTAATATGCTACTATGTGTTTGTGCACCAGTCATCTGGCGCGCATACGTGCGTGCGTGTGTGTGTGTGTGTGTGTGTGTGTGTGTGTGTGTGTGTGTGTGAGAGAGAGAGAGAGTGTGATTGTTGCCAAACGGACTTGTAAATTGCAAGTGTTCATTCGATTGGGAGGGGGGGGCTTCACTGTGTGTCGGCCCATGGGCCTCTGTGTTCTTAATCCGTGCTTGCTTATGCATGGTTAATGTATGTTGGAATTGCAAAATCCTTATACTACTGTATTGTGTTACGTTATTCTTGATTATCTCATGGCAACAGTACTTTTCACTCTCAATAAAATGCCTCATTTATGCAAAGGAAGAACTGGGAAACAATTGTAAATATTTATGCCCAGTCTTCAACTATAATTTATAGTTATTGGTTATTTTATTGTTTAGGTAAATATACCCCACCAACAACAGTTTACAAAATCAATGTAATATGAACAGGGCTCTTGTATTCCTTTTTAATTCAGTCAATTCAGGGAATCAATTGAAATGCAATTAGGGCCCTATACTTCTCCTTTTAAACCCTATTTAAATTAAATCATGGGAACTTGCTGGAGCAGACAATTATGTAATAAATATACTCTAAAAAAAACACACCACAAAGCAAAATGAACTGGGGAAAATAGCTACAGCTATATGCAACATATGTCAATGCCAATTCATAGTTTCCAACTATTTCCATACAAGAGGGGACAACTAGTCAAATCTGCCCTACTTAAAAAAAAATTAAAGGCATATGTTCCTTAAAGGGATGAATTGAGACTATTGAATGAAAAACACCATTGACAGAAAATTCCCTGAAATGATATAGTTATAGTTATAACAATTAATTTATATTTTTCTGGCACTCTGCCCAATTTCAGAGTAAAGCATGTGTGCAGCAGAACTTTTTCTATGCCACTGTTGTATTAACTAGAGGAATTTAAGCAGGTGCTTAAGTCGGTCAAGTCTGAATAGGGCCCTTAATGGATTGAAACAAGCCCACTATGGGGATTATGCAATTAATTAATTCAATTTCAATTCATTTGCTGAATTGACTGAATTGAAATGGAATGAACCCCAACCCTGAATATGAATAATTGAATTACCATGAGGTAAAATACTTCATCATTTCAATGGAATCAACATAAATATTTACATTTTGCTCAGTGTAAATGACGTCTGTATCAGACATGGCATGATTTACAATGTCCTGGAAGATGACATGGTGGCAAATGTGTCAGCTGGCACGTGCTGGTTGACAGCAGTCTGGCTGTAGAGATGTGACTGCTTACGATGCATACTGTAGGTTCCCTACTGTACTCATATTCAGTAATCCTGCTGCTTTTCTATAGTGCTCCCCAACCAAAAGAGAAACCCCCATGGCGGGGGTAAAAACGTCTGCAAACCTGATCCGTCTGCCGCCTGTGAGACATTGTCACACGGATGCTGCAATCTCATTTTCACAGTGAAAAAAAAAAAAAAAAAAAAGGGTGAAGTTTCTGTGTGCACTGAAGCCAGAAATGTAGAATCCTGTCAGAGAGAGTTATATTTTGACCCCGAGCGACAAGCTGCCACAGTAATCTCAATCTGTCCAGCTTGTGAGCAGCTTTTCCTCGTCTGTGAGGAGATGCAAATGCCATGCCTGTCTGTGGCAACCTGTCAGTGAAGCCCACAGCTGAAGCCGTTAATCCTTTGTCAACAGTGATCTGTGAGGGCCTTTTGTGCATACAATGAGTCTTCTGAGCTCCATCAAGTGCAGTATTGTCCATAGATGAGTTTGTGTGCATGTCTCTCCTTGGCTGAGAATAGAAAATGTACAAAGAATTTCCACTTCTGTAATGTGACATTTTGTTCTGCATCTTGTAAAGGTGTGAAACAACTGTTCTGTTATATGGAGTGCTACTATACAGAGCTTTCATTTTATATTTTTCGTTTACAACAAGTGTGAAACTTGTTGTCTATGAAACTTGTCACTGCTTGAAAAGTGTGTCACTTTAGAGCCAATTACACATTTCCTAGTGTTTGGTGGGATTTAATAGAGGTGGTACAACAAATGAATGTATAACACTATTTTAAGGTGTCATATAGTCACTCAACTCCGGTGAAATATTACTGAGCCATTATGGTTATGTAAGTATAGCCAGTAAACCACGCTGTTTCTAAACTATAGAAAATGACACAATGTTCCATTATTCATTTTAAAAGAGATGGCACACAAGTGCATTGTTAGAGGAATCAGGATGTAGGTCTGACACATATCTGTTTTATTCAGTCATAAAGGGAATCACATTTCCTGCTCACAGTTGGTTTCTCTGGGTTTTCTCCTCAAGTATCCATTACATTGAATCACTGTCTATGTACACACAACAGAGTGTAAAAAGATTATTGATGCATAATATATTAGATTTCCTCTGCCAGTATGCTTCTCCCTGTCAGAGCCTTGACTGTCAATATGTGAGCTGCTTGTTTACTGACCTCTTCGATTGCCTTCCTGAAACAGCTTCATCCAGAGCATCGGGGGCATCCTGCCCATGTTCCTGGTGCTGGCATTCATGTACTCGGTCTGCCTGACCATAAAGGGGCTAGTTCTGGAGAAGGAGCTCCGGCTCAAGGAGGTGCTGAGGGCAGTGGGCGTGGGGAACAGCGCCCTCTGGCTTTCATGGTTCATCGAAAACTTCGTCCTGCTCATGGTCCCATGCGCACTCATAAGCGTGATGGTGAAGGTCAGTGCTGACCTGAGAAAGGGTCAGGAGAGTGTGCTGCTCTTCAGACCACTAAGCACTCCAATCTTTTGTCCACTTTTTATTATTTTCTTTTTTCTTTTTTTTTGCATGGGTGGTACTGGCTACTGCAGAGATACCCAATTGCAAAAATTAATTTGATAGCATCAATGCAATGCCAATGCTATTACCACTATATTAAATATGTTATAGTGTTTATAAGAGGGTAAGGGGAATGCATTGGTGGCGGCAAAACTATGGCTCAGTCAGAGCTGCACTTCTACAGCTTTACATTTTGGAACAGAACAGTCATGGTAATGATGTCCTGTTTTCACAGATTAACAAAGAGATTGGTGCTTAGTGGTTGAATGACCTTGCTTTCAATAATCACAGCCATCACCAAATTAAAATGAACTGGAAAATCGTGATCTGAAATTGATAACATGAACTTTTAAAATTTGATCATCATTTGTAAATTTTACCATCACCAAATTCAAATGAACTGGAAAATCATGATCTGAAATTGATAACATGAAATTTGAAAATTTGATCATAATTTGTACATTTTGCCATCACCAAATTCAAATGAACTGGAAAATAATGATCCAAAATTGATAACATGACATTTGTAAATACGCTTTCAGACTTTAATAACATGTTGATAAACACCTTCACACCCTGCATTTACAATCTGAAAATATGAAAAGCAAACTGTTCAACTTTATTTGGCTTAAAAAAAAAAAATAGTTAGAGGAAGACTACAAAACAAATAATATATTACAAAACAGTGGACCTCAGTCATGGTCCTGTTCTTAGTAAGCACTGATTAATTAAAGCAGTTGGTTGCACAGTTAATTCACTTCAGCGGGTTTCTTGTGCCTGAACTTTAATGTGAAAAGAAAAATGTTAACTAAAATTAACAAATTAACTAAAGCTTATTTAAGGCATTCTGTCCCCCTCTTTTTAATTCTTGTGTGTTTTTACAATCTTGCTTTTATTTATGCTTATGGAAATAAGTTGGAACAGAGTGGCATTACATTCTAAGCACATGTCATAAGTTTATACAACTATTTTATAATAAACGGATACAAAACAGACAGTGACAGTTACATTTCCGGTTTTCATAACTCTTGTCCATCTCTGTGTGGCCACAGCCTAAACGTTACATTCAGTTACATTCAGCAACATGAATACTAAGTGTGGTGTGGCCAAGGTTAAAACCTGGGGAAGTGGCCAGTCACTGGCAAGCATTCAATTTAAAGCCACTGTTAACCCAAGAATTATCCCTGACTGAAGTCTTTGACAAAATGCTTCATGCATCCACAAATACACACAAATACATAAATAAAATGATCACACCAAATAGTAGTTGTTTTACGGACACAGTCTAATTCTACTTCACACCATTATAACTATCAACAGTGCCAGCATAGACGCTCTCCCTATCGCTATAGTAGCAGATGCCATCATGTAGTGAAGCTGATTAGTATGAAAAGGCCTGTGAGTGGCTACTATGGAAGTTGATGTCACACCTTTGAGTGAGAACGAGAGTGTTTCGTTTTTTAGCCAGGCTTTCCAAGGTTATCGTGTCTGTAGGAGTGCCCTTTGGATGGTGAAGGATGAAATCCACAACACACCAATCCCCCATTATGTTCACACAATGAATTTGTTGGCACTGGCTTCACTTCATGGCTTTCTATGAAACAGTATCTTCTTTGTCTAACTTTGACTCCTCACTAACCTCACCTGCAATAACCAGTCCCTCCAATGTCATTTTTTAATGAGCTTGAGTTTGAGAATGTCACTATCCATTTTTAGTGCTATTTGAAGTGCTATGGTAAATAAAATGTAGAATTATTAAGATCCGAAAGTAAATTGTGTATTTATCAGGAAACAGCTATAGTAAGCACAACTTCAAGTAAAGGCTGGTCATAATATAATTTCCAGTTACCTCAATAAGATGGCAAGATGCATTCTATGTATTACATTTACACTGGCATTCTAAATTACCATTGTATGAGATTTTCAATGCATTCATAAACCCGCAAAACTGTCATACACAGACACACCACGGTGAATATGAATTAAGGATTGCTCTTTATCTATTTAGTTGGTCATTATGGAGTGCATTAAATGTGCCTGGGGCATTCTTAATTTTCCATTTCACCCTAGCAGGAAAAAGATATAAGGCTGATTGTATCAACTGGGATGAATTTCAATTTCTTTATTGTAGCTCAGTAATTAATTGAGATATGATGTCCTCCATTCATTATGGATAGGCTAATTAATGGTGGAATTGAATACCTTCATGTTGCACACATTTAGTCATGGATGGAAAAAAGGAAACGGACCACCATGTATGTTATAAGAGTGCCTGACAATTTGTGTCAAAAGACAAAAAAAACAAGACAAAAACACTTCTGAAAATATTTACTCTGATCAATAAGGGTTTACTTGTGAAAGTGCTCAATGCTCATTATATAGCATTGCAAAATGGATAGTTCTAGTCCTGGATGCTGATTGGTCAGCCAAAATTCCTGCCAGTGCCAATATTCATGATAAAGCGCAGCTAAATATCATTTTCTTAAAATGTTTAGATCACTGTGTCCTACTAACATAAACAACATAGATATAAAACATTGTAGGCGGTCAATCATTATTAACATGTAGACTTTTAAAATGTCACTCAATCACTTCAGTTCAATATTCAGATTGTCAGATTGCCCAGAAGTGGGCTATGTCTGGTGTTTCACTTATTGGTGCACAGGGACAAAATTTGCTGTTAAGTTCAAAACAACATGGAACATATTGAATGAACAAATTAATATGATTATTTGTTAATCCCAGTTAAATTCAGAAATGGAACTCTCGTTGCTTAGTGACCAAATAACTTTGCTTGCCAAAAAATATATTTAAAACTGGTCTTGTTTTAATATCTGTCTATGAAGATATCTCTGGATGGATCGATTTTTTAAAAGCGATATGGAACTTGAGCCCATGTTATATCATGAATATCGGCACGCATGGGTCTAAGGTCAGTGCAGAGTATAAAGAGGACTTTTCCATCAAGCTTCTGTTTGTGTGGTTATAGGACATTATTGTGAACTCCCAGTTAATTCAATATTAATGGTGACTAACAGCAAATAGGTGCATTGCATAAAATGATCATGTCACAATATTGTCATTAGGGCTAGTATTATATTGCCTCAGTTTTTGTATTTCTAAGTTTATTGAAATGTATCATCATATCCATCATATTGTATGTATATAAACTTTACATATGTATATAAACGTAATCAGTAATAACCCAATAAACAAACAATAAACAAAAAACGTTGAGGAGAATGCAAATAAATATATATATGTGATTATATGTGAATCCTTATAAATAAATATGACACCATTTGATCACATGTTGTGACATGAGGTGTAAAATATCCAAAAACCATGTGATTCACATGTGCAGAACTAATTAATTTTTTTGCAAGTGAACCTATCCTGAAAGGACACATTCAAAGTAACTTCCAGCATAGGGGAAACAACAGAACCAACTCAAGCACAAGGCATTTCTTTGGTGCGGTAATTTAGTTCTGACATAACCGTGTTCTCGGGGTGCGCTGCCCATTCTTGCCCTGGATCTCAGGTTCCTCCGCTCCCTGTCACGCTCCTTGCCTCTGTACATGACCCTGGCCTGGATCTACTCTGTGGCCATGCTCGTGAAAAGCATCGTGCAAGAGAAGGAGGCCCGCCTGAAGGAGACAGTGAGAATGATGGGCCTGAAACATGGCACCTACTGGCTCAGCTGGCTGTTCAGCAGCGTGGTCCCACTAACCATCAGTGCCTTCCTCTTGGCTATGATCCTCAAGGTGATTCTGCTTTTAAAACACTAATCCTGCGGAGCAGTGGCCTCGCAGTGTGGGACTTACGCTATTTTATGTCACAAGCACATGCCCAGCGATCTCCTGGAGTGTTGGATACATTGAACCGCAGAAATCAGGATAGTGTTCTCTAAATGTCGATGTACAGTTCAGATGGCGACATCATGCCATGATGTAACTGCAGAGAGCAGTTCACATACGGTGCCAGTCAAAAGTTTGAGTACACCTTCCATCTGGACTATGGCTAATCGGGCACTCCTTCATTCTTCAGCAAGATAACAACCCGAAACACACCTTGAAGTTGTGCAAGAACTACCTGGTGAAGAAGGAACGTGAAGGACAACTCAAACTGATGACCTGGCCTGCCCAGTGTCCAGATCTCAATCCCATAGAAATTGTATGGGACGAACTGGACAGAAGAGTCAAAGCAAAGCAACCTACAAGTTTCTCTGGGAATTGCCTAATAGAGCTGGGAAGACATATCGGATGATTTCCTGCTGAAACTTATTAAACGAATGGCCCGTGTTTGTGAGGCTGTTATCACGGCAAAGGGTGGCTATTTTGAGGAATCAAAGATTCAATTTTCAATATAATTTTTTGAACATTTCTTTGATGTTATTTTTTCTTGAACATGTGTTTTTGTCATTTTAAAGTATTTACAAAAATGTGTACAGTGTAAAGCATTGTCAATTATGAGATAAACCTAGTTTCCAGCAGGTGCACTCAAACTTTTGACTGGTACTATACACACACAGTATATTTTCAGTGCCTCCTGCAAGTCATGATCCATGATGATTATCAAAAGGGCGACTGATTGACCAGTTGGCCTGCAACCAGAATATTTAGTCTCTGCCGCGTCATCTAAAATAATAAGTATCAGTGCTGCTAGTAAAATTATATTGTGCATGGCATGACCCTGGGGCCAATCAGTGCATATTCCTGATTACACAAGTTCATTATCGCAAAATGCAATCAATCTTGAATTTTATTTTGTAAATATGTTGATTATGTATTGTACTTAAAGGTGTAGTAATTTATTTATCTTCTTCCTGTGCAGTACGGGAAAGTCCTACGGTACAGTGACCCCTCAGTCATCTTTGTCTTTCTGCTGGTCTTCTGTATCTCCACCATCATGGAGTGCTTCTTCATCAGCGTCTTCTTCTCCAAAGCCAACCTCGCCGCGGCCTGTGGGGGCCTCATATATTTCGTTCTCTACCTTCCCCACATCCTGTGCTACGCCTGGCGAGATGTCATGAGCTTCAGCGTGAAGCTAGCAGTGGTGAGTCTTATTCGGCCTTCCAACCAACAGAACTAACCCAAACAACTTCACAGGGAAGCCAAGCAGTCAACAAACAAACAGCAGGTGATTGAAGTTCAGATATGGGAAATATAACAGCCTGTTTGGCATGCAGTTGCTCAACTTGGTCAGTCCTCTTATCCTGACTACCTGACTACCTGAGTCATTTTAAAAGTTTTTTTTTGTATTGTATTCATTTAATAGCTTTTAATGTTTTTGCCGGTTTCCACAAGTGCATGAGCAGCAAGGCCAAACACTATAATTTCCTGTTTACTAAGATAACAATTTCTAGTTTAGTCTCTGGCAATGACACATGCTATTTTAGGGTATGTATTATTCTTTTCAACTTACTTTCTTCAGAGCTAAAATGTTCTTCAACAAATATTCAAAGCAAAGTTCTAAAAATCCACCATCTTCAATTGAATTCCATGCAAATTGTTGTACATTTTCCTTCAATTTATTTCATTATTTTTTCCAAACAACATTTTGAGGAAATTCCCAAAATCTGGATACCATGTTTAGGAATATTTAGACTTAAATACAAAATATGAAGAATATACTATATAGATATATATTTATCATTATTTATCAGGCTAAATAAATGGTATTGGAATGCAAATTATATGTCGACCAGTACTCTATGCTCACTCTTTCCAGGACATCCTGCCCTTGACATTCAAATTATACAATTTCCACTTTCAGATGGATGGGCTATTGTGCTCATTTGCATAAGGAATGTGCTTCCAACCAAAATGGCATCTAGTTTATCATCTCCATTGAAAGTATTTTATGTGTATGTGTATGCATTGTTTTCATTGGATTTACAGTGTCATTTCTGTTTTAGCACTCTTTGTTTAGACATTATATAGATTCTAAGGATTATAGTGATTTTACAGGCCCCCAGTTAACGCAACCGGTAAAGGCATTTGTTCTAAGTGCAGGTGGCCCACTGCATCAGCAAGTTCTCGGAGGAGGCACTTCTTTGTCACTGCTGGTCCCAGCAGTAGCGAACTTGCAGTACAAGGGGAAGGGTAGTAGAAAGAGAGTGCAACTTGCAGTACAACGGTGGGAAGGGTCACAGCAAGAAGTTGAAAGTTTCCTCCCACAGTCCAAAGTGCAGTTGAGTCTAAATTGCCCGTAGGTATGAGTGTGTGAGTGAATGGTGTGTGTGCCCCAAATTCCAGGGTGAGAAATGCTGGGTAGGCTCCAGCAAACCAAATTTGAAATAAATGGATTTTACTCATCTGTTGAACTGCATATGTTACTTTTGTCAGAAATGCAACAATGAGAAAATGGGATCAAAACTCAGTAATAACAAAACATCTATTCCCTGTATTTTCTCCCCAAACAGGGTTGTTTATCGCCAGTTTTATTTATGTATTCAGGATAACGTGTATGCCAAATTCACGGTCTTGTTTGCGCTTGCGTCTCTTGTCAAAGTTCTTCATATTCAGACATCTCATCCCAAGTGAGTTTGGTTTAAATGTAGTTTAATCCTTTCTCAAAGTCAGGACAGCCTCCACACTGCTCAGTCAGCCTATCATTCAGAGGTCACTGTGTGGCCAGAGGACAATGCCAGTCCTGCTGACTGGCGGTGGAGCATTTGGCAGGTGACTGTAGGGTGCTTGGCACAGCTCAACAATGCTTGTGGGAGACCTCAGTTTGATAGGTAGACAATGAGTGGGTCAGGCCTGATGTGTGCCGGCAGGCTACTAATGCATTTATATATCCTGTGTCATTGTTCTTCACCTTCATTAAAGCTACTCCACCAAAAAAACGAATAAATAAATACAAGTCATAAACATTTTCTCACCTTGAATATAATTAATGTTGAAGGGTTTTTTAATTGGATCTAAATACATCCAGAACAATCTTTCTTCTTTTAAGTTTTAGGGTGATAGATAGGGTGACCTATGGACCGTAAGTAAAACCATTGAGGCAACTGGACAAAAAAACATATTTATATACAGCTGTGTTGTTCCAGTGGGAGTGGGAATTTAGATGCCTAATATTTTGGAAAGCATTAATGGAAGATTTTGGTAACTCAGCGAGGCAGAATAACTCACTCTGAGTTGTTTGTTTTTCCACAAAGTATAAAACAATATTGATTTAAAATATTTCAATGAAAGAGTACTGAATAGAATACAAAATGTGATATATTTTAGGACATCTGTCTGGACAGGACTTGATGCGATCTGGTATTATAAATCTAAAAGGAGTAATGCTAGATTCTAATACTATCATTGATGTAGAATCAAGCACCTAAAAAAACAATATTACCTGGTTATTTTCAATGGAATGTGTATTTAACACTGACAGTGAAGTTACATTAGTCTCAAAAAAGAGAAAAAACTGTTTTCAAACAGCAAGCTTTCATGTCAGTATTTTCTTAAAACTTTAATTGGGATGGCAGGTATGACATCCTCCAAGTTATGGGTTAGTGGGGCATACCCCATACCTATACAGCACTGAGAGTTTGCCACCTTTAAGTTTGTACCCTCTGATCTCGTGCATTCCTTCTTCTCCTGTGTCTTCAACTTCTCCGTCTTAATTATCCTGCCGATGTGACGTAAAATTTGAAGCAACCTAATGAGAGATGAGATGACAAGATGGAGAAGCACAGGGTCAAGTGTAGTAAAATATGGGAAGAATTGCTTTGGAACTGTGCTTGTTTTGTTGTTGTCAAATATATTGGTGAACGTTTAGTTGTAACTTGGAATCATTTATGATATTAACAGTTCTTGTTAACAATAAAATATTCAAAGATCTGTCAGTGAAAGCTAACTAAGCTGGCAGATTTGCGCAGGAACCTCTATCCCTCCCTTCCAGCCTGATCTCATGGATTATATATCAAGACTTGACATTTGTCCAAGTTCCCAGAAATGTCCAAGCTGAACATAATTTTGGTGAAGTAAGTATGCGCATGTAACGTATACACACGTTGGCGCAGTGCACCCATGTTACGTTATCTGTCTAGTGTTATGGGTAATTGGGAGAGCTTTCGGCAATAACCGGTAACATTAGCTACTTGTTGGAAAACTGATGACTGAACGGCTGATTTCATACTCATTTTAAATGGGTGTAACAACACTTTTCCACCTCTTCCATAAATGGCGTACAGTACAGTAGTATTATATTCAGTTTGGAAGTTTCTGGGAGTGTGGACAAATTTCAAGTCTTGACCTATGATCATGCCTAATTATACCTCAACAGCATATCATAAAAAAAAGAATCTTCCAAATATCAATGATCAACTTCCGGTTGAAAAAATATCTGCATACAACACATTATTTCTGCATTTCTCAATAGGGTATTTGGGTTTGAATGCACTCCTAATGTGTATACATTCATATATTCTGATTGCTTCTTTCAACAACAAATGATACAGAACAAATGATTGTTTGTCCCAGAGCCTGCTTTCCAGTGTGGCCTTTGGCTATGGCTGTGAGAACTTCGCTCGCTACGAGGAGCAAGGCATTGGCATTCAGTGGAGCAACATCGCACAGAGTCCAGAGGAAGGCGAGCGCTACACCTTCATAGTTTCCATCATCATGATGCTCATCGATTCCGTCATCTACTGGCTGCTCACCTGGTACATCGAGAATGTATTTCCAGGTACTGGCATTGAGTTAACTTTCCGAATTCATAAGTCAAAATGTATTTCAGAGACAGGTTGCCACAGAAGAAATATTTTTCAAAGTTCCGTTCTGCTAAAGCCTCAAAGCACTGCAATATTTTCATTCAACTCAGGTTGTGTGAGATTTTCAAAGAAGTAAGATCTCTTGAGAGCATAAACCCCAAGCAAGAGTCTAATACTTGCTTTATTAAAATGTTGCTATAGCCTCATGTGTTTCTTATGCTTCATCATAGGCCAGTATGGGATACCCAAAACCTGGTATTTCCCTTTCACTGCAACCTATTGGTGTGGGACTTCAGTAACCTTAGAAACTGACCCAGATTTGCTGAAGGTCTCTGGAGATCTGAATGGTAAGCAGTGTTTATAATTATTTTGTCCAATGTACATGCATGATTTATTGGTCCCATTTATATAGGTTATTCGCACTGCTTAGGAAACCTAACTTTGTTAACTTGGGTTAATTAATGGGTCATCCTTGCTAGTGGGTAGCATTATCACAACACGATGAGGAAAAACATTTCACCTTAGGAAAGTCTAATAGAAAATAAATAAATCATAAAGCACCCGTAAAATGTTTGTGAGATATGAATATATGATGTACAGAATAGTGCAGTGCCTTCTTGGTTTTTAGCGCTGTGCAGTCAGTGCATAAGGGAACACAGGCAGAGTGACAAAAGGTAATAGCTTGCAAAGGGAATCTGACGCTGCAAAAATAATGAGGTGAAGACAGATCCGTTTTGCATAAAGAAACACAAACGAACTTGAGTAATTGCGCTGGCCCATCTGTAAATCCAGTCGTTATCCATGACAGGAGACCAATATTCTCAGCATGTGTTTATAGATTGACTTGCAAAATAAGAAATTTGACACACATACACACTCATATGTACATGTATATTTATTTATTTGTGGAATTGTATTTATTCAGATTACCTGGAACCACCACCTCCGAACATGAAAGCAGGAGTCTCCATCAGGAACCTTGTGAAAATCTACAAGACTGGAAATAAGTTGGCAATAGATGGCCTGAGTGTGGATTTTTATGAGGACCAGATAACCTCTTTTCTTGGACATAATGGAGCGGGAAAAACAACCACAATGTAAGTTATATTTGCACAATTTTGGATGATATCCACAATCTTAAATATTCTGTAATCCATCAGTTGTGTGTACTCTTGGCGGCCTGTACTTTTGGCATTGGTACTGATACTGTAGTGAGAAATACAGTACATTCTAAAACTAGAGTGTGGCTACTTTATGATGTGAATTTATAAATAGTATACGAAATTAAATATACAATACGGCATATGAGGTATTATAAAATGGATAGTTCTGGTTCTGTAAGCTGATGTATTGAAACTGTGTTCCAGCCTTGTTAATATCCACGGTACATCACGGCTAAAAATAATTTGAATGGAGTTACATTTCCGCCAACCGCACATGCTCCTCCAGCTAAAGAAACAATGCCTAATACCTGATGGAATTGTCCAAATAAATATCAATAGGTTATAACCTAGGTATTAGTTATCTGCTGCTCCAGAACTGGCAAATTAAAATTATGCTATTTTGAGGGGAAATACAGTATCACATGGTTGTGCTATGGTGCCAGATCTTTAGCAATGCTACAATTGCAATTTCTCTTCAGAAGTATCCCATAAGATCCACAGTTCATAGAGAGCCAGTCACTACTTTTCAGGGGTATTCAACATCCTTCCCATGCAGGTTAACCTTACATAGAATAAATGTTTTCTATATACAGTATGGTGACATTAAAGCACACAATTCTATAAGCTCTCTTAGCTTCCATTACCAGGAAAATGTGCTGGCCGTAATGAACCAGAAAGTGTTCATTAGTTATTTCCAATGCTGGCGTATAATTCCACTAAATTATTATTATTCTTTTAGTTAATTTTCCCTCCTGCTTTAGAAATAGCAAACTACAGTGTGAATACGTACTGCTTTCCAAAAACATCTCTGTGCCTTTGTTCATTTACAGTGTAGTATACAGTATATGGCTGTTGTAAATGTCACATACTATTTTGTAAAGACTGTCTTGTAAAATCAACCACACAACTATGTGCTATAGAACACATGTAGCAAACATATCCATGAACATTTACTTCTAATGCTTAATTCAGTTTGTTTTCATAAAGATTTCCTCAAAGCACAGGTTTTTATTTATTTTTTGTCTGTATCCTTTCAGACAATGAGTGCAGCACCTCTGTTGTTCTGATCAGATAACAGGTTGCTTGCTTTCGCAAGCCCCTATTTGTGTAACCCTGCAAGTGTTTTCCAGGTGTCTTCAGGGTTATAATGCACTGTGGGCCCTTTGTTAATTCCTGTAATGTCTTAGGCCTCTACTTCCCTACTTCTGTATCCAAGACAAAATAAATAAATAGTTTAATAAATAAGTAAATAAATACTGAAACTCCTACACATACACTTGTGTTATATTACACAATAAGTAAAAACTTGAAAATAGTTTAAACATGTTAAAGTTAATGCAATTTATGTTACATGTGTGAAGGTTATGGCCATTCACTGTGGCCAGATGAGAATGATATATACCATGTGTCTGCAGCGATAATAATTTTTGGATGGTAATGTTAATCATATTTCACAATATTTTTCCAATATGTTATATGCAATATGTTATACGCACTGAAACATTTTATGTAACATATATATCCTATATCAAATAATATAAATGTTATTTTCCTTATGAACATGAAATATCTGTAAGTTCATCAGGCTTGCTTTTAGAACAACCTTTTTTGAGATTTGCTATTTTTCCAAAAATGTGTTGGTCAGTTGAATTTGATCTCACAAATTATATACATGGCTAGTTATTTAAATCGAATGAATAAAAAAGGAAATATGTATGTAACACCCACTAGCCTAGGGCTTACTTTACGAAGGACTACACCACTCTCCTATATGGGGGAGAGACCCGCTAACTGGTGACTGTGTGGCTCAGGATGGAAACACTTCCCCGCTACAGGGTATTCAACTGAATGAATGATACAAAGACTATATACAAAAATAGATGCAATTTATTTTTGTTTAGAGATCAAGTTATTAAAAATAATAAATAGCAGCAACCAGTACAACTGGACTTAGAATGGGTCAAATGGACACAAAAATAGGGCAGGGCAGAAAATAATACATGAAATAATAACCCAAAATAAATAAGGAGCCTCCCAGAGGGGGGCGCTAAGGTAGGGGCAAAAGGGGAGAGGAGTCAGTGTGGACTGGGCTGTCTGAAAGGGACCCAAGTAATGCGCTTCACACAGCAGGGTGATGTACAAACTGTATGTGATGGTGCTCAAACACTATAAAGTGGGGCTCACTTAGTATTTCACTACATATCCAGCTATGGATTACAAGGAGTAATTCAGCCACACTATAAGGGGAATACCCCAATCACTATAAGGTGGAGTTAACTCAGTATAGCTGGCTAGCTACGAACATAATATATGAATTATATAGCCAGCTAGCTACGAAGATAATAATATGCATTGCCTGTTCAGATGTACAGCTAAGTTAGCTGGCTAGCTATGAATATAATATATGGAAGGTGGCTAGCTACGAATAACAATTGCTTGCTCAGCTGTAAAACACATCATCCGGACACATCTTGGCAAACGGACACATTCTGCCGTGACAATGCCAGTGTGAGCAGGTTTGCTCCAAAATTAACCTCCCGCTTATGCTGGCACAAACTAATCCCTCCTGCTAGGCGGCCGTAGTAGAGAAACATCTACTTGGTAGTGTAGCACATACCAGGCTAGTTTCACGCCACCAAACCGCTCCTACTTTTTTACATGAATGATAAAGTCTCAATCAAAACATGCGTTGTAAAACATGCATTGTTGTAAAAACATGCGTTGTTGTAAAACATGCTTTGTTATACTTAGTTTCATTTTACTCTGTACTTAATTCAAACTTACATTGGCTGAACTGTAGGGCAACCACCAACGTGCAGCACTAGGAATTTTAACAGCCACGTTCAATCTGCAACCAGCAATAGTATATCAATATTGTGCATAAATTACAATAAGAATGTTTAAACATTAAGAGTTTGTTTGCACTTACCCGCCTCGTCTCACACTGCCGGCACCAAACACTATGGGGCGGTGCCAAAACTACATTCTACACGTGAATCCCATTACTAAAAGTACAAACTATGGGACAGTGCTAAGACTACCTATGGTCCTACATGTCACATATATTTTCTTTCTATCGTGTTTTGTATTTACACATAGTGCAGTACTTACAGTATTTGGCATGTATGTGCATGTGTACATATGTAAAAAGTGATCAATAAAGCCAAAAACATGCAGTAAATGTAGTCATCAGGAGCATCTGTTCCAGTTCTAATGGATGTGGTGCCATGGCCTAACCTAGGCAGTGTAAACAGAAAAGTCAACTGACCCACATGACAAAAGAAAGGGAGGAGGTCAAGAGGGATTATGTCACAGGAGAGAGAGAGGATACTGTAGCAGGGTAAAGGAAATTGGGCGCAGAAGAGATGTTTCAGTTGAGTGAGCTGAATGTGATGAAATGGGACGAATCAAGGTTTGAGTGGTTGAAAGGCAGTAAACTGGTTGAGTGGAGACATGGCAGCAACCTGCTGATGTTTTTTTTTCCTTCTTTTGTTTTGTCCTCAACCTGGTTTATTGTGTGTTATTAATGCTTTTCAACATACTTTTGATTGATTTTAGGTCTATTCTGACAGGACTTTTTGCACCAACGTCAGGAACTGCTTTCATAAATGGAAAAGATATCCGTACAGACATGGAGGTCATCAGGAAGCAGTTGGGAATGTGTCCCCAACACAATGTGTTATTCAATGAGTAAATACAAATTCAACTTTCCTGCATACATTTGCATTGTATTAATATGATTTAATATGAGAAGTCTGTTAAATTAATGTTAAGCTTATGAGAACAATTTCTTGACAAACAAAAAGCATGACCATACATTTTACTATTGCAAATTTTGTTGCACATACAGTATCAGAGAGTAGATGTTAGAACCAATTTCATTGTTATACAGCCCATATTTGTAAAGTTTGTAGTGGAAAGAAGTTTAGCATTTTTAAATGCTCACTGGCAGCCTAGCCATACTTTGCTTATATGCAGGGAGACTCTGCCTTTGTCAAATTCAAAACAAGTGTAACAGGTCACACACCACCACTTTTTTACCATTTGGAAATGTTGTGAGTTTTGGATTATGCATGATATAGTTATTTGTATTCTCTCTCTCTCTCACAGACTGACAGTCGAAGAGCACATTTATTTCTATGCCCGTCTAAAGGGGCGAAGCTCAAAAGAAGTGAAGGGCGAGATGGACCAAATGATCAAAGATGTTGGCTTACCGCACAAACGGAAAGACCTAGCCAAAAACCTCTCAGGTATGTGCCGTACAAGCTCAGGTCCTTTCTTAGCACATTTAATGAAGCCTTTATGTTGGCTGGCGATAACAATCTCCTCTCCAGAGTTAACCTTTAGTCAACAAGCATCCCCTGCTGTGTGTGTAATTGTTTGTAAGAAAAACTTGTCTGATAAAAGTGGCATCAATCCAATTTAGTGTATCTGAGCAATCATAATCTGTGAAATTTGACTTTTAAGGTCCACTTGCGCTATGGGTGAAGTACCCTGACATTTACATTGCATTAGCAGAACAAAATGCACGTGCACTTTCCTGAATGTGTCCTGAATGTGCAGTCAATCAGCGCTGCATGATTTGTTCTGTGTTCTCATCTTCTCATCTTTGGTCATACTGGGATAGAAGCTGGTATGTACAGGATATCTTTTGATTGTGAAATGCTCATCAATGCTGATAATCAGGATCATTAGTTATTAAACACCAACAGGACGTATGGTATGTTACGCAGAATTGGAAGGTGATTAACTTATTGAGTTTTGGAGAGAACACAAGTGTTCATGTAATCCATGCATGGAGCCCTTGCTGCCACTACTAATAATGACAGATAAATAGCTTGTGGCTTAGTAGAAGTCATATACTGTATGTACTAGAGTTATTTTCTGAACTGAGCAAGTCTCAATAGTATGAAAATATAAACCTGGGTAATGCATATACTAATACTCATAGCCACATCATAAGGTTATGACACACATTGTGAATCAAAAAATTGTGAGTCAGCCCTGAAACAGATACACCTTCATACACCATACTTTTGCTTGCAATTTTCAAAAAATCTTTATTTAAGAGACAGTATGACTGATTGTACTGTACTGATAGGGGGGATGCAGAGGAAGCTGTCCGTGGCCATAGCTTTTGTGGGAGGGTCAAAAATAATCATCCTGGATGAGCCCACTGCAGGTGTGGATCCGTATGCCAGGAGAGGAATATGGGAACTCCTGCTAAAATACAAACAAGGTATGGCATGTCACAGCAGGTATGTTTACTGCAATAATGCATTAACGGTTGCAATAGGAAAGACATACTTGGGCAAATTGAAACAAAATTCCACTGGTCTAATTTACAATTTATATTTTCCAACTTGTTAAATGATTCCGGGCTTTCAGAATTCTATATTCTTTGTAAAGTCTTAAAGTTAGGCACTGTCATTTGGGTGATATATCTTCTTTTTTGTACTTTTATTGAGAAGCATTGCTCCTTTTCTTATAATTCATCCAGCAATTTTGCAACCCTTTCAGTTTCATTCCTTTCAGTATATCTCCACTCTGTTTAAAGACAGCTTTTCATCAATGTAAAGCCTTGCACAGTGTAGCATCACAAGAATGCCACGGGGAACCCTTTGTATTATATCTGTTCAGAGCAAAAAGCCTGTGGTTTATATGTCAGAAATAATAATGTACCTCTTCACATTTCATTTCAAAATGCATTTACCATATTTATTCGTTTTCAGCATTTCAGCTGCTTGTCACTTCTGTTTGTGATCCGCGATGAATGAACACTGTTCATCATTATAATTTATTTTCTAAAGTTGTCTTTATGGGTAATGTTCATTAGGTGACATTTCATCAGCATTTGCCATTAGCTTTGCATTCAATTTTTAAGTGCATTCCCTCCTGTTTGAAGCTTGAGATAATTGTCCTATAATGTGCCTCTAGAGTATACCATCACCAGTAAAGTGCATCTCAGCACATAAGTGAATGAATGTCATTTTGAACGCCATTTTGAATGCTTATTCAGTCAGCCCATTCCATTTTTTCAAGCCCATTTTGCAATAGAAATGATGGATTGGTAGTTGGCATGCATACATATTATCAAAATGTTTCAAATGTATCAGAATGTATGTGATTTATATATTTTTTTAATTTGCAAACATTTACAAAATGAAAAAATAAATTGAAACCAAGTGACCTGATAAGTTTGTCTATCCATATTTGCAAGAATCTAAATAAAAACAAAATTTACCAAAAATGTATGTATTGGATTTTAAAGTGAAAGTATGCAAAGTGCTATTGGACCTTTATTTTAGTAATTTAAAAACAAATCTGATAGCTGATAGCTGAGGGCCAACAAAAAGGCATTATTCATAACACATTCCAGTTTTAATTACTGCCAGTCTATGAAAAACGAATCATAAACATATGAAAGTCCTTGAGCTTGATAACTGCATCCTCAAATTGGATGGGGTGTATACTCTGTTTATGACTCTGTTATTAATGTAAAGGGACTCACGGCCATGGTAGGTGGAATTTTGGCAATGGAGACATGATGCTTGATTGAAAGTAGAGATGCACCGATTGCGATTTTCTTGGCCGATTCCGATTTCCAATTTTTTATTAGTCTGACCTGCCGATACCGATTTTGGCCGATTCCGATTTTTGTCCTAAAAACAATAATTGACAACTTACACAAACATTTTTGTAACTTTGCTTTAATAGAAAATTAAGATTGACAATTCTGAGGTAGGTCAGAAGCATGAGGTAGGTCTCACTAAAACACATTTCAAAATAAAAAAGTGTTCCAGGTTACTGGACAGAGCTTTTCTTTTTTTGTGCAAATTAAATTCAATGATGAATAAAAGAGAATCCAACAACAGTGGCATGTAGCCTTTAAGTAATAAATAAAAAGAAACAAGAGTAGTTTAAATTTACTGACATGGTGACAGACCATTAGTCCGGAAATATTTTTAAAACACTAACGTTATATTCTGATGACAGATGACACAAGCCCTTTTTCCATTAAATAATTATATGGCTTCAACTTGACGTGCATCAGAAAGTTATTGCGACAATGCTAATGGAAAACAGGTTAGTTCGAACCTATGATGCGCTAGACTAATTTGTTTGCTAGAGGTGGATTAGAGTAGATCCCAATTCTATATAGTGCAATGGAAAACACTTGTAGCGATATAGGGGCGGATGTTTCAGTTGCGGAGCTTGTCAAAGGCATTGAAACAAGCCGCTCTTCAGCAGAATTTCGTTATTTGCGTGAGTCAGGTAGCCTAACGACTACGACTTTAACTAGCTTCAAAGCTTAGATAAAAATGTTTCAAACTAGGAGTAATTGGAAAAGAGGCGATGCTGCTGTTTCTGAGTTTGTTTGATAGTGGAAACGCACAGCTGGCACCTTCATGCACAACACAGTTAATACACAATTTGTGGTTTAGCTAGAAATCGTTAGATGAATTTATCATTAGGTCTAATAAGTTCGATTTGTATGAGTGAATAGCACTGTTTCATAACGTCACTCATTAGCGAACATAATGATTTCAGTGCAATTCAGTGCTTCAGCAGGGCATTATTAGCCTACGTCAGGTTTATGCACTACCACTATGTTCTATTAATGGAAAATGGTTCAGAGGAACCGAACTAGCGCAACGAAGTTAATTGTTAATTAACCCGGTACCTACGGTACTGTAGAAAACGACTACCGTCAGAATTTGGGCATCGACTTGGTACCTGGGTGATGACTTTTCAAGTGTCTGATTAGGTTGGTCGTTCCGAACGTTTTCGAGGTTGTTCCTCCGCGGCTTATTTTCGATTGACATGTATGACAAACTGCAAGCTTTAAGTCGTCTTCACTGACTGTGAAAAACGCCCATACTAAGGACATGTTGAGGCGTTTTCAGCGCTGCGCTCATCTGATCTGTTTGCATTGGCTCACGGGTGCGCGCACGTCACGTGAAAAGAGAGGGGGCGAGGAGCCAACCGGCGCACAGAATCGGCTATGTGGAGTGATCGGGATCAAGTCACCGATTGAGGCCGATCAGCTGAAAATCGGCCATTTCCGGTCAGAGGCCGATCGATCGGTGCATCTCTAATTGAAAGCGATGTTTTCATTTGCAAAAACATGCCTGTGGTTTAGAGACTGAGATGATCATTGCAAAATAGTCATTTTACCGTGAACCATTTCTTGGTTGATTTTGAGGTATGTGTAGCCAATGAGGTCTGGTACGTGAGCGCCCGCTGCAGAATGTGACATCGATAAGGGTGTGATTAGTTACCGGAGTTAGAGACTGTCATGTCGAAGATTGTCGGTTTTCAAAACTTACTGTGGGCAGAACCAACTCCTGTACATATGCATGGAATCATTGTCTTGCTGAAAGATCCATTTGCGGCAGAGTTTCACCTTCCTGGCAGAGGGATCCGGGTTTTTGGCCAAAATGTCTTGATACTTGCTGGAGTTCATGATTACTCACAAGAGTTGACCTTAACAAGAGCCCCAGTACCGGTAGATGCAAAACAGCCTCAAACCATCAAAAATCCACCACCATATTTCACTATAGCACTGCTGGAAAACTCATTCCATCGAGGGCTTCATCATCCAGGTTGTTGTTGCAACCAATGCTACATCAGTTGATTTCACTAATTAGCTTCCTTCTGCAACCAAGAAAGAAAACCAATTTAAATCACCTGGTGTAGTGCTTGGTTGCAACCAAAACATGCATACACTCGGCGCTCGATGGAATGCGTTTGCCACCCATGCGCTATAGGTATAAATTCTTGCTGGGATGCATGGCCAAAAAAGCTAAATATGGGTTTAATCTGACCTGATCACCCTGTTGCAATCAAATTCGGCATTGGAACTCTGACTGCAATCAAGTATTATGATCACATTGTCACTTGAAGTCACTTAATTGTCACAGATGAAGAGAAACTGTAGGTTATGAACATGGGAATGCAACTACCAATATATTATCCAGTACAATTTGTGGTCAAATCAGGGTTGCCAAGTGTGGCAGTAGAATTTATTTTCTTCTTCTGCCCCTCGGAATACCTTTCACTTTACATGCATGCATTGTTTGCATATGTAGACATTTGTTTCTGTCATCTACCCGAGTCTGTACATTTCTTTATCCATAAGTGAGATATCTTCTCTCTTGTCACAATCTTCTCCAAAAGATAAATAATTTCCTTTTTTTTCTCAATAGATGGAGATCACAATGCTCTTAATTTTGCAGACATAATTTTCAGCACATCTCTCAAAAAGTTTGTAACTTTGAGCTCTGCACGTCCAATAATGGTTAAATAAATTGTTTCGCCTACATGATGTTTATTCTGCATTAATCTAGTTTTGCTGCTTACAGAGTGAGGAGTGTCTCCATGACAACGGCACAATTATATAGCGAACTAGTAAATGCAGAGCACGAGCATACATATGAGCACAAAAGTTGGCACTTTTCCAGACCGTCAATCTCCAATTAGACATTGACATTTAAATAAGGCCAGTCAGATAATCTGGCAAATCGCATTTACGGGAGTCGGTTCTGCAGGAGTACACTGTACTAACCATCTCCATGTGACTGTGTTCTTAGCACATACATACTTTTTTTTTTTTTTTACATATGTTTTTACAAATGCCCATAAACATCTCACTTGAGGAGTTTTGAACATGCAGTTAGTTTTCTAGTTTGGAACAAATAAAAGTGTTACAAACGAAAATATGACTTGGTTGTCAGCATACACCATAAGCACAAGGCAAGCAACATTGGCTGTTAAAATAAATAAATAAATGACCTAATGAGAAGTGGAAAATGAATTCAGAGCCCCCAGTGACCTGACCTTTAGAGTGGAAAAAAAGCAAGCACACTGTGATTAATCTTCAAGTTCATAGCATCATCTCCAATCATCCAACCGCAACCTTCTACTTTCCCCTCCGCAATTTTCTTTTGTTTCGGCTTTATTATTCATAAAGCTGCAGTGTTTTTGTTTTTTTAAATGATCAAAATAAAAGTTGAGGGAACATGTTTCTTAAAATGCTTTTGTAAAACCATTAAGGATTCTAGTTTGGGGAGGGCAGTAGCAAAAACACACCTGGTCAAAATTGCAATTGCTGGTTTTGGCTGTAGAAAATTGAATATTTCTTGCCTCCTCACAGTTTTATAGTTTTGTGGTTGGCAATAAAGGGGTTTGCTTCAACATGGGTTGGGCAGCACAATTGGGGGTGTGTCAATAAAAAATATTTGCTATTTGCAAGTTTCATGTATGATTATTCGTTTGCATTTTCATCCACCCAGACCACCTCTTAACTCAAACGCAGAGCATTATGTGCTAGTTTGGTGTATGGGAGAGGAGGGACCTTACAACGAGGAATAATAATGAACTGAAAACAATTAAGTTATTGCTGATGTCCATATTTTATATCCTTAAAAGCTTGTACTTTATTTTAAATGTGGTAATAGTTAAGATAACATATATATAAAAAACAAAATGCAAGCTAATCTGGATAAGGATGTCTACTAAGGGGTAAAATGTAATAATGTATTTTTGTATCACATTACTGCCATGGAAAGTACAGTTGCTACAGTTAGAGTTTCTGAATATATCTGTATATAACCGCATTGGAAATTCTCAGACATATTCCCAAATTCCCTTCATATTGCTGGAAATATCTATAGTATATCGAAAGTATGACCATTTCAGGTTCATTGCATACAGTATATTGACATAATCAATTCAGGGGTTTGTTATTTTGCCCAGGCCTAAATAATGCATTCACTGTTATGGAGACCCCCCTCCACCTTCAAACAACAAATTACCCCTTTTCCATTGTGATGCGAGCAGTTTCAGGTTTTAAACCATATTCTAAGCATTCAAAAGCAGATTGCAACAACAGGGCCACGGTGGAGGAACATTTAGCTGTGGAAGGGGGTTAAAGGCTACAAGGGAGAAGGTTGAGCTCTCCAAACTGAAGCGCAGAGCGCGGCATGATACAAGCGATAATGACCTCTGTGTGTGTCCTTATCCAGCCTATAATATGACCTGAGAGGATAGGAGACTAACTGGCTCTCAGAGAAAACTGCATGCCTCAGCAAAGCCGCTGCCCTTTTCGCAATAATAGCCCCACTTCAGACTCAAAATTGAAGTCTACCCGGTGAGGAAGGAACTTGTTATATGATACAAATCCATGTATGCAAGTGAAGCACCAATGGACACAAGGTGTTCCATGTATAATGGCTTCATAAACAAGGAATACAAATCTGAAGGTCCTTACTATTTTTTTCATTTTAAATATTAATTTGGTCACCATTTCTACCAAAGCCATTCAAACATTGCCCAAGAAGGATTCCCATGTCTTCTGCAATAAATATGAATGATTCATAAATAAATGTCCATACTGGGATGGCAGGCATGCCATCCACACCAAGTTACAAGTTGGTGGGGCATGCCCCATACTTATACAGCACAGAAAGTTTGACATTTTTCATGGTTTCCCACTAATCCTTACCAGGGCTCCAGGGTGCGACCATTTTGATCGCACATGCGACCAAAAATCTGTCAAGTGCGACTAAGCATTTTCATTGGTTGCAGCAGTGTGCCTGAAATTTTGCAGGTCTGATAAAAAAAAAATAAAAATAAACATTTAATAAAAATATTTTTGAACAAATATTGTAAACATTTTTTCTGTAGATTATTTTGTCAGCGTATAGCGGGATTTTATGGACATCTTGCATATGTGCCATGCGTGTCTCTGTGTGTGTGTGTGTGTGTGTGCATGTGTGAGAACATGCACCTGTGTGAGACCGCGCCCTGCACTCCTCCCACATTCCTTGCGCGCGAACTTGAGAAATTGTGAGCTATCACAACCTTCATTTACAATGAAGAGAACTATTGATTACTTTTTTCGTTAAGAATGCTGCGGTGCCCGTTACACCTGTCCCCGGCCCTGAAATGCCCAACCCAGACCCAACATCATCGGCAGAGATAGACTCATCTGACTCCGAGCCAGAGCCATAGCCTACCACATCCAAAAAGGCCAAAACATATGCCTTTCGTAAAGAACGGCTTGTCCAATTTCCGTGGCTCTGATATAATAAAACGGCCAACATAATGCATTGCATTTATTGTAAATAATGCGGCCAAAGCATGGCTGGTAACAGTGCATTCAGAGCATTTTTCAAAACTGTTTTTATTTTTATTTTTATGTCCACTGTAGTAGATGGTGGGACGATTTTAACGTGAATAACGGTCAAACTTGACAATTACAAAACATGAAGAAATCCTGCCAGATAACCATTTTACACTAATGACTTTTGCCATTTAATTTTAAATTGTTTTGTATTTCTTGTCTTGTTTGTTTATTTCAGGTATAGAACATTTTAACTTCTGCTAAACTGAAAACGTATTGTCTTTTGCACTTCTTTGCACTTATTTGCTTTCCAATGCTTCTTTGTCATTTCTTGGGGGTTGGTTTTAACGATGATATTTCATGAAGCAATTTCCCTTTTTGGAAATGCAGAGGAACATCTTGAATTTGGTGCATCTCACATATGTCTTGCTGTTGCAGTCCTCATTTCTGCATCTTGATGCGTGTTTGCAATCAGTCATCCCTGGCAAGTGCATGGCTCTGTATTTTTCTGGTTGTGAAATCCTCATTTTCATTGGTGGCTCATACTTTTCTAACTCACTTAGGCTGTTTTCAGGCTCTGGATTATCCATCAGCTCTTCAGCCAGGTGCATTTTGAATTCCAGGTATTTTTGAGTGTCCTGTGCTGGACAGTTCAGTGCTTTACTGTCAGACTTGTCCTGGATCCAGGAGTTTGTGATGGCAACATCAAAGAAGTGACAGATCGCACGTGCAGTCCATTTCTTGGTCCTGGATTAAATCCTGTAGTAACTCAGCATGCGGTCGCACAAAACCACTCCGCCTGTGTTGTTGTTGTACTCTGTGATGACTGCTGGTCTTGCCACCTGGACGTGTACCTTCTTGTTGGACCATCTGGTGCAGATTTCTTCTGGCTTTGTCCCATGTACAGTAGAGGCCATAACTACTGATTTGTTATCATACCACTTTGTCACAGCCAGTTCAAGAATCCTTCTGGCCACTATCATTGATGCTCCTCTTCCTTTCCGTTGTAATGCTTTGTCACCAATGAGCTGGTATTCCTTTGTCACTTCGTTCTTCATTATGGTTCCAGTTGCTGGAAGGCCCTTTTGCAGCAATGCATCCATAAGCTTCACTGACGTGAAGTACCGGTCAAAGAACAGCTGTGTTCCTCTGGAAACAGATTCAACCATATGTAGGACTAATGCTGCCTCAATGCCCAATCCTCTGTCTGTGAAGGTTTTCTTTCCATGGAATACTTCAAGGTCCAACATGAGACCATCTGGAGAGGCAAGGACAAATACCTTCAATCCAGTAGGATACAGCTTGCATGGAACAAACTGCCTGATTGGACAGTGGCCTGTGAAAGTGATCATCTGCTCATCGATGCAGAGCTTTCCTGGTTTTGGTAGGCTAAGGCAGCCTTGTTTCACCCTGTCAAGGAGTGGTCTGACGTTCCAAAGAATGTCTGCCTTCTTTGTTTCTTCTGGCACATCCAGGTCATTGATGACTTTCAGTGAGTTTCTCACCTTGAAGAACATATCTCTTGTCATTGTGTTGCTTATTATTGGCACTTTTTTTTGTTGGCCCAAAACATTTTGATTCTTGGGTATCCAAGGCAGGCCGTATGGATCATTGAAAGCCCAGGATGTCCGTTTGAGAATACAACATGAATTAATAGGGTAGCTCAAACAAGTAAAAGAGAAGACACAAAAACAAAACGTCTACTACAGAGGTCATAATTTAATAGGCTGGGTCTCAGGAGATATGCAGAACAGTGTGTGGATGGAAAAGAGTACTTATTCAATGTCTGAGATCTGTCAGGATACTTACATTTTCATTTTTGGAAAATGATGTCTCTAAATTGTGCATTCCCATTCATTCTGTGTAATTAGTCTGTACATCTAAAACATGTACCTTGATGGTCCTGCTTTGCAGGATTGCATTCCCAATAGCAAGCCATTGTTTTAGTCAGCCTTTGAAGAGCTAAAAAGCACTGAATCAAGGCAAAGCTCAAGGTGATAAACCACATGAGTCATAATTAAATGATAAAAATAAATAGATCATTAAAATGTAGTGAGTGTGGTGGGTAAAAAAAATCACTTTATTGTATTCATTGAAAATTCTGTTTTAACAACATTGCTGTCAAGTTCTGAGCTAGTGTTTGAGGACAGTCTTTGCTGAGTTTTGCTGGAGTGTAAAGATCAATAAAATGCTTACCAGTGCCTTTCGAATGCTTCAATAAGTGGTGAAAGGGAAACAGTAGTCGATAACAACATGAGTTCCTCATGGTGTAATCTGGCACAGAAGAAATATATATATATATTTTTTTAAGAAACATCTGCTGAAATGTATGCAAATGAAAATGTATGCAAACAACTCACTGCTATGCTGGTTGATCGCATGGACCCTCTCCAGTTTGCCTACAGGGCCAACTGTGGAGTAGAGGATGCAAGCCTGACCCTCTTACACACAGCACTTGGACGCCAGTGGAACATACGCAACGATTTTATTTATGGGCTTGTCTTCAGCCTTCAACACTGTACAGCCACAGTTATTAGTCAAATGTCTTTTTGACCTGGAGGTCAACCCAACACTAATAACATGGATCAGAGAGTTCCTGCGTAACCGACCACAATATGTTAAAGTCCATGGCTGCACGTCAGA
This sequence comes from Aldrovandia affinis, assembly GCA_029706075.1. NCBI lineage: Eukaryota > Metazoa > Chordata > Actinopteri > Notacanthiformes > Halosauridae > Aldrovandia > Aldrovandia affinis. Next base: position 6,042,319 of record JAINUG010000006.1, read on the forward strand.
TCATTTGGTCCTGAATACAGGCATACTCCAGGGTTGCGTACTATGCCCGGTACTTTTCTCCATCTATACGAATGAAATGATGGAATGGTGATTGCTTCACTTTGGTTAAATACCCTGATGACATGGCCCTTGTGGCACTTCTGACCAATGAGCACTCCCTGTCCAGGTATGTTGGCTCTGTTAACCTAGGCACCGAAATTGACCAGAACTTGTCATTCTCTGACCATGCAGACTATGTCTGCAAAAGGGCCCAACAGAGACTATTGCTTTTACGAAAGCTCAACAGTTTTAACATCCAAATTGAAACACTCTCCCAAGTCTACAAGGCACTCATTGAGAGTCTGCTTACTTTTAACATTGTCTCCTGGTTTAACTTTTTAACAGTGAAAAGCAAAACAAAACTATCCAGGATAGTCAATCAGGCAAGAAACATTGCTGAGGCCAGACAGATTCAGCTCACAAACCTCTACCTCCAAGCAGTCAGACGGAACTCAAACAAAATACTCTATGACCCTAACCACCCATTCCACAGCTCATTTGAACTCTTGCCACTAGGTCGGCGATATAGGGTCCCACAAGCAAGGAAAAAACACCTACAAGATGTCTTTTATCCCAACTGTCTCAGTTTTAAACTGTGTACTACAATGTGTCCTTTAATGGTGTAATGCAATGTGTTATTTAATGGTGTAATGTAATGTGTATTTTAGTGTTGTAATGTTGTACATTCTGACTTATTGTTATTTATTGTGATGCCTATTTTACTGTGTTTATGTATTTGAGCTATATATGTCACCAAAGACACATTTACATTTTTAATTGAAATGGACAATAACGCTTTTTGAATTGAATTGAACAGTCATTGAATGGTATTTTTTAATTTATAGCAGTCCCCATCCTTCCTTTGCTTATATCTGTACACAGTACATGTATTCTGGCAATAATTACTGACATGCAAGTAACTCACAGTGATGGTGGATGGATATAAGACGTATACATATTTATGAGGAATCAATACAGCAGTCTCGTTTTCATAGGTCGGACGATCATCCTCTCCACTCATCACATGGATGAAGCTGATATCCTTGGAGATCGCATTGCCATCATTTCCCATGGGAAGATGTGCTGCAGTGGGAGCTCCCTCTTTCTGAAAAAGTGCTTTGGGAGCGGATATTACCTCACTCTGGTTAAAGCAGGGGCAGAGAAAATGTCCACACAGCGCAGCAGAATCAGACAGGCCGAGGTTGTAAAGGTAAATCTTCACTCTATGTACAAGGGAGGAGGTGGATAACCTTACTTAATAGGGCTTAGTACTTGTAAGTTGTTGTGGTATTATTCAGTTAATTGTTTTGTTGTCAGAAGTGGCCAAAATTTCACTTGAATAAAGTCCACCATCTTTCAAATGCAAATGGGAAAGGTAACTTCTATGTAAATAGTGTGGTGTCCCTTGGGGTGGGGAGACACTCAAGGACCTTTTCAGAGGGCACAGGCAAGTTTAATAACCCGGAGGAGGCAGTATTCAAACAAAACAAGGATTTTATTCAAGGAAATCTTGACAAAAACACAAAAGAGTGGGGTATTTGAAAAAAATGACACAAAGTCCACAATCCTTATCTTTGTCTGAATCCATAATCCAAAGTCAAAATACAATTCAGTTCCTCAAGCAATCCAAAGGCGGTACACAAAATGGGGTCCTCAAAACAATCCAAGTCAAACACAGTCAGCAATCCAAAAGCAATTCTCCCAAAACAATTCTCCCAAAGCAATTCTCCAATACATCAACCCACTCCCTCTCATTGTGATACAAAACAGTCCTTTAAATAGGCCTCTAAATGGCCTTCAGCTGCCATTTCTCTACGGCCTTCAGTTGATAGTCAGGTGGGCCTGCAGGCTGTTGGGAACTGTAGTCCTTTTTCCTCCAGTGGCTCCGATGAGTTAAAGACATTGCATTTACATTTTAAGCATTTACATTCTTATCCAGAGCAACTTACAAGATGTGCATAAATACATGGTAGGAACAATCATAGTTTGTGCAAGAGATCAGTGCAGTAATACAGTGATAGACATTGCAGGCAGCTGCGTACCATACCTGTAACAGTGGGAAGGAAAAGGTTAGTAATTTTTATTTTTTTATTTAAAAATAGAGTAAGCAGGGGTATATAGTGTTGAGCAAGTGGGCAGTGGTGATGACAATTAGCTAGATGTACAGAATTCAGTGGTAGTGGAGTCTGAAAAGGTGGGTTTTAAGTCTCTTCCACGGTCCTGACCGATTGCGGAAGGTCGTTCCACCAGCGAGTGGTCAGGACAGGAGGCGGAGCGGAGGGGTCTGGCTGGGGTGTAGGGAGTGATGAGTGACTGGAGGTATGGGGGAGCATTATCTCTAGCCACTTGAAAAGCAGGCACCAGTGATTTGAATCTGATGAGTAAAGAGGCATCCATTTCCTCATCCTGCCCCTTGGGATGCCACAATATGTTAGCTACATTGAAATATTTCCCATTTATAATAGTTAACTAGGTAGTTCACATTTTTTCCCAAAGTCTAATGGCCTCCCTTTATCCCAACATCAGTAACCTTAGCCTAGTCTAGCCTTAAAACCAAGTCTAGACAAATACCGCTATCCAACCAATATAAAACACCCTCAAAATTGCTAAATGAATAGACCGTCTAACCCAGGGATCAGTAATCCTGGTACTGGTCTGCTGGTTGTTGTTATTCAGCACTTAATTGATTACACAGTTATCTTACTTCACTGGTTTCTTGGGTCTAAATTGTTTGCTAATTTTAAGGTGAAAACAAAACCAGCAGACCCTGCGGCTCTCCAGGACCAGGATTTCTGATCCCTCGTCTAAAAAAACAACCTTTCGCATTCACTTTTGTGAAGATAGTGATTTGTGAAGATAGTGGACATCATTCATGTTCAATTTTTGCCACTTCTGTCAACAAACACATTGCCTGAATACCACTTGGACAGTATGGAATTACATTAGCCTGTATTGTGTGACAAGAAATTGGAAGCTTTCACATTCTGAGAAGTGTCAAATTAAATCTTTCAAGTTGTGATTAACAAGTACATAAATATTTAACCGTAAAACCTTATGTACTCATAAGAGTTTGGTGAGCTCTTGTGGATCTCCATTTATAGAGAAGGTGGGCAAAATATAGGACATTATTATAAATAATATTGTAAATTATTATAAATATAAATATAAACAGACTCCCTGCTAGCAGGAATACTTGATGTGGAATTCTAAAATAAAAATGTTAAGAAAAGAGAGGATCCAGTGGTGCCAAGGGCACATTTCTGCTGCCAGCAGAGGACACATTTTTTGGCCCAACCACCCAACTTCTTATGATAAGAAATGTTAAAACAGTACAATAATCATTCCTTTAAATGCAATAATCAGACAATATTTGGACAAGATTTGTAACCCAGCTCCAAAATGCAGAGCCTTTTGGGCTTCGCATCTTCATGTAAATGAAACCAGGAGCATGCTAGATCAGTGAACGGATTAATTCTTAAATGTGCATTAGAATGGTTATGTTTACTGGAATTACGAGATGTATGTCTTCTAATGCTCTAAGCATAAACCATGTTGATGCTCATATGAAAAAAAAAAAAAAACTTTGGCTTTATACCACAATTGTCTATCCCTAAATTGATGCGTTCGTATCTCCTATAGTACCTTCTCCACTCTACGTCTTGACTGCTGTAAATATTTAACATGCTGTAAATGATCAATTACATGGCATTAGTAAAGTACATATTAGGATGGATTTCTGTGATAGAGGTGAGAGTTGCAATTTACACTGCATGCTTCCACATAGTCTACAGAGGAAGATTCATTTAAATGTTAAAAATATGAAATTCATTCTGTTGGTTTATGAGTCACCTGAAGGTAGCAACCTTTAATTTACACGCCACATTATGATACTGGGGTGGAAGACCCTGTTCACAATTGTAGAGACCCTCAATGATTAATTTAAGGTGTCAACCTCTTTGAGGGTAACCCAAGCAAGTATCCTAGGTTTGTAAGCAATGTGAATAATTAACAAGATGTAGATTTTATATAAATTCTTACCCAGAAATAATGCATCTAACCATTTCTTGCAGTGCTCACTTGTAATTTTGACCTCATAAAATGTTTAAAAGGTCCAGAGGTTTTAACAATTTGCTTTATGGAAAATAAATGAACGGAGTGGTTGGACTAAAAAGCAGCATACACACTGTCTTAAATCCTAAGCATTGAATCAAAGTCAACTAGTGAATATCATGAAGCTCTTGGCCTTCATTATAAACCTTATACTTGATCCCATTAAATATATGAGTAATTCAAGAACTGCCTGCTTTTGAGACATCGGTTTTCCATCCTGCCACAAATACTAGACAGATTTTTGTGAGACAGAGAGGCAATGAAGAGCACACTGCTTGCACACATCTCAAGTGATTACTCTTGAACCACGGGTGAAGGAGCAAATATTTTTCTTATAACAAATGTGTGATGCTCCAATCATTACAGCATTCTGCACCGATGATCGGTTTAGGGTGAAGGAGCCAATCAGCTTATCAGTCATGTTTGGATCAATTGGCTTTAACAATTATCTCTATTCTCTATGCCTTTCAGTTATTGATAGGCAGGGAATCATCGGCAGTTTGATTGCGCCGAAATCAAACACAAAAGGAAATTGGTGGAAAGTTATGTGTAGTCAATTAACAAGATCTGTTCTGAGATTAACTCCTCTGCATTCCCTTTAGCAGGGTGATGACTCATCTCAGAGTTCCAGTCCAGATGAAGGCATTGGAAGCCAAAGTGGGAGTGATCCAGACCTTTCAGGTAAGACAGATCTGCATTGTGAGGACTGAGCATAGGAGAAGTTCAAACCTTTCCCTACCCCCGAGGAACCCCAAATATTATGCATTATAGTACATTATGTTTCATACCTGGTTTAATTGCAATTACCTATGATAGACTAAAATCAATAGTCTGATATATGTTGTTCTTGAATGGCACTCAGATAGATTAAAACTGAAATGTTGCTCGAATTGAGGTCGGGTCTATTTACTTACCTCGAGTATAGACCAGTCTTACAGCTCCTGCATTATTCTATTTTCTTTAAATGTTAAGATTGCACAGGATCATAATATGATTTTGGGGAGTGCAGGGCTATACAATGCAATGCGAGTTTCAAAGATAGGCAGGTCACTCGGTTTAAAAAATATGAACCCACAAACTTGAAATGGTAAATTAAATATTGGCTTTGTACCCAAATAATTGTTTTCTAGTATTTATTCTTAATGCTCTATTGTTTTAAAAATAGTGTTGTCTTGCACACCAATCTGACCCATTGAAAAGGACTGTAAACAAAAATGGAGGATGGCAGCATTTGACAGGCAGTTGTTGCAGCAAATGAACATCCGAGCACTAGAAATTTAACATTGGCCCCTATGGAAAGAGGGGGTAGTCACTGTAAAATAATGGTTCATAGCAAAAAAAGACCCAACTGATTGGTTTAAAATGTGTTTGTTTTTGTCATCTTGACATATTTCTCAGGCCAATCAATATAGACATCGGGATAATGCTGATTAGTTTGGGCTTTAAAATCCTGCCCCAAAGTTTTCATTCACAATTTCTGTTAAAAGATTCAACAGCTTCACAAAGTGTTGTAGTTCAGAAGAACCTTAATTCATACCGTAAAATTGAAAACCTACTGGGGCAAAATAAGTAAAAAATATGTAGAACTGCCATTTTCCGTGCCATCGAGGTTGGTTGAGAGCGACTAGAATTCACTGAGAGAAATCTCGTGCACCACCTTGACCTGTCTATCAAAGGGAAATGTTGTGTTTAAGGACCAATGCGTAACGCATTACAACATCAGAATAATCTATTTGCCACAATTTCACCCATTACTCTGTGTGTTCCTTCTGCTTACATCCAAGCGTCTGCTAAATTGTTACTACAATATATAATATATAATATATGCCATTTAGCAGACACTTCTATCCAAAGCGACTTACAGTAGTGAATGCTTACATTTTTTCAGTATATGTGGTCCCAGTGGGAATCGAACCCACAACCTAGGTGTTGTCAACGCCATGCTCTACCTACTGAGCCACACAGAACCACAATAATACAGAACAGAACAGAACAGAACAACCACTACAATATATTTAATCCTGAGCTATCCTGTATGAGCTATGATTAAGGTAGCTTAACCCCCTGAGGTCCGTGCTAAGCTTTTAAATGTTTTTAGATTTTGGCATGGTCTGATATTTATCTCAATTTCATCAATTTAACACACACTTACTCCAAAGTGTTTGATATTTTTATTTGAAGGACAATCACAGCTACATTTGTATGTCATCAATAGTTTGGTCAGTATCATATGCAGCTTGTAAATAGATCTACAAACACACAAGTTAAAAATAGTAAATTTTTCTGCTGTCACAAAAGATGTGAAAGCACACACTAAACTATAGTGACGAATTGTTTTGCCAATGTGCGTTTGTTCACCAAGGTCTTGGTTATGTAAGGGTGTGAAAATAGTTTAGCACATCTGAGATCTAAATAGCTAAAAACCTGTTTTTATCAGAACTGGTCACATTTATTTCAGGCTGTGGGAGGGCTAAATGCTAAATACCTGAATATTCATTTTGGCTCTTTGTTACGTTGCAACACGCGGAATGTTTGGCGTCACAACACGCGATATTCATAGGCTATATTTTCACGAGTATTTGAAAACAAGCGAAATAAAATTAATATCAGCATAGACTGTTGCTGGCAGATTGCAAGCGTAAACACAGACAAGATGTAAAAAAATAAAAAAACAAGCGAAATAAAATCAATAGCATAGACTGTTGCTGGCAGATTGCAAGCGTAAACACAGACATACGATATATTTTATAACATTTTACGCTGTTTGAAAAGTATTTTGTGTGCCTATTGCAATTTGTTACATTGCGACATGCGGAATATGTAGTCACAAGACGCGGAATTCATATATTTTCACGAGTATTTGAAAATATACTCGTGAATATACTGTTGCTGGCAGATTGCAAGCGTAAACACAGACATACGATATATTTTATAACATTTTAGGCTGTTTGAAAAGTATTTTCTGTGCCTATTGCAATTTGTTACATTGCGACATGCGGAATATGTAGTCACAAGACGCGGAATTTATATATATTTTCACGAGTATTTGAAAACAAGCGAAATAAAATAAATATCAGCATAGACTGTCCTCTTCAGTTTGTGTTGTTTATGCGGCGTTTTCACACATGGCCCGACGCACCTCCCGAAATTAGCACCTCGTTAACATGTCAATAGAAGGGGGACGTTACTAAAAGGTAAAAAACAGAGTAAAAAGCAAGGTTTACTTTTGGTCTAATTAAGCTAATTTTAAAAATCCCATTTGATTTGCCAGTGCTCAAATCGGAAAGTCGCGATTCTAAGGTTTCTGTCAATGTTTTTGCCGCGTGTGTATGATAAAATATCGCGAAGTTAGAAATAGTAATATACTTGTATTGCTGCTTGGATCGGCGCCGATCCAGCCGACCTCAGGGGGTTAAATGACCACAGCAGGTGTCTTGTGACCAAAGATGCATTGAGCATCCTACATGTCTCTGACAATGCTCTCTTGATTGCTTAGTTGGCATAAATCTCTTAAATTGGTGTAAAGTTTCCTTTGAAACAAATGCAAGATTTTTCTACTTTCAGTACTGCTGTCATCCCCCATAGCATAGTGTCACCCTGCACCATTATGCTGTTTTTTTTTCTTTATTTAAGTTAACTAACTAGTAAGCTTTTTGTGATCAGACTGAGTATTGCACATATGGTCACACTTCATATTGTGACTGACTTCACCAGACCTTCATGAAGCATAAATGACACCAACCTAAACATGGTTTTACCACTTCACAAAGGACACATTCACAACTTCTGCCCAAGGCAGTGTTATGCATGGTTTATGGAGATCTTATGAAGCTGCATGAAGTATAATGCATGGTGACCTGGATTCATGTTAAGGACATATTTGGATGAAACCCAGCCCATTGTCTAGGTGAAGATTGAAATGAAAGGAGCTGAATATGGCTTTTTATATTAATATGTATATTAATTAATTCATTATGTTTAATGGTAATGAAGTGAAACTTGGAATGAAGACTGGCACATACAGCAGTCTAATTTTGTTTGATCTTGAAGATTTATGATCTTGTGGAGTTAAAATGAACCCCACAGCCTAGAATATTAATGTGCTGCTGATGGGTGAGGATGGTAGATACCAGTACCTAGTATGCACTGATGGCATGAGCTTGTTGCAGCATTATGCCCCACAGGGAGTGAGGATTTGTAAGTAAGTATGATTCTCCATATTAAGCAGTGTATTTTTCTAAATACTTTATTCTAACTTTATTCCAAAATATAGTCATAAAGCTGTAAAAAGTATAACTTGAAAATATGAAAATAAATCAAATAAATAGGAAATCTTCTAAATCGTATTTTTTCAAAGAGAAAGAAATCAAAGTTCTCTGTGAGAAGAAACAACAGACACTACAATAGAACAGTGGTATCTATCTTGTTTTTTCCCCCCTTGTACTTTTTATAATAGAATTTACGTGTTTTTATGAATATCCAATTAACCTAGCAAGACACCAGCCATCACATGTTATGTTATTGCAGACTGTTATCTCTCCAGTGTAAAACTCTCTTCTTTTTCTCTCATATCAGGCATAAAAAATGTCAGCCTTCTTCTGTGGAGACACGTGCCCGAGGCCATTTTTCTAGAGAGCATCGGCCAGGAAATCACTTACATCCTTCCCTACACGGGAGCTCGAGATGGAACATTCTCTCTGCTCTTCAAGGACCTGGATTTAGAAATGTCAAATTTGGGCATCACAAGCTATGGGATTTCAGACACTACTCTGGAGGAGGTAACAGGCGACCATGTTGTGTTCCTTAAATGCATAATCATAAAACATTTACCAATGTAGCAAGTTGTAAAAGTGATGAAGAAAGTATGACTTTTGAATGAAGATTCCCTTTGGCAAGTTTAAAGTATTGTTTTAGATTGCTGGAAACTCAAAAGCAAAAGCAGTGTTTTGCTGTAGTACAATATGTTATGTTAATAAATCTAAAGGATTAAAGGAGTCACATACGGGGGCCGCGATTAGGTGTCCACCCCCAGGGGGAGGGGGGAGGGAAGCCGGTATGAGTTTTCCCCATCGTCACATTCGATGGCTTGGCAGGTTCCGTCTCAGAGGAGTTTCCTTTTGTCACTGTCGGTCCGAGAGTTGCGGCAGCAAACTCGTATTATGAGGGAAAAGGATAGTTGACAAACAGTACATGAGAGTATAATTGGCCTCCAAATTGAGAAAAATGGGGGACAAATCAGAAATAAAATGAAGAAGAAAATGTGTTTTAAGTTGATGATGTGTTGGTATAAACATGTATTATTTAAATATAATATTTATGTTTATTTGTATAGTTTATTTTAAAACTATTTAAAACGAATATCAAAATAAACTTTTAATTTTAGATTTTTAATTCAACAGATCTTCCTGAAAGTTGCAGAAGATACAGGTGTAGATGTGGAAATGCCAGGTAATGATACCCATTGATAAAAAAGCTATAATGTTATTGTTGGCTATTACGTTAATGAACCTATCATAATAGAAGCAGGTTGACACTTGACATTGTTTTACAAAAAGTAATTGGTAAAACACACATTCTCAATCTCCCCTTGAAAAAAAAACTAGATAGACTAACGGTAGGCTACACATTACCAAAGTGTCAGTGCAATTTTGTAAACTTTTCTAAAATGATTTAGAAAACCATAATTTAGCGATTGCTTGTAGTTAACGTTTGCCAGCTATCTGATGCTGCAATTGACCTAACCATCTGTCATTTAAAACAATACATTTTCAGAGTAGATTACCTCTGCACAATCTGTATTCACCAAACTGTACACCAAACAACTAATTGGATATAATGTATTCCCTTTCAGATAAAAAGGACATATTAGTAAGAGACTGGAAGAGAAGTTCAAGAGAATCCAAACGTCACAGTATAGCCAATGTCGGCTCAAGTTCTGATAACTTAATTTCCAGAAGTGGTATGCATTTTTCATTAGCATCACTTTAGTAATGACTTTGTAGGAAAGTACAAAGCTGTCATACTTTTTAGAGTGAATGTTTTTAGTAAATGGACTCATTGTCTTTCTCTGGTTTATGTTTCATCGATATTGATGTGTTGAAATATGAACAATTAATGGTTAACTGATACTGTTTTTTCCCCCTCTCTTTTCTATTATTCCATTTGACTAGAGGTGAAAGGGAAGCACACAAATCGGATTGAAGGTATGTGTTTTTAGTCTGTCATATCTGTCATATAGTCTGTCATATCTGATGCACCAGCAACCACAACATCACTGTCTCCTGAAACTGTTGATCCTGCTATTGCTATTGATCTTGCTATTTAAATGTTGTTTCATGGCAATAAGTTATCTTGTTAGGTGGAGATACCCAACACTGTGCTGGACACAGGGTTCCCATGTGTCATGAAAAATCTTTGGAAATTATTCTGTCATGGAAATATCATGGAAATGTCTGGTTCCATGTAGGGTTATATATATCGTCACCTTCTTAAAATAATGGCCTAAGTCATATTTTCAAGTTTAAAAAAAACTGAATAAACTGAACCAAATATAGAATATATGATATTTATTAATCATTTCACACAAAAAGGTTATGACAATATATGACTATTGACATACAAATAACGCTGTCTGTCAATTATGTAACATAAGAGGATTAGATTACTTAGGCCAATTTACAAACATGCCGTTGTGCAATTTTAAACCTGACTTAGGCCAAATTACTTCTGGAGTAAATGACTTAGGCAAGCAGCCGCCATCTTGAAAGCTTCTAAAATTGCCTAAGTCACAAGACAATAAAACGGCCTAAGTCACACTCTTGACGTAGGCCATTATACTACCGGGGTAGGAACAGCATGATCTTTTCAATTAAGGATGTAGGCAATTTTACCAGAGGTGGCCAGCATCATGAAGAGATGACTTAGGCAAAAAAATAATTTTCCTCAAAAAATGACTTAGGCCATTATTTTAAGAAGGTGATGATATTTTTCTTCTATTCCGATAGCGTTACCGCAAAATGTATGTTCCCCTGCCACTGTTGTTGCCACCTGCCACAGCTGTTCTCACACACACACACGCACACACACACACACACACACACACACACACACACACACAACGAGATGTGTATTTGCACTGGCAACAAAACGTGTTTAGTTATGAAAGTAAAGTCCATCGGTCGCAAAAAAAAAGCCATTGAAAACCTTTTTTCGTTGAAATGTCATGGAAAATGGAAATTTGATTTGAGTGGGAACCCTGTGGACAGCCACAGCGTGTGCTGGTTTCCGTTGTTTCTCAGCACTTCATTTATCATTTAAAGCAGTTAATTACACAGTTAACCTCACCAGGTCTTTTGTATCTAAATGGAGGTACAGGTAATGGCCAGAAAGGTGGAAACACCAAAATGATACGACTACGGTACCCTGCTCTGTAGAGTTCTTGATGGACTGTTCTTGATGAAATGGTTTACTCATGCCCTAGATTGACATTTTCAGTCAATTCATTTATAATTGCTCGCCTGTTAAGCCTTGCACCTCAAACTAATGCATGGACATCACAATCCAGGAGTATATTCTTCCCACCACAGTTGCCCTTTGTTGATGATGTCTTTCCCTCAGTACCATGCCAACATCACTTTAGACACTGTTCCTTGTTAAACATCAGCAAGTTCAATTGCCTTCATCACTGAAGCTCTTGTTAAACGTGTTTCAAAAACCCAAAACGTTTGAAGTCACTGAGGTCTCATCTTTGAGTCTGGCTAGACATAATTATAGGCAACCGTGCCTCCCCGCAGTTTTGAACACACACCCGAGCATGCTGGGATGCTAATTGTTTAATTAACTCAAGAATAACACCTGTGTGGAAGTATCTGCTTCAATATACTTTGTGTCCCTCGTTTACCCAAGTGTTTACCAAACCTTGTTGGCGACTATATGTAGATTGCCGTGTACTATTCTACAGTACATCAAAGGGGGATAATGGTGAAACAGACATTCTCTGTAGTAATGCTTTTTTTTGCCAATAGTTGATATTGCATGTTCAAAGGATAGCATACTTGTGGTGCACTTATAGTCTTTATAATGTTGCAAGACATACAATGCAGCAGGAGTATCCAAAAATTCAATTAAGAGTGTTTTAACCCCCTGAGGTCCGTGCTTAGCTCAGAGAAGCTTTGTGATTTTGGTGTGGTCTGATATTTATCTCAATGTCATCAACTTAATCAGCATCTCTACATGTATGGCAGCTATTCCATTCCAGTGTCTGATGAATTCCAACACAAGCACACCTCATTCTACTTAAAGAAGTACTGATTAGGTGATCACCTGAACCAAATCTTATTTAACCCCCTGAGGTCCGTGCTAAGCTTAGAGGAGGTTTGTGATTTTGGCGTTGTCTGATATTTATCTCAATTTCATCAACTTAACACACACTTACTCCAAAGTGTTTGATATTTTTAGTTGAAGGACAATGACAGCTACATTTATATGCCATCAATAGTTTGGTCAGTATTATATGCAGCTTGTAAATAGACCTACAAACACACAAGTTATAAAGAGTAAATTTGTCTGCTGTCACAAAAGTTGTGAAAGCACACACTAAACTTTTGTGACAAATTGTTTTGCCAATCTGTTCATCTGAGATCTAAATAGCTAAAAACCTGTTTTTATCATAACTGGTCAAATTTATTTCAGGCTGTGGGAGGGCTATATGCTAATTTCCTGAATATTCATGATCCACACCTGAGGGTTGTCCACACCTGTAAGATCTGTCAGATGGGCCATCTCTCTCGCAAAGGCCATCAGACAAAGACAAAAGCCATCAGAGTAAGCAATAGTCAGTGAGCCATGCAGAAGATGGAAAAAAAAGTGTTTTTCATTTTGGAAGATTTATTGAAAACATCACACAAACTATATACAAACAAATCAAAATTAAAACATGGTGAGACAATCTGTTCTTTCACAGTCTTTGGTGTCACTTCTCAATACAGTTTCTGGTCAACTATAGACACAAGGGAACATCACAAACCTTGCACTCCCATGGAGCGCACTGCTGTTTCCCCGACATCGTGCAGAGTACGCATTTCTTGCGACCAACAGGAAGCCAGTTTGCCAACATCCAGAGTCTGTTTGGCAGTGGGCACAGGCACATGATCAAAAGTAGCCTGTTCTCTGGGTTTAAGATATTTATTTATCTTTAAACGTCTGTAGGAAAATGAAAGCAAAATCCATGTCTGCGAAGACACGGAAAGACATAAACAAAACAAACCAAAATAACCAACGATCAGGAACAAACAAAACATGTAAAACGGTAAATCCAAAACGTATACAAAAACTCGGAATAAACGAAACACAGGGAATCTAAACAACAATAAGCACAAGAACAAACAAGTTCTCAAGAGGCAAGAAACATTAATCACAATAGGTACTATCAAGCTAAGCTAGATAATGTCCAAGTGCCGAAACAGAGAATGCCAGCTGGTTAAATATCCTCCCGTTAATTATTTGCAGCAGTTCGCAATGATTTTGATTGTTTCCGTATAGGGTCACAAGACGCGGAATTCATATATTTTCACGAGTATTTGAAAACATGGGAAATAAAATTAATATCAGCATACACAGTCTGTTGCTGGTAGAACGAGCAACCGTAAACACAGACAAGATGCTAGGCCATATATTGTCGGGACATTGTATGTGTTGTTTACACGGCAATTTCACGCATGGCCCCACACCCCTCCCCGAAACCAGCACCTAGTTACCATGTCAATAGAAGGGGGATGGTACTTCCAGGTAAAACAGAGAGTGAAAGGCAAGGTTTACTTTTGGTCTAATTAACCTAATTTTAAAAATCAAATCGGAAAGTCGCGATTCTAAGGTTTCTGCCGCGTGTTTATGATAAAATCTCGCGACATTAGAAATAGTAATATACTTTTATTGCTGCTCGGATCGTCGGCAATCCAGTTGACCTCAGGGGGTTAACTACTCTTAATTTAACACCAATTAAGAGTGTTTTAACACCATGGTGCTCAACTGTACAAAAAGTATTGGTAGCTCAGGAACTGGGGGCAGCTGTTTTCTACCTCTGTGATTTCCAAAGCTGATCATATGGTTGTGTTGTATTGCTGCAAATCTTATCATATCACAAACACTGACATTTCACCAGCTCCATTCACACTGTTGTATGTTCAAAGGCAACTTTGAACCACCCTGGAGGCAAAATGAAAGCTGTTTTTGTTGCCAATTAAGTGCCAGCCAGACTGTGGGTTGACCCCTTTTCCAAGCCAAGGGGGTGCGATAGTGGTGAAAAGCTGGTGATAGGGTAGCAGGGGTTATGTGACATTTGTGAGTCAATTTTGAAGAGTTTCTTCTTCTCCTTCGATCATAAAAATATTGCTTCTCGTACTTCGTATTACACCTACAGTACAAGAAATACAGGTTATTAACTATGAGCCACATATCTATAAAAAAAAACATAGATTAAAAAATTAAATGATCCTAAATAACTTGCAGTGGGGGGGGAAGGGAAGTATATCTTAAAGTCCACATCTCATCTTCAGACTAGCAAGCTCATCGGAGAGCTGGTTGGCTAGCTATCTAGAAGATAAAGTTATCGAGCTACATTTCCTTATTTTTTACTGCAAGAATCCTATTGCAAGAGTAATGTTGTTCTTCATTGGAATCAGTGGCAGTGGCTAGCAAGCAAGTGAGTTGCTAACCCCTATTTCCTATTATTATTGGTAGAAATCAAATATTGAAATATATATCAGTAAAAGCTAACTAAGCTGGCAGATTTGCATGGGAACCTCTCTCCCTCCCTTCAGTTGTGTGTGTGTGTGTTTACACAGCAAACCCACCCCCACAGCGCTCTCAAATGGTAGTGAAAGGCAGCTTCATAAGGTTCCTCCCACATTTTGCAGTTGCTTGCAAGCTCTAAAATCTGATCTCATGGATCATAAGTCAAGACTTGACGTTTGTCCACGCTCCCAGAAAGGTCCAAACTGAAGTAATACTAGTGTGCCTCCAACAACAACAACAAATGACAAAACTCCACCATTTTGCGTAGAGCTGAAAAAATGTCATTACACCCATTGAAAACCAATGGGAATTAAATTAGTCATTCAGCGAGCGGTTTTCAAGATGATTTTTCAAGCGGTTGAACATGCTTTAATTACATATATCTGTGTAAATTCAGGATAGAACAAATTATTATTATTATCATTACTGTGATGTTTTTCTCTTTTTTGTCAAACATTCTTGGGTTTGCCTGACAACTTTCCATGGAAATAAGTCATGTTCAAGTATGTTCCAACAAGAATAATTAATACAAGGAAAGGATACCTAACGTTACCACCCACAACACCAGACAGATAGCGTAACATGGTCCCACTTCACCAGCGTTACTTCCTCTAATGGCTGCAAAGTCCCCGGCTTGGCCAAGGAGAGAAGACATGTCCCAAATGTTTCACTCTCCGTGGCTCTTTTAGCTTAGTGTGTATGTGCTTGTGTCTCAGCAGACACCAGATGTCATCATTAGTAAAAGACTCACAAGCTCTTTTTTTTCCTGATTTTTTTTTCCTGATTTTTTTCTCCTGTTTTTTTAATGGCCAATTATACCCTCTATTTATTTACCCTCCCCACATGAGTTTGGGTCTCTACAAGGCAAGCTAATTCTTGGAGGTCAGAAAACTCCGCTTCCTTCGAGACAGAATTCGCCAACCCACGTTCTGGAGACACCCTTACGTGCTTCACGGCAAACTCGAGCTGGCTCACTGTCCCCCCTTCCCCCTGGTGCGGACAGGCAAACATTGCCCCCGATCAGAGCTAATAGCCAGGGGCGGTCTGGCAGAGACGCATTTGAACCGTGTCCCTGATAGGCAGCTCACACTCATAACGGACCAGCCAAGATATGGTTGCCTTAGACCACAAGTGTGCATGCTTTTCTACAGGCCTAATTGTACCTCCACAATGTACTATGGAAAAAAATCTTCCGAATATCATTGATCAACTTCGGATAGAAAAAATATCTGAATACAACACATTATCTGTGGATTTCCGAAAAGGATATTCGGGTTTGTATACAAGCCTAATGTACAATATATTTAATATTTGTATTTCCTGTAGCAATGCATTTTACTTCAAACAAATCTTACTTTCAAAACCTTTTTTTTAATCCCTTATCTTTTGTTGTATGTTTCAGATTCAGAGAGTGCAGAAAGTACTAACGGGAAGGGCTCCAGGGTGATTGTCGGATGGGAGCTGATCAGGAGACAGTTCCTGGCACTCTTCGTTAAAAGATTCCACCATGCTCGCCGT
The DNA here is from genome assembly GCA_029706075.1 of Aldrovandia affinis. Lineage (NCBI taxonomy): Eukaryota > Metazoa > Chordata > Actinopteri > Notacanthiformes > Halosauridae > Aldrovandia > Aldrovandia affinis. The sequence continues at coordinate 6,058,777 of JAINUG010000006.1, forward strand.
AGCCGCAAGGGGCTAATTGCACAGGTACTGTACCTATAGACCTCATAGAAATAGAAATAGAAACTTGTTTGATAATCATATAGGTGCTAAGCCATCCTGTGGTCCCTGTGGTGTCTATGTAGCCTGCAGTGAAATCTGCTCAGAAACCATGTGAAACCTAAATGGGAGGGTTAGATAACGGGGAGGGTTAGATGACCAGGAGGGTTGACACTCATCAACTATTTGCTAATGTGTAATATTCAAGTTGCTCATCTCACTGGAACAGTTTGCAGTCTTCTTTTATTATTATTTTTCTGGTACATTTCATTGAGTGGCTGCCTAGTTAGAGGCAACATAATACAATGTACTCTCTGAGAGTGATTGGTTAAGCTATCTGATGGATGGTGCTATACGATGATGATGAATGGATGATGTACTATGCATTTTGTTTATTTAGTTTTAATTATTTAGTTTTTCGCTGTTTATAGTTAACTAAACTGGAAACTAAAAACTTCAATTGAACGTATGTATCTAGGAATTCAGTACATCATTAAAGATAACGCTGGAGATGTCACAGCCTTTGGTAGATTGTTCATTACATGGGCCTGATCACATCAAACACAAATGTAAAACCTTCCTTTGACAACTATAATGTTCTTCATTTTCCAGAAGAAACCTTCTAGAGTTATGTTGCTTCTGTGCATGCTGAATGTTTAAAATGAATGATCAGGTCCTCAACTGCACTGAATGTTTTATCCTATCTGAAAGCTTTAGCAGCCCCCAGTTGCCAAGGAGACAGTGGTCGTTGCAAATTCTTGAATGCTGCAGAAATTGCAGCAGTCTTGTTGTCATCTGTTAGCTTCCTCATTCATTCATTGGAAAGAGACAAAGGAATGCAAGAGAAGTGGTTAAGCTTTTGGTGATCACAGAATGTAGTATTCCATACGACATATGTCCTCCTTGCATGATTGAGTGTTACCAGAGTTAAAAGTATTATTGTGGGCATTAAGGTGAAATTTAAAGGACGCTAACAACCATTTACAGCACTTGTTGACCACACCTTTAATATTGCCATGCTCTTTAATTTTGTGTCATAGTTTTGTTGTTAAAGGCACTGTAAAATAATGGAAAAGTGTATCACATATACAAAGCATATTCTCTTTGCATACAGGTAGTGGCCAAAAAGGTGAAAACACACCTTCCATACTCAGGTGAGGTTCCTGAGTTATTTAAGCAATTAACATACCAGCGTATTCAGGACCATGTAGAAAAATGCTGGGTAGGCCTGGTTGCCTACAGATATGGCTAGAAGATGAGACCTCAGTGATTTCAAAAGAGGGGTGAATTTTGGCAGGAGCTTCAGTGATGAAGACAGCTAAACTTGCTGATGTTTCTTGAGAAGGAGTTTCTAATGTGATGTCGGCATGGAACTCTGAGGGAAAGACTATGACTAAGGGCAACTATGGTCAGAAGCGTTTACTCCTGGATGATGATATCTATACATTTATTTGAGGTGCAAAGCTAAACAGGCGAGCAGCTCTAAATAATTGACTTTCAATTTCAATCTAGGGCTTGAGCAAGCAGTTTAATCAAGAATGGTCCATCAAGAACAGAGCAGGGTACCATAGTCATATTGGTGTTTCCACCTTTTTGGCCACTACCTATATGCACATACAATCTTGTTTATAATATAGAGAGCCTAAATCCTTTTTCGTGCACACATCCTGTCTGCACCAAACTGTGACAATGAGCATGTAATAGCAAAAGGTGGTGCCTGTTTTCAGAACAGCATTACCACAGCGCTCCCCTATTTTGTTGCACCAGGGTCAGGGGTGGCACATCTTAGACATTAATCACACAAACTAAAGGCACATACTGCACTTAACTCACCATGCAAAGCTCTGTCGGCAAAATGGCATTTCAATTGGTTCACCACCATAGATGCACCCACTATTGCAAGAGCCATAAAATTATCTTATGAAGACCATTATTTCTGTCAATGTGACAGCAACTCACGTGAGCAAAAGCTTCAGATAAATGTCTTTAAGTATCTTCACAGCTGCCATTTTTGTCACGCCCGTGTGCACGGTCAAACCAAGTATTCTGAATAGGCTAAGAATTTCCAATAGGTTGCTTATATGACTGACATATTTTTTTCACCTAATAAAATATTTATTGACTATCCCCCCTGTTATATTCTCAACTCTGGATTTGTAATATTGGTTTATTTGTAATCAGAATTCTTGAATATTCAAACTTAAAAAATAAAGGAATTATAAGGTGTATGTAAATTGATTAATTGATGGATTACTATGACAAAATACCAGCACAAGAAGAACTAAACTGGATTAATAGCTTGTTCTCATTATTATACTTGTGATCTCATATGATAATGTATGCAATTATTGTGACAATTTTCTTAGGAGGAAACATAATGTGTATGAATTTCACTTGTTTGTTTCTAATGACATGCATACACTGTAGATCATAAATAACGGATTTGTGTAATATTGTATAGAG